>JADWQK010000930.1:0-600000 GCA_017933935.1 Sesamia nonagrioides | reverse complement strand
CCTTATCATGGGACCACCTTGGGAACGTCTTCTTTCCAACAAAAAAAGAATTATCAAAATCGGTTCATAAACGACGAAGTTATGCGCGAACAAACATAAATAAAAAAAAAAAGCATATATACGGTCGAATTGAGTAACCTCCTCCTTTTTGAAGTGGGTTAAAAAAAAATGAGCAAATTAAACATCACAGAGCGGGGGATTTGCGGTTATTGCTCACAAAAATAAAGCCAAACATTGATCGTTTGCTGACACTCCATCAGATACATCCTTCCCATTAATTAAAATTATGACCTGAACCTATATTACCTTAATATTTTTTTCTTGTAATTCTATTCTTTTAATAAATAAAGTGATATAAAATGTACCATTTTTCGTTTTTGTTTTACATATCGGAATATAGGGACAGAACTCAGAAGTGACACAATTTTTATTTTTTGGCGACTTTAAGAATGTGGTAGAAATGTAGCAGCAGGTTGTCCACCGAAACCAGTAAAATTTTGAAAGTGGTCCACGAGAAAAATAAGTTTGGGAACTACTGGGCCCTAAAGGATTGGACAGACAGAGATGTTTAGTACCTAATTCAAGTAGTAGTTTCTAGCCATGCACTTGCTAGTAAGTATTGCTTGGTATTTCATTTGTACCCGTTGTTATGTTATTTATTTATTTATTCTTTATTATTATATTCTTTATTTATTTATATATTCGTTGTTACATTTTTTTCTTTTGTTGTTGTAACTTTTATCTAAGTACAGACGACAGGACATCAAGCTACTACAATCTGTTAGATTTCTATAATAGATTTTCTACGTATTAAAGCTAAGGGTTGATTGGGAATATCTGACAGTTTGGGGTAGCTTGACCTACTGTCGTCCGTATGTGATTTTAATTTTCTCTGTTTTTTGGTGCTTGTTAAAACTCGAATAAGTTTATGTAGGTACCAACTTAAGCTTATGATGTATAATTATTATGTTTACTATTGTATAAATAAATATTAAAGAAATTTTGTAATACCTAACTCGTAATAGCTAAATGTATTCGCGTTTTTGATGAACGCTATTCAAAATACCTAGAATCAGTGAAACTAAAACTGTTAAATATTTCCAATCAACCTTGAGACATAATGCTTTAGCAATAGAGTTGGAAATCTAATAAAGAATTTCACAGAATTTAGTAGCTTAATGTTCTTCTATCGTCTGTACCTCCGTACTGTTGACGAATCGCAAACGTTTATCGGGAAGTACGGTAGTAAACGTTTGTTACTTTTTTTTTATAAAAACAACTGAATGGATTTTGATGAAACTGTACAGCAGTGCGAATATGTTACCATCTCACAGTGAAAACTTAGGTGAAGGGTGCGTGGAGTGAGCTGTCAATCCAACCAATGTTAGTGATTGACAATATTGAAAGCGTACTCGTAAGTTCACTTCATGTACCTAATCTTTCAGGGTAATATTTTTACAGAATCAATTGGCAATAATCAAAATCAAAATTAATAGTCATTTATTTTCAAAATAGGCAGAGAATCAGCACTTTTTGATCGTCAATCCATACTAATATTATAAATGCGAAAGTAACTCTGTCTGTCTGTCTGTCTGTCTGTTACGCTTTCCCTCTTAAACCTCTCAATCGATTTTGATGAAATTTGGTACAGACAATCTTTGGACCCTGAGAAAGAACATAGGCTACCGTTTATCCCCGAAAAATATGATGTTCCCGAGGCAAATCTAAAAAGCGCGATATAACCTAACTCCACGCGGGCGAAGCCGCGGGCGGAAATCTAGTATTACATAAAACAGTGTCCCCAATACGCCCGCCCTTCGTCACTTCCTAGTGTTTTCGCTGGGAAAAAGTGGCGGAACAAACTCCCCAGCAGCACAGCTGTATGTTCATAAAAAAAGACATGACTTTATACATTACTATTTGTATAGTAATTAACACAAGATAACACAACAACAACGAAGTTATTTAGCATATGCCAGCTAGTCACGCCAAAATACCAGAAAAACAAAAACGGCCAAGTACCTGTCGGCCTCGCGCACAAAGGGTTCCGTACCATTGATTTATGAAATTAAAGGATTTAAGTTATTTTTATGAAAGATTACGCGGTAATAAGCGATTTACGAGGGATTAAAAAACCTCTTACTAGACCTCGTTCAAAACAATTTTCGTAGGTAGTTTTTATGGTAATGTACATCATATGTTTTTTTTTAGATTTTTCATTTTCTTATTTTAGAAGTTAAAGGGCGGCGACCATCTTTTTTCTACTTTGGAAGCGTCTATCACGCAAACTATTCGGTTTAGAAAAATAATATTTTAGAAACCTCGATATAATTTTTGAAGACTTATCCATAGACACACCACACGTAGGTATGTGTTTGATGAAAACAAAATTGAGTTTCACTTCTAAGTATGGGGAGCCTCCAATATTTATTATTATTTTTTTTATTTTTGCAAAAGCTTAATGCTGTTCACAGAATACATCGACCTAAGTTTCAACAGTAGCTCTTATAGTTTCGGAAAAAAATAACTGTGACATACGGACGGACAGACGGACAGACAGACAGGACGAATCTATAAGGGTTCCGTTTTTTTCCATTTGGCTACGGAACCCTAAAAAGAATATAATATCATTAAAACTGAAATGTAAATAAGTAAAAACTTATCAGTTCACCTAAATAAAAGCTCTAGGTATAAAGGGCATGACAGCTCACATATTTATGAATTGTAAAAAAAAACATTTATATAAACCCACATAACGAGTCAATAACCTAATTCTGGAGAAATAACACAAACATTATCTTGAGTTAATCAGAGCGACCAGCTATTCTTATCATTTAAATATTGTTACGAATGGACCTTATGTCGATGGCATAAGGTTCAATATCGCGTGACATGCAGTGTGTCACTTTTCAGCCCTATTCCTCCAGATCTAGACATTTTCTAGGTACAATAATAAAACGCATTACTAGACTTAGGACGGCCTATCGAATGGTACAGGTCTCAACAGTTTTGTCAACAAAGTGTCGACATCGAAATTTCTAGAAACCCGTTTCCGGGAATTACCGTAGGTACTTCCGAGTGACCTCGAAGTTATGTGCTATTATTATTACGTCTGGAGGAATCTGGAATGTTCGATCAGCTGGGCTATATAAGGCGCCGCGACGCCAGCGCACAGTCAGTCTACACTCGACTAGCGATACGAAAACAGCGACAGTTAAGAAGCGATCTTTGAGAATACCTACTGCGACAACTGTAACGAGAAGTGTGAGTACTACGTGAAGTAACATCTGTACTGTTATTGTGTGTTTACGACACGGACTCCGTGGACTTAAGTGAAGACTTCGGTGCGACGTCAGCTACATTCTACTTGTCATTGCCTACAATCGACTGTACCTTCGTTGCCAATAAACTTCGTAACCCTTAACCGGCGTTTTAGTACCCCTAGCCCGTAACAATATTAATTTAACGAATAATATGCTTAATAATATAATAATATTTATATATTAAATTAACACATAGGATTCTTTTTATCCCGATATTTGCAAGTGATGGACACGGGGCGCTGCTGGATTTAAGTAAAAAATTAAAGAAAACAATCGTTATGTCATAGAAGAATGTTCCAATATAATATTTCAGTAAGACTTCTACATATTGTTGTGTAGTGGCCCCGCTAGAGTACAGCGATAGAGGAAAGCAGAATTATTCAATTTCCGTAGAAAGCAAACCGAAATCAAATTGGCATAGGTTTAAATCGGTTTTACTTGAATCAGACGTCGCCGGGTGGCACCAGGTATTATTATATTTGGATTTGTTTAACGCTATGTGATAAAAGGAAGTGATGTAACATAAGTTAGTATTCTTGTAAATTAACTGTAATGAATGAATAAATGAAGTGCGTCAATCCCACCTTGGTTTGACAAGACTAGATCAGTCAAATGTATGGACGACAGCAGGTCAAGCTGCCCAAAATTGTCAAATATTGCCAACCTTGAGCCTTAATACTTAAACTCATCATCATCATCTCAGCGTTTATCCCGGTTGCATCCGCGGCTTTCGCGTTGGAGCCCGGGGTCCGCTTTCCTGCACATTCTCCTCCATATCGCACGATCTTTAGCGTCCTCTGGTAAGAGCTTATTGGCACGCATGTCATCTCTTACAACGTCAAGCCAGCACTTCTTTGGTCTACCCCGCTTGTTCCGGCCCGGGGGAGGCGCCATGGCAAGACATTTGTTACCCACGTAATATGCCGGTTTGCATAAGACGTGGCCGTACCAGCGTAGGCGACCCTTTTGCAGTTTGTCTGCAATGTCACGGATACGAAGGCTGCCCCGGATGCGGGGCAAAATAGCCTTAATACTTAAAATAGTAAGTTGAAAATCTATTAAAGAAATTTGACAGATTGTCGTAGGTTGATGTGCTGTCGTCTGTATCCCAACATTCGTCCTAGCGCCAGCCTCATATTCATGGTGGTACAGTAACCACTGCATAAGTGTTAGGGAGTACTTCGACCGGATAACGCGGTTTTTATAGCGTAGACATGCCGTTAGATAAATAAAGGTTGGTTCAGGTTGAGCTTCACCGGTGAATCTTTTGGCAGGGTTCTATTGCTATATTCATCCAATAATCTGTTCTTTTTTTATTTGACTTGCTTTGCTGCATGCAGTAGATGTGCTACAAAACGCCTGTAACCAGGGGGGAGATGGCACATCCTATAGTTCTTGATGCATTTAGATACTATTATTCTGTTTAGTGTTAGCTATCAGAGGTGGTATTTATTAAAGAAACAAGTCAGTACTTTAAAATATTCGTGTATTATCCATATGAATTACAATTACAACCAGAACTTAGTCATTAAGATAGGAACACAATAATAATCACTGAGTACACAACAATATGTCCAACAATAGCCAGCAGCTCTTAATATCAATATAGAAAATATAGTTCTTACAGAGTTTACACGATGATGTTTACCAGTCGGAGTCCGTTGTCAAAAGAGACCACGAGTTCGGGAAATCGCGACGCCCCCGTTAGGGGGCGTGGCGAGCAGATCCAGGGCTATGCCCCCCGGCCGCGGAGTCCGTTTAGTCGGCCCGTTAATACGGGCCTCTCTTCAGGTCGGCGACAATGGCCTGTCGGATGTAGTTACGTGCGTGAGTTGCGCACGTCTGTGTTATTGGTTGCTATGTGTTATTCTGTAGGCGCGCCACAGAGCCCACTCACGACCCTGCTTGCTTCACGGCACTCCGGCGGTCAGTCCCCGCCAGGTGAGACCCCCAGTTGCCCTGGGGAAAGCCCAGCGGAGGACGACCAGCGACAGGTGGTGCCGACTCGACGCTCCTACAGAGTTACGGATGTAACATGTAACCCCCGCCCGTCCTGAAAACCATCTATGTACGGTAAACACTTCAGGCTAAGGGGTCGTGATGTATGTGTGGGCCAGGGCGGTATTGAACTGTAGAGTAACACCGCCCAGTGATTACGCGTACCGCGGCCCGCGCTGCGCATACGCGTGTATGTGTTTGGCGTCTGTTAGAGACCACGAGCAACGAGGCAACGCCTTTTATAGTGAGCTTGAGTTGGGGTTGCCAGTCGTCGCTAACATTAGTAGTCGTAGTAGTGTCTAGCTTACGTCACCGTGCGGGTCGGGTTCGAATCCTGCGCTTGAGTTGTCTTTTGGATTTTTTGTTGATTTTGAACAACGAGTATCATCGTTCCTATATAATATATAAGCAATATACACAAAGATGTCACTAGTACACAATGAACTTCCTCGAAAACATTACGTTCCGTCGCGCAATAACTGTATCTGAAACCAATATATTGAACGAAGCCTTAGATGAAACAACCAACAATCTGCCCGACATTTCTATCAATAGCAATGAATAGAAACTACTTAAAGTAAAATAAGAAATAAATAAACTCGAACTTACTGTTATAGCGCTCAAAGTTAAAAATAATAGTTCAAAAAATCGAGTTTCTTTCTTTAGAGCACAATAACTTGAAAAAATGTAACAAATATTTATTAAAGAAATATGATTTATACTTACAAAAAAATGACCTATAGCCCAGCACAATAACATAAGCCGCCTTATTTATAAACGTTGCTTAAAGTTAACTAGTAATTAGCGATTGTTTAACCATACATGTTTGATTGTTGCACGTCACTTTACTTTGATCATCGTTTATAAATAAATCCCTTAAACACTGTGGCGTTTATTCATAAACAAATAAAGCTGAAAAAAACATATAAAGCTGAAGAGTTTGTTTGTTTGTTTGTGCGTGCTAATCTGAGGAACTACTGGTCCGACTTGAAAAATTCTTTTTGCGTTGGATAGCCTATTAATCCAGGAAGGCTTCAGGCTATATAACATCCGCTATGACCAATAGGAGCAGAGCAGTAACAAAAAATGTTGCGAAAACGGGAGCTAACGCAGCCGTACATATTGCCAATAGGAGCTGAGCATGACTAATTCCAAGTCGCTGGCGGCCGCTAGTTCATAAATAATGATCAAAGTAAAGTGACGTGCAAACGTCACTTTAAGGGGGCCAGTTGTTAAACATTTCTTCAATTGTTGGTCTGTCAGTATACAACATTATTTTTTTATATAAGCGAAACTCGAAACACGTGTCCAGTATTTAAGTAGAGAATCTATGTACAAAACTTCAAAAAGATATTAAAAAACACAAAGTTATGAGCTTGCTATTGCTACTTGGTTGTCCCAACAAAACTATGGACAAAGCTTCGCACGGGCGGGCGAGCGCGGTGCGTTAACCTCTGACGTCAGCTGTGGCGCGCGGCGTCAAGTACTATGATCTATCGAAACCGCTCGGTAACCACTCTGAAACAATTTCTAAATGTATTTGGGAAAAAATATAAAATGGTGTAAAAATGATTAGAATCGATTCAGTTCCTTATTCTGAATAAACTATATTCAGGTTTCACTTAAAGAAAAAACAACATTGCATACATAGCAATAATTATGCATATTCTTTGACACGAGCCGTAACCTCACCTTGGATAATTATGTTTTCTAATTACACCGGCAAACTAAACAGACGACGTAAAAGGCATAATTGTTACTATATTTGATCTTTGTCTGTAATTGACATCAAAAACCCCAGAAATCGTAATAACTACGATTTCTGTGTCAAAAACTGTAGATGGGTACTACTCCAAGCAAGTCTTCGATTGACAGTGACTTTTTTCGTCTATTAATTAAATATACTACACCAGTATATTGCAAGGCTAGTAAATAAGTCTACCTAACTTACTGCCCGCCTTTAGGAATTATCACGGGAAAAAAACTATAAGTAAATAAAATTTGTATCACAGAACACTTTGTTATGACCGGACACGAGAAACTATTGAATATAACCAATTATAAGTTAACCATAATATACACAAGGCAATCTCAGAAGCGAGGAGGAGCGTGAAGCGAAGACTATCTCAGACGCAAAGAGCTCTTAGGTATATCATTCTACAATATGTAAAGAAAACCCTGTCCGATCCGTGAAGGTATTGTTAGGTATCGATAAATGATTCTAATAATGCCCACAAAGACAGGAAAAACTTAAAAAAAAATCCCCCTAATAAAATAAATATTATTTCGCAAAAAGAGGTAACTTAATACATGTGCGGTAAGCAACCCCATTCCGCGGGCGGCGGGGGGCAGGGCACGCGGCACCTGTGACGTGGTCGCGTCGCTATTCGCTTATAATAATATCGGTGTTGTCACTTTTTCAAAAATTACCAGATTTCGGGGAAATTGGAATCAATTCCCGGGAAAAAAGGATTATTTCAAAATTCATTAGTATTGTTACTATGATGAATATGTAAAATTTTATATTATATTTGGTCAAGTGTTTACCTAACCTTTATTATCCTTACGGGTCGGACAGGGTTTTCTTTACATATTGTATAATTAACGTCATCGAACGCTATGCCATTATACTATACACATGCATTAGGCCATAAATTAAATAATATAGTTTTTTTTTTTAATAATTGTAAACTAGCGCTTGACTGCAATCCCGCCTGATGGTAAGCAGTGATGCAATTGTTGATGGTAAGCAGTGATGCAATCGTTGATGGTAAAGTGCGCTAGTTTATTAAGCCCATTTACTTAAAAAAACCTTAGGGAATAGGAAGGAAGACGGCAGTTGAGCGAGGTGGTGCAATGGTAGACCCAATAACACGACCAACGATGCTGCACCAGAGGGAGATTGATGTGGAGACCCTCCACGACCAAACTCCCGGCACAACAACATTTGACGCATCGTACCCGGCACACATCGCAACACAACTGCTCAGACCCGTCCTCCGTACGGCTTCACCAGACTTCATGCCGGAACACGACGAATCGAATTTAAGTTAAGAGTGAGAGAGAGTGAGGGTGTAAGGGGGAGCGCACAACAACCAGACTCCCCAAACGTCAACCTCACCTGCACGCGGTGCACCCTGCTGCCCACTAACGAGGCTCTGACGACCGACAAATGGCGGGATGTCCATTTAACTTCCGCGCGGTGGCGGGTAAACCACCAACAAGAGCATTCCCAAGGAGGGTTGGTGTCAGGCTGGCGGCCGACTGTAAAACTTTGCCAAAACCCCAAGTAACATGAAAGGAAAAAATAGGATGCGCGATAGGGCTAGGGCGTACCCCACAGGCGACGCGCAGGGGCAGCACCCGGCTTCTGTGGGAAATGGACAAGGGTTGTCGCACCAGAACGGGCGGGTGCGACGTAAGAGGCAAGCTCGGAATGTGAGAGAAGTAAAATTGAGATGTGCGAGCTGGAATGTAGGTACAATGACTGGAAGAGGAAGGGAACTAGCGGATGTTTTAAAAAGGCGACGGGTGAACATTGCGTGTCTGCAAGAGACGAAGTGGAAAGGTGCGAAGGCAAGAGAGATAGGAGAAGGATATAAGTTCTATTACTGTGGAAGCGATGGTAAGCGAAATGGTGTGGGTATAGTTTTAGATAGTAATTTGAAAGAATGTGTAGTGGACGTTAAAAGAGTGAGTGATAGAGTGATAGCTGTTAAAGTGATTGTGGAAAGTATGGTTGTTAATATAGTTAGTGTGTACGCACCCCAGTCAGGATGTGAGGAAAGTATAAAAGAGAAGTTCTGGAAGGACTTCGATTGTGTGATGATGGATGTGCAAGATAGTGAAGAAGTGTATGTTGGGGGTGACTTTAACGGGCATGTGGGAAAGCAGAAGGATGGGTATGAAAGAGTGCATGGCGGTTGGGGATACGGAGACCGTAACACTGATGGTGAGACACTACTGCAAGCTGCTACGGCCTTTAACCTGGCAATAACAAATACGTGGTTCAAAAACAAAATGAGCATCTCATAAGCTATAAAAGCGGCCGCCACGCGACACAAATCGATTACTTTTTAGTAAGACGAAACAGTCTTAAAAGTGTCAAAAACTGTAAAGTGCTACCAGGTGAAGACTTAGTCTCACAACATAGACTATTGATAATGGACGTAAAAGTCAGTGTCTCATCCAGAAAGAACAAGGAACGGCCCTCGCCCAGAACTAGATGGCGTATGATAGAAAAAGAGGAATATGCTGGTGTGTTTAAGAGCCCAGTGGTAGATAAGATGATTGAAATGGGGGATATGGAAGGAAAATCTGTGAATGAATGTTGGAAAGAGATGGCGGACTATATAAGGAGAGTAGCTAAAGATGTGTTTGGAGAATCCAAAGGGAAAGGTGTGATAGAAAAGGATACATGGTGGTGGAATGAAGATGTGCAAAAGATACTCAAAGAAAAGAAAATAGCTTTTAAAGAATGGCAAGGTGTAGAAAACGGGAATGATAGTTTAAAAGAGGACAAGATGAAGATTTATAATGAATGGAAGAGGAAGGCAAAAAAGGCGGTAGCAGTTTCGAGGGCTAAGGCGCAGGAGAAATTGTATGACTCACTGGACAGCCCTAGAGGCCAGAAGGAGCTCTACCGGATTACAAAAGCAAGAGAAAGGAGAACGAGAGATATAAGTAATATCAAATGTATGAAAGACGATGCTGGTAAGGTTCTGTCCAGGGATGACGAAATAAAGAGCGATGGAAGGTTTATTTTGAAAAGCTAATGAACGAAGAGAATAAATGGAGTGGCGTGCTCAAAGAGGTACAAGAGAATATGGGTTTAGTAAGAGAAATTAGCATGGATGAAGTAAGAATAGCAGTTCAAGGTATGAAAAATGGAAAAGCTATGGGCCCAGATGATATACCAGTAGATGTATGGAAGTGTTTAAAAGGAGATGGATGTATGTGGCTGACTTTATTCTTCAATAAGTTGTTGCATGAAGGAGAGATCCCACAAGAATGGTGCAATAGTTCACTAGTGCCCATCTTTAAGAATAAAGGTGATGTACAGGACTGTAACAACTATCGAGGGATAAAGCTCATGTCACATAGTATGAAGGTATGGGAGAAAGTGATTGAGAAAAGATTGCGAGAGGAGAGTGAGATTACCCCAAACCAGTTTGGGTTTATGCCAGGTCGAGGAACAATGGACGCCACTTTTGCACTCCGCCAAGTGTGCGAGAAGTACAGACGTGCACACAAGAACTTGCACATGGTGTTCATTGATCTGGAGAAAGCGTATGATAGGGTACCTCGTGATGTGCTGTGGTGGGCCCTAAAAGAGAAAGGTTTGCCTGGGAAGTATGTAGAGTTAATTCGTGCTATGTACAGTCGATCTCGTACCTACGTCCGGTCGGCTGCTGGCAATACCGATGAGTTCAGTGTGGCGGTAGGCTTGCACCAGGGATCGGCTTTAAGTCCGTACCTCTTCCTGTTGATTATGGACGCTCTTACGTCGGACATCCAGGAGGAGGCACCCTGGTGCATGCTGTTCGCCGATGACATTATTCTCGTCGGTGAAGATGGACCTGAGATCCAGAGCAGATTGGAGAGGTGGCAACAGAAGCTGGAGAATGTTGGCTTGAAAATCAGCAGAACCAAAACCGAATATATGTTCTGCGATTTCGGCGGTCTCTCCACTTCTGGAGCCATAGCGCTTGATGGCGCACTCCTACCAATCTGCTCCGACTTTCGGTATCTCGGTTCACTCGTGCAAAGCGATGGCGAAATAGATCGGACGGTTAAGCACAGAATTAACACTGGGTGGATGAAATGGCGGCAGGTCACGGGAACAATTTGCGACTCCCGCATTCCCCTTAAACTTAAGGGGAAAATATATAAAACCATGATCCGACCTGTTGTCTTGTATGGATCAGAATGTTGGGCTACGAAAGGGATGAATGAAAGGCAATTGCATGCAGCCGAGATGAGAATGCTAAGAGGGATGTGTGGTGTTACACGAATGGATAGAATAAGAAATGAGTACATAAGAGAAAGTCTGAAAGTGGCACCGGTAGCTGAAAAGTTGTGTGGAAATCGGTTGTCATGGTACGGGCATGTGTTACGGAGAACTGAGGAGAATGTCGTGAGGAGAGTCTTAATTATGAATGTTGATGGCTATAAGAGTAGGGGAAGACCAAAGAAACGATGGATGGAATGTGTGAAGGATGATATGGCTAAGAAGGGGTGACTGCCGAGATGGTTTCTGATAGGGATGCATGGAAGAAAAAGACATGTTGCGCCGACCCCAAATAAATTGGGATAAGGGCAGGAGAATGATGATGATGAGTGAGAGAGAGTGAGTGAGTGAGAGTTATCGAGTGTAAGTTTAAGTTATTCTAAAGGTTGAATGTTTGTGATGTGGCAGTACTTATTTTAAATAAATAAATAATAAATAAAAAACATCAGGGAGTGGACCGGCATTACTTCAGTCGAAAAACTGTTCCGACTCGCGGTTGACAAGACCGAGTACAAGAAGCTGACGGCCAACCTTCAGGATTGAAGAGGCACTGGAAGAAGAAGAAGAAATAATTAATAAATGAATAAACGCTATGGTATGGCATACCTAGTGTTTTATAGGCCAGCAAAGTCAAACAAAATAAATGTGTTTTGTGAAACCCTGGGCATTATTTTGGGAAGATGCTTTTTTTTTTATATATTATAAACTAGCGCTTGACCGCAATCCTGCCTGATGGTAAGCAGTGACGCAATCGTTGATGGTAAAGCGCACTAGTTTATTAAGAGCCTATTCACTCTAGCCTTGAAGACACTCAAATTGTAGTCCGACGGAAACACCGCCGCTGGCAAACTATTCCAGTCCCTCGATGTACGCGGTATAAAGGAGGAGGCGAAACGCTTCGTCCGGATCGTAGTGGTGTTAACAACGTAAGGGTGGAAACCAGCCGTACGACGGGTCGTCCGCTGGTGGAACGGAGGTGGGGGAATTAAATCATGCTATACTAGCTTTCCGCCCGCGGCTTCGCCCGCGTGGAGTTCGGTTATATCGCGCTTTTTAGATTTTCCTCGGGAATATCAATTTTTTTCTGTGCCAAATTTCATCAAAATCGGTTGAGAGGTTTAAGCGGGAAAGCGTAACAGACAGACAGAGTTACTTTCGCATTTATAATAAGTATTAGTACCTATGGATATGAAACAAAAAAAAATATGCATGAAGGGACTTCAACCTAGATACGTTAAAACGAAATCACGTAACTTCGAATCTTGAATCCGTACGAAGCGTTTCACCTCCTCCTTTATACCGCGTACATCAAGGGACTGGAACAACTTGCCGGCGGCGGTGTTTCCGTCGGACTAAAATTTGGGTGTCTTCAAGGCTAGAGTGAATAGGCTCTTAATAAATTAGCGCGCTTTACCATCAACGATCGCATCGCTGCTTACCATCAGGCGGGATTGCGGTCAAGCTCTGGTTTATAATTTATATTAAAAAAAAACCTTTTTGCGATCACCATTCGATACATAAGTTCTGATTATTTCCCGCTTCTAAGTTAACTGTAATAATATTTATTATTCATTCACTGGAACATTAAAACTGAGCAACATTAAAACATTAAAATGGAAATCTATATTTTCCTAACTTACACGGTTTTGAAAATGTACTAAGTTAAAAATAATACCTAGTGAGTTTATTAAACTTGGATTGTGCGTGGGCTGAACTGATATCTGAATTATATCTCCATGGAAGTAATAAGTACTAGTTGTACGTAGTACTTTATTACTTCCATGCATACAGTTACACCTACATGTCCCCGTGTGCTCATCAGGGAAGCGGGCAGCAGCGCTTCTCCTGTGTAAAAACCATAACCCAATTACAACGCTTGACACAACTGGAAGCTTCTATTTCAATCATACCATTTACGCACACTTTTGAAATGGTAAAAATTCGATCAGTTTACAGTTAGTCAAATCGTTGAAATCAGTTAAATCTGACTTCAAACAGTCAGCGGGGTAATGTCGTAACACACTAACTGTAGAAAGGCTACATCGTGACAGTTCAACAACATTCATTGCGTTTTGTCGTCCTCCGTGGCGCAGCGGTCAACACGCCTGCCTGCGACGTGGAGGCCCCGGGTTCGATCCCCGGCCAAGTCATGATGGATAACGAGCTTTTCCTGAATGGCCTGGGTCTTGGATATATATATATATATATATGTATGTATTTTAAATATAGTATCGTTGAGTTAGTATTTCATAACACAAGTCTCGAACTTACTTTGGAGCTAACTCAATTTGTGTGATTTGTCTATACAATATGTAAAGAAAACCCTGTCCGATCCGTGAAGGTATTGTTAGGTATCGATAACTGATTCTAATAATGCCCACAAAGACAGGCAAAACTTAAAAAAAAAATCCCCCTAAAAAAATAAATATTATTTCGCAAAAAGAGGTAACTTAATACATGTGCTGTATGCAACCCCTTCCGCGGGCGGCGGGGGGCAGGGCACGCGGCACCTGTGACGTGGTCGCGTCGCTATTCGCTTATAATAATATCGGTGTTGCCACTTTTTTAAAAATAATAGATTTCGGGGAAATTGGAATTAATTCCCGGGAAAAAAGGATTATTTCAAAATTCATTAGTATTGTTACTATGATGATTATGTAAAATTTTATATTATATTTGGTCAAGTGTTTACCTAACCTTTATTACCCTTACGGGTCGGACAGGGTTTTCTTTACATATTGTATACAACGTGTAACAAAAAGGGTATATACATACCAAGGGTATGGCATCTTTAGATGATATCAAACGATATCGGAAGGGTTTCAACTCAAAATAAAATACTCAAAAAATTGGTACCAAATTTTCGGTTTCGTGTGTTTCTTGAAATCAAATCATAACAAACGTGGTAGCACACTACATACGTTAATAACTACTCGTTACCCGTCACGTTACTTGCCAAAATCCGATAAATGTCTTCAATATCTCTGTGCGACTAGTATGATAGACGCCTATCACAGGCGGTGTTTTCCTCATAACTTCCTAACATAAAGAGATAGGATTAAAAAACCCTTCCAATATCGTTTGATATCATGTAAAGATGCCATGCCTTTGTTATGTATATACCCTTTATGTTACACGTTGTATATTTATTTATTTATTTAGGTTGTTGAGCAGACATATTTTTTTTAATAATTATAAACTAGTGCTTGACTGCAATCAAAGTAGCTGCAAGTAAGCAGTGATGGCAAAGCGTGCTAGTTTTTAAGCCTATTCTCTTTAAAAAAACTTAGTGTATAGGAAGGAACACGGCAGTTGAGCGAGGTAATGCAATGTTCAACCCAACAACACGACCAATGATGCTGCGCCAGAAGGAGATTGATCTGGAGACCCTCCACAACCAAACTCCCGACACAACAACAATTGGTGAATCGTACCCAGCACACATCGCAACACAACTACTCAGACCCGTCCTCGGTACGGCTTCCCCAGACATCATTCCGGAACACGACGAATTGCTTGGCGGCAAAACTTTGCCTGGTGGGTGGTAACTTCTGCCGGCAGCCGATATTATGGCCTACCACCGAGTGCAACATAAAGCAATCATGGATTAGCAATAACGGGCAAAATTATTCAAATTATGCTTGACACTATCAAGCACAAATTTTTACTAAATTAGGGTGCAGATTTGTTCCCGATTATTAGCAATATGTTCACCCCCTATAACCTACATGGGAGTAATACTAATTAACGATGTGTTAGAAGTTAGCTATTTAACTAAGGCAAAAAAAAATCGAAATGCTTCTAATGTACGTTATTTGAGTTATTTCTAATTAAACAAATATCATCTTTATTTTATTAATAATCAAATTGATTTTATAGTGGATAAGTTACAAAGAAGTATGTAGTTGTAGCCTAAACCTAAACTGAACTGTATTATGTAGGTATTAAAATTTATTTTCCTTATACCTAAATTTGTTTACATTTTTGGCAAATAGATCTCAATTACAGTTTACCCACTCAGCTATACCACCGTATTCTTCGGAAAATACCTACAAGCGTAAATTCTTGTAGATATAATTCCCGAAAGGTAAACCAATTTTATAATTGGAGCCCATTCATAGACTACACAGCTTTTTCGGCACAAAATTCATTTATTATCTCAATTTACTTGTTATAATTTAGCGAACTTAAGCCGGGACTCGGATGTTAATGAATAGAGTTATTTATGCTAAAATATTAAAGTCTTTCGGGAAGACTGGTTCGTTATGCGGACGGCGAATATTAAACAGCTTCTAGATAATAATGTTGCTGAATCTACGTTTTACCGACTGTTTGGAATAAGTTTCTGTCTTTATGTGAGAAAATTATCATAAACTACTATTGTACTTATGTAAGTACTGTAAGGTTTGTTTTTTTTTTAATAGTTATAAACTAACGCTTGACTGCAATCCCGCCTGATGGTAAGCAAGTTGGAGGTAAAGCGCGCTAGTTTATTAATCCCATTCACTTAAAAAAAACTTAGTGAATAGGAAGGAAGAAGGCATTTGAGCGAGGTGGTGCAATGTTAAACCCAACAACACGACCAACGATGCTGCGCCAGAGAGAGATTGATCTGGAGGCCCTCCAAGACCAAACTCCCGACACAACAACATTTGACGCATCGTACCCGGCACATATCGCAACACAACTGCTCAGACCCGTCCTCCGTACGGCTTCACCTGACATCATGCCGGAACACGACGAATCGCTTGGCGGCAAGACTGTCTGGTGGGTGGTAACTTCTGCCGGCAGCCGATGTTATGGGCTACCACCGAGAAAAGAAGATTATTGATTTAGATAAATAGTAAATTAGAAGGATAAGGTTATCTATTACTCGCGCAAGTTAACTGTGCACCTCGCTCTCTGACGTCATTCGGACGGTACCGTTTGTAAATAATGAGAATCATATTAAAAAAATAAAAAAATAATTTTTTTATACCAATAAAAGGTCGTTTTGACGATAAAACGTCATAATACTAGGTCATTTTACTCATGACGTTTTGCAATTAAATTGGTACATATGGACTGCATTCCAGCTTGGCGCACAGTTAACTTGCGCGAGTGGTAGACTGACGATACGAATGACGTAGCGTCAAGTGAGCCAGAACGGGTGTGAGAAGCGCGGGAATAAGTTTGGTGTTTGAAAAGTTGACTTTTAAAATTACACAATAAGTTTAGTTTTAAAAGGCATCAATAAGTTCAGTTATTGGAAGATGATCTTCTCAATAAGTTTGCTTATTAATAGTTGTGATGATCTTGATAGGTAAAGTTACAATATACCTACTCATTTTGGATACAATTGGTTATGCTTTATTTCTGAGGTTGTTAAAAGTACCTATCGGGCCCAAATGTCCCTTCTTAGATATTTTTCGTCGCATCGTTGAGCTTCTTATGTATATTGAGTTTGTTGATTATTCTTCCAGATACCTAAATCTCAAAGCTGATAGCTGATACACACTGACTGACATGACCAAACATAAAACAAAATGTTACGTAATCATCATAGAAAATATACTAATGAATTTGAAATAATTATTTTTCCCGCGAATTAATTCCAACTTCCCCGAATTTAGTAATTTAAAAAAAGTGACAACACCTTTTTAACGGTATTATCACAGTATAAAAATCATACAGTAGGTCGACGCCTTTGATCTCGTGTAAAATGCCGACATCGTCTAAAGCGTTACTGTCTAGACTCTAGACAGTAACGCATCGGCCAGGGTTGTCACGAATAAACAATATTTATGAAATTATTTATTTATTGCAGATCAACATCGATAACTGTATTATATTTAATTAATTTGCTATTTTTGTTAAGGGAACAACTCTAGACAAATTTCAGTTATTTAGATGGCATTTTCGTAACCAGCACCCCAATCCACCTCGGAATTAACATCTATATCATATTAATATACATTTAAATTGGCGTCCGTTATCTTGGATTTCAAAAATGGTGGCTTTTTCGTAACAAGCACCCCAATTATACTCAAAATTGACACTCATATCAAATTATAAAAAAATGACGTCCACCATTTTGGATGTCAAAAGGGATGGCTTTTTCGTAACAAGCACCCCAATTATACTCAAAATTGCCACTCATATCAAATTATAAAACAAACAAATAAAAAAACAAACACGCGTTAGCCCTTAATGATAGATACCGAGCTACAAACATCGTTTTGTTCGCAGCTCGGATGGCGCTTACCCGCGTCTCGTCCCTCACACCCCGCACGATTGCTCTGTCTAGACGTTTTCATTGGACGACTGTATGATTTTTAGACTGTGGTATTATTATAAGCGATGCAACCACGTGCTGCATGCCCTGCGGGCAGGGCACGCGGCACGTGGCAATCCATACCCGGGTCGCCCGGGTCGACCCGTCGCCGTCGTCGGTATGGGTTGCCTAACGCACACGTATAAAATTCCCTCTTTTTGCGAAATAATATTTATTTTTTTAAGGTTTTTTTTTAAGTTTAGTCTGGCTTTGTGGGCGTATTAGTAGAATCAGTTATCGATACCTAACAATACCTTCACGGATCGGACAGGGTTTTCTTTACATATTGTATATGAATGTTCGAAACATTTGTTTCTTCAACAACGTAAATAACGCAATGAATGTTGATCAAGTGTCAAAATGAAACCCATTGCTACTGTATAGTGTGTTACGCAATTACCAACCAACGAAAAAGAACGAACGAAAAAGAACGAACGAAAAAGAACTAACGAAAAAGAACGAACAAAAAAGAACGGACTTCCTTACCCCTTTACTTCCCACGCGCACATACACACGTATACAACGTACTCCTTATTATGCGATACTAGCATGCGGCTGTGCTGCCCGCATCCATCGGCTTCCCGCGACCTTCACCAGGTCATCGGTCCACCTTGTTGGGGGCCTACCTACGTTGCGTCTTCTAGTAAGTGGCCGCCACTCCAGAACCTTACTACCCCATCGGCCATCGGTTCTACGAGCAATGTGCCCTGCTCACTGCCACTTAAGTTTAGCGACTCGAAGAGCTATGTCGGTGACTTTGGTTCTTCTGTGGATCTCCTCATTTCTGATTCGATCACGCAGGGAAACTCCGATCCGTGTGTGCGTCATCAACAACCTTTTATCGTCCCACTGCTGGGCACAGGTCTCCTCTCATACAGAGAAGGATTGAGCGTAATCACTACGCTTGCTCAATGCGGGTTGGCGATTTCAGACTTATAAAGTCCAGGTTTCCTCAAGATGTTTTCCTTCACCTTCAGTCATTGGTGTCCAAGATATACTTAGAAAGTACATACAACTTTAGAAAAGTTACATTGGTACTTGCCTGACCTGGAATCGAACCCGCGCACTCATACTTCAGAGGCTGGTGTTTTAACCACTAGGCCACCACGACTTCGTGTGGCGTGTGTGTGGGTGTGTGTGTGTGTATAATACATGTTTAGGTATCTAAGTTTCAGTGATAAATACGAATAATTCATTTTCATGTAAGCCAATCAGCAAACCAATATCATATTTAGAGCTAATAAAATGTGACGTTGTCACATTTCACGTCAGTTAGCTATGTGAAATATGACAACGTCATTTATTTTACATTAATTAATACTCGTAACCAAAGTCATTAAAATTGTATTTTTGCTCGTAACTTTGTCGAATTATTTTGTATAAAAAAATGAAAACAAAGCAATTGAGTACCTGCTTATAATTGAAAAATAATTCCTACCATACATACCAGTAGATTTATTGATTTGGCCTCATTCATACTCTAGGGAGGGTTATGAGTCATGGGATAACAAAAATAAAACCTTGTGGAATAAAAAGAGAGAGTGGGAGAAAGAAGGGGGGCGTAAGCTCTGTCCGAAGGCTTGTGACGATTACTACCAGTCAACGCCTCGCCTTCTTTCCAATGAGATTAAAGATTAATATTCATAAGTAATAGGGTAATAAACACGGTGACTCCCGGGGAGTGTAAAAACGTTAAAATCGGATCGAGCGACCTTCCGTGGTGGGTTGTTGTGGGTCGCTGCGGGTCGCCGAGGGTGGTCGTCGGTCGCGGCCGCCAGGAAATTGGACGCCAGCGCGAACTATCGCGGGTTTCATCGAGATGTATCGAATAAAACAAAATGAATGGCTTTGTGTTGGACTGTGTTGATTAAACGCGAGTTTAATTTACACATTTTATATGTTTACTTTCATTATATATATCAGCATTGAAATTGGATGGTCAGTAATTTTTTTCTCTTTTCCTTCCTTCCTTCCTTTTTTTTTGAGTTCCGAACCTTCGGTAGGTTAGTGGTAAAATAGGGACCCTATTACAGGACTAAACTGTGTTTATCTTCTGTCCTTTTCTTAATAGAATAGAAAGAAATAGATGCACTGAACATTTTAGTTTAGTTCCTGAACAAGGGACTCTGCTGCACTTCTTAAGTCTTAGGTCCGTATTACAGAAGGAAACTCAAGCATTGATCTCAGCTTAAGAATTACTTAAAAATAGCTTGAGTTTTGAGTTATGTTCTGTAATACGCACCTTAATTTATTTTTCAGGCGGTTTTCCTTTGGAATCATCTTCCTCAGAATATCAGGAGGTTGACCAGTCGGTGCGCATTTAAAGTTAAAGCTCGGGAAAACCTACATAAGAAATTGGCAGATTCATCTCACATATAATTTATTCTTTTTCTGTATCTATAATTTTTTGTCTCTCTCTCTACTATATTTTGTATGTATGTATTTATTATAATAATTATGTTTTTTATTTCTCTTTTAACTTTAATTTATTTGCACCTACCATGTTTTGTCTCTGCATCACCTGGTAGAAACAGGTAGAAGACAGGTAGAAAATGTCTAAGGCATTAAGTCCGCCATTGTGCAATGTTTACATGTGCATAAAGTTTAAATAAATAAATAACACTACAACGTAAAAGCATGGATTTTGGTGTAAAGAATACACCAATTCTCAAGAACCAATCATAAACTTAAACATCCGCGTTTAAAATAAGTTGCACGAACTTAAATAAATCAATTGTCAACTCCTGTAGAAATCTCCATCTGCCAGCAGCTCAAAGGGTCTCCTGGAGCGGACAATGTTGTAGATAAACGCAGCTTTGAACTTCGTTCACTTTCATGAAAGATCTGCGGTATTATAATGAGTCTCTTTGATTGTCTGGCAGCCGATATTTTTATACTTTAGGTAGGTATTAACCTACTTTGAACAACAAGTAGATTTTGAACAATTGGTCTTTTATAATAATAGGCTGTACAATATCCAGCAGGGTAATTTCTTAACACACTACTTAGTAGTAATAATAGATTTCATTTTGGCAGTTCAACAATATTCATTGCGTTATTTCTTTGTAGAGCAGACACATTTATTGAACATCTGGAGCCATGGATTAGCAATATGATTTAATTTGATTATTTTAATTTGTAATAGTGTGTTACCCGTTTAGGGTGCAGGTTGGCCTAAGTCATCATCATCCCAGCGTTAATCCCAGTCGCATCCGAAGTCTTTTCAGCTTTGGAGTCTGGGGTCCGCTTTTCCAGTCCAACTGTTGATATGGCTAAACTTCGACATTTTCCGTGAAGCGACTGCCGTCTGACCTCCACAATCCGAATGCGACATCGAAGCAAGTTAGACCAATTGTTGGACTTTTGAGGGCTCCAACAACCCGTAACGACTGCCACTAGATGTTCGTATAGCAACCGGGACCAACGGCTTAACGTGCTTTCCGAGGCATCACCAGACCAGTGCAAATATTCATATTCATGCATACAAATATTTGCACTGTGCGGGGATCGAACCAACGCCACCTTGCGCAGCGGCCGCGTCCGCTACCGCTACGCGACGGAGGCTGGCAGGTTGGCCTAAGTATTATTGGATTTGCGAATAAAAAAGTTTTCAAAATCAGTCTGGATGAGTTGGCTCACGCCTTATTACATGAGAATCAAATATTACAGCAAAAAGTGGGTGTATGTAGGTACTAACTTACATTATACCATTCTGGGAACATGTAAATATAAAAAATATATGTACACATAAATATTTTTGTTAACAGTTCTGAGCTTCCTTCTTTCTTTCCAGCCTTGACGTAGGTGATTCAAAAGCGCCGATTTCCAGTGTCGACATTAAATAAAGCAAGTTCTCCTAAAGAAAATATACGTTAGAAACCTGAATACAGTTTGTTCAGAATAAGCAACTAAATCGATTCCAATCATTTTTACACCATGTTATATTTCTTCCCAAATACATTTAGGAATTGTTGGTGGTTACCGAACGCGATACGCAGCTTACGGTAGATCATCGCCCGCGCAACAGCTGACGCCAGAGGACAATGCACCGCTCGCCCGCCTGAGCGGAATGTGGACCATATTTTTGTTGATACAACCAAGTAGGATAACAAGCTCATAACTTTGTGGTTTTTTATGATATCTTTTTTTTAATAGTTATAAACTAGTGCTTGACTGCAATCCCGTCTAATGGTAAGCAGTGACGCAATCGTTGATGGTAAAGCGCACTAGTTTATTAAGAGCCTATTCACTCTAGCCTTGAAGGCACTCAAATTGTAGTCCGACGGAAACATCGCCGCTGGCAAATTATTCTAGTCCCGCGATGTACGCGGTATAAAGGAGGAGGCGAAACGCTTCGTCCGGATCGTAGTGGTGTTAACAACGTAAGGGTGGAAACTAGCCGTATGACGGGTCGTCCGATGGTGGAACGGAGACGGGGGAATTAAATTATGCAATTCCCTCGTACACTCCCCAAAATGTATCCTATAGAACACCGAAAGGCTGGCTACTCTACGCCTATGCTCTAGGATTCGGAGACCATCTTGAGTTAAATCAGGGTCAGGGATATCTTTTGATACTTTGCTTAAAAATACTGGACACGTGTTTCGGGTTTCGCATAAACAAAAAACAATGTTGAAAGAAAGAAGAAAGAAAAATGCATTTATTGACATTACAGCAAAAAAATAAATTTAAAACTATAAAACTTGGCTTGTAATGACAAAAGGGCCTCAGCTCAGCATAATGTCAGCTGCAACCCACGAGTGCCATACCCGTGCCATAGTGTATGCATAGTATGCCATAGTGTTGTAGACAGTCTCCTTGGAAACGGAGGGTACCAGAGCCTAAGTACCTACAACAAAACATTTTCAACATTCGGCTATTATATTGTAAATGGGGTTGAATCCCATGAGTAGGGACATAATAATACTTACAACCACGGGAAAATGTATTTATGTTGGACATAAAGATCTCTGTAAATAATCCTGCAAGAAGGGTTGTGTAAAGGAAAACTAATCTGCACGCATGATGATAGCTTCTTGATCATACTTTAGGATGCTGCGAGCATTGGATTGGGGTGGTGGTCGGTATGGAGTGGTGGGTGAATATGAAGTTGATGATTATTATTCGTCCAGAGGGTGTTGTAAAAATTAAATACCTATTACCTAGTGCCATAAATAGTATGGTAAATGTCCAACGTATTTATGTGCGCTTATGTATTAAAAAGGTACTATTTTAGTATTTAGGCAGGACATCTGGAGTAGTCTATTATTTACCGCAATCCCGCCTGCTGGTAAGTAGTGATGCAGTCGTTGATGGTAAAGCGCACTACTTTATTAAGAGCCTTTCCACTCTAGACTTGAAGACTCTCAAATTGCAGCCTGACGGAAACACCGCCGCTGCCAAATTGTTCCAGTCCCTCGATATACGCGGTATAAAAGAGGAAGCGAAACGCTTCGTCCGGATAGTAGTGGTGTTGACAATGTAAGGGTGGAAACTCGCCGTACGACGGGTCGTCCGATGGTGAAACGGAGATGGGGGAACTAAATCACGCAATTCCCACGCACACTCACCAAAATGCATCCTATAGAACACCGAAAAGCTGGCTACTCTACGCATGTGCTCCAGGCTTTAGAGACCGTTTTGAGTTAAATCTGGGTCGCCAATGAGCCTCTTCGCACGCCTCGCCGCTGAATCCAAAGTAGCCAGGTGACATTTTTTCTTTTTTTTACTTTCCCTGCCAGGGCCGCGGGTCGCTCCAAAAAGATGCCGAACGCGGGTTGGTTTTAATCAATAAAAATTTAACAGGCCCTTCCGTTCGAGGAGTTATTTGAAATCATCAAACCCTTCCAAAAAAAATATAAGTAATAAAATGTAATTTATTACGAAGGTTTCAAATTGAAATATAACTTTATTTCAATGGTGATCAAATTGATTTTAGATTGGCTAACATTCTTAGAAAAGTTTTTATGTAGGTAGAAGTTAAAGTTATGTATTCTTAAACATACATTTGTTTACATTTTTGTCAACAGTCGTAACGCTATTTAAGTTTGTTATGATACCTACTAATATCATGATATAATCCATGGAATAATTTGGGAAATAGAAAAGACTTCTATTCCGATAATAAGGATAGCATTAAAAGCAAACAAGTGGTTACAATACATTTACTGCTGCTTCCATTTGTCATTCAGCGCAATAGAAGTCAAAATTAGTTGGCAGGCCTGTAGAAAATAATATTATTTAAATGTAATGACTAAACCATATACTGTTATTACCTAAAAATGCTTTTTTTATTGTTTACATCATATATATTGTGTCATCTAAACTCACGGTAGTGCGCAGGCCAAGTTCCAACTACAGTGAGTGCATTGTAGACATTGACTGTGCCCCCCAGTGACCCGCCTGTAACAAAGTGCTTATTGGAAGTACAGAGTTAAAATTTTAAATAAATTAAATTGTACCTACCTACGTAATCATATACCTACAGTAGTATATGATTACGTAGGTACAATTTAATTTATTTAAATTTGGCTTTAGTTAATACTAAAGCAAGTAAGTATGTCAAATTTCATAAATATAGCTTCAGCAGTTCCTGAAATATGACTCTGTGAAAATAGCTAATTTTCCCACTGGCTGACTGACTTACTCACTGACCGGTAATTAAAATCTTTAGGCCACTTGCAATTGTCCTCCGTTATTAAATTTGTCACTTAAGTCGTGTGTTACATGTAGATTAAGAAAAAAATTAAGAAATTTAGGAAATCGGCCAAGTATCATTTGAGTACTTATCGAATTCGGATGTCGATTTTTTAATAAAAATATTTTTGAACCAGTGATACAATGAGAATACGATGAAAGGGGAGGGTGTACAAAATATTGCCATGTAAGATACACAATGGCACAAAAAAAAAAAAAAACATGTAAGTATCAACGTTTTCTTGACAAAAAAAGTATGCAAAATCCTTCAATAACATACCCATACGTGTTTAAAAGAGGTTAAGTTCCTATTGGCTAATTGTTCACCTAAAAAAGGGTTGAAATCCATTCCGGAGCCAAGTTTAGGTGCTCTTTAAAATGGATCATTATCCTCTTCATCAACAGCCAGATCCTAATACTTCTAAATTTAAACTTGGCATGTTGCTGTACATAACACTTGATCAATTATATAATTAAATTAATTATTTCTATACTTAATTAAAATTTACCTGCCAAGTTCACATAGTGGTTCAAATTCAAAATAAGTAACTTGATTTTGAATTTGAATCATTTTGAAAGAATGCTTCATATTATTATTATGTTTGAAAAATTTGTCTGCACAACAACGTAAGTAAATAACGCAGTAAAACCTTATAGAACTGTCAAAAATAATGTGTTACATTACCCGGCAGTACAAGATTCGAACCCAACCCAAACCTTCTCGTCGTTCGACTATCGCATACAATCATTAAAATCGACATAACAAAAAAATACTTACGGTGGGTAGGTGGGTATTTTTTGGTAGAAGTTCAATATGAACCTACATTTATCTACCCACCTGCCTTATTAGTAACAACGACAAAAACAAAGAATGCTTGGATACTAAAATTCAATGCAAACAAATATAGATAAGTAACTACTACCTACGAAATATGTAAACAAAACCATAGACTTCAAATGCGAGCGGGTCATTAATCCATGTCAATGAAACTCCGAATTTGTAATTAAGTCCGGTAAAATGAAAAAATAAAGCGTTTGACAGCCAAGCGACCTAAATATCGGAGGTCGGGAGAGAGCGGAGCTAAGCGGAGCGGAGCGAGCGGAGTAAACAAAAATAACGTTGTTTTGTAATCGTTTGTATTCCGTTTGAGTGTATGGACTGACAGTTGGAATCCTTTCAGGGAGTGTCGTGAAATACCTAATTCCATCAATCAATCAATCGAATCATTGTACAGACGACCGCAACAGGACATCATGCTACTGCAATCTGTTAGATTTCTTTATCGGATTTTCAACTTTATCTCTAAAGCTTCAAGGCTCAAGGTTGATGGGGAATATCTGACAGTATCGAGTAGCTTGGCCTGCTTTCGTCCGTACAACAGTCCTTTATTGTAAGGAATTTTGGTTTATGTTTAAACAGATTTTTTTTAAATGAATGAGAAAACAATAATCATTTACCCGCACGGTAATTGCGTTCAGTATCAATGAGTTACATTTTGACAGTTTAATTACATTAATTGCGTTATTTGCGTTATCGAGCAAGCATATTTTTCGAACATAAGTATCAATGAATTTACAATAATTATGCTATAAAATGATTCAAATTGAGTATAATAAATAATTTTACGCAATCAGGGTCCTGATTACAGTGACGAGCCTCCTTTCCGGAATGCCACCATGGGCTCCTCGACCACTTGAGTCAGTGACGAGAGGAGGTAAATGCTGCCCCACTGGGGGCTCAACTCCGACAATGCTTCGCGGGATCTCATAGCGACATGCGCACGCGCGCCACAGTCATAGACCAATATATACAACATATTTCTTGTCTATGCGAAACCCGAAACACGTGTCCAGTATTTTTAAGTAAAGAACCTATGTACAAAACTTCAAAAAGATATCACGAAAAACCACAAAGTTATGAGCTTGTTATCCTACTTGGCTTTCCGAACAACAATATGGTCCACGTTCCGCTCGGGCGGACGACCGGTGCGATGACCTTTGACGTCAGCTGTGCCCAGTACTATAATCTATCGTAAGCTGCGTGGGGCGCCCGGTAACCACACTGCAACAATTTCTAAATGCGTTTGGGAAAAAATATAACATGGTGTAAAAATGATTGGAATTGATTCAGTTGCTTATTCTGAACAAATTGTATTCAGGTTACGCATAAAAAAAAATAAAGTTGTATATGGTGAGCTACAATTGCAGCTAAGTCCATGTTTGTGACTAGAGAGGCACCACAGTGCCCTCACCTTCCGGCTCCGAGCAACGGGTAACTCGCCCTGCAGGGTGATTGCGTGACACACTATCAGTAGCAATGGATGACAGCCTCCGTGGCGTAGCGGTAGCGGACGCGGCCGCTGCGCGAGGTGGCGCGGGTTCGGTCCCCGCACAGTGCAAGTATTTGTATGCATGAATATGAATACTTGCACTGGTCTTGCCATACGAACATCTAGTGGCAGTCGTTACGGGTTGTTGGAGCCCTCAAAAGTCCAACAATTGGTCTAACTGCAATGCTTCGATGTCGCCTTCGGGTTGTGGAGGTCAGACGGCAGTCGCTTCACGGAAAATGTCGAAGTTTACCCATGTCAGCAGTTGGACTGCGACTGGGATTAACGCTGTGATGATGATGATGACTATCAGTAGCAATGGGTTTCATTTTGACAGTTCAACAACATTCATTACGTTATTTACATTGTTGAGCGAACACCTTTTTCAAGCATATGGAGCAATATTGATTAGCAATATGCTTCAAAATGATTCCGATTTATAGTAATAATGTGTTACGCAATCAGGGTGATCGACGGCGTGTTGTGATCCACGCGCGCCACAAGAGAGATGTCAGCACATAATGTCAGGGTCCACTGGGACCGATGCCAGTACCGCGGCCTATTCGAGAGAGATACTGAAGTGTGTGTGTGAAGTGGGTTTCATACAGTAAAATAATTCCTAGAAATAATCGTATTAACCTTCCGCTCTGCCCAGAGAAAGAGAGAACTCATTTGATAATTTTGCACCCAAAAAAAGGGCTGTATAATTAAGTTAACAAAAAAAGTTCAGGGATTCGATCCCAAAGTTCTACTCAAGCCGCGCCATTGTATCATTCCAACATTTAGTTAATACTTTATATTATGTAGATAATACAAAATAGTTTCCTTTCTTTCAAATCAAATCAAATCAAATTATTTATTTGCTAGAATGCAGGTAGGTATACAAATATGGTTGTCAGAAAAGAAAATAGAGCCATACATTCTGTCCCAGATGGGACATGCAAAATTTAAATTTTGTCAATTTGAAGCTACAGAGAAGAACAATAATCATTAATCAGACACAAAAAAAAAACACAACAATCAAACACAAAAAAAATCGATTCTGTCACAATAAGGTCAAAAAGCAATTAATGTAAAAAGTTATATTAATAAAAGGTAAAATATAATTAAATGTCACGTCAATAACGATAAAATACAAGCATCACAAAACGTCGGCGAAGAAATCAGCAACAGAATAATAACATTTTTTTAATAATATGTCAGTAAGGCTTTTTATAAATACTTTTAATGGTTGCCCTTTAATTTCGTTAGGTATCCCATTGTATACTCTTGGCCCCATACACATAAAGCTTTTATTTAACAGTGTGGTGTTATAGCCACCTGTATGCAACAAATGTTGATATTGAGATCTCATACAATTTGTCCTCTTTCGTGTCTCGTTTAACGACGGGAACAAATGTGGGTTACTTTCAACATAATTCTAACCGCCCACAGTGGAGCGTCGCCCCATCCTCTCGATCTAATGCTGTTTTGATTTGATCTGATGAATACGCGCAAAATGTTCATTTTTTCCGCTAACTAAGTCAAAAATAAATCACAAGAGACGCCTACACTTACATAATTAATCCTAACGGCCTAGCAAACATTACATAAGCGAGAGCCGAGAAGTTTGGGGTAGGAAAGATAATATAAATAACTAGCGGCCGCCAGCGACTTCGTTCGCGTGGTTTAGTTTTGCTCCGCTCCCATTGGTCGCAGCGTAATGTTATATAGCCTCAAGCCTTCCTGGATTAATGGGCTATCCAACGCAAAAAGAATTTTTCAAATCGGACCCGTCATTCTCGTGATTAGCGCGAACAAACAAATAAACAAACATACAAACAAACTCATCAGCTTTTTATATATATACAGTATGTTAAATAACAGAGGGCGTTCCCTTAAACTCGTTAATATATATCATTAATAGATTAAAATAAAAATATCAGCATAGAAAAATAAGCATAAAAAAATCCGAATAAAAAAAAATCTAATTGGAAATAAATTTGAAACCTCCTGTTTTAAGTCAAAATAGTAGTCGTCATGTATAAATAAATTGCGACGTTGCCGTCTTTCATGTTCGCGTGTACAGTGTGTTTCTTTTACATGTCAATTTTAAAATTTTTATTGTATATTTCTTATTGGAATTTTTTTTAAAACATTTTGTTTTCGAATGGAAATATTTTTTTTAGCATGTATGTATGCTATACTATTTCGGGTTAACGGGAACGCCCTCTGTTAGTTAACATACTGTATATTATAAACTAGCGCTTGACCGCAATCCTGCCTGATGGTAAGCAGTGACGCAATCGTTGATGGTAAAGCACACTAGTTTATTAAGAGCCTATTCACTCTAGCCTTGAAGACACTCAAATTGTAGTCCGACGGAAACACCGCCGCTGGCAAATTGTTCCAGTCCCTCGATGTACGCGGTATAAAGGAGGAGGCGAAACGCTTCGTCCGGATCGTAGTGGTGTTAACAACATAAGGGTGGAAACTCGCCGTACGACGGGTCGTCCGATGGTGGAACGGAGATGGGGGAATCAAATCATGCAATTCCCTCGCACACTCCCCAAAATGCATCCTATAGA
This sequence comes from Sesamia nonagrioides, assembly GCA_017933935.1. Classification (NCBI taxonomy): domain Eukaryota; kingdom Metazoa; phylum Arthropoda; class Insecta; order Lepidoptera; family Noctuidae; genus Sesamia; species Sesamia nonagrioides. The sequence goes on along the minus strand of JADWQK010000930.1, from coordinate 570,763 downwards.
ACACCGAAAGGCTGGTTACTCTACGCCTGTGCTCTAGGCTTTGGAGACCATCTCGAGTTAGATCAGGGTTACCAATCAGCCTCTTCGCACGCCTCTCCATCGAATCCAAATCGTTTGATATATTAATATAGATATAGATTTTATTTATATTAATTTTGCTTTATAAATACCAATGAAGCTGTTATTTTTACTGAAATCGGTTGTCATGATATGGGCATGTGTTACGGAGAAATGAAGAAAAAATCTTAGACACCAATGACTGATTAAAAGGTGAAGGAAAACATCTTGAGGAAATCTCAACTTTAAGTCTGAAATCGCCAACCCGCATTGAGCAAGCGTGGTGAATATGCTCAATCCTTCTCTGTATGGGGGGAGACCTGTGCCCAGCAGTGGGACGATAAAAAAGGTTGATGATGATGATTGTGAAGAAAGTTTTGAGTGTGAAAGTCAATGGTTATATGTGTAGATGAAGACCAAAGAAACGATGGATGGGATGTGTGAATAATGATATGGTTAAGAAGGGGAACACTAGCGAGATGATGTCTGATAGAGCAGTATGGAAGAAAGACGTACTGCGCTGACCACAGGTAAATTGGAATGATGCATGAGATTGTTATTATGGTAATAATGTCTATGGTCCACAATCAGTAATACTATCTGTAGCATGAAGTTTGCAATAACAAAAGAAAAGGTATATACGATGGCGTCTGACTTATACGGTATTGTAATATCGAAGTTTAGTCAAAATCAGCAGTTAGACTGGCTAAGCGGACCCCTGATTCAAAGCTGAAAAAGCTTCGGATGCGACTGGGTTTAACGCTGATATGATGATGATTGTAAATGGGGTAGATTTTGACGTTTTTAATGGTATAAAAAATGTATTCGTGCAATTGGTGGAGCTCACTTTTTAGACAACAGTGGGTAAGGAACATAAAATTCCTCTGCCGTCTCAAACTTTTTCGTCCGAGCGTTGCATGTCGCGTGACGGTCGTCCGCGGAGTAGGGATGAAGTGAATCCTTTTCTTAACGAAATGGAAAGAAAAAGATGCACTTTGCTTAAAATTAATTTAGTTTGTGAACAACAGAATTGGCGCCATTTTAAATAATTGAAACTAACACTAAAAAGCCAAACAACAAAACACCGCACAGAGACTTCGGCTGCCGCTAATAAAACAAAAAGTATTTATATTAAAATTTATTTCAAAAAAATGTATACTGCATGTCTTAATAACAATTTATTAAATAATATTTACTTGTCGATAATATTTAAAAAAATACTTATCAAACTATTAATTTAAAACATAATATTATACTATTCCGTACTTTCTAGAAGACAAATCAATAGAATCTGTAACTAGTGAGTTAAGATGAACAAAAATTTTCTAATCAACCTTAAACTTTAATGATATACCTACTTAGCAATAAAGTTAAAAAATTATTGAAGTTTTATAGAATGTAGTTGCTTGACGAGCTGATGTCAGATACAATATCTGACAATTTCTTTAAAATTTTCAACTTATCTCTAAAGTATTAAGATTCAATGTTGATTAGGAAAATTTGTGAGTATCGGGTACTTAGCTGAATATTTTGGCGTCGTAAAAGCATCCAGCGAAGTCGGACTCAATAATATGCAATATTATAATATTTACGTGCGTGAATTCTGAATTCAAAATACAATTCACTATATTTATGCAATTTAAAATATTATACACAATTCAAAACATTATAAACGATTCAAAATATTATAAACAATTCAAAATATTATACACAATTCAAAACATTATATACGATTCAGAATATTATATACATTTTTATATTATTATATACAATTTAAAATAAGTAATATTTCAAAAATGCTATTACATATACACACCGCACTGACATGGGCGTAGCCACAATGGGGCAAGCTGGAGCGCTTGCCCCACCCTGGCTCTGATCTATAAGGTACCTACCTAAATAAATAAAAAAATATATAAAAATAAAAAAATCTGGGAGGGGGATAGGTTGACTGCTGCCCCACCCTGAGCCCAAGGCTGGCTACGCGCATGCACTGATCAAAACATTTCTCGCACGATGTGGAACCTTTTTACAACATAATATATCACCACTAGTGTGGTGCACACCATAGTGGTGGACGGAGAAGAAACTGGTAAGTAATACCCGCGCTACTGTAAACTATAAAAATATAAAGATAGATTACTCTTTAGTATGTATACCATATAAAGATAGAATACTCTTTAGTATGTATACCATATAAAGATAGAATACTCTTTAGTATGTATACCATATAAAGATAGAATACTCTTTAGTATGTATACCATATAAATGAAGAGAAAGAAGAACAGTGTAGGTAGTCTATAGTGTAGGTATTATTTAGATTACGAAATAAATATAGGTATACATAAAGTGTATCATCTCAATTTAAATAATTATATAAACACATCTAATTAATAAACATTTAACAAACAAAATATAATGATTATTTAAGAAAACATTCCATAGGCATACCTACTGATTAGTCCTCTCTATTCTGGGATATGCTCAATGTGATGCAATGTGAATTATTATAACATGGTATGCAAGATGCATGCAAGATGTCACAATATCAATATTTCGTACAGACCTACATGTTTGTCCCGTAAGGAGTACCTCAAATTTAGGAAATTTACAAAAATTATGTACTTAAGGGATAATTTTAGGCATCATTATAAAATGTCATAAAGTTGAGGTTTAAAAAATAGGATAACAAATCGTCTTGGGCTCACTAGATAGGTACATTTTTATTATAGAAACGTTTTATGATACTTATCTTGATAATCTTTTATCGCATGAATTGTTATCTTTTATTTATAATTTTAATTTCTTTTGCCTAAATATATGTAGACATTGTGACATTGGGAAAGTTTTCCTGTGCTAAATACATAATACAATGTATGAATGTTTCAAAGCCACAATCATACTCCTTCGCACACGGCATGTCACTCAACGCTTGCAACACATTACATGATTCCCTATAATCTAAATGAAAACTTTGATAGCAATTTCTTATCGAACTTGTGAAGTGATTTGAAAATTTGCGAAAAACTTTCATTTGAGCCTTATTTAAAACCGTATCAAGAAAGATGTCGTCAGCGCGTGCGCAACAGATGACACAATCCTCGCACACTATTCTATAACTAATAAATAATTTTTTAGCTCGCATAATAAGCTCTTGCCTATTTTCTAACCAATGACCTCTGAAAGAAAAAAAAAAAACAATTAAGTAAACAAATCAGATGTATTTCTGAATTAGTTACAAAAAATCATTGTTATGTTAGAATTGTCTATGGAATTTTGTATCTCACTCTTGTCCATAGGAACTGAATACGCTTTGGAATGGCCAACTACTTAACTCCATTTTATTAACAACAGACCCAGCGAAAGCGCTAGAAAGTGGCGAAGGGCGGGCGTTTTGGGGGCGTATCTTATGTAATATTGATGGGTGCTGATTGTCAGCCTTATTTGAATAAATGACTTGATTTTGTCAAAATCTTACTACTTTTTGTATAGGTATTTTCAGGATTTCATTGCTACGAACTTCCTATATCTATAACATATTCTAATTGTAATGACAGCTCACTCCAGGCTCCCTTCACATAGGTTTTAACTGTTAGATGGTGACAGAATCACACAGCTGTCCTCTGTTATGTCTCAAGGCTTCCATAGACAAAGAGTGTTGAAAACGTCATTTAGCCCATAAAAGTATGTAGGTAAAACTTGTGACAATAAAGAATTTTTTTTATTTTTATTTTAGTATTTATTTTATTTTTTATATAAGAATAAATTAGGCTAACACGCTCGAGGAGTGCCCCGCATGGACTCGAGCGGCGAGACCTGGTTGCTAGGATCGGGCAAGACCTGTCTCTGCCAGCAGTAGTAAAGGGCTATGCTGGCAAGAGAGAGATTGGACAAAAGTAGCTTCCTTCTGTGAGACCGTGATGGCCAAGAAGGAAGCCGCCGAACGGGATCGAGAGAGGACTGATCCTGCTCGGAGAAGAGAGGCGTCGGGGAGACAACCGCCTTGACGCTTAAAACGCCGAAACCCTTATATTGAAGGTGGACGCGGGCACACAGAGCGGGGACTCTGCCTGCGCAGAAGGGCATAGTGGCACGTGCTGCCGTGCATAGGACGTTTAGGAGGCCCACTTAGTCTCCCCTGGGATGTGCCTTACAGGCGTTGCGCAGGGAGGGTTCCGGAATTGGTCTTTTAAGAGGAACCGGGACCACCCCTAGGCGCAGATGGTGATCACTGGGGTGGTTTTAGTGAGTAAAATCCCACACTACCCGACCTCATTCCTTGGGGGTCGGGTGCCTTTTGAGGTTTCCCGAAAAAAAAAAAAGGTACTCACATATAAGAAATGGTTAATTCATCTCCTTTTTTTATTGATGCTATGGTCACCAATGCTGCACTGTTTCGCAGCCCCATCACATATGAATTTGGTAGACAGGAATTGGACAGACTACCAATGAATGGAAAATATCCTATATTAATGTGACTGTTCGAGGTTATACAGCGCTCGATGCACTTTTTGGTGGAATGCTGCAGTTGCACTTCAGTACAATAAAGCGACAGATGCATCAATATCCTGGACATTGCTTGTATGGCTGCACTTTTCTCATCGGGAGAGTTTGGTAAAAATGATGTGAATGTATTAAAATAATTTATAACATGGGCAAAATATGTACATATGTTAGCCATTGCTCCATATATGAAATGTGTGTCATATTGAAAATTCAATAAAGAAAACTTTTGGCTACCAAAAATATCAGCAACAGTACTGTTTTTCATTCGTTCAACACCTAAGGTATTAGATGCTATGATGAACTCATCCCAAGAGCTACACAGTTGACGCATTTTGATAGTAGCTCTAAGAGGTAGCCTCATTGGTTCTGGCACAAAACCCACAATTTTACATTCAAAATTATGCCCTTCCTGCAAGGCTTTATCTTTGCATTTTTTGTCACAAAACAAGGCATCGCAGCATTCCTCACAAGGCATTAAATTAAAGTCCAGCTTAAGACAATAGTAGCATGAAGTGGTAGAGTTCATAAGACACGGAACTGCTGCAAACGCTGTCTCAACTGCTACAACAGTGCCAACAGGTATGTCTTTAGCTGCAACCACTTTTGGTTGTCCTGATTGCATTACAACTTCCACATCTGAAGTTGCACATGGTATATCAGAGTTACGGGATCCTTTGAGCGTGAAAAATTCTTCAACAAATTGAGAGCAAGATCTGAAACATGATGATAGAATTAGTATAATGGTAAAATGTAACAGGTGAATATACAATATGTAAAGAAAACCCCGTCCGACCCATAAGGATAATAAAGCTGGGTAATCACATGACTAAATAAAATTTGAAATTTTGCATAATCATCATAATAACAATACTAATCAATTTTGAAACAATCTTTTTTTCTGCGAGTTTACTCTAGCTTCCCCAAAATTTGGTAAATTTCTAAAAAGTGACGACACAGTTTTAGGTATAAACACAGTTTATATATATATATATTATAAACTAGCGCTTGACCGCAATCCTGCCTGATGGTAAGCAGGGACGTTATCGTTGATGGTAAATGTTGACCATACTTCATAATAAAAATTCGATTTATGTGTGTTCGCTGATAACTTTATCGTTAATGAACCGATTTTGACCATTATTTTTTTATATGAAAGGGTATGCTGCCCATGTAATCTCATTGTTACCACGTCAGTGTCGATAATGGAAATTCTAAGAAATTTAGGCCAATTATTCGAAAATTCGAAAATTGTAGGCACGCTTCGGGTGAAAACTTGATGCTCGTATTTATATCGGATGATACTATAAAACCGTGAAGATTTGGGCCTGATCTGATGATGGAGATGACAGAGAATCAAGGGAATCCACATCGGAAGCAACTGTCATGTGTTTGGGCTTACTTAATTTGTATTGATTAGACCTTTACAACTAAATATGTTATGACTGTAACTTCAGGGTTGGAAGTTAGTTTTGTAGATTTAAAGTTAGCTAAGTCAGATGGTCAAGGGATAGAAAAATAATATAATAAAGGTTAAATTTATCATTATATATTATTTTAAGGGAAAACGTAATCAGGGTCAAATAAATTTCTGCAGACAACTGCAGAAACCTACATAAAAAAAGATTTGATATTTTTTTTTTTGGGCTCAGGCAAGACTGTGAAATTATATTATTATTCTCGTTTAATAAAACAAATACGTAAATTGTAAAAAATAAAACTATCGTATATAAAAAAAACAAATACATATATTATAATATTATTTACACAAAGCTTCCTTTTGCAGAAAAATAATAAACATCTGACTAATACAATATCCTTTCAGACTGGACGCTGACAGCAGCATATTTGGAAAAGGCCTGCAAGCAAACGACCTAATTCGTTTGCTTTAATTCCTATAAGACCACAATGAAAGTATGAGCATTTCTAGAAATAACGCAATGAAATAACACAACTTAAATTCAGTCTCTTGATTTTAATTGATTTTTGCATAAGCATGACGAGTAGGTAGTGTTTGTACTAGGTTAAAGTACAGTGTTGTAAATTGTTGAGGAATTCCTTCGACTGTCTATGGTCTTCATCATCAGATCTATTTTAGACCTTCATTTTAACCTATATGGGTGTAAAGTTATCATCAATATAAATGAATGAAGTCCAAACACAAGGTAACTATATTGTAAACCTTTGAGGAGTTCCCTTAACTGGCCTTTGTCTTCATCATCAGAGCTTTAATGACAATCACAACTCATTTAGGTGTAAAGTTCTTATCAATATAAATTTATTAAGCACAAACACGAGGCAGCTGATGTGAATCGTTAAGGAGATCCCTCGGCTGTCTCCCGGCTCCATCATCAACTCCGAACTTTACTAAATTGTAGTGCGCTAAAACACTTAATGAAAAAAACATAGAAATGCCCTAGGCGCCCCTATGATTTTTTAATTTTCTCCAACTTTCCTTAGACTTCCATCATCAGACCCTAATTTCTTTAACATGAGACTACCTTGAAGATATAATCTTTCTAATAAAAAAAAAAACATGTGGCACTCGGGGCTGCCGCGGTAAAGCTATTGCATAGCATTTTATATCAACTTATGCAATAGGGTATTTGACTAAAAAAACCTAATTAGTACGTCAGTTAGATATCCAAAAAATACTCATCATCATCATTTCAGCCGAAAGAAGTCCACTGCCGGATATAGGCCTCTCCCAAGGTTCTCCACGACGACCAGTCCTGCGCCTCCCGCATCCAGGGGTTTCCCGCGACCTTCACCAGGTCGTCGGTCCACCTTGTCGGGGGCCTACCCAAAAAATACTAGACACGTATTTTTTTTCTTTTTTCATATAAACAAAAAATGAAGACGACACAGTGCTTGAAAACTCGTGTGACGTCACTGCACGCTACACTTTTTAGCGGCCAGTGACGTCACCAGCCATCACTCCTGATCTTTGATGCCTATTATATTTGTCAATTTTTATTGATTTGATAAAACAAAATATACGAAATGTAAAACGTATATAATAAACCTATCCAATATTTTTCTATAATCTGAATGACGGACTAATTAGTTTTTTTTAGTCAAATACCCTATTATTTTATACTAGCGGCCGCCAGCGACTTAGTTCGCGTGGAGTTAGTTATGGTCTGCTCCTATTAGTCGCAGCGTAATGTTTATAGCCTTAAGCCTTTCTAGATTAATGGGCTATCCAACGCAAAAAGAATTTTTCAAATCGGACCCGTAGTTCCTGAGATTAGCGCGTTCAAATAAACAAACAAAGAAACTCTTCAGCTTTAATATATATTAGTATAGATGTTCGCAAGTACCAAATTTTGTATGGAAAAACGCATAGTACTATACATTGAATCTGTGCTCACGCGCAGGGCTGCAGATCTGCATTATTTTTTTTTATAAATTATAAACTAGCGCTTGAACGCAATCCCGCCTGATGGTAAGCAGTGACGCAATCGTTGATGGTAAAGCGCAATAGTTTATTAAGAGCCTATTCATAGCCTTGAAGACACTCAAATTGTAGTCCGGTGGAAACACCGCTGCTGGCAAATTGTTCTAGTCCCGCGATGTACACGGTATAAAGGAGGAGGCGAAACGCTTCGTCCGGATCGTAGTGGTGTTAACAACGTAAGGGTGGAAACCAGCTGTACGACGAGTCGTCCGATGGTGGAACGGAAATGGGGGAATTAAATCATGCAATTCCCTCGCACACTCCCCAAAATGCATCCTATAGAACACCGAAAGGCTGGCTACTCTACGCCTGTGCTTGGCTGGAGACCATCTCGAGTTAGATCTGGGTCACCAATCAGCCTCTTCGCACGCCTCTCCATCGAATCCGAAGTGGCCAGGTGACACTTAGCAGCACCAGCCCAAATGTGGCTGCAGTACTCCACACACGAACGGACCTGTGCTTTGTATAACATTAGAGGCTGCCCAGGTGTGAAGTACTGCCGGACCTTTGCGATAACGCCAAGTTTCCTGTCAGCCACCTTGGCCTTGGACTCAATGAACCGCCCAAGATTAAGGTTCGAGGAAATCTCAACTCCCAAAAGCTGAAGGCGGTCGGAACACTCCAAGGACACATTTCGAAAAGTAGGAGCCAAGGTGAACGGGCTCCTTTTGGCGGTGAAAAGACACGCCTGTGTTTTGGCGGCATTGAATGCTACAAGATTGGCATTGCCCCATTCGGAGACTGCCTGCAGTGCAACACTCGTTATTTCAACCATGGCCTCTCTTTCGGACCGGATTGATTCCCTATTAGCCCGAGTATCCGGCAGGTATCTCTCTACAACTGTGCTGTCATCTGCATACCCATAGATATCATCAGCAGATCGTTAATATGCAGCAGGAACAGAGTTGCAGGGAGAACAGACCCTTGAGGAACATCGACATTAGTTGACATGGGCTCAGAAGAGCATCCGTCGACAATAACTCGGAGGAACCGTTCAGCCAGGAAGTCTTTTATCCAGCCAGTCAGGCTAGGGGAAATGCCGTACGCTGAAAGCTTACTGAAAAGGCCAGCGTGCCATACCCGGTCGAAGGCCTTCGAGACATCAAGGGAGACAGCAATCGCTTCCCCATTCTTCTCGAGGGCCTCGCCCCACAAGTGAGTGGCATACACTAGTAGGTCCCCAGTTGACCGATTGCGGCGAAATCCGTACTGTCGGTCACTGAGGCGATCGTTACCTTCCAGGTATGCCAAGAGGCGCGAGTTCAATACACGCTCCATAATTTTGAAAAGTATGGAGGTGATCGAAATCGGCCGATAGTTGGCAGGATCGGCACGACTGCCTTTTTTGGGCACGGGCTGCACGTTAGCAAGCTTCCAGGACTTGGGCACTATACCAGTCCTAAATGAGAGGCGATACAAGCGCGTCAATACCAACACACTAACAAACAAAGAACAGTATAAAAATCATACAGTAGTTCGACGCCTTTGATCTCGTGTAAAATACCGACATCGTCTTGACAGTAACGCATTCGCCAGGGTTGTCACAATAAACAATATTTATGAAATTATTTATTTATTGCAGATCGGGCTGTCCGGTTGAATTTCAATTCAAATATATAAACCATATGACAGTCATAAAGGCTTTCCGGCAAATAAAAGTCAAAATAACCGAAGACCTATGGGGAATGTCCGTTAAAGTATGCATATCCTTAATTGAGACCATAGCACCATACTTGGCTTTAATATTTAATTTGTATGTGGATGATGGGGGAATTAAATCATGCAATTCCCTCGCACACTCCCCACAATACAATTACAATTAAAGTATGTACAATTTAAGTATGTCTCAGAATTAAACCGGCTTAAACTTACTCATCCACGCTTAAAACCCGTTCCATGCATGTATATCTAGAGGCTTCTGCTTTCATCTCCTTTAGTTTGTTGATCAGGATAGCGTCACAGTCCAATGTGAGGCAGGTATTAATATCCTTGACACAAGCATCAAACTGCTTCGCCCCGAACAATAGCTCCGCTCGATAGTAGTAACAATGCGTCATAGCTTCAGAATTATGTGGGGCGTGCATTAGAGCCATATTATAACTCACCAACGCGAACTGATATCCTCTTTCGTAGAAGGCTCTTTTACCGTGTGATACAAATAGATTAGCGTCTGGTGAAGATTTGACTGTTTGTTCCAGTCTTATAAGTTCGTTTCCTTGTACTATTTGTGTGGCCAGTACCACACAATCTCCTAAGTCCTCATTGCGCAGTGCTTCGTACATTACGTCCCTAGAACCGACTACGTCCACATAATCGTCGTCTACGTCCATAAAATCATCCTGTGTTTGGTCATCATCATGTATTTGGTCATCATCTAGTGTTCGGTCATCATCTTGTATTTGGTCATCATCATGTATTTGGTCATCATCTAGTGTTCGGTAATCATCTTGTATTTGGTCATCATCATGTATTTGGTCATCATCTAGTGTTCGGTAATCATCTTGTATTTGGTCATCATCATGTATTTGGTCATCATCTAGTGTTCGGTAATCATCTTGTATTTGGTCATCATCATGTATTTGGTCATCATCTTGTATTTGGTCATCATCATGTGTTTGGTCATCATCTTGTGATTGATCATCATTTTCTGTTTGGTCACCACTTTGTGTTTGGCCACCAATTTGTGACATTTTAATTAGTTAGTTGCAGGGAATGTAAATATATAATTTAATGTATTTAGCCTTTTGTAATCATAGCTCTTCACTAAAATACCTAATTTTAATGCTTTTTGGAGGTAGGTTAAAAAATAAATACTTAATGTTGTAGCACTGCACTGGTTTACGTACACGTTTTTTTTTTCATACAGTCGTACTAAATATTGTAACAATATAGTCGCACTCCAGTAGGACGCAAGTAGGATTACTGGTTTCAGGCGAGGCAGAAACAAATTGATTCAAAAAAATTACGTTCGACAAATTCCCCACAGATACTATTTCAATGTTGCCAGACGCGGCAATCGCTAAACCATAGACTAATGAAATATAAATGTTTACCTACAGTGAGTCAGCAGCTCTTTTTTTTTTATAAATTACTATCGACCCGCCCCGGCTTCACACGGGTGCAATGATACTAAATACACTACAGAAAAACTGTGAACGTAGTATAAAAAATATAGCGGTCTGGTGCTCCCGGTCGGCCCGGAGGCAACGCCCCGCAATTTTTAAATCTGTAATATCTTCGAAAATATTCGTTTAAATCATATACTGTAAAGAGCGATATAGATCTATGTTAATCAACAATCAACAATGTATTTAATGGATTAAATTGGATATCGATTAGTATAATTATAACGATTACATAATGCTGTATTAAAAAAAATCAATAAACTTAAGACCAAAACCAGAAGTGGGGACACATGCGGTCACACGTGCGGCGGGTCGGCTACCACTCCAGGTGGCTGACGTGACCCGAACTTCGGGTCACCCTCGGGCAACCCGATCTCCTCATTGAGAGGAGCTGGGGGCCCCGTTTGCCTCCGGGCAAACGAGTGGGGCTAAGAGGAAGGACACCTCGCTAAAAAACCCTTGGCTGCTGCATCTTCTCGCACTAGAAGACGTACCCAGTCCGGCCCCTCCGTATGTCCGTATGGGGGGACCATTGTGGGCCCGCCTTTTGGCGGGAATCGCCAGCGGGGGATTAGTTGTTCAGGCTGTACCGATTTTCCATGACCCCGCCACTCAGGCGATGTCGTTGTGCCACTGTGGGTTTAGTGGGTATTCCCGGCTTTGGCTGGGCGAGCCCCATACACGCCCTTCGGGGTATGGTGCGTAAATGCATTACCACAGCGTCAAAAAAAAAAAAAGGATAAGGTAGGATTCCGTGCGCACTTTCTGGCCTGCCATCGGACGCGTCCCCAGGTGGCGGATAGGGGAACGGCCCCCAGATATGGGGGTTACCGGTTTACTGGCGCGGACCAAAACCAGACGCGGGGACCGCTTCGGCGGTCACATGTGCGGCGGGTCGGCCACCATTCCAGGTGGCTGACGTGACCCGAACTCCGGGTCACCGTCGGGCAACCCGGTCACCTCACTGAGAGGAGCTGGGGGCCCCGTTTGCTTTCGGGCAAACGAGTGGGGCTAAGAGAAAGGACACCTCGCTAAAAAAAACCCTTGGCTGCTGCGTCTTCTCGCACTTGAAGACGTACACAGTCCGGCCCCTCCGTATTGGGGGACCATTGTGGACCCGCCTTTTGGCGGGAATCGCCGGCGGGGATTGGTTGTTCAGGCTGTTCCGATTTCCCATGACCCCGCCACTCAGGCGATGTCGTTGTGCCGCTGTGGGTTTAGTGGGTATCCCGGCTTTGGCTGGGCGAGTCCCACACACGCCCTTCGGGGTATGGTGCGTAAATGCATTACCACAGCGTCAAAAAAAAAGGATAAGGTAGGATAAATTAGGATAAGTTAGGTTAGGTTAGCAAGTGGGTGCTCGCCAGAGTGTACGAGTGGACGGCGGGGCGCAGGGCGCTGGCCGAGCGTCCGGCCCCCGAATTGAGGGAGGCCGTCCGGCGGGAGGCGAGGGTCGCTCTTGTCCGGGAGTGGACGCGGGACCTCGCCTCCGCCGTCTTCGGCCGCCGTACTCTCGACGCCATCGGGCCGGTCCTGGAGGACTGGCTCGACAGGCGTCACGGGTTCCTCTCCTTCCGTCTGGTGCAGGTACTCTCCGGTCACGGCTGCTTCTGCAGGTACCTGCACCGGATAGGACGAGAGGAGACACCGTCGTGCCACGGTTGTGGCGCGGCGGAGGACACGGCGGAACACACCCTCGCGGTGTGCCCGTCGTGGGCCGGGCCGCGCCGCGGTCTTGTCACGGCGGTTGGTGGCGACCTCTCGCTGCCCGCCATCGTCAGAGCGATGGTGGGGAGCGAGGAGGCTTGGGTGGCGATGGCCTCCTTCTGCGAGGTCGTGATGTCGCAGAAGGAGGCAGCGGAGCGCGAGCGGGAGGAGGATCCCCTCGCTCCGGCGCTCCGCAGGCGGCGTAGGGGGGAGGAGAAGGCGGGATTTCGCCCGCTTTCTCCTCCCTGAGGTGAGCGGCGGGCGTGAGGCCGACGCCCGCCTTATATCGCTCACCACGTGGGAGCCACGGCCCCTCCCTGGGAGGGGCAATTGAGGGCCCGCCTTCTTAGGCGGGTTTCGCCGGCGGGGGAGAGGTAGCTCAGGCTGCGCTAGTTTCCCACTCCCCCGCCACTATGGCGATGCCGGAGTGCCGCTGTGGGTTTAGTGGGTATTCCCAGCTACGGCTGGGCGAGTCCCACACACGCTCTTCGGGGTAAGGTGCGTAAATGCATTCCCACAGCGTAAACAAGAAAAAAAAAAAAAGGTTAGGTTGTGGCTTCCGTGCGCAGTTTCTGGCCTGCCATCGGACGCGTCCCCAGGTGGCGGATAGAGGAACGGCCCCCAGATATGGGGGTTACCGGTTTACCGGCGCGGACCAAAACCAGATGCGGGGACCGCTTCGGCGGTCACACGTGCGGCGGGTCGGCCACCACTCGAGGTGGCTGACGTGACCCGAACTCCGGGTCACCGTCGGGCAACCCGGTCTCCTCATTGAGAGGAGCTGGGGGCCCCGTTTGCCTCCGGGCAAACGAGTGGGGCTAAGAGGAAGGACACCTCGCTAAAAAACCCTTGGCTGCTGCGTCTTCTCGCACAAAAAGACGTACCCAGCCCGGCCCCTCCCTGTGGAGTGGAGGGACCACTGTGGGCCCGCCCTAGGCGGGAATCGCCGGCGGGGGATTGGTAGTTAGGCTGTGCCATTTTCCCATGACCCCGCCACTCAGGCGATGTCGTTGTGCCGCTGTGGGTTTAGTGGGTATTCCCGGCTTCGGCTGGGCGAGTCCCACACACGCCCTTCGGGGTACGGTGCGTAAATGCATTAACACAGCGTCAAAAAAAAAAAAAAAAAAAAAAAAAAAGGTTAGGTTAGGTTTCCGTGTGCAGTTTCTGGCCTGCCATCGGACGCGTCCCCAGGTGGCGGATAGGGGAACGGCCCCCAGATATAGGGGTTACCGGTTTACCGGCGCGGACCAAAACCAGATGCGGGGACCGCTTCGGCGGTCACACGTGCGGCGGGTCGGCCACCACTCGAGGTGGCTGGCGTGACCCGAACTCCGGGTCACCGTCGGGCAACCCGGTCTCCTCATTGAGAGGAGCTGGGGGCCCCGTTTGCCTCCGGGCAAACGAGGGGGGCTAAGAGGAAGGACACCTCGCTAAAAAACCCTTGGCTGCTGCGTCTTCTCGCACAAAAAGACGTACCCAGCCCGGCCCCTCCCTGTGGAGTGGAGGGACCACTGTGGGCCCGCCCTAGGCGAGAATCGCCGGCGGGGGATTGGTAGTTAGGCTGTGCCATTTTCCCATGACCCCGCCACTCAGGCGATGTCGTTGTGCCGCTGTGGGTTTAGTGGGTATTCCCGGCTTCGGTTGGGCGAGTCCCACACACGCCCTTCGGGGTATGGTGCGTAAATGCACTACCACAGCGTCAAAAAAAAAAAAAAAAAAAAAAAAAAAAAAAAAAAAAAAAAAAAAAAAAAAAAGGTTAGGTTAGCGTTGCGGAGTATGGCCCTTTATGGGGCCCCCATTTGGGCGGACTCCCTCCGTAGGAGGGAGAATGCCACCGCTCTTCGGGCGCCCCAAAGGGCCATCGCCCAGCGGGCAGCGCGGGCCTACCGCACGGTAGGCTTCGCTTCGGCATGCGCTCTGGCGGGCACCCCGCCTTGGGAGCTCGAGGCGTGGGTGCTCGCCAGAGTGTACGAGTGGACGGCGGGGCGCAGGGCGCTGGGCGAGCGTCCGGCCCCAGAAGTGAGGGAGGCCGTCCGGCGGGAGGCGAGGGTCGCTCTAGTCCAGCATTGGACGCAGGACCTCGCCTCCGCCGTCTTCGGCCGCCGTACCCTCGACGCCATCGGGCCGGTCCTGAAGGACTGGCTCTACAGGCGTCACGGGTTCCTCTCCTTCCGTCTGGTGCAGGTACTCTCCGGTCACGGCTGCTTCGGCATGTACCTGCACCGGATAGGACGAGAGGAGACACCGTCGTGCCATGGTTGTGGCGCGGCGGAGGATGCGGCGGAACACACCCTCGCGGTGTGCCCGTCGTGGGCCGTGCCGCGCCGTGATCTTGTCACGGCGGTTGGCGGGGACCTCTCGCTACCCGCCATCGTCAGAGCGATGGTGGGGAGCGAGGAGGCTTGGGTGGCGATGGCCTCCTTCTGCGAGGTCGTGATGTCGCAGAAGGAGGCCGCGGAGCGCGAGCGGGAGGAGGATCCCCTCGCTCCGGCGCTCCGCAGGCGGCGTAGGGGGTGGAGAAGGCGGGATTTCGCCCGCTTTCTCCCTCCCTGAGGTGAGCGGCGGGCGTGAGGCCGACGCCCGCCTTACATCGCTCCGCGGGAGCCACGGCCCCTCCCTAGGAAGGGCAATTGAGGGCCCGCCTAGCTAGGCGGGTTTCGCCGGCGGGGGGAGAGGTAGCTCAGGCTGCGCTAGTTTCCCACTCCCCCGCCACTATGGCGATGCCGGAGTGCCGGTGTGGGTACGGTGCGTAAAGGCATTCCCACAGCCTAAAAAAAAAAAAAAAAAAAGTTAGGTTAGCAAAAAAAGTCTATGGTAAGTGCTGTGATAGTGGCTGGTGGTATTATGCCTTTGCCTTTTCCGTTCAGAAGAACGGAAAGAAATGAACCAAAAAAAAATGTCACTGACAGAGTTTTTGGCGGGAAGCCAAGATGAATGCCACGCTCGTTTTTCATTGGACTTTTAAATTATTTATAGTGTGGTTTACTAAATAAAAACGCGTGATTTATGTAGTAAAAAGTGCATTCAGTGAATAATTCATAAAGAACAGTGAAATATTGTAGCATAGTGGCCACATCATGGTACCAAATCTTCCTCCTAGTGTCTTTTCACGCGGGAAACGAAAGGAGATAGGTTTAGGTTAGATTAAGTTAGGATAAGAGATAGGATAAGTTTAGGATAAGTTACAAAAGTTGAAAATTAATTACTGAAGACATGGCAGTATGGTCTCTGACCTTAGCCTGTTCCAAATGGAACAAATAAAACAAAAAAAAAGAGGTTTGGCGGGAATGTCAAGATGAGTGTCACGCTCATTTTTCATTGGACTTTTAAAATTATTTATAGTGTCGTTTACTAAATAAAAACGCGTGATTTATGTAGTAAAAAGTGCATTCAGTGAATAATTCAAAAAGAACAGTGAAATATTGTAGCATAGTGGCCTCATCATGTCTTTACGCTAAACCGCTCCTTATCGTCCAAACGCGTAAAACGAAAGGAGTTAGTTTAGGTTAAGTTATGCTAGGATAAGTTAGGATAAATTAGGATAAGTTAGGATAGATATTTAATGAAGAAAAAATTACTGAAGACTTGGCTGTATGGCGTACTATGCCTTTGCCTTTTCCATTCGCCCGAACGGAAAGAATTAATGAATCAAAAAAAAAAAGAACAAAAAAAAGCAAACCAAAAAAAAAGTGGCTGGTGGCTGTCAAACTGTCAAAGTGTCAATGTCAACATCTTCACATTCTTGACCAGAATTTGCGAATAGAACGCATATTTATTTTGGAAATCAAATCCTCTTACTTTGTAATAATTAGGTATATGAATTATGGAGAACTCAATTCACAACACCATCAAACGTAAGTACAAAATAAGTATTTTGAGGTTATGATTTACATTATAATATGTTTTTCACAAAATTTTCTTCTTAATCTTCCAGAATTTCGCCTGCTCAATCTTAACACAGCTCTGAAAACCATATCAGATTGAAAGTCTATTGTCCCTAACGTTGTAAAAGGTTTATACCTAATCCAACAATTTTTTCATTTGCACCAAAGAGGTTTGGTATAGAAATCATGGATAAGCGGAGATATAATGAAATAACACAGATCCCGATACCTTAGATACCTATTGTAAACCCTCGTTCTATACTGACACCGCTGGATAAGTAATGGAGAAAGGATGAGATTGGTCAACCAAGAAAACATTCAGGCTGCGAGGTTGATAGTCATCAGGAGGACGAAGATGAAGAAACATCAGAAAAGGAAGCTGTGGAAAAAGATGCGGTAGACCTGGGCTAGGGTTAGTATGCTTAAAAGCACATTTATATTAATAGGAACTAAGTCTCTTGTAATCAGTTACAGTCTAGATTGTACCAACA
Source organism: Sesamia nonagrioides (assembly GCA_017933935.1). Lineage (NCBI taxonomy): Eukaryota > Metazoa > Arthropoda > Insecta > Lepidoptera > Noctuidae > Sesamia > Sesamia nonagrioides. Next base: position 553,536 of record JADWQK010000930.1, on the reverse strand, counting down.
AATAAATAACTTAAAGCCGCGTATCGACTTCGCGCTCCAAGAGGACGAACATTGGCGCGCGTTCCGGCCGCGCGAAATTGCTACCATTTTGGAACGCGCGCCAATGTGTTTGTTGGAACGCTCGAACTTAGAGCGGCCCGTTCCATCTGGAGGCGGTTTTTTACCGCGCATCAAAGGACGCGCAGTTGTGGCGCGCGCGCCAGTTGAGACGCACGTGATATTATTTCTTCTTCTGGTCGTACACAACTGGCCTGCATGTTGAACGATCGAACACTGGAACAGTTGCCACGCGCGCCACGCGCGCTTAGTTGATATAATTTAAATATTTGGAGCGCGTTCCGCGGAACGCACTCTCGGCGCGGGTGTTCATGCCGCGCGTCAGGAGCGCATAATGGATACACGGCTTAACTCTAACTTAATATTTTACAAGATGGATCTAAGCCAAAACGAATGAATGAATTTGGATGCAGCAGACAGGTAGTTTATAACGAGGAATCACACACAAGATAATTTTTATTCTGATATTCCCACAAGAGCAAAAATTATGGGCATGGCTAGTTATAACTAAGAATAGTGTCAAAATACACTTCGAAGTTTGATAACACTTATTTGAGTTACAGACATTTGATAAATTGTTTGGTTTATGTGTTACATGTATGGATACTCTAGCACCACACATTATTTATTATGGAAATACTACAGTACTATAAGTTAATTCATTTGACTTAATATAATATTATTGAGTTTTAGTTCTCTTTACTCTATTTGTAAGTTGTATAGCAGCAGAATAACCTCAAAATTCACCTGTTGGCGAAGTCTGTGTTTGTGGGTGTCAGCAAATTTTCGAATGCTGGTGATGACAAGTTCTGTTTAAAGCAGTAATATAAAAAAAACATACTTTTTTCTTTTATTACAGACTTTAATAAAAGAAAACCGTATTTTTATATAAGTTATAACATATTTAATGATAATTATGAACAAACTAACTACTCAGAGCAAGCTAAAGAACTTTTTTTTTTATAAATTTTAAACTAGCGCTTGACCGCAATCCCGCCTGATGGTAAGCAGTGACACCAATGCTCTAGGCTTTGGAGACCATCTCGAGTTAAATCAGGGTCACCAATCAGCCTCTTCGCACACCTCTCCACCGAATCCAGAGTGGCCAGGTTACACTTAGCAGCACCAGCCTAAATGTGGCTGCAGTACTCCACACACGAACGGACCTGTGCTTTGTACAACATTAGAAGCTGCCCAGGTGTGAAGTACTGCCGGACCTTTGCGATAACGCCAAGTTTCCTGGCAGCCACCTTGGCCTTGGACTCAATGAACCGCCCAAAGTTAAGGTTCGAGGAAATTTCAACTCCCAAAAGCTGAAGTCGGCTAGTACACTCCAAGGACACATTTCGAAAAGTAGGAGCCAAGGTGAACGGTCCTTTTGGCGGTGAAAAGACACTCCTGTGTTTTGGCGGCATTGAATGCTACAAGATTGGCATTGCCCCATTCAGAGACTGCCTGTAGTGCAACACTCGTTCGCTCAACCATGGCCTCTCTTTCGGACCGGATTGATTCCCTACTAGCCCGAGCGTCCGGCAGGTATCTCTCTACAACTGTGCTGTCATCTGCATACCCATAAATACCGGGCATCAGCAGATCGTTAATATGCAGCAGGAATGAGAGAACAGACCTCTGAGGAACACCGGCATTAGTCGACGTGGGCTCAGATGAGCATCCGTCGACAACAACTCAGAGGGACCTTTCAGTCAGGAAGTCTTTTACCCAGCCAGTCAGGCTAGGGGAAATGCCGTACGCTGGAAGCTTACTCAAAAGGCCAGCGTGCCATACCCGGTCGAAGGCCTTCGAGACATCAAGGGAGACAGCAATCGCTTCCCCATTCTTCTCGAGGGCCTCGCCCCACAAGTGTGTGGCATACACTAGTAGGTCCCCAGTTGACCGATTGCGGCGAAACCCGTACTGTCGGTCACTGAGGAGATCGTTACCTTCAAGGTATGCCAAGAGGCGCGAGTTCAACACACGCTCCATAATTTTGCAAAGTATGGAGGTGATCGAAATTGTTGCAATTAAATCAGCTGTTTTTAATTGACAAATAGTTATCTAGTTACCCATTCAAAAATGACCCTAGGACACGCTTTTAAATCAATGTATTACAAAATCCTTAGTAGCGATAACAGCAGGTCAAGGCTCAAGCTACCCGAAACTGTCAAATATTTGCAATCAACCTTGAACCTTAAAACTTTAGAGATAAAGCAGAAAATCTAATGAAAAAATCTGACAGACTGTAGTAGCTTGATGTCTTTGTCTGTACATTTTTTTGTTGCTACTGTATACAAGTACAATGTAGGAAAATAAAATGGAGAAAGAATTCAAATCATATAAAGGGTTTTTCAATAAGGGCGGGTAAATTTTGAAACGAAATTATACAAGCTGCGTATGAGGTATCAACATTTTTTTTTATTTAAAAGGCCCATATATGCCATTAAGTATGGAAGATGACATCATTCAAATGCCCACCTCGGCTTCTTACAGTGGCACGGAATGAAATGAAATGAAATGAAATGAATGATCCGAGTGGTCCAATTTTCAATGACTCTTCCGCATAGATCCGCGAAAAATTATCTTTAGCGACGAGGCGAATTTTTGGATGAATGGCTTTGTTAATAAACAAAATTGCCGTATATGGGACGACACAAACCCACACGAGGTTCACCAGGTGGTGAACCTCGTGTGGTCTCAAAAAGTTACGGTTTGGTGTGGATTTTGGGCCGGCGGCGTCATTGTACCGTATTTTTTTGAAAACGACGTTGGTGAGGCGGTCACTGTCAACGGCGAGCGCTACAGAACGATGATAACCAATTTTTTATGGCCCACATTGAACCATATGGACCTAGACGACATGTGGTTTCAGCAGGATGGCGCTACGTGCCACACAGCGGACGCCACGATTGACATTCTGCATGAGCGATTTGAGACTAAGGTTATCTCTCGCAGGGGTGATGTGAATTGGCCACCAAGGTCATGCGATTTAACCCCGCTAGACTTTTTCTTGTGGGGTTTTTTGAAGTCGCAGGTCTATGCAAATAAACCACAATCCACCGATGCCCTGAAGGCGAACATAACACATGCCATCGCTCAAATTCAGGCGGATCTATGCGGAAGAGTCATTGAAAATTGGACCACTCGGATCCGTGCCACTGTGAGAAGCCGAGGTGGGCATTTGAATGATATCATCTTCCATACTTAATGGCATATATGGGCCTTTTAAATAAATTAAAAAAAATGTTGATACCTCATACGCAACTTGTTTAATTTCGTTTCAAAATCTACCCGCCCTTATTGAAAAACCCTTTACAATCAATGGTGCCCTTACAAGATTATTGGTGTATTCTCTGGCCTCACTGAGATGATTCATGCTACTGTTCACAGTTTCACACCAGTTTGATTATTTCAATACAAGTTCATTAGTACAAAATCAAAAGTCATTTATTCAAATTTGGCTGAGTATCAGCACTTTTTGAACGTCAATATTACATAAGAACGTCCCCCACAAAAGCAAGGCTAAAGCTTTCGCTGGGAAGAAGAAGTGGGAGAACAAACTCTCCAGCAGCACAGCTGTCTGTTCATTTAATACAATCAGCCAGACCGTATTTTGCCTCTATCTTGTTCACCAATCAACTAATTTCTTTCACACCAAATTGCAGGTAAAGCAAGAAAAGAACTTCCAGAAAGCATTGATAGACATGGTGAAGGAATCAAATGAGTTCCAAGTGGAACAGTATGCAGCCAACAAGCTGCAGAAAGCCAATCACCCACTCTTACCAACACACTGGAAGCATAAGCATTTACCTGAGTTCATCATCAGACAGTTACTGGGAATTGATAAGAAGGTTAACTACAAACATACTCATGTGTATAAAGCTTGATTATTTTAATTGATTAAGAATCAATCGGTATCCGAATATCACATTCATATTTTTTTTTCTCCTTGTTCATACACACTATTCTCTACATTTCTGTTTTACCTCTCCTTTCGCAGGTCTGCTGGAAGAAAATTCCTAAGAAATAAGCAGCACCTTTGCATTCAGATCTTAATGTTGTACTTAGATTTTAATTTTGACATATCCTTATGTATTTTATTGTGTGCACGTAAATATTAAAATAAAGTACATTTAATTTAAAGGAGAATATTCTTAAGAAACTACAGAACGCCACCTGCTGTGATCCTTACATACTTATTTTTGCCTCATTTACATTTATTTATACATGGGGTCAGACACACACGACGGTTGCATTATGAGTAAAAATGATAACTGCTAATATTTTCTGTTTCTGAAAAACAGACATGAGTAATACATTTTTACGCCACACCGCCTCAACCGATCATATCGCGCCACTCTAGCCAGCCAATCACAGCCAAGCCAAGCCACCGCCATAACCACCGGATGCCTCCGGTGGGGGAAATGCCATAAAACACCATGCGAGCTCATTTTTCGACTCTGATTGCTGCCACTACATGACAAAGCTATATCTGTTCGATTGCAGATTAATTCAGTGTGATTATAATAGTCTGACTTTTAATCATTTATGCCCTTCTGTTTCAAAATAATAATGGAAGACTAATCACTACATATTATAAAACAAAGTCGCTTTCTCTTTCCCTATTTCCCTTTGTATGATTAAATATTTAAAACTTCGCAACAAATTTTGATGCAATTTTTTGTAGTATAGTGGCAACGTATTGTCATTGTGCAGGCCAGCTTTGATCAGATTTTGTACCTAATGCTCTCCTTATATTTACGGCAGGGACGAAGAGTTGAGACTATCATGATAATATGAATTTTTTAAATTATGAAAAATGGTTGCGAACCCAGTTAATCCCAAATCTTCCCCCTAAATTTATTGTAGTTGACAATGTGTCCTACCATAATCAACAGGAAGAGCACTGTCAACCTGAAATTCAAGAAAATCTGATATGCTGACATGGTTCAATGGCTCACCACTTTGTCCTGGGATGCTGAAATCTCAACTATACGAACTCATTAAAAAAAAAAACAAGGAAGCAAACAAACATTTTCTCATTGACCGTATTTTAGGAGAGAGTGGACATACGGTATAACGGCTTCCACCCTATCACCCAGACTTGAATCAAATAGAAATGGCATGGGCAGCTGTTTAGGGAAGCCCGAGGGTCGAGGGAGGACCGCAGAAAAATATAAGCTGGAATATTAAGTCATGGAACTATATTGTATTGTATGAACACATTATGGGTGAATCAGAGTGGGCGGCATTGTGCAACAAAGTTAAAAACCACGAAGAAGAGTATAGAAAGAGAGATCTCGTAATGGATACATTAACCGATGAAGTTACAATAATAGCGAATCGAAATCGGAGAGCGATGATGAGAGTAAAGATACAGACTCTAACCTCGAATCAGATAGTGGCGATGATAACAGTGAAGTCTTGCCTTGTTCAAGCAACTCAACAATATCACTATCAAACTCTGTTGAAGGTCTTAAACAATTATAAACTTTGTCTTCAAGGCTAGAGTGAATAGGCTCTTAATAAACTAGTGCGCTTTACCATCAACGATTGCGTCACTGCTTACCTTCAGGCAGGATTGCGGTCAAGCGCTGGTTTATAGTGTGTAAAAAAAAAAAAAAACTAAAGAGTGTATCTGACATCGACGCACAAACGAGTACCATGCGTCCAGTACACGATTCTGAACCCCCCGTGGTGGAATGTTTCGTCGGCTTTTGCATGATTTAAAAAAATATAATATTATGTAGTTTTTTTCACTTTAGACCGTTCATAATTGCTATACTTACTTTTATAACCCAATAAGATTTGAAAGTAAAAATTAATTACTTCGCTAATTACACAAAAAATCACAATGAAAACAAAATTCGAAAAACTATCTTATCAGCTGATTTAATAGAGTTCACATCAGGGATCAACGTCATACCTACAAACCCCTTACGGCGGCACGCTTGCTACGTTCAAAGGCCGAGCCGACACTTTTATTTAAGCACTGAATTCTGTAACCGTTCATTGACGACATAAATGACTTTCATATTTTTATTAGTGGCATGCGGTATAGCCTTGTAGCGCGTAGGTCGTGTTACGTAATTAAAACTCGAATAGATAGAACGTTGTATATTGCACGTAAGTAAAGAGGTACAATGTATACTAGGAGTTACTAATTACAAGAGTGTAGACGCGACTATGTTACAGAATGTACAGACTGTGAATGCGGATGTGTAGAATGTAAAATGTAGTGTTCATGTCTCTTACAAGCTATGCACTCACTTAAATACTAATAGCAATATCTAAATAATAGTGGGGTGACCAATCGGGCGCCCTCGATGCTGATTCGTCGGTCTAGGGAAGATGGCGTATGATTGGTCAGTGGACAGTACCCGCCAATTCGGTTCACATGCAAGGCGGTTCGGTGTGGTCCACACGCTCCCACGCACATGGGTCCCCAGATGTATTTCCGGAGTTCCGGGGTGAGATTTATTAGGCACCCTCGCTCCAGGCGATCGAGACCCTCGCGCTTTGTTGTCGAGACGCACCCCAGATGCTGGTGTGATTTATTTGAACCCTTTCGCGGAAGGTCGTCAATTGTTTTATTTATTTATTTATTTAATCTTACATTTACTACCATTACAGGTTGCTTAACCTAATGCGGCAGCAAGGATACATTTCCCCACCTACCTTTTGGAAAGTTACACATATAATAAATAAAATTTAATTAAAACAAATCAATAAAATTTAAACAATAAAATAAAAAATATAAAAAAAAAGAAACTTATAAATAATATTAAAATTTTAAACAACATTTCTTACTTCTTACTTAACTTTATATTCGATACAAAGTTTGTTGAGCAAACACATTTTCGAACATTTGTAGGAATAAATTAGCAATATCTTCAAAATGATTCCAACAGAGCGCAACGCCACTAGGATGCTGGATAGCACAGTGTCATTAAAAGAACTCTTGCGAACTCACTCAAGTGACATGTCCATATATCAAGCCTCGTATGGAGAAGGTTTATAGTGACCATCGCTCTGACAAGAGGCGTCCTGGCTAGTAAATTGGTCCTGGCTGTTGGGATGGCTAGTAGTGGTGGGCGTCGCCGCCTCCAAATATATTTGTCTGGAACAAATATGCCTATGCGGCCTAAAACCCCAGGGTTATCTTCCAGGCCCCGCAGTAACTTGACCAAATACGTTACCAGAGCGAAGTCCTGCCTCACCCTTAACTCATTATATCCTACCATGCCCAGCACGAATAACGTGGGGTACATTAGCGGGTAAAATGGATACACCCCGTATAATTTTAGATATAGATATCTTGTAAACTTGTTTTGAATGCGCTCTAACATTACCGCGTATTTTGCCTCATGTGGAGCCCATATAACAGCGTTGTGTTCTAAATGACTTCTAACAAGCGCATCGTAAAGGCCCTTCATTGCTGAGATGTTGGTGAAGTGTCGAGTCTGTCTCATTATAAATCCTAAATTTCTGAAGACCTTTTTACAGACCTTCGTAATATGCTCTCGAAATGATAGATCAGGAGTCAGAGAGACGCCTAAATCACGCACCTGTGTGACTCGCTGTATCAGAATGTCTTCCATCACGTACGCATAAGATAACGGTGAACGCGAGCGGGTGAAACTCATCACCGAGCACTTCGATACGTTGAAATACAACTTGTGCAATTGTGTAGCATCTGTCTGGCTGGTGCAATTATGTAGCATTTGTCTGGCTGCTACAGTACTCCCCCCTTAGCGAAAGCGTACGTAGCGTGCAGGCGTCTTGACGATCCTGCCTGATCTGGTACGTTGTTCCCTCGTATGCTGGGCTGGAAGTAGGCTGGATTGCTCGTCTGCGGTCGCTGCAGGTGCTGGAGTCTTGGCTGTGGTTTGCTCGTCTGTGGTAGCTGCAGGTGCTTGATTGGTCTCGCTGTCCGTATGCTTGGGATCATCTTCTGTGTTGATTGCGTACGCAGGTTTGAGGCGATCGATCGATATGTTGCTTGATCGTCCGGGTAGTTGTATTGTGAAGTACTTTTCCTTGCGTTCCATGATCCTGTATGGACCTTGATATGGATGCTGCAGAGGTTTGCGGACCGTGTCATCGCGTACAAACACGTGGCTACATGTTTGTAGGTCGTTGTGTACGAACATACATCGCTTGTTTGCATGCGATTTGTATGTGGATGTGAGCTTCGTGATGACGTCGTGCAGGTGATTAACGTAGTCGTGGTCCATCTTCGGTGTGGCTGGTGTTGGTGATATGAAATCACCGGGTAGGCGTATGGCTTGACCGTAGGTGAGTTGTGCTGCGCTTGTGTTAGAGTCGGAGCGAATAGCGGCTCGTAGACCCATTAAAACAGTAGGCAACTCGTAGATCCATTTGTTGCTGTATTCTAGTCTAGCCATGAGTGCGGCTTTTAATGTTCTGTGCCAGCGTTCGACAATTCCGTTACTCTGCGGGTGGTACGCAGTAGTACGGGTTTTGTCTGCACCAAGTAATTGAGCTAGGTCTTTGAATAGTCGACTTTCAAACTGTCGTCCTTGATCAGTTGTGATTCTTATTGGATAACCGAAACGGGCCATCCAGACTTCGTAAAGCTTTCTTGCGACGATTTCAGCGGTTGTCTCTTGAAGGGATACAGCTTCGGTTCATCGTGTGCACCGGTCGATCATTGTGAGCAAGTAGTCGTGTCCACATGCTGATGTAGGTAGTGGTCCAACGATATCAATGTGAATATGTTGAAATCGTTCGCTCGGTGGGAATGTTGCGATGTCAGTATGATTGTGTCGTTGTACTTTGGAGAGCTGACACGAATTGCACGATTTAGTCCACTCACCGATGTCGGTATTCATTGAGGGCCAAAAGAATCGCTCTTGCATAAGCTTCCGTGTAGTTCGTACTCTTGGATGACTTGGACTATGCACGGCGTTGAAAGCTAGGCGACGAAAATCAGCTGTTAGATATGGACGTACATGTGACGTTGATGTTTCGCAGAATATTGGCTTGTTGGTACCAGGTTAGATGATTTTCTTGAGTTGTATGTTGGTCTGTTGAGATAATGTAGGTATACAACTGTCGTTTTCTTGAGCTTCAGATAACTCGTCGTAGTTGATGGGTGATGGCGTGTTGATGGTCTCGACGCGCGATAGTGCATCTGCGACAATATTTTGTGCCCCGCTCACGTGTCGGATATCAGTAGTAAACTCGCTAATGAAGAGTAATTGACGGATTCGCCGCGGTGTGTCGTTATCAGACGGGGGTTTGCGAATAGCATAAGTTAGCGGTTTGTGATCGGTATAAATGATGAGCTCTTTGCCTTCAAACATTTTTCGAAAGTGTTTACTGTCATAAATATTGAAAGCAGCTCCCGGTCATTTGTACTATAGTTCTTTTGTGTTTCGGAGATTTTTTTTTTTTAAATATCCGTGTGGCACCCATTGTTCTTTGTTCCGCAATTGTTGGAGGGATGCCCCAGCGCAGGTAGCGCTAGTGTCACAGAATAGGGCGATCTTATCCTTAGGCGAACTGGATTTGTAAGACAATAAAGCAGCTCTATTTTATTCTGATTATGCTCTGTTTGCTCAACTCAAAGGCTTTTGTTGACTGATTGTCCCACTTCCGTTTTGTCTCGTTTCTTTGAATTATGAAGGAATGCGTTAAGTGGCGATTGTATTTCAGCCACATTCGGGATGCTGTCGCGGTAGAAATTTATCATCCCAATAAATCTTCTTAAGTCTTGAATGGTTTTCGGTTTAGGTTATTCTATTATTGCATAGACTTTGTCTTGAAGTGGATTGATTCCCTTGCTTGATACTTCGTAACCTAGGAACTTGACTATTTCGCTGCCGAAGACACACTTAGATGGGTTGATAGTGACACCATACGTGTCTAATCGGCGTAAAACTTCCTGCAGATCTCCGATATAGCTTGCTTCACTTTCAGATGCAACGATAACATCATCGATGAATGGAAACGCGTAGTCTATGCCGTTGAGCACTTCTTGAATGAATCGTTGAAATTCTTGAGACCTGGGCACAGTCGTGGAAATTCGAATAAACCGAATAGTGTTGTGATCGCTGTCTTCTCGATATCGGGTTCGATGATCGGTAACTGCGAATAGGCTCGGTTTAAATCAAGAGTGGAGAAGACTTTCTTGCCGTGAAGCAGGTATGTAAAATCTTTCAGGCGTGGAACTGGATAGCGATCGGGTTTAGTGACGTCATTGAGTCGTCTGTAGACATCGCAGATTCTTAAGTCGCCGTTTTTCTTAGGGACGACATGTAGCGGACTGGACCAAGGGCTTTTGCTTGGTCGGCAAATTCCTTGCTGCATCATGAGCGCGAATTCTTTCTTCACGGGCAGGGAGCGATGTGTAGGAAGAGGTCTGCACTTGCTGTACTGTACACTGGTGGGCCAGTAGTTTCGATGTGGTGTTCTACCCTGTGTTTGGAAGTATCCTTTGTGCATGATGGTCGCAGGATGACAGGAAACTTACTGAGGAGCTGGTGATACGGCTGTTCCATGTCGATACTTCGAACTGTGGGTTCGGCGGAATGAAAGACTGATGCTCTGACGGTTATTTTCACTGACCGTCAGTTACCGCAACCGACGCAGGCGTTAGTTTTCCGACTGGGCGCTGTTGCTGTCGAAATTGCACGGACGCGTACATTTGCGCGCCTCTTTACCGAACTTCCGATGATAATAACAATTAAGTGATTGTTCTGAATACTTGCGGTTGCTATTATCCTTGCTTGTTAAACGCGATCTTGAACGCCGTCTGTCGTATGGTCTGTGTGATCTGGGTCTGTGTTCCTGCCTGTTCGTGAGTTGAGCTAGCTCCAGAGATAACTGCCTTATTTGTTCATGTAGGACAGTCATACCGCTCGTGTGTGTAATCTGCACGACCTGGTTAGGTAGCGCGATACTGTCCATGACAGTGTCCGCCATTTGCGACAACTTCTCTAGATCGGTTATGTCGCTTAAGGTGAGAACAGCGCGTACTGAGGGTGGGAGTAACTTGGTCCACAGGATGCGCAGTGTGCCGTCGGGTATTTTCTGTCCGGCTAGTTCCCGCATTTTTCATGTCCCTAAATGGTATTCCGATGGTTTTTAATAGAGAAGGATACACAGTATGGAAATTTAAAATGCGAATGTTGTTAATGCATGAAGGATTATTGGAAACAGTAAGCGGAACATTTGAAGGGAATAAGACGCCCGACGATGTACGTAAGGATGAAAAGGATCTTTCTAAGATATGCCTTACTGTAGATGGTGCTGCTATTTCGATTGTTCGACCAGCTAAGACCGCAAAAGAAGCGTGGGATGCTCTTCAAAAAATCCTACGAGGATCGCAGTTTGGGTCGTAAATTGTCACTGGAACGCAAGTTGTACAGGTACTCCTTATCTGACTTTTCTGACGTAGAGGCTTACTTAACCGCAATAACTACAACAGCACTAGACCTGGTCGATATTGGCAAGACCATAGAAGATAGTTCTCTGGCAGCAATTATATTGGGAGGTCTGACGTCTCGTTTCGAGCCCATGATCATGGCGCTTGAGAATGGGAGCGTCGAAGTCACAACAGGTTTGTTGAACGAAATGACGAAGGAGACTAAAGATGATGTGACTGCGTTGCAAACAAAACAAGTTATTTGCTTTAGGTGTAAGAAGCCTGGGCACAAGAGCCCTAATTGCCCTCTCAAAAAGAAGTAGAAAAGGGCAAAGGCGAGTTGCTCTACAGAAAGTTGTTCTAAGGATAAGGGATTAGTTGTTTCAAGTTCAGGAAATGTCACGAAATTAGTTTTGGATGGTGTCACGGAACTGGCTTTGTCTGCACCTAATGTTCAGATATCTGAGAAATGGATTATCGACTCTGGTGCGACTACTCACATGACTCCACATGCTGAATGGTTTCATAGTTATCAACCCCATGATGGGAAGATAACTGTCGCAAATGGTAAAAGTTTGCCGGCTGTGGGCTTAGGAGACGTTGCGATTGACACAAATACGAATTACAAGAAGATTTCTAATGTTGTACATGTTCCTGATCTAGATTGTAATTTACTGTCGGTTAAAAAAGCAGTAGAGAAAGGTCTCTCAGTTGTTTTTGATAGTAATTTACTGCCGGAAGCTCGGGCTAGTAAGGAATCAATCCGGTCCGAAAGAGAGGCTATGGTAGAGCGTACGAGTGCTGCACTACAGGCAGTCTCCGAATGGGGCAAAGCCAATCTTGTAGCATTCAATGCCGCCAAAACACAGGCGTGTCTATTCACCGCCAAAAGGAGCCCGTCCACCTTGGCTCCTACTTTTCAGAATGTATCCTTGGAGTGCACCGACCGCCTTCAGCTTTTGGTAGTTGAGATTTCCCCGAACCTAAACTTTGGGCGGTTCATTGAGTCCAAGGCCAAAGTGGCTGCCAGAAAACTTGGCGTCATAGCGAAGGTGCGGCGGTACTTCACACCGGGGCAGCTTCTAATGTTGTACAAAGCACAGGTCCGTTCGTGTGTGGAGTACTGCTGAGTACTGCTGTTTGATCCTGGTGTGATTTATTTGGCTGGTGCTGCGACATGTCACTGGCTACTTTGGATTCAGTGGATAGGCGTGCGAAGAGGCTAATTGGTGACCCTGATTTAACTCGAGACGGTCTCCAAAGCCTAGAGCACAGGCGTAGAGTAGCCAGCCTTTCGGTGTTCTATAGGATGCATTTTGGGGAGTGTGCGAGGGAATTGCATGATTTAATTCCCCATCTCTGTTCTACCATCGGACGACCCATCGTAAGGCGAGTTTCCACCCTAACGTTGTTAACACTACTACGATCCGGACGAAGCGTTTCGCCTCCTCCTTTATACCGCGTACATCAAGGGACTGGAACAACTTGCCGGTGGCGGTGTTTCCGTCGGACTACAATTTGAGTGTCTTCAAGGCTAGAGTGAATAGGCTCTTAATAAACTAGCACGCTTTACCATCAACGATCGCATCGCTGCGTACCATCAGGCGGGATTGCGGTCAAGGGCTGGTTTATAAATAATAATAATAAAAAAAAACGTCGGTTAGAACCACGTCGGCGTCACCAATGTAGCGCGTAGGTCGTGTTACGTAATTAAAACTCGAATAGATAGAACGTTGTATATTGCACGTAAGTAAAGAGGTGCAATGTATACTAGGAGTTACTAATTACAAGAGTGTAGACGCGACTATGTTACAGAATGTACAGACTGTGAAGGCGGATGTGTAGAATGTAAAATGTAGTGTTCATGTCTCTTACAAGCTATACACTAACTTAAATACTAATAGCAATGTCTAAATAATAGTGGGGTGACCAATCGGGCGCCCTCGATGCTGATTCGTCGATCGAGGGAAGATGGCGTATGATTGGTCAGTGGACAGTACCCACCAATTCGGTTCACGTGCAAGGCGGTTCGGTGTGGTCCACACGCTCCCACGCACATGGGTCCCCAGATGTGCTTCCGGAGTTCCAGGGTGAGATTTATTAGCCACCCTCGCTCCAGGCGGTTGAGACCCTCGCGCTTTGTTGTCGAGACGCACGCCAGATCCTGGTGTGATTTATTTGAACCCTTTCGCGGAAGGTCGTCAATTGTGCAATTGTGTAGCATCTGTCTGGCTGGTGCAATTGTGTAGCATCTGTCTGGCTGCTACAGCCTTTTCGCGAAATTTACGTTACGATGTCGGATACACCCTGATATTGCAATAAAAACTGTGTTTTGCCTATTCGTTGATATATCTAAATAATCTGAGAATAACAACGTAATAATTAACTAATCACTACAATGTACATATTATAAAACAAAATCACTTTCTCTTTCCCTGTGTCCCTTTGTATGATTAAATCTTTAAAACTGCGCAACGGTTTTTGATGCGTTTTTTTAAATAGATAGAGTGATTAAAGAGCAAGGTTTACATGTATAATAACATCCATTAAATTGTGGAGAAATACCATTATTTTTGAGGTTTCTAATGTGATGTCGTAAATAATTATAATTTCCGCGTTTGCAGTGAAACGCAGGCTGAATGAACCCTACGAGATTTATCAAAATAATGTACGGACGACAGCAGGTCAAGCTACCCCAAACTCCCAATCAATCTTGAGCCTTAGATTTTGCTTTAGATATAAAGTTGAAAATCTATCTCGATTTTCAACTAACTAGGAGGCACCACATCGGCAAAGTAGCCAACTGCAAAGTCATACCCGGTGAGAATCTCACTGCACAACACCGTCTCCTTGTCATGGATCTCTGCGTAAAGGCCCAACGTAGACGTGTAGAGGACTGCCGGCGCCAGATCCGGTGGTGGCTGCTTGATGAAAACAGGTCCCAGGATTTTGCGTCGGTTATTGGCAACAAATGCGTTGACAGCCTCCGTGGCGTAGCGGTAGCGGACGCGGCCGCTGCGCAAGGTGGCGCGGGTTCGATCCCCGCACAGTGCAAGTATTTGTATGCATGAATATGAATATTTGCACTGGTCTGGTCGTGCCTCGGAAAGCACGTTAAGCCGTTGGTCCTGGTTGCCATACGAACATCTAGTGGCAGTCGTTACGGGTTCTTGGAGCCCTCAAAAGTCCAACAATTGGTCTAACTGCAATGCTTCGATGTCGCCTTCGGGTTGTGGAGGTCAGACGGCAGTCGCTTCACGGAAAATGTCGAAGTTTAGCCATATCAGCAGTTGGACTGGTAAAGCGGACCCCAGACTCCAAAGCTGAAAAGGCTGCGATGCGACTGGGATTAACGCTGAGATGAGATGATAAAGTTGAAAATCTAATAAAGAAATCTGACAGATTGTAGTAGCTTGATGTGCTGTCGTCTGTACTAAATATTGTACACACTGAAAATGTCTACATAAAAGTCCACGATGGTATATGTCTATCTCTTATTGATATCCCACAATAGTTTTTCTGCCCCTGTCAAGCAATGATAGCTTTTGTAATATGTGTGATAGTTTGTGCCACAAAGCGAACCTGAGTGGCACAATAGATCCCGCTGAGTGGCACAATAGATTACTTTTAGGTATCATTTTAATAGTTTTTTGTATAATAATAACGATTGTGTATTTTTAATATATTTTGGTAGTGAGTTATAAAGTTTTGTTCCCCATGTATAACTGTATTTTTTTCCATAGTTCTAGTACTAGGAATGTGTAAGTCTTAGGCTCGCCTCAAAAGACGTTTTCGCTCCTGCATATTTTTTGTGAGTGTGATTTGTGTATGCATTTTGTCATATCCTTATGTATTTTATTATGAATAAATAAATAGGTAAACGAAACAATATATTATGCAGTTGTAACTATACCTCCGTCACTTGGTAAGGAGTTAATAAAATAAGTACGGTTCAAAACTAGTGGGTTTGGTGTTATTTCATCATTTACCTACAACAACTCTGGAGTATCATCAACGGCGAGAAACTGGAACATAGAGTCTCTGGAAAGAATTTTACGAACTAAAATACATGTATTATAATAAGCATAAGTTACCACCCACCAGACAAAGTCTTGCCGCCAAGCGATTCGTCGTGTTCCGGCATGATGGCTGATGAAGCCATACGGAGGACGGGTCTGAGCAGTTGTGTTGCGATGTGTACCGGGTACGATGTGCCTAATGTTGTTGTGTCGGGAGTTTGGTCGTGGAGGGTCTCCAGATCATCCTCTGGCGCAGCATCGTTGGTCGTGTTGTTGGGTTAAACATTGCATCACCTCGCTCAACTGCCGTCTTCCTTCCTATTCACTCAGTTTTTTGAGTGAATAGGCTTAATAAGCTAGTGCGTTTTACCATCAACGATTGCATCACTGCTTACCATCAGGCGGGATTGCAGTCAAGCACTAGTTTATAAATAATAATAATAAAAAAAAAAAAAAAAAATATGTCAGAGATGTTGAAAAGCTTTGTTTCTTTATAAATTTTGCATGTAGG
This sequence comes from Sesamia nonagrioides, assembly GCA_017933935.1. Taxonomy (NCBI): domain Eukaryota; kingdom Metazoa; phylum Arthropoda; class Insecta; order Lepidoptera; family Noctuidae; genus Sesamia; species Sesamia nonagrioides. Next base: position 537,563 of record JADWQK010000930.1, on the reverse strand, counting down.
GGTCAAATAGTGATAATGAAATAGGACTTTTATAATTTTGTTTTGCGCTCTTTGTAGCTTTTCTAGATTAGTTTTAGCGGCTGAACCCCACAGTTCTATAAGGTATTCGAAGTGCGGTTTCACCAGTGAATTGTAAATACTGGGGCGGACTTTTCGAGGGAAGCATCTCACAATTCGACGTAATGCCCCGTTAGGCTCGGTATTTTAGAACGGGTTTTTTATGTGTGGTTTTCATGTAAGTTGATTATCTACAATAAGTCCGAGATATTTCTCTTCGTTTACTGTGTTTAAATTTACTCCATTAATAGTAAGAGGTTTATGATCTGGGATTTTTTTTGCTTTTAGCTGCAAATATTATATAGTTGGTTTTATATATATTAATTGTTAACAGTGTCTGCGCCAGCGGCCTGCGGGCTGAGGGGGGCATTACGACCGCTCCCGACAATCGCCGAACACCCGCCGCGCCGAGCCGCGCGGGCGCCTCGTACATTCGATCAAGAAGCCTACCAGACGACAGACGCGCGCGGTGTTCTTTGTATACAGTTCACTTGTAAATTATTTAATATATATATTGGCAAGAAAAGCCGTCTTTATTTCCCGGACTACTCAACAAACAGGTTATTTAGAAACCACCTTTCCAAGGTTGTGAGATCTTCTTGTGCATCTTGTATTATTGAGTCAATTGAGTGACCATAATAAAAAAGGCAAGTGTCTTCAGAATATAAAGAAATATGCCCCTTCAAGCCTATCTTGTCTATATTGTTAATATAGATGAGGAATAAAAGAGGACCACAAATTGAGCCTTGAGGCACGCCGAGTTGATTATCCTAGGCGCGCTAACATTGTCACCGATTTTGGTAACCTGTCGGCGCCCTTGGAGGTAAGATTCAAAAGTTTTTATAGCATTTCCAGGTATACCGATCAAGGCAAGTTTATTTATTAAGAATCCCTGACTAACGGTATCGCACGCCTTTTTAGGTCGATGAAGATAAAGCAATGGGCTGTTCCCAGTAGTCTTACCAGTAGTACTAATGGGAGTTTTCTTCCCAATAGACTTACTAGTAAGACTACAGGGAACTTTGTTCCCAGTAGATTTACCAGTAAAACAAAACAATATTATAATGTAGACCTAACAAATTTATAGATGTTCCTTATGGTTACGGTTCGTTTCTGAAACTTCGGGGAGACATCAGGATTTTAAATCTTCTTGTCTCCCCTAGGTGCGGGACAGATTCGCTTTACGGCAGAAGTACAGTCAACTGGTAGTTGTGAAATTTTTCACACCTCAGAATTGTCAGGAGGCAAAATAACTTAGACTTTTTTCACAAATTCCAACAAAAACACATATTTTATTTCTGAAACTTATCTTTAACTATTTATTTCTTTCATAAATAAAAATAAAGTACCAGGACAGCATAAATCAAACGAGTATACCGAGTTTTTACCAGAACTAGTATAACCTAGCCTATCGCCCCGTGCCCGCTTGACGTTGAGTTTCGGGACACTCTGTATATTGTTACATATTTCGTTGTTCTATGTTTTATTTACAATTTTCTTACAGCTAAAATATACATACAATTCTTGCCGACGGCAATGGCAACATTGGCTGTGCCGCTCACCTAGTTTGGTTTCGGTCTATGGCTATTTTAGCGATTTTGAGGCAGAACCGCATCAGATACGGCCTGGAGTGCTTGTCTGCCATAATTCCGGCAATGGTTGTTTCCGACAAATTGGTTCCTGTACTTACTTCCAGGTCGTATCTGTCGCAGCTATGCCTCGGGCATTCGAACAAAAGATGTTGTATCGTTTCTAATGCCTGTGTATCACACACACACAGGCTGGACTACTTTTCAACTTAAACTTGTGCAGGTACGCGGCGAAGCCGCCGTGACCCATCAGAATTTGTGCCCAGATAGACGTCCTGTCGAGGCTCTTCAGGAACTTGCGCGCGCACCACGTCGGGGAAGAACATCCGCGTGACCTCAGGCGTGGCCCCGCCGGTGTACCTCCCATTCCAGACAGCTACTGTCAAACGTCGCTTGACGTATGAGACTGGACACCTGTCATACGCTGGGGCGACCCTGGACTGAGTCGCCGCCTGCCTTGCCAACTAGTCGGCGCGCTCATTGCCAGGGATCCCGACATGAGCTTTCACCCAAAAGAACCGGAGGATTTTACCTCTCCCCTCTTGCTTCCAAATATTCTTACGAATATGGGTAGCAAGGGGATGGTGCGTTTCCGGGTTTCGGATCAAGTCGAGCGAGGACCGGGAGTCGCTGAGCACCGCCGCGCAGTCGAAGCCTCTCAGGTCCGTAGCCCTGGCTATCGCGAGCAGCTCCGCCTGAAAGACGGTACACATCGACTTCTCAGTCCGAATCTCGGACCCATCCCGCCTGTATGAATATACATACCCCTTCATCCGATTTACTACCGTCAGTGTAAATCAGATGAGCGGGGAGCTGTAGCTGGGCCACAGTTTCGGGTAGCATATTCTCCGGACACTGGTATTCAACATCTGGCCCACTCCTCCACTCCACTGGGGTGAGGGGCCTCCGTAAAGGCCCTACGCTCCTCCAGTTCGCGGGATTCCAGCTCTTCGATCGGACGTCCCCGTTTGCACTCAAACAGCCGGGCGACTTCCAACACTCGAAGATCGAGCGGGAGGAGACCCGACAGCGTGAGCGTTGCATTGTGCGAGACGAGCGATCGACTGTGCAAAGCCCCGCTGGACGGTAGCAAAAGTTCTTTGCACAGAGATCTTCTCGGCGGCCTTCGTCCAGGAGCTCGCGCCGTACAGGATCGTCGGTTCGACGACAGCGTTGTATATCGTCCTGATGATCTCCGGACACAAGTCCCAATCCACCCGAGCCATCGGCGACAGTTTCCTATAAAGGTTAGTTGCCTTGCAACAAGCATATGAGATATGCTTGTTGAAGGTCAACTTACTGTCGACGATGACTCCGAGGATCTTGAGCTCGGTCACCATCGAGATGTCAACGCCACCCATCTGCACGACCGGAGTGTCATATTTAAGTTTAAGCTTGCGCGTAACAACCATCGCCTGGGTTTTTTCCGGCGGAGGTAGGTTGTATTTCAAGACTAAGTAACTACTTATTACATTCGATATTATGGTTTTTATTAAAAATGAACCTATTAATAATATTTCTTTATTTCGGGCAATTAGGTAATAATATAAATTAATTACTACATTATAATTATACAAATAGAAATTAATTACTCATACAATTACTATTTTTGGTTTTTCTGTTCTCATAACTTTTTAATTTTTTCTGTCGGTAAACTCCGAGGTCTATGTGTTATTGTTACTTTTTACAGTAGTACTACTGGGAAAAATTGGCCCCAATATGACAACCGCGAAGTCTTACTATGAGTAAGTCTATTGGGAAGAAAACTCCCATTAGTACTACTAGTAAGACTACTGGGTAAAACTACTGGGAACAGCCCAAAGCAATGTGTCTCTTATCTATATAATTTTCAAGATTTGTGATTAAGTCTGTCGCAGCTGAAAGAGTATTAGACTTTTATCTGAAGCTATACTGTCGTTGAGAAAGATAGTTATGTGAATTTAAATATAGACTAAGCTGATTATGCAATAGCTTTTCAAAAACTTTAGACAGCACAGGCAAGACTGATATAGGTCTATAATTGTCCGGGGAGAGTTTAGAACCAGCTTTAAAGATAGGGGTAACTTTGGCATACTTTAATGAGTCAGGGAAGTGACCTTCACTCAAGCATTTGTTGATATATTGACTGAGACCAGGTAATATGAGATTCTTACATATTTGAGTGATTTGACACTAATACCATCTAAGCCTGTGCTGGTGTTTGCATTCAGGTTATGAATTATTTTCCTAATTTCGTCAACCGTCGCTAGTGTTATCTGAGAAAGTGAAGCTGCATCCACAGCTTTGTTTGGCGTGATAGTGCTAGCCTGAGTATCATGATATTTAGCGGGTATCTGATTAGCTAGAAGTGTACCTATACTAGAGAAGTAGGTAATCGTTAAAACACTCACATATCTCCTTTTCATCAGTAATTATCTCTGTAGATGATTGTAATTTAGAGGGAGCAACACTTTTCTTTAATTTATTGGTAGATAAGCTATTTATTAACTGCCACATCTTAAGGGGTTTACGCTCGCATTCTTTAAAAGATTTATGATAAAAGTTTTAGTCTTAATCGCTTGAATGTTTTCAAAAACTGTTTCTCTCTTTTTTGAATGCCTCTTCAGATTTTCGGTTATTTGTGGTAAATAGACCTATATATGACGAACCGTTTCTGATTTAAAGTAGCAAAGTCGATGAATTTTAATGGGCTCTGGGTATTCAGGAATAATATTTTTTATGATTTTTTTCACTTCAGCACTGTCAGAAGCAGCTCATGCCTCCTTACTGTCCTTTTTTGCCTCAGGTATACTCACTATAATTATATTTTTACTCCTAAGTTCTCTTTCATGCAGCTCAGAAACGACATCCTCACAGGTCTGCTGGTGGAGCAGTTTTTAGGTTTTTCAAGTCAATCTCAATATTATCAGTTTTTATATTCGTAGCAGCACTAGCAAGTTTCAGGTCTACTATATCCAATTTTATGCGATTTTGTTCTGACACAAGTTCTCGCGTAATAGACTGGAGGCTTTTCATTTCGTTCTGGATAGTTGTTACGTCATCGGATATTTTGTTGAGGATTTCCATTTGTGTCTCAACAAAACCACTAAGAGTGTCCATCCGCTTTTAAGTACTCTAGTTCGGGTTCTTTCCTCTCCCGTAAAGTAAACTGTGACATTCTAGATTCTTCAGAATTAAGAGAAAGATCCAAAAATGACTTCCTCCACGGTTAGGTGATTCTATAATATAGGTGATGGCATCATATTTATCGTGGATGAGTAGAATTCTATGTAAGTGTAAATTCAACCAGTGTGTAAGCGCCCTTATAATTCTACGTACAAGTTTAGTGTTGAGTGAAGTAGTCAGCCGGTCAACTCTGCCACAGATTACAGAATACTACATACAGATACCTAATGGTGAACAGCAAAATGCAGCTCCAGCTCCAGTCCAGCTCAATTCTGGCAGACCGTCGAGCAAAAAAAGTTTCTTAAAGAGATCACTAGAGGGCCACCAGGGCGCGCTTGACCGGCCGGCTACTACCTTCATCTATGTCTTGTCTACATTGTCATATATACATCCATGCGTCGTGCATCGAGAAATACGCATTCTAAAAGAAGATAACAGCAATATAATGGTTAGAAGACATCTTATCTTAACCTAAAAATATATATGTTATAACAGGATTAATTGAGTACACTGCCATCTATTGTCCCGGGTGCAAAATAATTCAATCATTGTCACTACTGAGCCCATTTTACCGTTTTGTTCAATTACATTATTTATACGTGTAAATATACGGAGTAGCATTAAATAAGTAAAATCAAATTGTTAAAAATATTAAAAAGGCTTTAAACTGCACGTAAGAGGTTTAAAATCGTTGCTAAGTTTTGCACCGCAACCTATGCTGCCATCTATTATCTTTTGATAAGAACTGAGTCTGTTGTTCGTAATTGGACCCCATGACTCTGCCATGCCCGCGTAGAGTAGGATGAATTATTGGAACCTGTCTCTTCTACACCACGGGTAAGAAGGGCGGGTAGGCTCGCTTCTACCTTGCGTCGGCGACCGAGTCACTGCGGTCAGTGACGCGAACACACGTTGTGTTATGGAAGAAAGTAGCTTAGCTAAAATTTTATATTAGGTCGAGCAAAAAGTTTTTATACAGTTTTGAACCTGGCACATTCACAATTTCATTCAATAGTCTTTTTTTGAATTTCGAACACAGAATTTAAAGAAACAAAAGACAATTTGGAGCCTGTTTGTTGATATCAAACGATCGAATAAGTACTAAGAAAACTTGATTTTACTGGTTTACTTGGATTTAATTCTGGAAAAAGTGATTGATATCTTTGGTTTTGCAACAAACATTACTTATTCTTAACATTAAGGTGAGGTTCTATCAATAATCTATGGATACTTCACCTGAAGTCACCGCCCAAGCTGTGGCACTTATTCAGGCCGGACACAACCTACGAAATGTGGGTGCTCGACTTAATTTAAGTCGATCTGCGGTCCGAAATGTTTATCGGAGGTACCTAGAGACCTTCGAGCAACACAAGGAGCACACATTCCCTGTGTTGCTCGAAGCTAGAGACTGGCGGCTTTGTTCGTCGCCAAGGAAGGCCACGATCTCGGGTCACAATTGAAAGGCAGGATCGATTCATCGTGACGACCAGCTTGACAAATCGTCACCTTACCTCCATTGAGATACAAAACCAACTTCGCGACTTCCACGGAGTATCTGTGAACGCTCGAATTGTTCGGAGAAGGTTAAAAGAACGCGATATGGTCACACAAGCCAGCTAATTGGCCCAAACTAACGCGAGTCCACCAAACAGCGTGCCTTCATTTCGCACGCACTCATTTAAATTGGACACAGCAAGATTGGAGCCGTGTACTCTTTTCTGATGAGTCTAAAATTGTGTTACATGGCAATTATGGAAGGAAGGAGGTCAACCGATGTAAGGGAGAGCGTTTCGCACAATGCTGCTTTGAAGAGAGGGTTGCTTATGGCGGTGCCTCATGGACTGTCTGGGGCGGTATATCCGCGAGCGGCAAAACTCAACTTGAGGTTGTTACAGGACCACGGCTGCCAACATAAAATGCTGAAAGGTACATTCTTGAGTGCTTAGAACCTCACGTGATACCATACGCGGACTATGTGGCCCCAAATTTCCTTTTTATGCCTGATAATGCAAGAGCCTATACGGCCGGCATCGTCAGGGAATATCTTCTGGATGAGAACATCACAGTTATGGACTGGCCAGCCAGAAGCCCAGACATGAACCCCATTGAGCACATGTGGGACGAGCTAAAAAGACGTGTTTGGGCTCGTGAGCCGGTTGCCCAGGCGATACAGGAGTTGAAAACTGCCATAGAAGAGGAATGGCAGATGATCCCTCAAAATTTCATAGAGCGGTTGATAAACTCTATGCCTAATCGTATGAGAGCTGTGGTAGATGCCCATGGAGGCAACATGCGTTATTAAATTAAACCTTTATTTGATAAAACTTGTTTTTTATTCAAAAATCAAATGCCTTCAACAAGGCGTATATCCGACTTGTTAGGCATAGCTCCATATCGTATGTTATTCTGTCGTATGTTATTTTTTATTTAAAAATCAAATGCCTTCAACAAGGCGTATATCCGACTTGTTAGGCATAGCTCCATATCGTATGTTATTCTGTCGTATGTTATGTTTTATTTAAAAATCAAATGCCTTCAACAAGGCGTATATCCGACTTGTTAGGCATAGCTCCATATCGTATGTTATTCTGAATTCAAATTTAAAACAATACGATCGAAAATGATGGTAAAATGTATCAGGTTTAAAACTGCATGAATAGTTTTTGTTCAATCTAGCAATCATATTTCGGTAGGGGCCATCGAAACCTAAACTCAAGGTGAGCCAATAGATGTGTCCAGAAGTGTAATAAAAATGTTAACACGTTCACTCGCGACCGCTTTCTCTGCGCGACTTTAGATCAGCACGAGTATTACAATAGCTGTTTGCGGCAGTAGCATACTTTTTCTACGACCTTGAAATACTTAATTGGTAACACTTTTCATATTTTTTCCTTGATTTATGTGGTAACATTTCCTTTATGGTATCCATAGATATTTCTCTCATTTCAGGAGGCGTTAAGATATTGTCCATTTCGCTATTATCACTGATATCACTCATTTTCAAAACAATTTTATTTACAAATGCAGTTAAAAGTTAACAATGGGGCGAAAATAGTGCGGCGCCCGCAATGTTGTTACTTGTTTTGTTGTTATAATCCTACAAATGAAAGGCAAAATATGCAATTCTATACAGCCTAATAACATGCAATGTTTAGTGTTAACGCAAATACGCGCGCTTTTTGGCCTAATCATATCATGAATTATTAGGAATGATGAAGGAGGTTGTGTCTATGGCACACGATTAGTAAAAATATCTGTAGCATTAGCAACAACAAAAGAAAAGGCTGGCGTCTGACTTCTTCTTTCAGTAGAGTTTTTAATGGGAAAAAAATGTATCCGTGCAATTTGTGGAGCATACTTTTTGACAACAGTAGGTAAGGAACTTATGGGCACGCCACAATAGCGGCGGTAAGTCCCCTCTTTGAGGAGTGGCTAGAGAGGCGCCCACGGTGCCCTCACCTTCCGCCTGATGCAGGTCCTCACCGGACACGGTGGTTTCGGGAGGTTCCTGTTCCGGATAAGGCGGGAGGAAACACCAGGGTGTCACCATAGTGTGGATCGCTCTGAGGACACGGTGGAGGTCTGCCCGGCTTGGGTAGAGCTCCGCCGTATCCTCGTGGCGGCGATCTCTCGCGTCCGACCCTGGTCCAGGCCAAGGTTCGGAACGAGAGTGCATGGCAGGCTGTCACCTCCTTCTGCGAAGCAGTGATGCTGGCAAAGGAGGAGGCGGAGCGCGTGAGGCAGCGGGAATCCCAGCCCCTCCCTTCCGTCCTTCAGCCCGTCCCTCACGCCACTAGCCGCCGCCGGAGACGCCCTGGTCGGGAGTCGACATCGAACTCCCAGTCACCGTAGGCGCGGGCCTGCGGGCTGTAAGCAGTGTGCAGCTCGCCCGCCCGGTAAGAACCAGTCCCCTAATAGGCGAACACATTTTTGTCAAATCATTGCGACTAGTTGGGATCGTTTGGACCGAACGGACCAATGGGCGGCCCGAACGATACCATATGATACAAAAATGTGTTCGCCGATTAGGGGGCAGGCCCGAGTCGACGGCGCGTTGTGTTTCACGCGCGCCTCAAAGCACACACACATCAGCACATCGTGACGGGGTCCACGAAGACCGGTTCCTCCTGGATCAGAGTTGCGGGTTGGTTAAAAAAGAAATCGTGGCCCCGGCCGTCGCACAGGCAAGTGAAGAACACGGGTGGGTTTTAGTCAATAAAAGTCTGACACGCCCTTTCGCTCCGCTCAGAGCGGGAGAAGTCATTTGATGATGTCCCATCACAACAACAAAAAAAGGTAAGAAACTTAACATTCCTCTGCCATGTTTATATTTTTTAAAGTGAACCTTTTATTACATCGTCTCGAACTTTTTCATCTGTGTGTTGCATGTCGCATGACGGTCGGCCGCGGAGTAGGGATAAAGTGTAAGGCGCTCCTCAGAGCAACCAAGGCCAATTTATCGCGGCGCCTATAGCTCGAAGCAGCTGACCGTGTAGTGTATAGAATATAGACTATTACTTACTTGCTTTTAGTTAAATGTCTATAATGTGAAAAAGGTTTCACTTTTACCGTGGTTTCATAAAACGACACAATTCTTTTTTTGAAATATATAAAAAGCCAAATAACAGAACACGGTATAGAGACTTCGGCTGCCGTTAATAAAATAAAAAGTATTTAAAAAAAAATGTGTACTGCATGTCAATTATTGTTAATTAATTTATCAAATAATTTTTACTCGTAGACAATATTCAAAAAAATACTTATCAAACTATTCATTTTAAAACATAATATACTATTCCATACTTTCTAGAAGACAAATCAATAGAACCTGTAACTAGTGAGTTAGATCAGCAAAAAATTTCCCAATCAACCTTAAACTCTAATTATATAGCAATAAAGTTAAAATGTATTAAACTTTTATAGATTGTTGTTGCCTGACGAGCTGATGTCTGCACAAAATCTGACCAATTTCTTTAAATCGCATTGAGATTCAAGGTTGGTTAGGAAAATTTGTGAGTATCGGGTACTTAGCTGAATATTTTGGCGTCTGTACAAGCATTCAACGAGGTCGGGCTATCAATAATATGAAATATTAAAAGTAATATTTAGGTGCGCCAATTCTGAATTAGGGATGTATCCCAGGTGTGAAAATCAAAAAAATAATTAGTCCGTTATATAGACAATAAAAAAAATTAAGACCGGTATTTTTTATTTTGTCGAAATGACCAAAAACTACTGAAATATAGCGTATTAAAGTTACGAAGTGCGGGCTAATTACGTCAAGCCGTCGTATATTTTGTACCACGGCGTGACGTCATGCGACACTTCAAATCAATATATCTTCCTAAGTATTTGAATGAAAGAAAAAATAAAAATTACGTGTTAAATATTTTTTATACATCTATCTAATGGACATTAAATTATTTTTTAGGATACAAGCCAATTCAAAATATTAAGACAATACAAAACATCAAATACGATTCAAAATATTAATACAATACAAAACATCATATACGATTCAAAATATTATACACAATTCAAAACATGATATACATTTCAAAATATTATATACAATTTAAAATATGTAAGTTTTACATATTATGTGTGTTTGTCCCATAAGGCGTAGATAGATCCAAGAAGATGATTCATTTTGGGCCACCACTATGTACGCTACCTATATAGACAAAAAAGAAAAAATTGAAGATTTTCATAAAAATACTAATAAATTAATTTGAATAAAAATACAAGTATATAAATAATTAATTATTTGTAACGTTTTTTAGTGAGTTCACCCTTTTTTAAGGTAGCCATGACACTGATTATGACGTTTGATTGGCGACATTGAGTTGATTGTGTTTATTTAATGGGCCGTATGTTCGGAGTCTATGTTTTGTTTTTTTTTTTCGCAGTCATATGGTAGATAATATAGATACGATAGCCTTAGATACATGACACCTCAATCAAATGTCACTGTCAAAATCTTATTTCGCTTATTGCTGAACACCATATTTATTAGTAGTTGTGTTGCACTCCTTGGCCGAATTAAATTGAATCTGTATAAAAACTAAGCCAAAATACAGGAAATTAACATTAAAAACGTAAACGTAACTATACCTAGCATTAAGGCCCGTATTCCAGAAGGAAACTCAAGCATTGATCTCTATTTAGGCATTACTTAAAACTAGTTTCAACCAATCAAAAGGCTTCAAACGAGGTAAAGCTTGAGTTTTGAGTGACGTTCTGTAATACGTACCTACCTACCTAAGTGTACAATGGGCTGGCCCAGGGTCCATACATTTCTGAAACATCTTCTTTAGGAACTTTACAAAAATTATGTATGGGCTAGTTTTAGGCATTCATCCAAAATGTCATATAGTTAAGGATTACAAAATAGGATAAATCATGTTGGGGATCACTAGATACCTACGTTTTTATTAGAGAAACGTTTTATGATCATTTCTTTGTTAATATTTTATCACATAAATGTGACAACATGAACACATGTGAGACACATGTTTTATTTAAAATTTTAATTAATTCTTTTACCTATTAAAGTATAGACATTATGACATTGGGAAAGTTTTTCTGTGAAAAATACATAATACATTCTATGAATGTTTCAAACCCAACAGTATAGTCGTAAGAACACGGCATGTCACTCAACGCTTGCAAAACATTACATGATTCGCTATAATCTGATTGATAGCAACTTCTCCAAAAATTTAAGTTGTAATCTGAAAATTTGCGAAAAACTTTCATTTGAGCCTTCTTTAAAACCGTATCAAAAAAGATGTCGTCAGCGCGTGCGCTACAGATGACACAATCCTCGCACACTATTCTATAATAATCATACATATATTTAGCTCGCATAATAAGGTCGTCCCTGTTAATATTATCTAACCAATGGCCTCTGAAAGAAAAAAAAAATTATTAAATATATCAGACGTATTTCTGAATTAGTCGCGTTGGCGCGCAAAATATCCTTTGTCGAACATTCACGATGTTTTTGTCTACATTGGCAGTCGAAGATTCAGAAAGCAGCCTACGGCGAATATTCTTTGCTCAGTTGTGCGGCCGAGACGATGGAGGAAGCAGTGCCTTTGCATTATATGTCACTAAATTATTATTTATTACATAGGTATGTACAAAACAAAAACAATGATAAAAGAATGCAAAAACAACATCAATCCCGCTTCAAAGTCTGGACGGCACTGAAGTGACGTAGGTGTGGCCACTCCAGCGAATATTGTCGCGACTAGGGCATGCAATTACCGTAATTTATGTTTTACCGGTAAAAAATCATCGGGAATTGAAAAATTTTGAACGGTGAACCGGTAAAACGGTAAAAACGAAATTTTGTTTTTTTTTTTCAAAAATGTGTAATAATATAATTGGATAGTCTTAAAGCAGAAAATAAATAAGTATACAATGGTAGTGAACATGTTAAACATGGCCTAAAATGAGCATAGGAACACAATTTTAAAAACATGGCCTTTCCTTTGGCGCAGTAAAGCGTAAATGTCGCACTTTTATATTAATTTAGACAATAATTATTTTTCAAAACGCAGGCAACGGATGCTGGTAAATCTGCATCAAGCCCGTGGAGGTCCCGGAAAAAACCTCAATTTAGATTGCTAAACATCCATGCAATCTTTAGTGTCAAGTAGATATACTGGCTTGCACCAGTTCTCTTTAGCCAAGGAGAGCGGAGTGAGTCCCTTGGCAACCGCGACCACATCTCGATTCCCACGTCGGTTTTTAGGAAATATTCCCTGAGAGTGCATATCTCGCGATTCCAAAGCAAAAAAGGCTTCGTATGTGACTGGGATTAAGGCTAAGATGATGATGATGACTGCATATCTCGCGATTGTGAAGGGTCTTGATATTTAAAAAGCTTCGACCTTCACATTTTCGCGGGGTGTACAGCCTTATAACCCATGACAGTGGGTGATGCATTTGATTTTAGTCAACACCGTACCGATTCATCATCCTATGATGATGAAATATAGAATGATCTCTGCGACAGCTGTCAGTTAAATCACGTCTATGAAGTTCTGAATTTCTTATTAGTATCTACTCACGGTACCTATAAATATAATACTTTGTGGGCACCTATTTAGTGATGGTGATTAATCATCGTGACCACAGACTAAAAGTATCGATATTTCTTATTATATTCTTATCCTTGTAAAATGTAATTTAAAATTAATTTCAGTCTTCAGAAACTCAAATTTTATTGTAAGTTTATATTTTAATATCAATAACATTATTTACATTTGTGCATACTTAATTGAAAATAATAATTAGTAAATTAAATCCAATTTTTCACCTACTCATGCAAGATTCCGTCTGTCAGCATTCATCCTTGGGTTTTGGGAGACGGCACGCCGCGATCGGCTCAAAGGCCCTACTATCAGGCCATTAAATAAAAAAAAATACACGCCGCCTTTTTTTTTATTTGTTGAGTTTTGTTATCTTTTGTTGTTTAAAAATAATTTCCTGTGACTAAATTAATGGATATATTTATATTTTTTTTATAGATAGACTGAGAATGTGTTGAGGTACACGATGTTTAATTTATTGTCGTATTGTCAGCACCACTCTGTATATGTGATGATGATGTTCCTGACCGATTTCGGTCACGCCGACCACTTCGACTCCTAGCCGATTATTTGGCGCTCATGCGCTTGAAGATGGCTTATGTAGCCTATCTTGGCGGCGAAACTTCGTGCACACTGAGGTCACGTAAGCACGCCGTAGACGTAGTTGTATGTGATGGCAGCAGGTAGGCGGGCCTTTAACTGGTCGCGTTTGGCATCGAGGTCAGCTTTGCGCTGCTCCTCAAACTCGCGTACTTGTCCGTACACCATTCTGCGCCATTCTGACCGCTTTGCTGCCAAACGCTCCCATTCAGAGGGTTCTATATTGCATCTCTTCATGTGCCGTTTTAAGACATCCTTGAACCGGAGGAGTTGTTCGCCATGCTTTCGTATGCCCTCCTCCAGCTCAGAGAAGATGCGCTTCGTCACTCTTTCGTCCGCCATACATGATATATGCCCGCACCACCGAAGCTGTCGACGCATTAAATAAGCCTCAATGCCACCAACATTGGCTCGTCGCAGGACTTCGTTATTTCGCACTCTGTCAGACCATTTGATCTTCATAATGGATCGGAGACATTTAAGGTGAAAATGATCTAGAGTACGTATGTGCACGTATGTGGTGGCGGTACATACACCATGTCTCAGTGGAATATAGAAGGTCTGGCAGCACAATTGCCATATATACGGATATTTTCGTAGCTAGCTTAAGGTCATGTGAGCAGAAGACTTTGGAACACAACTTGCCAAACGCTGCAGCTGCAGCTCCGACTCTGCTGTTGATCTCAACATCAAGGTCACACTTAGAACTTATAGTGTTCCCCAGATAACAAAACTTGTCCACTTGCTTCAACACATCCTCACCAAGCTCTATATTCAGTGTCTCGTGACCGTGAATGTCTAGGGACATCACCTCCGTCTTGTTGACGCTGATTTTTAAGCCGTACTTACGGCAGGCTTGATGAAAAGCGGACATCAGCTGTTGTAGGCCGTCTGGGGATTCTGCTAAGAAGCACAAATCATCAGCATACATGATCTCAGTAATCAGTGCATGTGAGACTTTGGTGCGAGCCTTAAGTCTAGCCAGATTGAAAAGACCGCCGTCGGTGCGAAAGCGGATGCGAACTCCTTGTGGAACAATTTGTAAGACCTCTCCCACTACCACTGCAAAGTATAAGGCGAACAGAGTTGGTGCTAAGACGCATCCTTGCTTCACCCCACAGGTAACGGGGAAGAAGTCTGTCTGTGCATCGTCTACAGCAACGCAGCATTGCATGCCGTCATGTAGGAGTCTAAGAAGTCTCACAAACTTTTTAGTGCATCCCAGTTTACCTAACACTAACCATAAGGCTTCACGAGGCACACTGTCGAAAGCCTTCTCCAAGTCAACAAAGCAGAGGTACAGCTTACGACCCTGTCCTCTACTCTTTTTCTGTAGTTGACGCACGGAAAATATCGCTTCACAGGTGCGCGGTCCGGTCGGAAGCCGAACTGGGTTTCAGGCAGGATCTTTTCAGACAATATCGTTAGGCGGTTTTTGAGAACTCTAGCAAAAACCTTTCCAGGATTCGATAATAGTGTGATACAACGGTATGAGTTGCAGTCGGATCGGTCACCTTTGTTCTAATATGGTTCTGGTATTCTTATACGCGACACTTTAAACATATAAGGAACGCGCTCTTCCTCCCACATACGAACAAACAGCTTCCATATCAACTTATGCAACCCCTCTCCACCGTATTTGATCAGCTCTCCCGGTATAAGGTCAATGCCAGCCGCCGTTTGGTTTTGATGCTGTCTGATGGCAGTAACAACCTCATCAAACAATAGTGGCTCATCCAACTCAAGAACAGGAGGGCATATACATATATGTATGCTTACTATAAGTCGTGGTGGCCTAGTGGTTAAAACACCAGCCTCTCACGTATGAGTGTGCGGGTTCGATTCTAGGTCAGGTAAGTAAGTACCAATGTAACTTTTGTAAGTTATATGTACTTTGTAATTATATCTTGGATATCAATGACTAATTATAAGGTGAAGGAAAACATCTTGAGGAAACCTGGGCTTTAAGTCTGAAATCGCCAACCCGCATTGAGCAAGCGTGATGATCACGCTCAATCCTTCTCTGCATGAGAGGAGGCCTGTGCCCAGCAGGGAGACAATATAAAAGGTTGATTATGATAGTGATGATGTTACACAAGGCGAATTGCCTACTCTGAGAAAACTTGCCGTGTCCATCAAAGACGCAGATTTATTCAAAGGAAACTTGCCATCTTTATCGAAGGCACTGAAAAATATAGGTTTTTCTTATATAAAAGTGACAAATGAAAAGTTATAATGGAGAGAACCGACATCGGTCCAGCTCGAGTGAATTTTCTCTGAAAAGTAAAAAAAATCGAACTGGGACAAAGTCGTAATTCTAGACGAGACATGGCTAAACGCCAATCATACCGTAATAAAGGGTTGGACAGATGCTAACTACAGAATCAAGCACTAAAGTACCCGAAGTCAAAGGTATAAGACTGATTATAACTCACGCTGGGACCTCATCTGGTCAAATAAAACGAGTGAATACCACGAGGAAATGAATTTTGACAAATTTAAGGATTGATTTTTAAAATTGTTAGATAATTTGAAGGAACCACATTATATTATAATGCCCCATATCACTCGGTTCAAAATAACAAACCACCAACTTCGCCAAACAAAAAAATAGAAATAATTGCATGGCTCCAAAAAAAGGAAAAGAGGCCGATGAAACTTTGTTAAAAAATAAATTGTTACGACTCGTTGGTTTGCACAAACCCAGCTCCCCAACGTAGGTCTTGGGTGAAATAGCCCACGAAAAGGGTCATAATGTCATAAGACTACCCCCGTACCTCTACCGATATAATCCGATTGAGCTTATCTGGGCTCAAGTCAAAGGTTTGTTTTCTGACGCTGTTGTTTTGATCGCGCTAATCTCAGGAACTACTGGTCCGATTTAAAAAAATCTGCGTTGTTCCATGTCTCTGGCTTTAGGCTATATAAAATCACGCTGCGACCAATACGAGCAAGAACAACATATCGAAACCTATGTGGGAGAAACCGGGCGGCGCAGCTAGTTCTTAATAAAAATATGTTTTCTTTGAAGGTTACGCCGCCAGACACAATACGAAACCGTCTTTCTCAGCAAATAAAATGTTGTAATTATTAAATCGGTCGACAATATATCTGCAGAAGACCGGAAGAATGTGGTAAACAAATGCAGAAAAATAATGGAAGAAGATTGGGAGCGGGATGTCCGATTTGACAGTATTTGCGATCAAGGTCTTATAATAAATTTACAAGATTATTCAGATAGCGATTCCGATACTGATTCTAATATAGATTTGAGGTGTACACCTTTAAGACAATAAATCTATTACTAATATATAAAGCTGAAGAGTTTGTTTGTTTGTTTGAACGCGCTAATCTCAGGAGCTACTGGTCCGATTTGAAAAATTCTTTTGCGTTGGATAGCCCATTAATCCAGGAAGGCTATAGGCTAGATATATAACATCACGCAGATCACGCTGCGACCAATAGGAGCAGAGCATATCTTTAGTTATGCTCCGCTATGATAATAGTAAGAAATATCGATAATTTCTATCAATTTATTTATATACAACCCTAGAAATGTCAGTTTGACATACGGCGCAGAGATCATGCTTTAATTTACAAACTATAGTACAGTGTAGTAACAGTGTGATTATGTCAATAAAAAAATCAGCTGATCAGTTATGTAAAAATCTCACCACTTTTTGTAATTGTAATGAGAGCTCACTCCACGCTCCCATCACTTAAGTTTTAATGCTAGATGGTGACTGAATCACACAGCTGTCCTCTGTTGTGTTGAAAACTTGATATATGAATAAATTACGTAAATACTCACATAAAAGAAATGGTTAATTCATCTCCCTTTTTTATAGGTGCTATGGTCACCAATGCTACACTGTTTCGCAGCCCCATCACATATGAATTTGGTAGACAGGAATTGGACAGACTACCAATTAATGGAAAATATCCTTTATTAGCAAATCTGTCCGCGACCACGTTGTCTTCGGTGCACACTTTGGTGAACTGCTGCAGTTGCACTGGAGTACAATAAAGTGACAGATGCATCAATATCCTGGACACTGCTTGTATGGCTGCTCTTTTCTCATCAGGAGAGCTTGGTAAAAATGATGTATATGTATCAAAATTATTTATAATATTGGCAGAACATATACAGTTGCGAAACATTGCTCCATATATGAAATGTGTTTCATGTTGACAATTTAATAAAGAAAACTTTTGGCCACCAAAAATATCAGCAACAGTATTGTTTTTCATTCGTTCAATACCTAAACTTTTAGATGCTATGATGAACTCATCCCAAGAGCTACATAGTTGACGCATTTTGATAGTAGCTCTAAGAGGTAGGCTCATTGATTCTTGTACAAAATCCAATATTTTACATACAAAATTATGCCCTTCCTGCATGGCTTTATCTTTGCATTTTTTGTCACAGAACATGGCAGCGCAGCATCCTTCACAAGGTATTAAATTAAAGTCCAACTTAAGACAATAGTAGCATGAAGTGGCAGAGTTCAAAATACATGGAGTTACTGCAAATGCTGTTTCTATTGCTATAACAGTACCAACAGATATGTCTTTAGCTGCAACCACTTTTAGTTGTCCAGATTCCATTACAACTTCCACATCTGAAGTTGCACATGGTACATCAGGGTTACGGGATCCTTTGAGCGTGAAAAATTCTTCAACAAATGGAGAGCAAGATCTGAAAAATGATGATAGAATTAATGTAATGGTAAAATGTAACAGGTAGGTATTGTATAATAACGAATTTCGGAAGTCGGTGTCTTTGGCTTTTGTACATTCGTTTTTGACTCCGACTTCCGAAATTCGTTAATTTTCACTTTGTATTGTTTTTGGAACTCGGTTATGTTTTTTTTTTTTTTAATTTTATTGTTTTTAGTTCTGAAAAGTACTATATGCTGAACACGCATTCGTAGTCATCACTACATAACAGGGTGCTTTGGGGTCCCACCTCCATCTTTGGGACCCAAGTCAACCCCACCTGCCAGACGGTGCACCTGCTGACGCACGAACGGGGCTCTGACGCCGGCTTTCCCTTCGGGGTTGAGTGGTCAGACGGCAGTTGCACTTGTAAAATCCAAACAAGCCATTCAACAACAATGGACAGGAATAAAAGAGATGCACATGTCACAGCTAGGGCGCCGCCGCAAAACGGCGCGCAGGAGCCTCGCCCGACTCCTGTGACCTGTGGGCTAGGGCTACCGTGTCAGAGGCGGACACGGCTGAAGAAGCGAGCCCAGACCATGAAAATCCGTTTCGCTTCGTGGAACGTTGGCACGCTAACTGGACGCGCGAGAGAGCTGGCCGAAACTCTCCACAGGCGGAGGGTGGCCGTGGCGTTCCTGCAGGAGACTCGGTGGAAAGGCAGCAGATCCCGGCTTATTGGGAATGGCTGATCTACACGGGTGCACCTAGTAGGAGAAATGGGATGGCCGTGGTGTTGTCCGATGAGCTCCAGGATGACGTCTTGGAGGTGAATCGCATCAGTGATCGGCTGATGTCGGTGCGGGTGCTTGTCAATGGGGTTATAACCCACTTGATAAGTGCCTACGCTCCGCAGGCCGGGTGCGGTGACGCCAAAAGAACGCTGTTCTGGACCCAGCTCGAAGGATTGCTTCGCGGGATTCCGTTATCCCAGGGAATCGTTCTGGGTGGTGATTTGAACGGTCATGTGGGTGAGAGGTGTGACGAGTTTGAGCGTGTTCATGGTGGCTTTGGATACGGTAGCCGCAACTGCCGCAACCGCGAATGTGTGCGGCCGCGGACCTTGCAATCGTGAACACCTACTTCAAAAAGAAGCCGGAGCACCTTGTCACCTACCGGAGCGGGCGAAGCGCTACCCAGATCGATTTTTAACTAACTAGGAGGCACCACATCGGCAAAGTAGCCAACTGCAAAGTCATACCCGGTGAGAATCTCACTGCACAAGACCGTCTCCTTGTCATGGATCTCTGCGTAAAGGCCCAACGTAGAAGTGTAGAGGACTGCCGGCGCCAGATCCGGTGGTGGCTGCTTGATGAAAACAGGTCCCAGGATTTTGCGTCGGTTATTGGCAACAAGTGCGTTGACAGCCTCCGTGGCATAGCGGTAGCGGACGCGGCCGCTGCGCAAGGTGGCGCGGGTTTGATCCCCGCACAGTGCAAGTATTTGTATGCATGAATATGAATATTTGCACTGGTCTGGTCGTGCCTCGGAAAGCACGTTAAGCCGTTGGTCCCGGTTGCCATACGAACATCTAGTGGCAGTCGTTACGGGTTGTTGGAGCCCTCAAAAGTCCAACAATTTGTCTAACTGCAATGCTTCGATGTCGCCTTCGCGTTCTGGAGGTTAGACGGCAGTCGCTTCACGGAAAATGTCGAAGTTTAGCCATATCAGCAGTTAGACTAGTAAAGCGGACCCCAGACTCCAAAGCTGAAAAGGCTTCGGATGCGACTGGGATTAACGCTGGGATGATGATGATGATTGGCGACCAGTTCGTCGGTACCGACGGAGAACCTGTGCAAAACCACTGGGATAGAATCCAGGCAGCTATTACGGGGGCGGCGCGGGTGGTACTCGGCGTCTCTAAGGGCGGCCGCAAACGTGACAAGGAAACCTGGTGGTGGGACGACACAGTCCAGAGGGAGACTAAGGTGAAGAAAGCCCTCTTCAAAACGTGGCAAGCGACCGGATCTCCTGAAGATCGCGACGCATACAAGATTGTCAAACGTGCCACTAAAAGAGCTGTAGCCAGAGCCAGGCGAGACCGTTGTGTAAAAGACTCTAATGGCAACCTGCTATGCAAGGACCTCGCGGTGAAGGAGAGATGGCGCTCGTACTTTCCCGAGCTGCTGAACAAGCAGCATCAAGAGGTGCAGACACCGGAGCTCCTTCCGAACCTTGGACTAGTGCCTCTGATAACGCCTGAGGAAGTCCAAACGGCTCTTCGTCGTATGGGGAATCGGAAAGCTGTCGGAGCTGACGGAGTCCCCATTGAGGCCTGGAAGGCGATGGGTCCTCGCGGTGTTAACTGACTTTCTAAACCGCGTGCTCCTGGCCGGCAAAATCCCGAGCCAATGGAGGCTGAGTATTATTACTCCAGTCTTTAAAGGCAAGGGCTCGGTTCAGGAATGTGGCAACTATCGCGGTATCAAGGTAATGTCCCACACCATGAAGATCTTTGAGAGGATTATAGACTCCCGAATCCGGCAGGAGTGTGCTGTCTCGGAGTGTCAATATGGGTTTCGGCCAGGGTACGGAACCATGAACCCTATCTTCGCACTAAGGATCACCATGGAGAGATACAGATCGATGAACACGCCTCTACATATGCTCTTTCTAGATATGCAGAAGGCCTTCGACTGTGTCCCTCGCGGGGTGATCTGGTGGGCACTGAGGTCCAAAGGGGTACCTGAAGCCTATGTTGACATAATTCGAGACATGTACCTCAATCCCGATTCCGTTGTTAAAACCGCTGTTGGCGACACTAAACCCTTCCCCATCACCGTCGGAGTCCACCAGGGATCCGTCCTTAGTCCGTTTCTGTTCAGCGTGATATTAGACGTCTTGTCGGACAGCATCAAGGACTCACATGAGCAGCCTCCCTGGCTACTCATGTATGCTGACGATATCGCGCTGGCAGACGCGGACAGGGAACGGTTGGTGCGGCGTGTGAATGCGTGGAAGGACTCGCTTGAGAACGGAGGTCTGAAACTCAACGTGGCGAAGACCGTGTATTTGGCCAGCAACACGACAGACCCCATGTGTGTGCGCATAGGCGAAGACATAGTCGAGTGCACGGACCAGTTTAAATTCTTGGGGTCTGTGCTCCACGCGTCCGGCGACATTGATTGCGACGTCAGGGCACGTACTTCCGCAGCTTGGGCGAAATGGTGTGAGGTGACAGGTGTCATTTGTGACCCCAAAATGCCGGTTAAGCTTAAGGGGCAAGTCCATAAAACCATCATTAGACCTGTTCTCCTGTATGGCAGTGAGGCGTGGCCTGTGCTTGAGCGACACAAGCAGGAGCTGCGTGTCACGGAGATGAATATGCTGCGGTGGATGTGTGGAGTTCCGCGAAAAGACCGCATCAGGAACTCCCGTATCCAGGGCAGCCTTCGTGTCCGTGACATTGCAGACAAACTGCAGGAGGGTCGCCTACGCTGGTACGGCCACGTCTTACACAAACCGTCATGTTACGTGGGTAACAGATGTCTTGCCATGGCGCCTCCGCCGGGCCAGAACAAGCGGGGTAGACCAAAGAAGTGCTGGCTTGACGTTGTAAGAGATGACATGCGTGCCAACAAGCTCTTACCACAGGATGCTAAAGATCGTGCGAAATGGAGGAGAATATGCAGGAAAGCAGACCCCGGGCTCCAACGCGAAAGCCGTGGATGCAACCGGGATAAACGTTGAGATGATGATGATGACTGAACACGCATTCGTAGTCATCACTACATAACAGTGATGATCGCGACGTGATCTAAGGACTATGTGATCTAACCAGCTATAAGCTGTCTATAAAGTCGTGAAAATAAATGAGGGCGCTTCGATGGTACATATAGCAACCCTGTTGACTTGTCTAAAATCATTTTGATACTAGCACAATATTTTGTACTAGAAGCAAAACTGGTTTTAATGAAAACACAAATCTGTGGTCTCTGGCGGTTAAATTAAATGAGTAAACAAAAAAAAAATCATACATATTTATTGTTATATTTTTAACATGTTACCAATGAAAAGTATTCCAAAACATAGTAATTGCTTTCATCATCTGATTCCAAATATTCTTCGGTAAAAAGTATTTTCATTGTCAGCTGCGTCACTAACAACGTCTCCGCTACGACTGCTGTCGTCGGCCTGCTACATTCGCTTAGGCGAATAACTCATCTATATCTTGATATATATCTATAGGTACCATCAATATAAGGTTCGCTCTCCCATTTTCCTGAAATTTTAAAAATAATAATATGTAATTTCTATCAGAAGATGGATAGCACTAATTATAATTCCGAAAATGATATAATTCATTTTTAAAATCAGTGGTTAATTAAATCACCTAAAGTATCAACATTTGCAAATTCTACGCAATCTAACCTATAAATGCGCAATGTAAACAATCCTCATTTTAGTCTTAAAATCGTTTACTTAGTAAATTTGAAAATTCTAGTAGATAAAAACAAACAGTAACATGATTACATACCTGTTTTAGCAACAATTCAAGCATAAATATCATCCATATTTGACAAAATTTGTTCAACTTGGTGTACTAACAAACTTTGATGGTAAACTTTAAAATAATTTCCCCAGCTTCACTCCGGTTTGTTTTTCTCATATTTTGTTAAATATTACAAAAAATCGAAATAAAAAATCGAAGAAATGTTTTCATTTCTTTGGTTTTTTATTTCAATAGAATTAAAAATTAATACAAAATTCAATAAATAGCAAGTCACAAAACAAATCGATGACTGCC
The DNA here is from genome assembly GCA_017933935.1 of Sesamia nonagrioides. NCBI lineage: Eukaryota > Metazoa > Arthropoda > Insecta > Lepidoptera > Noctuidae > Sesamia > Sesamia nonagrioides. Next base: position 514,581 of record JADWQK010000930.1, on the reverse strand, counting down.
GATGACATTCAATGTAGTTATATTTACTAAGATTTAGTGTTGCCCTACTTTTAAAATTGTTAGTTTCAGAAAGATCCATTTTCACACTTTCATGGACAGGCTATACGTACCCGGTTTCTGCCTGCCGGCTGGTGTAACGATCCTGCAACCGTTTACATAGAATAAAGAGGGGAAGTAGGTTATCTGCGACCCAATCCGCGATTTAATTGCCTACTGTCTTAGGGTTGACGACTGTCCGCGCTTCGTCGGTTACGGTTGTCGCCCAAACCGCTAACAAATATTTATAGACTAAGAGCTTATGTTTAAATTATTTGCTTAGTATTTAGTTTACATATACTAGTCAGTTTTTTTTTTTGTAATTTTATTTTTAGTTTTGTACACTTAAAGAACCATATTTATTTTTATTTTTAATTAATACAAATATAAATAATACAAACATAACATCTATTGAATCACACATTTAATACAAAATTACAAATTAGCTACAGAAAAATACCTACTTTCTTCAGTTTCGACTATTACGAAACGCGTTGTTATTAAACTTTAATGTGTAATATATCCGTATCCTTGTAAATAACTTTTAGAAATATAATTTGAAAAATATAATTCTTTTATTTGTTCATAAATAGACATACCAACTTTGCAGTTTAGGTGATCATTTTTTAAAAGCTAATGTGCCGAAAAGCCGTGACGCGCGAACCTCGTTCCGTGCTAGCCGCGACTAGCGCAGTCATAGGCACTCTACTATTGTGTTTAGGTCTGCGTGCGGCGACGCATAGATACTATGGCGCACACATACAAGCCGCGCGCGGTCCGTTTGTATGAAGATAACGTACTTCCCTCTCTTTATTCTATGCCGTTTACCTACTGATACTCGTGATTAGCTACACTTATTATATTTTTTATCGCATTTGTGGGTAGTAACGATGAACCTAACTGTGTTTCTTTGTGATAGTAGCATCTACTACCCATTATTATGAATCATTATTATGTACGAAATCCATACTAATATTATAAATGCGAAAGTAACTCTGTCTGTCTGTCTGTTACGCTTTCCCGCTTAAACCTCTCAACCGATTTTGGTGCAATTTGGCACAGACAATCTTTTCCTCCCGGAAAATTTGATATTCCCGAGGGAAATCTAAAAAGCGCGATATAACCGAATTCCACGCGGGCGAAGCCGCGCGCTGAATGCTAGTTATAAATAAACTAATAAATAACAGTACCTACTTTCTCAAATAACAAAAAAAAAAAACATCAAATTACACTTGACACAAGGACAATCTTTAGTAATTTATCACCTTTTCCTCAATTCATTAGAGTGACCAATGAATACTGTACAGATGGATGAGACTCACAAATACAAATAAGAGACAACCTGTACGGAATGGGTATAATAAGACCGTTTATTAACTTATGATCTCAAATTCTCAATTTATTTGTAACCAGCACAAGTCATCATCATCATCATCATCTCAGCGTTAATCCCAGTCGCATCCGAAGCTTTTTTCAGCTTTGGAGTCTGGGGTCCGCTTTACCAGTCTAACTGCTGATTTTGGCTAAACTTAGATATTTTCCGTGAAGCGACTGCCGTCTGACCTCCACAACCCGAAGGCGATATCGAAGCATTGCAGTTAGACCCAATTGTTGGACTTTTGAAGGCTCCAACAACCCGTAACGATTGCTATTAGATGTTCGTATGACAACCGGGACCAACGGCTTAACGTGCTTTCCGAGGCACGACCAGACCAGTACAAATATTCATATTCATGCATACAAATATTTGTACTGCGCGGGGATCGAACCCGCGCCTTCTTGCGCAGCGGCCGCGTTCGCTACCGCTACGCCACGGATGCTGTCAACGCACTTGTTGCCAATAACCGACGCAAAATCCTGGGACCTGTTTTCATCAAGCAGCCACCACCGGATCTGGCGCCGGCAGTCCTCTACACTTCTACGTTGGGCCTTTACGCAGAGATCCATGACAAGGAGACGGTGTTGTGCAGTGAGATTCTCACCGGGTATGACTTTGCAGTTGGCTACTTTGCCGATGTGGTGCCTCCTAGTTAGTTGAAAATCGATCTGGGTAGCGCTTCGCCCGCTCCGGTAGGTGACAAGGTGCTCCGGCTTCTTTTGTAACCAGCACAAGTGTGTCACAATATCTCTATCTAGTATTTATGTTTCACTCTGCCCTACCTTCTTTTATTTGGTCTGCGTCATTTTGCCTTTCATGAAACTCTTCTAGCCCGAAAATCCCATCTGCTAAATCAGAAATAATGAAACATACTTTACAGCAGGCGGTCGGCAACACGCGGCCCCCGGGCTGGCATGCGGCCCGCGGACCTCTTACTTGCGAACTTGAGAAGTTATATATTTATATACGTACTAGCTGTCCCGGCGCGCTTCGCTACGCTCCTGTCCCGGCGGGGATGTTCGGTACCCGGTGAAAAATAGATGTTGGCCGATTCTCAGACCTACCCGATATCCCGTTTAAAAATCTCCATTAACAAAATGCCATTTATTAAATTCATTTGTTATAAAAAATGTGATAAATGAAGAACCACTCGACCCGTTTTGTGCAAACTTCACATAAATCATCTACTAAATAGTCCGAACAAACCCTGAAAATTTGGTTTGGATAGGTGAGCCCGTTCTTGGGTTTTAAAGTGACAACGAAAAATGCCACTTATTTTTTATATATATAGAAATAATTGAATTATACGGTATTTCGTTCACTACAAAATAAATTTAATTAATTTTATAGCGTCAACAACACGTGGTAATTATGCTGTTAAAAAGTAGCTTATATGACACGTTCATAGATTTACCATAGCAGCGCCATCTTTTGATTACTTACTCAACCCAGTCTTCAGTCTGTTAGAATCATTTGGAGTTAACAGATAATTGTGACTGTCAAATAATAACAGACAAATAATCAGCAATAAATTAAAATTGCGACTATAATTTGAGATTTAAACTATCCTATCCCTCAAGTTGGATCGAACTGCACATGGTGTGCGAATTTTATTATAATCGGTTAAGTGGTTTAGGAGTCCATTGAGGACAAACACTGTGACACGAGATTTATATATATTAAGATTAATTGATTAAGTAGTACAAATAGCGTGTCTTTTAAAAACTCACTTCGCTCAACCTGCGAACGACGTAAAGTTCAACGAGCGAGAGAACACAACATAAATACAACATACCTACATAAGTACATACATTGATAAGATTCCGTACCAAGTAGCTCAAGCATTTGTGTCACGGATATCAGACAACTGAGGAATTATAAAAATAATACTTAAATACATACATTACACCCAGACACTGAACTAAGATAGTGGGATTCTAGGGTTAATATCATGACGGCGGCCCGCCTTTATTTCATTTTGCTACCGTGTAGTCCTTACTTGCCAAGAGGTTGCCAACCGGTGCTTTACAGCTTGTTCGCATAATATATCATAGTAACTATAGTACCAGCATTGGATACAGCTCATGCTGCATTATGAACAAATACCGGATTCTTAGTTTGTTGCAGCATAAAACGTCCTCGGGACATGATTATGGCACTTGAGATAAACTCAAAGATATCGAGAAAACAGTTTTTTTTTATGTTTTTGCCATAATATCGGCTGCCGGCAGAATTTACCACCCACCAGACAAAGTCTTGCCGCCAAGCGATTTGTCGTGTTCCGGCATGATGTCTGGTGAAGCCGTACGGAGGACGGGTCTGAGAAGTTGTATTGCGACGTGTGCCGGGTGCGATGCGCCAAATGTTGTTGTATCGGGAGTTTGGTCGGGGAGGACCTCCAGATAAACTCTCCCTGTGGCGCAGCATCGTTGGTAGTGTTGGGTTTAACATTGCATCACCTCGCTCAACTGCCGTCTTCCTTTCTATTCACTAAGTTTCTTAAATGAATAGGCTTAATAAGCTAGCGCGCTTTACCATCAACGATTCCATCACTGCTTACCATCAGGCGGGATTGCAGTAAAGCAGTAGCTTATAATTATTAAAAAAAAAAAAAATTAAGTATGTCGGAGAATTAAAACTGCTTATACTTACTCATCCACGCTTAAAACCCGTGCGATAGAATATGTATATCTAGAGGCTTCTGCTTTCATCTCCTTTAGTTTGTTGATCAGGATGGCGTCACAGTCCAATGCGAGGCAGGTATTAATATCCTTGACACAAGCCTCAAACTGCTTCGCTCCGAACAATAGTTCCGCTCGATGGTAGTAAGCATACGTCATAGCTTGAGAATTATGGGGGGCGTACAATAGAGCCTTATTATAACTCACCAACGCGGACTGATATTTTCTTTCGTAGAAGTCTCTTTTACCGTGTAATCGACACAGATTAGCGGCTGGTGAAGATTTGAATGTTTGTTCCAGTCTTCTATGTTGGTTGGCTTGTTTAAGTATTTGTGCAACCAGTACCACACAATCTGCTAAGTCCTTACTGCGCAGTGTTTCGTAAATTACGTCCATATAATTGTCTACGTCCATAGAATCGTCTTCTACGTCCATAAAATCATCTTGTGTTTGGGCATCATTTTGTGTTTGGTCACCATTTTGTATTTGGTCACCATTTTGTGTTTGGTCACCATTTTGTATTTGGTCAACAGTTTGTGACATTTTAATTAGATATCTTGCAAGGAATGTAAATATGTAATTTAATGTCAATAACTATTTGTAATCGTAGCACTTCAATAAGATACCTAATTTTAATGCTTATTGGAGGTAGGTTCAAAAATAAATACTTAATATTATAGCACTGCACTGATTTACGTTCACGATTGTTTTTCGTACAGTCGTACTAAACAGTATAACAATATAGTCGCACTCCAGTAGGACACAAGTAGGATTACTGGTTTCAGGAGAGGCAGAAACAAATTAATTTAAAAAAATTACGTTCGATAAATTCCCCACAGATACTATTTCAATGTTGCCAGACGCGGCAATCGCTAAACCATAGACTAATGAAATATAATTGTTTTACCTACAGTGAGTCAGCAGCCCTTTTTTTATAAATTACTAGCTTCCCGCCGGCTTCACACAGGTGCAATGATAGTTAATACACTACAGAAAAACTCCCGTCAGCCCGGAGGTAACGCGGACACCCGCAATTTTGAAATCTGAAATATCTTCGAAAATATTCGTTTAAATCATATGCTATAAAGCGCGATATAGATCTATGTTAAATCAACAATATATTTAAGGTATTAAATTGGATAAGGATTAACAATTAATGCTGTATTGCTTAAAATCGCTTTTAAATTATTAGCCGGTATTCGTCGTAAAAAGTCAATGATAAAAAAATGTTATCGATCTTTTTATAGGCCTTTTCAGTGTGTACAATATTCAATACATTATTTTAATAAATCTCGTAGGGTTCAGCCTGCGTTTCACTGCAAACGCGGAAAAAATGAAATTATTTACGACATCACAAATATAATTAATATTTCTTCACAATGTCATGGATGTTATTAGACATATAAACCTTCCTTCCTCTTTAATCACTGTATCTATTAATAACCGGCAAAGTGCGTGTCGGACTCACGCACAAAGGGTTCCGTACCATTGATTTATGAAATTAAAGGATTTAAGTTATTTGTATGAAAGATTACGCGGTAATAAACGGTTTACGATTCACGAGTATTAAAAAAAACTACTTACTAGATCTCGTACAAAACAATTTTAGTTGGTAGTTTTTATAGTAATTTACAATCACAGTGCAGAAGTCCTGTTCCACCTTACTACTGTCGCCTGCGCTAAACCGGCCACGCACACTAACGCATTATATTATATCCGTGTGTGTCATATTCCAACCAATCAAACGCATGCTGTGTCTCTAAGAAGAATTAAAGATGTAGTCTATGCTAGACAAGGAAAATAATATTAGCAAACCGTTTTTTTATCGCATTCTTGGTCTTTCTATAAAGTGCAAAGGAGATGTTTTAGAAATGTATGGAGCCTGGGCCAGCATATTGTGCACTTAATGCTAAGTATAGTAACGCTTTAGTTAACTGTTTTTAATGCTAATTTCCTATATTTCGGCATAGTTTTTATACAGATTCAATTTAACTCGGTCAAGGAGTGCAACACAACTACTAATAAATATGGTGGTCAGTAATAAGAGAAATAAGATTTTGACAGTTATATTTGATTGACGTGTCATGTATTTAAAGCTATCGTATTTATATTATTTACCATATGACTGCAAAAAAAATAAAACATGAATTCCGAAAATACGGCCTATTAAATAAACAAAATCAACTCAAATCAACACTAGACACTTAATTTTTGGTCCGACGGAAACACCGCAGCTGGCAAATTTTTCCACTCCCTCGATGTACGCGGTATAATAGAGGAGGCGAACTTCGACCAGATCGTAGTGGTGTCCACAAGGATAGATGGTGTGGATTTCCATTGATGATGTCCACAGGATGTCCATGAATTTGGACAAGGGTGGATTTTCCTCGTGGCAATTCCCTCGCGCACTTCCAAAATGCATCCTATAGAATACCGACAGGCTGGCTACTCTTCGCCTGTGCTCCAGGCTTTGGATACCGTTTTGAGCTAAATCTGGGTCGCCGATTAGCCAGGTGGCATATATTATATCAGAAACAAACGATTACATAGGTACTTATAGAGATAAACGATTTTATGATATCTAATATTATATCTCCCAGGCATAATACTTATGAGTTATTCTACATTTCTGGCTCAAAAACCAACCTGGGTCATTTCGCCGCTTTGCCAAGACTTTGTAGGCAATACAACAAGTTAGCCAAGACAACAAACTTAGACATTTGTGAACCTCTTGTAAAGTATAAAAAGTGTCTCAAAGAAATAACTGGTTGATAGTTTTTGATCTTAATTATGGTCATCATCATCATCATCAGCCCCTACTCGTCCACTGCTGGACATAGGCCTCCTTCATCGCACGCCAACAAGCTTGATCCTGAGCAGTTGAAGTTGTATTTAGGTAATAAGTTTTTATTAATTTACATTTCCATTTTGATGGTATTTTATGTTTTGTTTTTGCTTTGCTGGTAGTTATTATGGCGAGGCTTCCGTCGACTGGGACCGCAATTAACTCGGACCGCGGTCCCAGTCGCCGGATTCATAAAAATTAAATAATTTTCTTCCGGCGACTGGGGCCACTCATAGGTAACTTAAAAAAAGTCTACTATACAAGCCGAAATCGGTACAGTCAAACGAATAAACATCTAAATTATTGATATGAATATGAATATCATTGACTCGTTCTAGATGATGTTCATGATTTTATCCTATGCGCTTATAAATTGACCTAGCCCGTTTTTATATAATTCACACATGCAGGCAAACACACACATAGGCAATAGCATTGTATGATAGTATATTACTATAATAATAATAATAATTTATCATTTATTCTCTCTTCACAAAGCTGAATTATAATAGTGGGTACAAAAAAAAAAGTCTCAGCTAAATTCCACCTTTGTGAGAGACTGGTGCCTGATATAGGTATTTAATGAAAAACCTGTGTTAAAGGTCACCAGGCCCCTTCCATCGCTAGAATTAGCTTTAACGGAGATACCGTGCAAGAGTCAAAGACAAACAATAATTAGGCATAACAAAATAAAAGTTATAAATAAGTACACAATATGCTTAACAGATAAAAGCAAAATAAATATGTTATAGTAAAAATAATTCTAATAAATATAAGAGATACCTGCCTACAATATTGCAGAATCAGTTGTGGAGTCATGTTGCGAAGCAATGAGTGAGTGTGGTGATCTTGTGTGGAGTGTTGGAGTAATATGACATGTGATTGAATAATTAAGATCAGCAGTGTGTGAGTTAGGGTGATTTTTGTATAGTGCGGCCTGCGAAAGTTATTTTTCAAGGAAAATTATGTTTATTTCAGAACGGTCAAAAGACTTTCGGTTTTGTGATAGTCTAGGGTTTTTAGGTATTTTTTAATTTCTGTAATACAGCTTGATCGAGTTTTTGGATATAGGTTTAAGAGTTTATTCAGTTTATTATAAAGAAAATGCCCAAGGAAGCAATAGAATCTTGTAGGGAGTGTTGATTTGAATTGAGCTGTGGGACAAACCCTACCTTCTCGTCGGTTGTCTTTAAGTAGCTCAACGTCAAATTGTATTTGGGAATGTTTTTTAAGTAGTGTAAGTAGTATGAACGTTTGTCTGACCGTCAGAATGTCCCACTTCTTGTATAGGTCGGTAGTCGGAAAGCGAAATGGGAGACCAGCTCCAACCTTGAGTATGGCACGTTGTGCCCTTTCAACTTCAATGAGGTGAGTTTTTGCGGCACCTCCGCATGATGTGATGCAATAATTAATAAGTGATTGGCACAACGCGTAATAGACCATCTCAATAGTCTTTCGATTGGCCGAGTGTCTTAGGGTTTTGAAAATGTAAATCACTTTACGTAACCTGGTCACGAGGGTTTCTATATGTGGTTTGAAGGTGAGGTATTGGTCAATAGTGATTCCGAGGTATTTAATAGTCTCGGTCTTTTCAAGGGCTGAACAAGAGCACAGAGAGTTTTCATTGTCACAGGTGTGAGCAGTAATCGTTAGAGTTGAGGGTGGGAGTGAGTTAGATCTTTGAGCAAACGTTATGTACTTTGTTTTAGAGACATTAAGAGTCAGAACATTGTCTCGCAGCCAGTTACCAACAAGATTCAGTATATACTAATAGTATATTACTATTTCTTTCTAACTCGTAAAATTATTCATACAAAATATTTACGTAGTTCGTATCGAGTATCGACGAATACTATTGCTTTAGGGCTATATTTGACCGGTCACTTTAGAAAAAAAAAGAAGGATGTTATAAAATAATAACATTGTTTATAAATTTTAACACAGTTAATACTGATTTTGTGTGAAGCCATAACGGCCATTTTTAGGGTTCCGTAGCCAAATGGCAAAAAACGGAACCCTTATAGATTCGTCGTGTCTGTCTGTCCGTCTGTCCGTCCGTATGTCACAGCCATTTTTTTGTCAAACATACGTGTGGAGTATCTATGGATAGGTCTTCAAAAATGATATCGACTTTTTTAAAATATTTTTTTTCTAAACCAAAAAAAGTTTGCGTGGCAGATGCTTCCAAAGTGAAAAAAAGTTGGTCAAAAGTCGCCTCTGCGATTTTTGAAAGCTCCCCTTGATTTCCCTGGTCTTCCATGATCAGATCCTGACCTGGTGACTATGAGACCACCTGGGAAGTATACACTTTCGAAAAAAAAAGAGAATTCTGCGCATCGGTCTTAGAGTGATCGGTGAACATTATGTAAAAAAAAAAGATTACGAAGAATTGAGAACCTCCTCCTTTTTTGGAGTCGGTTAAAAAAAGATTTTTACTCAATTATTACTTTGTCGTTTGACTGTACATTATTTGATTTCAGTTATCATTTATGAGTGGTCCCAGTCGCCGGAAGAAAATTATTTAATTTTTATGAATCCAAGGAACCGCGGTTCGAGTTAATTGCGGTCCCAGTCGACGGAAGCCTCTTATGGCATATGATAAATAAATTCATTGTTATTGCTTTTTCCTGTGTTCATTACTGTATCAACATAGTATTGTATAAAGTTATGTTTTTTTTTTAATATGCAGACAGCTGTGCTGCTGGGGAGTTTGTTCCGGCACTTCTTCACAGCGAAAGCAATATAAAGTGTCGATGTGTGGGCGTTTTGGGGGACTGTCTTGTGTAATAGAGCACAGGCGTAGAGTAGCCAGCCTTTCGGTGTTCTATAGGATGCATTTCGGGGAGTGTGCGAGAGAATTGCATGATTTAATTCCCCCATCTCCGTTCCACCAGCGGACGACCCGTCGTCGTAAGGCTGGTTTCCACCCTTATGTTGTTAACACCACTACGATCCGGACGAAGCGTTTCGCCTCCTCCTTTATACCGCGTACATCGAGGGACTGGAGCAATTTGTCAGCGGCGGTGTTTCCGTCGGACTACAATTTGAGTGTCTTCAAGGCTAGAGTGAATAGGCTCTTAATAGACTAATGCGCTTTACCATCAACGATTACGTCACTGCTTAGGTACCATCAGGCAGGATTGCGGTCAAGCGCTAGTTAATAATATATTAAAATAATAATACTTAATAGTGATGTTCAAAAAGTGCTGATTCTCAGCCTAATTTGAATAAATGACTTTTGGTTTTGATTTTGAAAAGGTTATATCTGAGAGCAATTTGCTGATGAATTATCCTGGCTATAAGGTTGTGTCTATGGAAGTATTCTTCGTTAGCTAGACGAGAACACTCTGCAATTATATTATTATTTCTCTTATACTAACAACAAAGCTCTAAATCTAGAATTCGTAAGACAAAATAAACTAATACCAGTTTGAGTTGTGAGGGTAGGTAGGTATAAGTCTCGCATGTTGATATTGCGATGGAACCTTGTCACAATAACAGCTACGTGACGTCATCCGTCGGACACAAGAACAGCTAGCAAAAAAATTTTAATACAAATGTAATAAGTTAGGGTAATGGGTTTATTTGTATTTTATAACTAGCGTTTGGTGGAACTGGTAAGACATTCCTCATGTCAGTAGTTTTAGCCACTGTTTACGCAAGATCCACACATACATTGCCGTTGCAGTTGCTTCTTCTGGAATAAGAGCCACATTGCTAGAAGGCATTACTGCTGACCCGTCGAACTTTGTTCCGCCTTAAAGGCAATATGACATGATCTTATTTACTACTTTTTAAATTAGGATAATCTATATGATATAAAAGAAAGTCGTGTTAGTTATACTATTTATAACTCAAGAACGGATGAACCGATTTTGTTGAAAATTGGTAGGGAGAGGTAGCTAAGAACTGGGAGAAGGACATAGGATATAGTTTTTATCCCGTTCCCATCGTTCCTGTGTGAATGAATGAACTTCATAGCAACTCCTCAAAGTAGATAAAATAAAACTTGATCCATGTAACATTAGATTAATAATGACGAATGAGCTTCATTGTTTCGACTTCTTCTCCACTTTTGTGCTACCCTGGTACCATACACCGTACAACTTTAAAAAAAATGTTCCACCGTTGATGCATTCGTTTAAAGCATGGAATATAAATAATCTCTGCCGGTTCAAAGTTTCTAATAAAAAGCCACAAAGCCAACTTCAACTTCAAATTTTTATAATATTGTATTGCTGTGCCTTTTATCACTGCCATTCTTCCATTGCTCTTGTGAGTTTTATTTGCCTATTATTTGAAGGTGCAGGGTACCAGGGTAGCACAAAAGTGTAGAGGAGAAGTCGAATCAATGAGGTTCATTCATCATTATTATTAAATCATTATTTCTTATTTGCTCACCGTTTAGACCTACCCTGGACTACGACAAATATTTTAAAACCAAAATTATTTCCATCAGCCCAGCCGTTCTCGAGTTTTAACCAGACTAACGAACAACAATTGATTTTTATTTATATAGATGGAAGATAGATTTGATTATACATACATATACTCTTTATACCTACTCATCCATATTCTGACAAATAAACTTTCATTTCATTATCGAATTTCAAGGGAACAAGTATCTTTTTCCGCGTGGTGCCGGGCTTAGAATAGTACCAACCCATATCCTCCCGTGGATGTCCTAAGAGGCGACTAAGGGAAATCACCAGGGAAGCGGGCAGCAGCGCTTCTCCTGTGTAATATCAAATCACTGCGATCCCCAACCCGCCTGCCAAGCGTGGGGATTATGGCAGGAGGTGGAGGCTATGTACGAGGACGTCAGTAGAGCCATACATTCCTCCAAAACCCACTACACTGTTGTCATGGGGGACTTTAACGCAAAACTGGGCATGCGAGAGGCGGACCAGACGAAAGTGGGGCAATTTGGAGTTGGAAATCGGAATCCCAGAGGTCAGATGCTAATGGATTTCTTGGAAAATGTAGGACTCTTTGCGATGAATTCTTTTTTCAGGAAACCATTGCACCGCAAGTGGACCTGGATTAGCCCCGATGGTCAGACCAAAAACGAGATAGACTTCATAATGTCAACGAGAAGGCAAGTGTTCAATGATGTCTCCGTGATCTATGCGGTTAAAACCGGGAGTGATCACCGTATTGTTAGAGGCATCTTAAACCTCAACATTAGGCTCGAACGCTCTCGACTTATGAAGTCTACGCTCCGTCCAGCGTCAACACAAATCCAAAACCCCGAGAGCTTTCAGATCGAACTACAAAATCGCTTCGAATGCCTCAGTGAATGGGTAGATGTGGACGACTACAACAACAGGTTTGTGGAAACTCTCCAAATGGAAGGGTCTAAGTTCGTTAATCTCCGGTCCCACCCGTCAGCTAATGGAAGAAAGACGGGAGGTGGTCTTAAAATTCCCTGATGACGCTTCGCGTATCAGATGCCTTAACAGACAAATCTCAAAGTCTCTGACTCGCGATATGCGCCAATTTAATACAAATTGTATTAAAGAGGCTATCGAGCGGAACAAAGGCTCCAAAGTGTTCGCACAAGATTTGTCTGTTGGACAGAGCCTACTTGCAAAGCTGAAGACTGGGGATGGTAGGATCGTCACTTCCAAGCTCGAGCTTTTGGGTGAGATTGAGAAATTCTGCAGAGAGTTATACACATCAACACACGCACCTGTTGTAAGCCTGGCTAATGACTAGACTAACCGACACTATACCGACGATATCCCGTACGTCAGCCTGTACGAGATTGGTATGGCCCTGAAACAGCTCAAGAACGATAAGGCGGCTGGAGATGATGGAATTACGGCTGAGCTGCTGAAAGCGGGTGGCAAACCGGTTCTTAAAGCGCTTCAGAAGCTATTTAATTCCGTCATTCTTAAAGGCGAAACGCCTAAGGTGTAGCACAGGAGCGTGGTGGTTTTGTTTTTCAAAAAAGGTGACAATACCCTCCTGAAAAACTACAGACCGATATCCCTCCTAAGCCATATCTACAAGCTATTTTCTAGGGTCATCACAAATCGTCTCGCTCGAGGTTCGACGACTTCCAACCTCCCGAAAAAGCAGGCTTCCGAAAAGGCTTTAGCACCATAGACCACATACATACGCTGCGGCATGTTATACAGAATTCCGAGGAGTATAACAAACCACTATGCTTGGCGTTTGTGGACTATGAGAAGGCCTTAGATTCGATTGAGACTTGGGCGGTGCTACAGTCTCTACAGCGGTGCCAAATTGATCACCGATACATTGAGGTGATAAAGTGTTTGTACAAAAACGCCACCATGTCGGTCCGTCTCCAGGATCAGGACTCGAAACCGATCCAACTGCAGCGTGGAGTGAGACAAGGAGATGTCAAATTAATTGTATTTCACTGCTGTTGCTGCATTTATTGTTCACTGCTGGGTTGGAAGATGTCTTCAAGCTCCTGGACTGGAAAGGACTTGGCATCAACATCAACGGCGAGCACATCACTAATCTCCGTTTAGCAGATGATATCGTGGTCATGGCTGAGACCCTGGAAGACTTGGGCAAAAGGCTCAATGACCTCAGCAGAGCTTCCCAACAAGTAATAATAATAATAATATTTAATAATAATAATAATATTTATTTCTCATTTAACAAAAAGTGCGTATTGGTGTAAACAATAATTTGGAGTACATATTTGTAAATATAAGGCTTATCATAAGTTAACAATACATAGGTACTCTGACTCCTAAACTAGGTGAAACCTGCGACTTAGGAGTCAGTGATTCTCCGCAAGATACAAAGCCTTAATTCTAGTACAATCAGGACGGTTTAACAATAATCAAAGTGGTGGACAAAAACAGTAAAACTAACTAATAGAATAAAAGCAAATAAATGAGAAAAGATTAACTAAGTGGCGAGTGTAAGGTGTGAGTGTAGGTATAGGGAAGGGTGTGTGTGTGTGTGAGAGGGTGTGTACATCTTTGTGCGTGTGAATGCGTGTGTGGGTGTGTGTGCGTGCGTGCGTGTGGGTGCGTATGTATATGTGTATGTAACCTGTGCGTACTATACTATGACACGGACGTATAGATAAAGTGAACATCACTGTGAAATACCCAGAAGAAGATCCTCAGTATTATTATAATTTAGTGTTAGAAGATAGTCTCTAATTAAAGTTTTGCATTGGTATTTAAGGCAGGAGAAAATTTTTAATTTTTTGTTTAATAGGTTGTACATGATAGTGCTTATGACATAATATTGACGTTTAACAAAGGCAGTTCTAAGTGGGTCTAAAGATGAACATAGACAAGACGAAGATCATGTCGAACTCTCGTGTCGCACCCACTCCAATTGTAGTTGGTTGCTCTGCACTCGAAGTTGTTGACGAGTATATATACCTGGGATAAACAGTCCAACTAGGTAGGTCCAACTTCGAGAAAGAGGTGTCTCGTCGAATCCAGCTCGGCTGGGCAGCGTTCGGGAAGCTACGCTACATCTTCTCGTCGTCCAAGATACCACAGTGTCTCAAGACTAAAGTCTTTGACCAGTGTGTGTTGCTAGTGATGACTTACGGAACGGAAACGTGGCCGCTCACAATGGGCCTCATACGAAGGCTCAGAGTCACACAAAAGGCAATGGAAAGAGCTATGCTCGGAGTTTCTCTGCGTGATCGAATCAGAAATGAGGAGATCCGCAGAAGAACCAAAGTCACCGGCATAGCTCTGCGAGTCGCTAAATTTAAGTGGCAAAGGGCTGGGCACATTGCTCGTAGAACTGATGGCCGATGGGGCAGTAAGGTTCTGGAGTGGCGGCCACGTACTGGAAAACGCAGCGTAGGGAGGCCCCCAACAAGGTGGATCAATGATCTGGTTAAGGTCGCGGGAAGCCGATGGATGCGGGCAGCACAAGACCGGTCAGCGTGGAAAGCCTTGGGGGAGGCCTTTGTCCAGCAGTGGACATCTATAGGTTGAAGAAGAAGAGAAGTCATATTAACTGTGAAGTCTGAACTTAAGGTTAATATTTCAAAGGTTTAAGTTAGCCTTGCGCCGTCATATTTGATTTTTTTTTTTTTTGTTTTACTCATATTATTTAAACGCCAGACACCATACTTTATTTAAGAGAAAATACAATTAATTTGAAACCAACACTAAAACGCCAAATAATCGAATACGGGACATAGACTTCGGCTGCCGCCAATAAAACAAAAAGTATTTTAAAAATATGTGTACTGCATGTCAATATTAATAATAATTTAAAAAATAATAATTTCAAATAGATTTTCCTTGTCGTCAATATTTAAAAAAATAATTATCAAACTATTAATATATAAAATTTATTATACTATTCGTACTTTCTAGAAGAAATCACTAGAATCTGTAACTAGTGATTTAGATCAGCATTTTTTTTCCAATCAACCTTAAACTTTAATGATTGAGTAATAAAGGTAAAAAATTATTAAAGTTTTACAGATTATAGTTACTTGACGAGCTGATGTCTTTACAAAATCTGACAAATTTCTTTAAAATTTTCAACTTTATCGCTAAAGCATTAAGATTCAAGGTTGATTAGGAAAATCCGAAAATTTGTGAGTATCGGGTACTTAGTCGTATATTTTGGCGTCTGTACAAACATCCAGCGAAGTCGGGCTATCAATAATAATTATGCAATATTATAATATTTAGCTGCGCGAATTCTGAATTCAAAATATTAATACAATACAAAACATCACATACGATTCAAAATATTATACACAATTTAAAATATTATATAAAATATAAGTAAGTTTTAAAAAAATGCTAATATATATGTTACGGCTAAAACCCGAAGCGCGGCTGCACCTAGTTTTAGCCGGTTAGAACTAGGTGTAGCCACTTACTTTTGGTTAAACCTAGTACGAGCCGATTGTTTTCGGGTAAAACTAGGTCTAGCCTTCATCATGCCGGTTACAACTAGGTCCATCCATTCTCTGCTAGATAAAACTAGGTCTATCCGACCACAATCCACGGACAATCCTTTTTGGATAAAACTAGATGCAAACAAGTTTAAACAAGTAACAGGCGCCAGGCTCACACGAGTCGCGCGCCCCTGCCACCCGCCTCCACTACACCCGCGTTTGCACTTGCGCTTTGAGTTTACTACGCGTTTTGCCGTTGTACAAAACAGGCGTACTTTCTTGTTTTTGCGTATCTACTCATACGTTCGAATTCAGCATGGCTGAGAATGAAGACCTACAAACTATGAAGTCAAGTTTTTTGGAACAGTTTCAGTGTTTATTAGTCACGCTCTGAGTCACACTCGGTACTACTAGCGTTGAACTACTGCAGATCTACACCTGCAGTATCTGGCGCTCCCAACCTGCAGAGGCGCGTACCTCGCTACGCCCGCGCCGCTACTGTGCAGATGCTGAGTCATGAGTGTGACGCGGGGCGGAAGTCGTGGCAGGGCACGCTCATAAGTTTTATCCAACAGGGATCCGATATCATTCCGGCTGGACCTAGTTCTAGCCGGAATGATATCGGAAAGAACTAGTTTTATTCAACAGGAAATGGCTAGACCTAGTTTTACCCGAAAACAATCGGCTCGTACTAGGTTTAACCAAGAGTAAGTGGCTACACCTACTTTTAACCGGTTATAACTAGGTGCAGCCACGCTTCGGGTTTTAGCCGTAACATAATATACACCGCACTGATCAGAACATTTCTCGCACGATGTGCAACCTTTCTATAACATAATATATACCACCACTAGCATAGCATACATAGTGGTGGACGGAGAAAAATTCTGATAAGAAATACCCACGCTACTGTAAACAATAAAACATAAAGATACAATGAATAGTATTTGGTATGTACACCATATAAATAACAGAACATAAATATGAAAATTGTACAAAGGACGACACAACGGGCGGTCTTAACGCTCAGAGCGATCTTCGAAGATAGCCTTTGGATGGAATACCAAAGGGGAAGGAAAGAAAGAGAAACAGTGTAGTAGTCTACAGTGTAGGTACTATTTGGATTAAAAAATATATATAAAAAAAGAGAAATAAATATTTACATTATATAAGTAGTGTAATGTTTAAAAAGAGAAAGTAGTTTTTATATCATACTGGACTAAGATCGCACGCCTTAACGACATGGTCAAGGCTTTTTCCTTTCATTCCATATGCATACTGATTCATCCTCTCTATTCTGGGATATGCTCTATGTGATGCGATGTGAACTTATTATAACATGGTATACATGCAAATGAAGCATGCAGGATGTCACAATATCAATATTTCGTACGAAGCTATATTATTTATTTATTTAATATGTAAAGAAAACCCTGTCTGTCCCGTAAGGATAATAAAGGTTAGGTAAACACATGACCAAATAACATATGAAATTTTACATAATCATTATAGTAACAATACTAGTGAATTTTGAAATAATCTTTGTTTCCCGCGAATTAATTCCAACTTCCTAAAATTTGGTAATTTTTAAAAAGTGACAACATTATTTTTGACGGTATAATTCTGAGTGAATAGCGATGCGACCGCGTGCCGCGTGCCCTGCCCCTCTTCGCCCGCGCCTGTATGGCCTATCGCACATGTTTTAAGTTACTTCTTTTTGCGAAATAATATTTTTTTTTTTAAGTTTAGCCCGGCTTTGTAGGCATTGGTAGAATCAGTTATCGATACCTAACAATACCTTCACGGATCGGACAGGGTTTTCTTTACATATTGTATACATGTTTGTCCCGTAAGGCGTAGATAGATACAAATTTAGGAAATTTACAAAAATGATGTGTGGGATAGTTTTAGGCATCCATCCAAAATGTCCATTTAATTAAGGATTAAAAAATAAGATAAATCATGTTGGGGATCACTAGATACCTACGTTTTTATTACAGAAACGTTTTATGATAGTTTCTTTGTTAACATTTTATCACATGAATGTGATCCACATGCAGTGCTGCCAATAAAAAAATCTCGATTCCCCGCGTCAGTGTTGTCAATTCCCCGAAATTCCCCGCTTGTTTTTGATTAATTCCCCACATATTCCCCGAATTTATATTTATGGAATAAAAATAAGATTTTATTCAAAAGAGAATGCCGAAACCTGTACTAAACGCTTTTAAAAAATATATTTCCCTTAAATACTTAAACATTTTTTGAATTATATTACCAAAATATGAATCATTACTGAATCCGCGTTTACGAAATGTTCTAAAAAAGTTCAATAGCCCAAGTTTCCCGCCAAAACTCTCACAATCATAAACAATGAATTAATGATGTAAAAGATGCGTTCAGAAATGCCAAATCGTGTTCAAATGAGGGCTGAGTAGGCATTTTTAGTTGTAAAGTATTGGTACCCGACATAAAATTGGTTTAGGCCGAATTAGTCTGGATTCCCAGAAATTCCCCGCTTTATGTCATTTTCCGGGGTTCTCCCCGCGCTAACCCTCGATTCCGGCTTCGTTTACCTAATTCACCTGAGCTAATTCACCTAGCTGAAATAAACACACTTTTAGTAAACTTTATTCATCTGGGTGCATTCAAATTACCCCTTCGTTTACTTAATCCGCCTGATTTAATTTACCTAGGTGAACTAAACACATTTTTAGTAAACTTTAAACACTGGTAGTGAACGCGGCCGCTGCGCAAGGAGGCAGGGTTTCGATCCCCGCAGAGTGCAAATATTTCTATGCATAAATATGAATATTTGAACTAGTCTGGTCGTGCCTCGAAAAGCACGTTGAGCCGTTGGCCCGGTTGCCATACGAACATCTTTATACCGTGTACATCGAGGGACTGGAACAACTTGCCGGCGGCGGTGTTTCCGTCGGACTACAATTTGAATGTCTTCAAGGCTAGAGCGAATAGGCTTTTAATAAACTAATGCGCTTTGCCACCAATGATTGCGTCACTGCTTACCAACCAAAAAACAATCTAATGGCAGTCATTACGGATTGTTAGAGCCCTCAAAAGTCCAAAAATTGGTCTAACTGCAATACTTCGATATCGCCTTCGGGTTATGGAGGTCAGTCGGCAGTTGTTTCACGGAAAATATCGAAGTTTAGTCAAAACAGCAGTTACACTGGTAATGCCAACCCCAGACTCCAAAGCTGAAAAGCTTCGGATGTGACTGGGATTAACGCTGAGATGATGATGATGATGACCTAAACGTAAATTTAAAGCACCCAGGTAAGTAAGGTGAATAAAGTTTTTCTAAAGTAGGTAATTTTAATGCACCCAGGTGAATAAAGTTTTTGTGAAGTAATTTTAATGCACCCAGGTGTTTAAAGTTTACTAAAAGTGTGTTTAGTTCTCCTAGCTGAATTAGCTCAGGTGAATTAAGTAAACGAAGCCTCGTTTCCCCGCAAATCGGGGATTTTCCCCACGATTGGCTCTACTGTAGGTACACATGTGAGACACATGGTTTATTTAAAATTTTAATTTCTTTTACCTAATTATGTATAGACATTATCACATTGGGAAAGTTTTTCTCTGAAAAATTCATAATACAATCTCGGAATGTTCCAAACCCAACACCATACTCGTTCGCACAAGGCATGTCACTCAACGCTTGCAAGACATTACATGATTCCCTATAATCTAATTCATAACTTTGATAGCAATTTCTAATCGAACTTGTGAAGTGATTTGCATATTTGCGGAGAACTTTTATTTGAGTCTCATTTAAAACCGTATCAAGAAAGATGTTGTCAGCGCGTGCGCTACAGATGATACAATCCTCGCACACTATTCTATAATAAATAAATATTTTTGTAGCTCGCATATTAAGGTCGCCCCTGTTAATATTATCTAACCAATGGCCTCTGAAAGAAAGAAAAAAACAATTAAATACATCAGACGTATTTCTGAATTAGTTATTATGCTGGGAATACATTAGCGGGCGAAGATTCTATTGCGTTGGCGCGCAAAATATCCTTTTCACGATGTTCTTGTCTACATTGGCGGTCGAAAATTCAGAAAGCAACCTACGGCGAATATTCGTTGTTTAGTTCTGCGGCCGAGACGATGGAGGAAGTAGTGGGTTTGCATTATATGTCAGTAAATTATTATTTATTACATGTGTAAAAACAAAAATAATAAAAAAAGAAATGCAAAAAGAACGTCAGTCCCGCATCAAAGTCTGGACGGCACTGAAGTGACGTAGGTGTGGCCACTCCAGCGAATGTTGTCGCGACTAGGGCATGCAATTACCGTAATTTTTGTTTTACCAGTAAAAAAATCGGTAATAGAAATATTTTTACCGGTAAACCGGTAAAAACTGTTTTCTTTATTTCAAAAATATGTAATAATATAATTGGGTAGTCTTAAAGCAGAAAATAAATAAGTATACAATAGTAGTGAACATGTTAAACATTGCTTAAAATGAGCATAGGAACACAATTTTTAAAAACATGACGTTTCCTTTGGCGCAGTCAAGCGTAAATGTCACACCTTTATATTCATTTAGACAATTATCATTTTCAAAATACAGCCAGCCAAAGGATGCTGGTAAATCTACACCGAGCCCGTGGAGGTCCCGGAAAAAACCTCAATGTAGCTTGCTAAACCTCCATGCAATCTTTAGTGTAAAGTAGATATACTGGCTTGCACCTAGAAGACTATTTATTACTTTTTTCAGCGATGCGAAGATGATGATGAGATGCGATACGTTTCTTCAGTGATTGCTTCATACCAGTAACGTTGATACGTTGGGTATCAATGTTACTGGT
The DNA here is from genome assembly GCA_017933935.1 of Sesamia nonagrioides. Classification (NCBI taxonomy): domain Eukaryota; kingdom Metazoa; phylum Arthropoda; class Insecta; order Lepidoptera; family Noctuidae; genus Sesamia; species Sesamia nonagrioides. The sequence goes on along the minus strand of JADWQK010000930.1, from coordinate 493,928 downwards.
ATGAAGCAATCGACATACCCATTATTTATAGGTTTCAGATGCAGAGAGCGCTCTAAGGTTAATGGCACCCATGAGTTGGGTTTCCATGGATGCCGCAATCTCTCCTCGCTTCACATGCATGACCACACATTTATCCACACAAAATTACATCCTGATAACGCTACTGAAACTTTCAGTAATTTTCAGTAGCTCCTTCAGTTGAAATTTGTTGGGGGCAATGAATTTTAAGTCACCCATGTAAAGGAGGTGCGATATAACCTGACCACCTCTCCTCAGCCAATACTCTAGACGTGTATTCTCCAGCAGTGTACTTAGAAGATTAAAGGCTAAGCAAAATTAAAGTGGACTCAAACTATCACCCTGGAATAGACCTCACTCGGTTCAATATTCCTTTGAATATTTTAATATCCAGGATAGCGGAGGACCGTCCTCCATTAGCCATATACGTCATCAGGATGGTGTGCAGAGTTGCATCAACTTTATAAAACTTCAGCACCCGCATGAGCCTTGTAAGTTATAATAGACCTTATTATAAGCTATCCAACATGTCGATAGATCCTTTCGGGAACGACGAACTTGTTGCGCAATAGCCATGTTATTAGGGAGTAGCTCCTCACTACCACGGGAGCCGCTCTTACATCCATTTTGATAGGTAGACATGATGAGTTGCTGTCAATATGGTTGTTAATTTTAACTTTCAATATGGATGTAGGTAATAACTTTAAAGAACATCGGTAAATAACTCATCGGCATATAATTTATGGGTTCCGCGGTGCTACCTGATTTACGGAGCAGGTAGGTTACTCTAGTTGTTAGGAACTGAGGTAGCAAACCAGACTCAAGCGAGCGTGCGACCTTGAAAACCATTTTTGATCCAAAAAGTAATCGACAGGCACCAACTAGATACTGCGCCAGAATGAACACATGGCATCGTCTTCCAATAGGTAAGTGTCAGCCATTCCTTTGTCTGGTCGTTCCCAGTCACTATAAACTCACCTTTCATTGTTCTTGAAAGTGCGATTCTGGGTGTACCGTACACTTTCTGCTTCAGGAAGTCGATGTGCTCCCTGACACAGGTCGTATAATCCTGAAGGCTGATATATGTACCTGAAAACGTCTGCCTTACAAAGCGTATCACTCTACGACGAGTATCACATTCCCCACCAATATTATATAGCATTCAATCCTGCACTGCCAAGCTAGTAAGACTAGTTACGTTCGTCTAGCTCTGGAGTCATTGGAAAATTTGACATGAGTTCGATAGTCGTTGCACTGTACTGTGCAACGACTATCGAACTCATGTCAAATTTTCCAATGACTCCTTATACAAACTAATGAATGACATGGAACGTCACAAACGCTTACGTCAATGCTACAGTCAAGTGTCAAATCTATACTAATATATAAAGCTGAAGAGTTTGTTTGTTTGTGCGCGCTAATCTCAGGAACTACTGGTCCGATTTAAAAAAATATTTTTGCGGTGGATAGCCTATTAATTAGGCTATATAACATCCCGCTATGACCATTAGGTGCAGAGCAGTAACAAAAAATGTTGCGAAAACGGGAGCTATCACAGACGTACGTATTGCTTCCATTATTTTAACAGGCGCTTATTTTATATCAACTCAGCTCTTTTCATTTTTTTTTTTTCGTATGGGACGAACAGCGCACTCAGTTACTATTGAACTTAGCTCATGAGGAAATGCAATATTAGTAAAAGCAGTGAGCGCGGAAGAATGTAACAGCAGTGTAAGTTGTTAGTTTGGGATGAATGTGATGATATTCCACAAAATGGCAATTGAAGCACTAGATCGCACAATGGGGGACATCAAAGGCAACCAAGATATCATGGGAGGGACGGTGGTACTTTTAGCTGGTGACTTAAGGCAGACCCTTCCGGTGATTACTAAGGGTATTCCGCCGGCAGATGAAATAAATGCCTCTTTGAAAGCATCTGCATTATGGGTTCGCGTGAAAAAGTATTGTCTCACCACGAATATGCGAGGGCAACTTCATCACAATTCTCAAGCCGGGTATATGCAATATGCAGCTACTCTTTTAAAAATCGGAGTAGATCGCATGCCAACTGACAGTAACGGCATGATTAGAGTGAGTCGTGAGTTCTGTCAAGTTGTGGATAGCTCAGATGACCTATTAAATAATTCTATCCGGATCTTCAAACAAATATGGCCAACTGAGAATGGCTATGCGAAAGGGCAATTTTGGCGCCGACTAATGAAATAGTAAAATAAATGAACAAATCACGTTAAACGTTCAGGGAAATGTTATCAAATACTTCTCAGTGGACAATATTACGGACACTGAACCCTATAGAATTTTTCAACTTTTTAGAATTATCAGGAGTGCCACCCCATAAGTTGATATCTACTAAAATTTGGTGTTCCAGTCCTATTAATGAGGAATCTTGACGCTCCAAAGCTGTGTAATGGTACTCGGTTACAAATAACACATGTGAGTCACAACATTGTAAAGGCTACAGTCTTGGCTAGAATGGCAAAAGGACAAAATGTCTTGATTCCCCATATTCCCATCATCCCTATTGATTTGCCTTTTCAATTTAAAAGAGTACAGCTTCTTCTGAAAGCAGCATTTGCTATAACAAGTGGTTACCAATTCGCCTTCGTCGGAATGCTCATATTCTTTCCCTTCTATATAATGTGCTTTTTTCTCCTTTCACCCCTCTTTATCTCAAGAATCGCTTTCAATTTCTGTGCAACTCACATACGAAATCTTTAAGGTCATCAGAAAACTTAAAGCTCAAAATGCCTATGCATTCCACAACGTTCCTTGATAAATCTTTCACTGTTCAGGCCCCTCGTTTGTGGAATGCATTGCCAATTGAAATAAAACGTGCGCAGTTGTTGCAAGAATTCAAGAGACTTGTGAAGGAACACTACTTGTTGTTATGATCTTCGTCCAACAAACACTGTTTCGCTAATTTATTTGTTAACTTGTTCTGTTCAGTATCTATGTATTTATTTATGTATATGTATGTATTTGTGTATCTATCTTAGTATGTTGTAGTAATAATATTTGCACCAACGACAGTCCCATTTGTGGTTCGGAAGAATCTGTCCATTCTTTGGTTGCCTGGAAGAGATCGCATTAGCGATAACTCCGCCCATTGTATGTTTTTTTTGTGTTGATTGTTTTGTTCGATATTTGTTTGGTGTACAATAAAGAATATATAAATAAATAAATAAACCCGGTAAATTTAACGTTGCCATAAACCTTATGTATCTTTATAATCCAACTACAATATAAACGCGAAAATGTGTGAGGATATTTGAAACCTTGCAGTAATGTAGGCATTTATCTTGGCATTCCCCCGGAAACGGGAATCACCGCGCGCTGTAAACTTAAGTTTACGCGGATGAACTCGCGAACAACAGCTAGTATTACATATAATGGAAAGTCTGACGTATGCGTGAATAAAAGTAATTTATCGGTTTTATATTTTTTTACCGGTAATTTTATAGTTACGAAAAAAGGCGATTTGCGGGTAAAAATGAAAACCGATAAACCGGTATTGCATGCCCAAGTCGCGACAATTCCTTGGAAGCGTGCTACTTTACCGACAATGCATCGATCCTATATCGTCTTCGCACGAATACATTGCGTTGCAACGATGCACCCGGCCATAAACATCGCCGTAGCTCGAATATTCGCCGTAGCCCGCTAATGTAGCCCCGGCATTACAAATATTCATTGTTGTGTTGGAATTATCTATGGTATTTTCAATCTCACTCTTGTCCATAGGAACCGACTACGCTTTGGAATGGCCAACTAACTTTATTTTATGAATAACAGACTCATTCTTCAAATACACAAGTATTCAATATAATAATTAATTAAAATAATTTTAATAAACAGATAGGTACAGATCATTTCCAGCCGAATTTTAAATAGGAATATAATAAATGCTAGTCTTTAAATTTTGAACTACATTATTATACTGACTGTTAGTTTGTAAATTATAGGATGATGAAATATTATAGAATGATCTCTGCGACAGCTATCAGTTAAATCGCGTCTATGAAGTTCTGAATTTCTTAATAGTACTCACGGTACCTTTAAATATAATACTTTATGGGCATGCCTACCTATTTAGTGATGGGTGATGAATCATCGTGACCACAGACTATAAAGTATGGATGTTTCTTATTATATTCTTATCCTTGTAAAATATAATTTAAAATTAATTTCAGTCTGAAACTCAAATTTTAATGTAAGTATATATTTTAATATCAGTAACTATATTTTCATTTGTACATACTTAATTGAAAATAATAATTAGTAAATTAGATCCAATTTCTCACCTACTCGTGTAAGATTAGATCTGTCAACGTCCATCCTTGGGTTTTGGGAGATGGTACGCCGCGTTCGGCTCAAAGGCTACCAGGCCATTAACTAAAAAAAAATACACGCCGCCTTTTTCTTAATTTGTTGATTTTTGTCATCTTTTGTTGTTATTGTTAGTTTCTTGTTGGCTTAATGCCATAGAGAACGAATAAAATTGTTTTGAACAGTCAATGTCCTGAATTTGTGATTCACTTACGTGAGTAGGTATTTCGAGCGAGAAAGCCAAAATAGCGGGCCGTTATTACCCATGGAAAAAGTGTGTGATAGAGTTGCGGATGCTCTTGACATTGGACGTGCAACAGTAATCGGCATCAGCAAGGAAAAGCATGGTGAATGTTCAACCGCAGCATCGACTGAAGACGAGGACAAAAACTTGCGACGCCAAATAAAAAAAGGAAGAAGGCTGCTCCCCTCATAAACATTGACAGTTTTGACGCCGCTGCGATTCGCAACCATATATATGTACGCTTACTATAAATCGTGGTGGCCTAGTGGTTAAAACAGCAGCCTCTCACGTATGATTGTGCCGGTTCGATTTCAGGTCAGGCAAATAAGTACTAATGTAACTTTAGTAAGTTATATGTACTTTCTAATTATATCTTGGATACCAATGACTGATTATAAGGTGAAGGAAAACATCTTGAGGAAACCTGGATTTTAAGTCTGAAATCGCCAACCCGCATTGAGCAAGCGTGGTGATCACGCTTAATCTTTCTCTGTATGAGAGGAGACCTGTGCCCAGCAGTGGGACAATAAAAAAGGTTGATTATGATGATGATGATGATGAATATACACGAAGCGAATTGCCTACTTTGAGAAAACTTGCCGTGTCCCTCAAAGACGCAGACTTACTCAAAGGAAGGTAATACCACTTTTTAAATCAGGTGACCATAAGGACACTAATAATTACAGACCCGTATCGGTATTGCCTGTTTTCAGTAAGGTGTTTGAAAAAGTTATGCTTAATCAAATGCTTTATCATTTTAACAGCAATATAATCTTTCACGATCAACAGTATGGTTTCACCAGAGGACGTTGTACGACTGACGGTGGTGTCACTTTATTAAAACATATATGTGCAGCGTGGGAAGAAGCCCAAGATGCGATAGGGATTTTTTGTGACCTGTCAAAGACTTTTGATTGTGTCAATCATGAAACCTTACTTTTAAAGCATGAACATTATGGGCTGGGTAAACTTGCACTCAGCTTGTAAAATCTTATTTAATTGATAGACAACAGCAAGTTCAGATAAATGGTGTCAATTCTCCGGGTTTAAAAGTCAAAATGGGTGTACCGCAAAGCTCAATTTTGGGTCCTTTCCTCTTTATAGTGTATATAAATGATCTATTAAAAAAACAACCACATATTGTATTGTTAATTTTTAAAATCAATAGATGTTGCTCATACCTTGAGGACGTAAACAATGCTTTAGAGTCTATTTTTATTCTGCAGAAAAGAGTTATCAGAGCCATATACAATCTCCGCAGACGCGATTCTGGAACTATTTAAAGAAATAAACATCCTTACGGTCCCTTGTCAATACATTTATGAAAACATTATGTATGTTCGGAAAAATATTGATCTTTTTAATAAGATTAGTGACAGGCACAATTTTAATACTAGGAATAGAAACAATTTAGATCAACCTCCGTTCAGACTGGCTAAAGTAAATAGTTCTTTGTTTTATGGAGTACTGTGTAAAATTTTATAATAAAATACCGCTAGAGATTCAATAATTCAATGAGTCCAAATTTAAAACATCATTAAACGCACGCTGTGTAAGCAAGCATATTATAAACTGGAAGATTATATCCTTGATAAAAATGCTTGGATAAATGCCAGTCCTGTTCCACAGCCACAGACAATTTTGTAGGTTTGGAAGAGATGCCATTCCCCCTTTTTTGTTGTTTTCCAAATATTCCTTTTTTATTTTATTTGTTTATTTCAACATTGTAAATAAATAAATAAATAACTTTTCAAGTTTGTGAATGTGAGGCACCATGGACTATGGTTTGTTTTTTTTTTAATATACCTATATATAACTTGTTTGACATTTCGAGATTGGCAGTTGAGAGTTTGTCATGCTCACTCAAATGTCTTGCTGATGGTGGCGGGTGTTGTTGGGTCATTTGGTTCCCTTCAATATGGTTGAGCTAAGTGGGGCTGATGCGCGTGTTAGGATAGCAGAGTCTCGGAATCAACTAAACTTAAGCAATCCACAATACAATACTTTTATTAGAATTATGACTCGTTATAGATATAACACGCGCGTCATGCTCGTGAACGGGGGCCGTCTGTGGAGACTGGTCATCTCTTAGCTGCCAGTAGGCTTAATTAATTTTCTATATTTTAATTAATTTTACATTGTGCTCACATGATAGAGGCAACATAAATGTGTAACGAGGAAATGTAACCCATATATTATGATTTTAAAAGAGTGTCCATGGAGTTTCTTGCACGTTCTTCTCCATAGAGATCTACGCTTTGGAACGTGCAATTCAGCTTAACTTTTCTTGTACTGACCGACATTGACTATTCAAAAGTACCAAGTGATGGTTAATTTGAAATAAACAATTTTAATTTGATTGATTTGATTTGATTTGAAGCTTGCCATCTTTATCGAAGGTATTGAAAAATATAGGTTTTTGACGAAAAATTATTATGGAGAGATCGACCAGCACGAGAGAATTTTCTCCAAAAAAAAAACGAACTGGGACAAAGTCGTATTTCTAGCCGCGATATGGCTAAACGCCAATCATACCGTAACAAAGGGTTGGACAGATGCTAACTACAGAATCAAGCACTAAAGTACCCGAAGTCAAAGGTATAAGACTGATTATAACTTACGCTGGGACCTCATCTGGTCAAATAAAACGAGTGAATACCACAAGGAAAAGAATTTTGACAAATTAAACGATTGGTTTTAAAATTGTTAGATAATTTAAAGGAGCCACATTATAATAAAATGCCCCATATCACTCGGTCCAAAGTAACAAACCGCAAAGTTCGCCAACAAAAAGATAGAAACAATTGCATGACTTCAAGAAAAAGGAATACAGGCCGATGAAACTTAGTTAAAAAAATATTTGTTAAGATTCGTTGGTTTACACATACCTAGCTCCCCAACGTATGTCTTAGATGAAATAGCCCACGAAAAGGGTCTTACCGTCATAGGACTACCCCGTCCCACTGCCGGTATAATCCGATTGAGCTTATCTGGGCTCAAGTCAAAAGTTTGTTTTCTGACAAGTTTGTTTTTTTGAACGAGCTAATCTCAGGAACTACTGGTCCGATTTGAAAAATTCATTTTCCGTTGGTTAGCCCATTGCTCCATCTCTCTGGCTTTAGGCCATATAAATTCACGCTGCGACCAATAGGAGCAAAAACAACATATCGAAACCTATGTGCGTGAAACCGCGCGGCGCAGCTAGTTCTTAATACTTAAAAATATATTTACGTTTAAGGTTACGCTGCCAGACACAATACGACACCGCCTTTCTCAGCAAATAAAATGTTTCAATTATTAAATCGGTCGACACTATATCTGCAGAAGACTGGAAGAATGTGGTAACCAAATCCAGAAAAATAATGGAAGAAGATTGGGAGCGGGATGTCCGATTTGACAGTATTTGCGATCAAGAGCTTATAATAAATTTACAAGATTATTCAGATAGCGATTCAGATACTGATTCTGATATAGATTTGGGGTGTACAGTCAAGACCAAAAGTCGAGTTGCAATCTCACAAAACTATGGCCAAGCAATACTAGTTGTAGTTACGACCTTCTTCTATAATAAAGTTTGATACACGCTCATACACTTGCTGCCCGCTTATGATTGTTAGGTACTACTTATTAATTTCAACATCTACAGTAAGTGTTTCAATGGCGTAACGGTTTTCGCCTTGATAGGCGTTCAAGGTGGTTCGAGTTCGAATCTAATAACTTACAAAAAAAATTTTAAATGTTTATTGGTGAGTTATGAATGCTTACAACAAAAATATCTAAAAATATCGATCTGCAACTTAAAGATGATACTTTCTTTTAAGATTTTTTCTATATTAGAGTCATTATAAAAATATGACGGTAGACTTAAAAGAATCTGAATCACTACTTCACAAAAAATATTCCGCTACCTACAATAACTATTATTAGCTACAATAACTCAAATAATATTACTTAGCTGTTGTTGGTTGGTGAACATATAGTTACCAGTTTGTGTTATTAGTTTTACTTTTTAATCAATATGCAGGCATATGCAGCAATATATCTCAAATATCATATGAAACCGGCTTTTGTGTAAGTTGTTTTTATTATTATTTATGTAAGGTGCAAACCAATCGCTTGTAGCAAGTGCGTAATAAAATTGTTATTGTTTTAGATAAATACTGTAAGCCGTTGGAGGTCAAGGTCAAGAGGTTGGAGGACGAAGGTAGCTGTCGAGACAAGTGAAACGAAACGACAATATTTACCGTTGAATAAACTTTTAAATCGTGCGAAGAAGATAGGTTGCATTTGTGGTTTAAAAATAAATTGGCGAGGCTGGTGGAGTGTTATCGAGCTAAACAAAAAAAAAACTATTTATAACAAAAACAGTGCAGAAGTGTCCTACAGAGTGTTTTAAATATATACCAATAAATATCTTAATAACGGACTCTAAACCATCTCTAAAGTAATTTAGCTAAGTGACAGTAATATGTTCGGTTGGCTTAATGGCTAACAGATGTCGCCTTTTGCAATTTCAATACAAATTACGTTCGTTTACTTTTGAACTAAGAAAGCGCTTGAAGATTATAATCTCATGCCTTCAAACTCCGGAAAAAAGGCATTGCAGGATGGCAGCACTAGTACTATGCTATACACGCAAAAAAAAATATAAATGTAATAAGCACTATTATGTGTTCTAAGTATAGATTATTTTATGATTGCAATAATATTCAGGTTAAGCTTCAATCCTCTTTTCTTTAAGAAAACGAATAATTAAGCTATAACCTCTTTAATCATAATATACGTTTAATATTATAATTTTCATATCTAACAACCAAAAATGTTTTTTGTATTTTTTACCATAACAATATCATAAGTTTGTCAAGGATTACTTTTATATAAAATATTACAATGCTGCCGTTTCAACGTTTGTTTCATTTGTTAGTATAAGTATATCTATACCGAATAATATATAACTTTATAATATATTGCATTATAATATGCTTATTGTTTTATTTATATATATTTTTTATTATATTACCCCTATAGTAAACTAAAACATATAATAAAACCCTTTTTTGGGATAAATATTCAATAAATTTTCCTATTTGTTTAAATATTATTTGCAAACATTTTTACTTTAAAATACAAATCAATTATCATAATTTTAAATTATATGAAACAACAAAAAGAGTTGCCTATAATAAGGATCGAACCCACAATCGCTCGCTTTTGATAGCACCATTGTTAAGTGCGGCCGCTAACTCAACTTCAAATGAAGTAATGAAATTTTGCATTACTTTAAAGAAAGACGAAGACTGCGATAAAAAAATAATGCGGTAGTGTGCGTGGCCGGTTTAGCGCAGGCGACAGTAGTCTTTAAGGTGGAAATGGACTTCTACAGCTGATAGTACACCTTTAAGACAATAAATCTATACCAATACATAAAGCTGAAGAGTTTGTTTGTTTGTTTGGTCGCTCTAATCTCAGGAACTACGGGTCCGATTTGAAAAGTTATTTTTGTGTTGGATAGCCCATTAATCCAGGAAGGCTTTAGGCTATATAACATCACGTTGCGGCCAATGGGAGCGGAGCATATTAAAAATATATATATCGAAACCTACGCGGCTGAAACCGTGCGGCGCAGCTAGTGTGTTCATATTAAAATATTCGTTTAATTTTGTAACATTTGTAATTAAATTAAACCCAAACCACTTTATTATAGAACGAGGTCTTAAAAAGTACATGTTTTATATTCTGCCGCGCTAGCAATAGAGCTCAAATTATGTTTGGCATAGAAGCATACTTACTGCTCTTATAGCGCTGCAGTAATATGGTGATGTGAAATTAAATTAAACTACATAATTATGTTACATTGGCATCGATAATAGTAAGAAACATCGATAATTTCTATCAATTTATTTATATAGCTACAACCCTAAAAATATCAGTTTGACGTACGTCGCAGAGATCATGCTATAATTTACAAACTTGATCCAATGAATAATAAAACTAATCGTCCGCACGTGTTCTTGGCAAAATTGTGGCGTCTCTCCCACAAAGGCCATTAATCAAGGATTGAATTGAATTGAATTTACAAACTATAACAGTGTGATTATGTCAATAATAAAATTAGCTGATCAATTATGTAAAAATCTCTCCACTTTTTGTAATTGTAATGAGAGCTCACTCCACACTCCCTTCACTTATGTTTTAATGTTAGATGGTGACAGAATCACAAAACTGTCCTCTATTATGTTGTAAACTTGATATAAGAATATATTACGTAAATACTCACATATAAGAAATGGTTAATTCTTCTCCCTTTTGTATAGGTGCTATGGTCACCAATGCTGCACTGTTTCGCAGCCCCATCACATATAAATTTGGTAGACAGGAATTGGACAGACTACCAGTTAATGGAAAATATCCTTTATTAGCAAATCTGTCCGCGACCACGTGGTCTTCGGTGCACACTTTGGTGGACTGCTGCAGTTGCACTGGAGTACAATAAAGCGACAGATGCATCAATATCCTGGATATTGCTTGTATGGCTGCACTTTTTTCATCGGGAGAGATTGGTAAAAATGATGTACTTGTATCAAAATAATTTATAATATTGGCAGAATATATACATCTGTTATAAATTGCTCCATATATGAAATGTGTTTCATGTTGACAATTCAATAAAGAAAACTTTTGGCCACCAAAAATATCAGCAACAGTATTGTTTTTCATTCGTTCAACACCTAAACTTTTAGATGCTGTGATGAACTCATCCCAAGAGCTACATAGTTGACGCATTTTGATAGTAGCTCTAAGAGGTAGCCTCATTGATTCTTGTACAAAATCCAACATTATACATTCAAAATTATGCCCTTCCCGCATGGCTTTATCTTTGCATTTTTTGCCACAAAACATGGCAGAGCAGCATCCATCACAAGGTACTAAATTAAAGTCCAACTTAAGACAATAGTAGCATGAAGTGGTAGGGTTGAAAATACATGGAGTTACTGCAAATGCTGTTTCTATTGCTATAACAGTACCAACAGGTATGTCTTTAGCTGCAACCACTTTTGGTTGTCCTGATTCCATTACAATTTCCACATCTGAAGTTGCACATGGTATATCAGGGTTACGGGATCCTTTGAGCGTGAAAAATTCTTCATCAAATGGAGGGAATCTGAAACATGATGAAAGAATTAATGTAATGGTAAAATGTAACAGGTAGGTTTTGTATAATAGCGAATTTCGGAAGTCAGTGTCTTTGGCTTTTGTACATTCGTTTTAACTCCGACTTCCGAAATTCGTTAATTTTCACTTCGTAGTATTTTTGGAAATCGGTTATATTTTTTTTTGGTAAAAAGTTTTTATTTTACACTTTTTAGTTCTGAAAAGTACTATATACTGAACACGCATTCGTAGTCATCACTACATAACAGTGGCAATCGCGACGTGATCTAAGGACGACGTGATTTAACCAGCTATAGCTTGTCTATAAAGTCGTGAAAATAAATAAGGCCGCTGCGGTGGTACATAATAGCAACCCTGTTAACTTGTCTGAAATCATTTTGATACTAGCACATTATTTTGTACTAGAAGGAAGCAAAACTCGTTTTAATGAAAACACAAATCTGTGGTCTCTGGCGTTTAAATAAAATGAGTAAAACAAAAAAAAAATCATACATATTTATTGTTATATTTTTAACATGTTTTTACCAATGAAAAGTATTCCGAAACATAGTAATTGCTTTCATCATCTGATTCCAAATATTCTTCGTTAAAAAGTATTTTCATTGTCAGTTGCGTCACTAACAACGTCTCCGCTAGGTACTGCTGTCATCGGCCTGCTACATTCGCTTAGGCGAATGACTTATCTATAATATCTTGATATATATCTATATCATCAATATAGGGTTCACTCTCACATTTTCCTGAAATTTAAAAAATATTAATATGTAATTTCTATCAGAAGATGTATAGCACTAATTTTAATTCCGAAAATAATATAATTCCTTTTTAAAATCAGTGGTAAATTAAATCACCTATAGTATCAACATTTGCAAATTCTACAAAAACATATTGGCAATCTAACCTATAAATGCGCAATGTAAACAATCCTCATTTTAGTCTTAAAATCGTTTACTTAGTAAATTTGAAAATTCTAGTAGATAAAACCAAACAGTAACATGATTACATACCTGTTTTAACAACTGTTCAAGCAGAAATATCATTAATATTTGATAAAATTTGTTCAGCTTGGCGTACTAACAAACATTGATGATAAACTTTAAAAATAATTTCCCCAGCTACATTCCAGTTTGTTTTTTTCATATTTAACACATTTCTTCGATGTTTTGTTTCAATAGAATTGAAAATTAATACAAAATTCAATAAATAACAAGTCACAAAACAAATCGATGACTGCCGATGCCATTAAATGTAATTGTATTTACTTATATTTAGTGTTGCACTACTTTTAAAATTGTTAGTTTCAGAAAGATCCATTTTCACGACTATATAGACAAGCTATAGGTACCCGATTTCTGCCTGCCGGCTGGTGTAACGATCCTGCAACCGTTTACCTACTGATACTCGTGATTAGCTACACTTATTATATTCTTTTTTTTCGCATTTGTTGTTAGTAACGATAAACCTGTGTATCTTTGTGGTAGCAGCATCTACTAACCATTATTATGTATCTTATGAACGAAATTATAAATAAACTAATAAATAACAGTACCTAATTTCTCAAATAACAAAAAAAAAAACATCAAATTACACTTGACATAAGGAATTGTCCTTGTGTCAAGTGTAATTTGATGTTTTTTTTTTTTTGTTAGTAATTTATCAACTTTTCCTCAATTCATTAGAGTGACCAATGAATACTGTACAGATAGATGAGACTCACAAATACAAATAAGAGAAAACCTGTACGAAATGGGTATAATAAGACCGTTTATTAACTTATGATCTCAAATTCTCAATTTATTTGTAACCAGCACAAGTGTGTTACAATATCTTTATCTATACCATCGCCTAGCTCCTTAAAGAATAGAGGTAAACAAACCAATTTAGGGTTATCACAACTCTCCTTTTACAAATCTCCTGTTATTTACATGATTATCGACTTTCACATGCTAGCTATTTATTAACAATTCCTATTGTAGCATATTTCAACAGAATTACTAAAATAACATGCATAATAGCTTGGTATTTCGAATAAAAACTTTTTTACAAAAAAACAACCGACATCCAAAAACCACTACAAAGTGAAAAATAACTAATTTCGGAAGTCGGTGTCTTTGGGTTTGTATATTCGTTTTTTGACACCGACTTCCGAAATTTGTTATTTTTCACTTTGTAGTGGTTTTTGGAAGTCGGTTGTTTTTTTGTAAAAAAATATTTATTTTACACTTTTTAGTTGTTAAAAGTACTATATATTCAGTTGCACCCGGTCAGACTGGAAGCTGACGCAAATATAGTTGGGAAACGACGTAATTTTGTTTACTTTAATTTTTACCCGTAAGTATTCCACTTACGGGTAAAAATTAAAGTAAACTCAACTGCCTATGGTCTTCATCATCAAATTTACTGCAGACCATTATTTTAACCCAATAAGTGCAAAGGTCTCATCAATATAAATGAATGAAGTCCAACCACAAAGTAGCTACTGTAAACCGTTGAGGAGTTATGACAGTCACAACCCATCTAGGTGTAAAGTTCTTATCAATACAAATTAATCGAGCCCAAACACAAGGTAGCTGCTGTGAATTATTAAGGAGTTCCTTCGACTGTCTCCCGGCTCCATCATCAGATCTACTCCAGACCTTTATTAAATTGTAGTGCTTTAAAATACTTAATGAAAATGCTAAGAAATGCACTAGTCCCGCCTGCAATTTTTGAAAGTTCCCCTTGTTTTCTCTGGTCTTCCACCATCAAACCCTGATATTCATATCATGGGACCACCTTGGGAACGTCTTCTTTTCAACAGAAAAAGAATTATCAAAATCGGTTTATAAACGACGAAGTTATGCGCGAACAAAAATAGAAAAAAAAAGCATATATTATACGGTCGAATTGAGTTACCTCCTCCTTTTTGAAGTCGGTTAAAATCATTAAATAGTCGACATTAATTTTACGTGATAGCCCTACAAAAAAAGAAAAATGGATGACATCCGGGTATAAAACACATTTTGTGGAATTCAACCAATGAATAAAGTTGAGACATTTTTAATACAATTTTGCATATTTTAATTACTTTCAAATCAATTGCACACATGCATTGTAAATACTTTTGGACTAATTATAATGTATATGTATCAAAAAATTTAACCTATTAGAAAATTAGCTTACATGTAGGTATGTCATATTTCATTCAAATCGGTTAAGCGTTCTATGCAAATCATAAATATCTAAACATAAATAAACTATTTACAGTAGTAGGAAGTAGGATTATTACTTTTATGAAAATCATCTATGTAGAAAAGGTTGCGTAAACGGAACGGTTGCGTGGAAGGCGTAAACTACTCAAGGAAAGGAAATCGGAAGGATTATCTTGAAAACCGCACCCAAATAACCAAAATTGATCTTCATGCCAATGTCCAACTCTCATGCGTACTGATCACGTCAAATATCTTGGTGTTGAAATAGATGCCCGGTTACGCTGGGATAGACACATTGATGCCTTAACCTCGAGTACACTGAAACTAATATATATTTTCAAGTCACTAAGGTGCGTATTACAGAACGTCACTCAAAACTCAAGCTCTACTTAAGTCTCGTTTCAAGCCATTTGATTGGTTAAAACTAGTTTTGAGTAATGCTTAAGCAGAGATCAATGCTTGAGTTTCCTTCTGTAATACGGACCTTAGAGTGTCAGCGAACATTGATACTCTGAAAATGGTATTTTATGCTCTGTGCCAGTCCGTTCTTGGATACTGCATCAGTGTATGGGGCGGTGCAGCTAAAACTACTTTTCTCAGAGTGGAAAAAGCCCAGAGAGCGATACTTAAAGTGATGCTACGAAAACCTTATCGCTATCCAACAACTCAGCTGTACTCAGATTGTAAAGTTCTAACAGTTCGTCAGCTCTTCGTATTGCAATCCATACTTAGAAGACACGCCAGTGTCCTATTGTCTGATCCCAATAAACGAACAAATATTCCCCCAGGTTCACAACATAAAACCACTTTTGCCCAGCACCAATACTTCACAATAAGTTCACTAATCTATAAGAAAATCCACAAAGAACTAAACATGCGTGTTTATAATAAATTTAAGTTAAAGGCTGAGCTGATGGAATGGCTACTTCAGCAAGACTACTACATTGCCTAACGCATACAGTTTTAGTTTGCTCTTGCATTACATAAACACCTCACACTCACTACTCTCATTCCCAAAGTTTTCACCTATTCATAATACATTATTTTATTTTATTTATTTTTATTGTTATTACTTATTAAATTATTGTATTTATTTTGTAACTTAAATCTGAATGTTGACAAGAGCAATAAGTGGCGCAATCCACAGTTGTATGTATAAATCCTTTTGTAAGTAACCTAAGTACTGAACACTGTCTCTTAATGAACACTGTCTCATAAGATACAGGTCACCCTAGTTTAAGAGGCAGGGCTCGCAATATCTTTATACAGACATTTGTACCATTGTTTAGCATTTAGTTAATTTGTGTATACTAATGTATGTGTCGTTGTGTCAATAAATTATTATTATTATCTTTATTTTTCTATATGTACATATCATTTTACATTTTTAAATATTTATATAAATAAATAAAAAAACATTTAAAAATATAAAAAGTAGTAGCCCACCGGTATCGGGAACAGGGTCCAAGCTACCGGCGGGCGGGCAGGGCTCCAGAGAGAGGAACTTCCTGACGATGCGAGCCGTGTCCAGCAGTACCGCTTTCTGAATCAAGCCCTTGATCCAGCTGCCTAACGAGAGCCTCCTGAGGTGTTGGCCGAGACTCTTGGCTATTAAGCCATTGGCTGTCACGACTAACGGTACAATGATTGCTGAATCCACTTCCCACATGTCGACAACCGCGTGAGCCAAGTCAAGATACTTGATTTGTTTATCTTTCTCAGCTTTCACGAGGTTCTCATCATGTGGGATGGTTATGTCAACAATCATTGCACGCCGCTCTGATCGATCCACCATCACTATATCAGGCTTATTGGCAACAATAGTCCTGTCAGTGATGATGGATCGATCCCAGTACAATGTGATATGGCCATTTTCTAGAACTGGGTCGGGCATATAGCTGTAGTACGGCACCTCCGATTCCACAAGGTTGTATTTAAGAGCAAGTTGCTGATGAATTATCCTGGCTACAAGGTTGTGTCTATGCAAGTACTCTCCGTTAGCTAGACGAGAACACGCGGAAATAATATGTGTAATTGATTCTCCCGGCCGGTGACATGCCCGAAAGATGTCAACTGTGCCGTTTTTCACAATGAATCTCCGGTAATTGTTCGTCATCATAACTTCGTCCATAATTGCTAAGACAAAACCTTCGGGTTCCCCAAAGAGGTCGCCGAAACGTAGCCAGGCTACGAACGCTTGAAAATCTACATCGGGCCCGTGTAGGGCTCGGAAGAAGCGTCCGTGAAGCTCTTTGCTCTTCCATACCTCCAAGCGATCATTTGTGTCAAGCACTGCTGGTTTACGCCAGTTCTCTTTAGCCAGGGAGAGCGGGGTGAGGCCCTTGTCAGCCGCAATCACATCTCGATGCATTCCCACGTCGGTTTCTAGAAAATATTCCCTGAGACTACATACCTCGCGATTGTGGAGGGTCTTGGTGTTTAAAAAGCCACGACCTCCACATTTTCGCGGGATACACAGCCTCATAACCGATTACCGTGGGTGATGCAATCGCATCACCCACGGTACGACGATTTGCAGTCAGCAGCGTACGGACCCTCTGATCCAGGGCGTCAAGTTCGGTTTGAGTCCATTTGAGTATGCCGAAAGAGTACATCAATACCGGCATGACCCAACCGTTGAAAGCGCGCACCTTGTTTCCGCCTGATAGAAGACTATTACGTACTTTTTTCAGGCGGCCAAAGAAGCGTTCTTTCAACGATTGCTTCATGTCAGTAACATTGATACCCAACGCTTCCGACATACCCAAATACTTATAGGTTCCGGATGCGGAGAGGGCTCTAAGGTTTATGGAACCAGTGAGTTGGGTTCCCACGGATTCCATAATCTCCTCGCTTTACATCCATGACCGCACATTTGTCCACACCAAATTCCATCCTGATGGAGCTACTGAAAGTTTCAGTAATTTTCAGTAGCTCCCTCAGTTGTGAATTGTTGGGAGCAAAAAGTTTCAGGTCATCCATGTAGAGGAGGTGCGATATAACCTGACCACCTCTCCTCAACCGATAGCCTAGACCTGAATCCCCCAATAGTGTGCTTAGAGGATTCAATGCTAAGCAAAACCAAAGTGGACTCAAACTATCGCCCTGAAATATTTCTCGCTCGATCCTTATCGGTTCGCTATTTCTCTGAATATTTCGACATCCTGGATAGCGAAGGACTGTTCTCCATGTCCTCATACACGTCATCAGGAAGGTGCACAGAGTTGCATCCACTTTATACAACTCCAGCACCCGCATGAGCCATGTATGTGGCACTGAGTCATAGGCCTTCTTATAATCTATCCAACATGTTGAGAGATCCTTTCAGGAACGACGAACCTGTTGGCTAATGGCCATATCAATAAGGAGTAGCTCCTTAGTACCGCGGGACCCGCTCTTACATCCATTTTGAGAGGCAGACATGATGGAGTTGCTGTCAATATGTTTGTTAATTTTAGTTTTCAAAATGGATGTAAGAACTTTATAGACCGTCGGTAAACAGGTGATCGGCCTATAATTTTTGGGTTCCGCGGTGCTACCTGATTTATGGAGCAGGTGGGTTATTCCAGTAGTTAGGAACTGAGGAAACGAACCAGACACTAAAGCAGTCTGGAATTGCGATGCCAAGCGAGCGTGTGACCTTGGAAACCATTTTATCCAAAAGTTATGCAGCCCGTCCGGTCCTGGAGACTTCCAGTTAGGTAACGGACGGACTACACAAGCTACATCTTGGGGGCAGATGGTAATGTCGAGAGAGCCTGCGATCCAATACCTGAAATGGAGGCTCCATTTCAGGTATTGGATCGCAGGCTCTCTCGACATCCCGGGCTCAGTCACCTTCAGTATGACTGACAGGTACCGACCAGATACTGCGCCAAAATGAACACATGGCATCATCATCCGGTAGGCACGTGTCAGTCACACCTTGTTCTGGTCGTTCCCAGTCCCTATAAACCCATCTTTCATTGCTTTGGAAGGTGCAATTCTGGGTGTACCGTTCCACTCGCCATTTGTATCTTCTGATACGGTTCGCCCATGCATACACTTTCTGCTTCAGGAAGTCGATGCGCTCCGTGACACGGGCCATATAATTCTGAGGGCTGATGTTTGTACCTGCAAATGCCCGCCTCACAAAGCGCATCACTCTTGGACGAGTATTACCCTCCCTAAAGCGAATTAGTTTACCGATGAGTGCTCTGGCCCCACCAATACGACGTTCAATCCTGTGCTGCCAAGCTGGTACTACTGGTTTCGGTCATGTAGCTCTAGAGTCACTGGAGAATTTGACATGAGCTACACGACAAGCTGCTACAGCTGCGCAGTACAGGATTGAATGAGTATCAGTGAGGTCCTCGCAGGTGTCAAAATAATTTGACAACTGCGCATCCAGAGCAGCCATCAGTGCCCTATTTCTGTTATGCATGGGCAAACGTGGCAGGCGTGGTCTTAGTTCTGCCGACGTGCCGACGATATTCCCGAATCGCAGCCTCCAAAGCATTTCTTAATTCCTCATTGCACTGGGTACTTACATTTGTAGCACTATCATTACTCCCCAAGTCAGCATAGTTTTTTGACTGCGGTGGTATCTCCGCAGTCTGCGACTGATGAGCGATGACACGGCTACTCTGCATTTCATTGCGCAGGCGATCAAGCACAGTATCATCCAACATATTATTACGCTGGATAACCCGTACCTGATCCGATAGACGTTGTGCCGAAACGTTGACAGCTGGTTCTAGCACCTGAAACAGAGAGAGCATTCGAACACGGTATGCGGTCAGGTTGTTTCCTCCCTCTGTAGCCCCATAGTATGAGCGCATGACATTTTCATTAATGGATTGTGTCCATCTCATGCGCTACACACTACCTTTTTTTTTATAAGTTATAAACAAGCGCTTGACCGCAATCCCGCCTGATGGTAAGCAGTGATGCGATCATTGATGGTAAAGCGCGCTAGTTTATTAAGAACCTATTCACTCTAGCCTTGAAGACACTCAAATTGTAATGTGACGGAAACACCGTCGCTGGCAAACTGTTCCAGTCCCTCGATGTACGCGGTATAAAAGAGGAAGCGAAACGCTTCGTCCGGGTCGCAGTGGTATCAACAACGTAAGGGTGGAAACTCGCCGTACGACGGGTCGTCCGATGGTAGAACGGTGATGGGGGAATTAAATCATGCAATTCCCTTGCACACTCACCAGAATGCAACCTATAGAAGACCGAAAGGCTGGCTACTCTACGCCTGTGCTCCAGGCTTTGGAGACCGTTTCGAGTTAAATCTGGGTCGCCAATCAGCCTCTTCGCACGCCTCTCCACTGAATCCAAAGTATCCAGGTGACATTTCGCAGCACCAGCCCAAATGTGGCTGCAGTACTCCACACACGAGCGGACCTGTGCTTTGTACAACATTAGAAGCTGCCCCGGTGTGAAGTACCGCCGGACCTTTGCGATAACGCCAAGTTTTCTAGCAGCCACCCTGGCCTTGGACTCAATGAACCGCCCAAAGTTAAGGTTCGAGGAAATCTCTACTCCCAAAAGCTGAAGGCGGTTGGTGCACTCCAAGGATACATTCTGAAAAGTAGGAGCCAAGGTGAACGGGCTCCTTTTGGCGGTGAAAAGACACGCCTGTGTTTTGGCGGCATTGAATGCTACAAGATTGGCTTTGCCCCATTCGGAGACTGCCTGTAGTGCAGCACTCGTACGCTCTACCATAGCCTCTCTTTCGGACCAGATTGCTTCCTTACTAGCCCGAGCTTCCGGCAGATATCTCTCCACAACTGTGCTGTCATCTGCATACCCATAGATACCGGGCATCAGCAGATCATTAATATGCAGCAGGAACAGAGTTGCAGAGAGAACAGACCACTGAGGAACACCGGCATTGGTCGACATGGGCTCCGATGAGCATCCGTCGATAACAACTCGGAGGGACCGTTCAGTCAGGAAGTCTTTAACCCAGCCAGTCAGGCCAGCGGAAACGCCGTACGCTGGAAACTTACTCAAAAGGCCAGCGTGCCATACCCGGTCGAAGGCCTTCGAGACATCAAGGGAGACGGCAATCGCTTCCCCATTTTTCTCGAGGGCCTCGCCCCACAAGTGAGTGGCATATACTAGTAGGTCCCCAGTTGACCGATTGCGCCGAAAACCGTACTGTCGGTCACTGAGGAGATCGTTACCTTCCAGGTAAGCCAAGAGGCGCGAATTCAATACACGCTCCATAATCTTGCAGAGTATGGAGGTTACCGAAATCGGCCGATAGTTGGTAGGATCGGCACGACTACCCTTTTTGGGCACGGGCTGCACGTTGGCAAACTTCCAGGACTTGGGCACTATACCAGTCCCAAATGAGAGGCGATACAGGCGCGTCAATACAGGAGACAACTCGGGTGCACATGCCTTAAGAACAATCGCTGGTATACCATCTGGACCACTAGCCTTATTCACGTCCAGACGACACAGTGCTCTCAGGACCTCCTTGTTCCTAATGCGAACCTCCGGCATTGAAGCTCCGCAATGAGGTAAATTAGGTGGAGTAGCACTGCCAGTATCAAGACGCGAACTATGGGCAAAGAGAGATGCAAAGAGACCTGCTTTCTCTCTCGCCGTATGGGCCAGTGTTCCATCAGGCCTCACCAGCGGAGGCAGTGTGGTTCGACAGAAGTTCGCCTCGACCGATTTGGCAAGGGACCAAAAAGATCTGCTACCGGAAGGCTGCGCAGATAGCTTGTTGCCAATATGGGTAATACGGTCGAAGCGAGCCCTCTTAAGCGCCTTTTTGTAGGACTTGGCAGCACGGTTAAAGGCTCTCTTCTTTGAGCTTAGATCCGGAGCTCTGCGGTCACGAGCGTCAACCCAGGTGAGAAATGCCGCGTGCTTATGCTGTTCAGCTTGGACACAATCGGCATTGAACCATGGGCGAGCTGAGCCACCGACGGGCACGTCGCTGAAGGGGATAAAATACTCCATAGCTTGACGCACCACATCGGTTATAGCGTCCGCACAGCTCGACGGATTGTCAGAAGAGAAGCAGACCTGCTGCCAAGGATAAGACGCAAAGAAGTGGCGCATCTCATCCCAATCTGCTGACTTGTATCGCCACAATCTCCGTTCACCACGAGAGTCGTGATCTGGAGGGGAGAAGGATGACACAGACTTCACCAGACAGTGGTCTGAAGTTCCCAACGGTGAGGAAACTGTTACAACACATCTGTCCGGATCAGTGGTCAGCAGAAGGGCCACCGGGAGCTGGGACCCTGTCAGAAGCCGATGGGCCTCGAGGTCCTAAGCGGTCCGGCGGCCGGCGTCCTCCCCGTCGGCGAGCAGGTGGTGGCGTCGTCGGCGGAGAGAAGTACTCGTCGCCCGAGCTCGACGCAACTGCCGCGGGCCTGCGGGGTCGTCACAGCTCTTACAGTGACGCTGGAGACCGGCGGCGGCGAGGCGGAGCTGAGCAACGAGTCCGGAGATGGTGGGCGTGCTCTTCGAGCGACAGATCTTGTCAACATTGCACATTCATATTATTTACATATTTTTCTGGTTTGTATTTTCCAACGTGACATGACAGATGTCACTTCCCACGGGTCGGTTTGGTTCGAGTAGACAACTCCTCCATCGTGTATAGAAACTGTTTTTATTATTGAATTTTATTATTTTGGATTTGGGCTTGGGTTTTCTCTTGAAGATATCACAATATGGAAAAGAAAAACTGATATAAAATAATGTATTTGATATTGATGAAAATATGATGTTGACATTCGCTATTATTATTATTACTCGTTGCCTAGCAACGGTTTGTTTACCTCCATTCTTTATAGAATTTGGTTATAGTATTAATGTTTCACTCTGCCCTACCTTCTTTTATTTGG
The DNA here is from genome assembly GCA_017933935.1 of Sesamia nonagrioides. NCBI lineage: Eukaryota > Metazoa > Arthropoda > Insecta > Lepidoptera > Noctuidae > Sesamia > Sesamia nonagrioides. The sequence goes on along the minus strand of JADWQK010000930.1, from coordinate 471,093 downwards.
TCTGCCTCATTTTGCCTTTTATGAAACTCTTATAGCCCGAGTATCCCATCTGCTAAATCAGAAATAATGAAACATACTTTACAGCAGCGGTCGGCAACACACGGCCCCCGGGGTGCATGCGGCCCGCGGAGCTCATACTTGGGAACTTGGGAAGTTATATATTTATATAAACGTATTAATTGATTAAGTAGTACAAACAGCGTGTCTTTTAAAAACTCTCTTCGCTCAACCTGCGAACGAAGTAAAATTCAACGAGCGAGAAAACACAACATACCTACATAAGTACATACATTGATAAGATTCCGTACCAAGTAGCTCAAGCATTTGTGTCACGGATATCAGACAACTGAGGAATTATAAATATAATACTTAAATACATACATTACACCCAGACACTGGACTAAGATATTGGGATTCTGGGGTAATATCATGACGGCGGCCCGCCTTTAGTTTATTTTGCTACCGTGTAGTCCTTACTTGCCAAGAGGTTGCCAACCGCTGCTTTACAGCTTGTTCGCATATCATAGTAACTATATTGCCAGCATTGGATACAGGTCACGCTGCATCATGAACAAATACCGGATTCTTAGTTTGTTGCAGCATAAAACGTCCTCGGGACATGATTATGGCACTTGAGATAAACTCAAAGATATCGAGAAAACAGGTTTTTTTATGTTTTATGTTTTTGCCATAATATCGGCTGCCGGCAGAAGTTACCACCCACCAGACAAAGTCTTGCCGCCAAACGATTTGTCGTGTTCCGGCATGATGTCTGGTGAAGCCGTACGTACGGAGGACGGGTCTGAGAAGTTTTATTGCGATGTGTGCCGGGTGCGATGCGCCAAATGTTGTTGTATCGGGAGTGTGGTCGTGGAGGACCTTCAGATAAAATCTCGCAGCATCGTTGGTAGTATTGGGTTTAAGATTGCATCACCTCACTCAACTGCCGTCTTCCTTCCTATTCACTAAGTTTTTTAAATGAATATGGCTTAATAAACTACCGTGCTTTACCTACCATCAACGATTGCTTCACTGTTTACCATCAAGTGGGATTGCAGTAAAGCAGTAGTTTATAATTAATAATAAATAAATAAATAAATATATACCGACAAACCACACAGATTGAGCTAGCCCCAAAGTAAGTTCGAGACTTGTGTTATGGGATACTAACTCAACGATACTATATTTATAATAAATACATATATAGATCATTATTAAACAAAAACAAAAAAATAAGTATGTCGGAGAATTAAACCGGCTAACTTACTCATCCACGCCAAAAACCCGTTTGATATATGTATATGTAGAGGCTTCTGCTTTCATCTCCTTTAGTTTGTTGATCAGGATGGCATCACAGTCCAATTCGAGGCAGGTGTTAATATCCTTGACACAAGCCTCAAACTGCTTCGCTCCGAACAATAGCTCCGCTCGATCGTAGTAAGCATGCGTCATATCTTCAGAATTATGTGGGGCGTGCATTAGAGCCTTATTATAACTCACCAACGCGGACTGATATTTTCTTTCGTAGAAGTCTCTTTTACCGTGTGATCGAAACAGATTAGCGGCTGGTGAAGATTTGACTGTTTGTTCCAGTGTTATAAGTTGGTTTGGTGGTTTAAGTATTTGTGCAGCCAGTAACACACAATCTGCTAAGTCCTTACTGCGCAGTGCTTCGTAAAGTATGCGCATATAATCGTCTACGTCCATAGAATCGTCTTCTACGTTCATAAAATCATCTTGTGTTTGGGCAACATCTTGTGTTTGGTCATCATTTTGTGTTTGGTCACCATTTTGTGTTTGGTCAACATTTTGTGTTTGGTCAACATTTTGTGACATTTTAATTAGGTATTTGCAAGGAATGTAAATATGTAATTTAATGTCAATAGCTATTTGTAATCGTAGCACTTCACTAAGATACCTAATTTTAATGCTTTTTGGAGGTAGGTTCAAAAATAAATACTTATATATTGTAGCACTGCACTGATTTATGTCCACGATTGTTTTTCCTACTGTCGTACTAAATAGTATAACAATATAGTCGCACTCCAGTAGGACACAAGTAGGATTACTGGTTTCAGGAGAGGCAAAAACAAATTAATTTTAAAAAATTACGTTCGATAAATTCCCCACAGATACTATTTCAATGTTGCCAGACGCGGCAATCGCTAAACCATAGACTAATGAAATATAAATGTTTTACCTACAGTGAGTCAGCAGCCCTTTTTTTATAAATTACTAGCTTCCCGCCGGCTTCACACAGGTGCAATGATAGTTAATACACTACAGAAAAACTGTGAACGTACCAGAAAAAATATAGCGTCCCGGTCAGCCCGGAGGTAACGCGGACACCCGCAATTTTGAAATCTGAAATATCTTCGAAAATATTCGTTTAAATCATATGCTATAAAGCGCGATATAGATCTATGTTAAATCAACAATATATTTAAGGTATTAAATTGGATAAGGATTGACAATTAATGCTGTATTGCTTAAAATCGCTTTTAAAATTAGCCGGTATTCGTCGTAAAAAGTCAATGATAAAAAAATGTTATCGATCTTTTTATAGGCCTTTTCAGTGTGTACAATATTCAATACATTATTTTGATAAATCTCGTAGGGTTCAGCCTGCATTTCACTGCAAACGCGGAAAAAATGAAATTATTTACGACATCACAAATATAATTAATATTTCTTCACGATGTCATGGATGATAATAGACATATAAACCTTCCTTCCTCTTTAATCACTGTATCTATTAAAAACCTGCCAAGTGCGTGTCGGACTCACGCACAAAGGGTTCCGTACCATTGATTTATGAAAGTAAAGGATTTAAGTTATTTGTATGAAAGATTACGCGGTAATAAGCGGTTTACGATTTACGAGTATTAAAAAAAACTACTTACTAGATCTCATTCAAAACAATTTTCGTTGGTAGTTTTTATAGTAATGTACAATTACAGTGCAGAAGTCCTCTTCCACCTTACTACTGTCGCCTGCGCTAAACCGGCCACGCACACTAATGCATTATATTATATCCGTGTGTGTCATATTCCAACCAATAAAACGCATGCTGTGTAGTATCTCTAAGAAGAATTAAAGGTGTAGTCTATGCTAGACAAGGAAAATAATATTAGCAAACCGTTTTTTTATCGCATTTTTCGTCTTTCTTTATAGTAATGCAAAGGAGATGTTTCAGAAATGTATGAAGCCTGGGCCAGCATATTGTACACTTAATGCTAGGTATAGTAACGCTACAGGTAACTGTTTTTAATGTTAATTTCCTATATTTCGGCATAGTTTTTATACAGATTCAATTTAACTCGGCCAAGGAGTGCAACACAACTACTAATAAATATGGTGGTCAGTAATAAGCGAAATAAGATTTTGACAGTGACATTTGATTGACGTGTCATGTATTTAAGGCTATCGTATTTATATTATCTACCATATGACTGCAAAAAAATAAAATTGATGAATTCCGAAAATACGGCCCATTAAATAAACAAAATCAACTCAAATCAACACTAGACACGAACACAACGGGAAAATAGAACTGTCAAAGTCGTCAATCAAACGTCATAAAAAATGTGATGGCTACCTTAATAAAGAGTTATCTCACTAAAAAACGTTTCAAATAATTAATTATACAATATGTAAAGATTTATGTATTTTTATTCAAATTAATTTAGTAGTATTTTTATGAAAATCTTCATTTTTTTTTTCCTTTTTATCTATATAGCTTACATAGTAGTGGCCCAAAATGAAACATCTCCTTTCGTTACTTTCGTTGAAGTTAAGTTAGCGGCCGTACTTAACAATTTTGCTATGAAATGCGTTCGATTGTGGGTTCGATCCTTAATAATGGCAACTCTTTGTTGTTTCATATAATTTAAGGTTTTGATAATTGATTTGTGTTTTAAAGTAAAAATGTTTACAAATAATATTTAAAAGAATAGGAAAATTTATTGAATATTTATACCAAAAAAGGTTTTTATTATATGTTTTAGTTTACTATAGATGTAATATAATAACAAACAGTAAGCCTATTATAATGCAATATACTATAAAGTTGTATATTATTCGGTATATATACCTATACTTATACTAATAAATGAAAGAAACGTTGATATGGCAGCATTGTAATATTTTATATAAAAGTAATCCCTGACAAACTTATGATATTGTTATGGTAAAAAATATAAAAAACATTTTTGGTTTTTAGATATAAAAATGATAATATTATAATATATGTGATCATTAAAGAGGTTATAGCTTACTTATTCATTTTCTTAAAGAAAAGGGGATTGAAGCTTAACCTGAATATTATTTAATCATAAAATAATCTATACTTATAACACAAAACAGTGATTTTTACATTAACAATTTTTTGCTTGTATAGCATGTTAGTAGTGCTGCCATCTTGCAGTGACTGTTTTTTCGGAGTTAGATGGCATAACATTACAATGTTCAAGCGACTTCTTAGTGCAATATAGTTAACGAACTTATTTGTTATCGAATTCCGAAATTATTATTTTTATAATTAAAAAAAAGTTAGCTGTTAGCCATTAAGTCAACCGAACATGTTACTGTCACTTAGCTAAATTTGTTGATGAGTAGTAGTAGCAATATTATTTTTTGTTTGTATAGAGTCCTTTATTAAGATTTATAACGGTATATATTTAAAACACTCTTTAGGACACTTCTGCACTGTGATTGTAATAAATTGTTTTTTTTTTTTTTTTTAGCCCGATGAGTCTCCACCGGTCTCGCCAGTTTATTTTTAAACCACAAATGCAACCTCCCTTCTTCGCATAATTTAAAAGTTTATTCAACGGTAAATATTGTCGTTTCGTTACACTTGTCTCGACACTTTCAGTATTTCTCTAAACAATAACAATTTTATTACACACGTACAACAAGCGATTGGTTTGCACCTCACCCAAATAATAATAAAAACAACCTAAATAAAAGCTGGTTTCATATCTATAATAAACCGGCTATATTATTATATATTAGATAATTATGATATTTGAGATATATTGAGTAAAGGAGATGTTTCATTTTGGGCCACCACTATGTACGCTATATAGATAAAAAGGAAAAAAAAATAAAAGATTTTCATAAAGATACTACTAAATTTATTTAAATAAAAATACAATTGCATAGAATTAATTATTTGAAACTTTTTGTAGTGAGATAACCCTTTATTAAGGTAGCCATGATAGTGGTTATGAAGTTTGATTGGCGACATTGACAGTTCTATTTTCCCGCACAGTTTTATTTTTTGTGTGCGTATCGAGTGTTGATTTGAGTTGATTGTGTTTATTTAATGGGCCGTATTTTCGGAATTTATGTTTTATTTTTTTCGCAGTCAGATGGTAGATAATATAAATACGATAGCCTTAAATACATGACACGTCAATCAAATGTCACTGTCAAAATCTTATTTGGCTTATTACTGACCACCATATTTATTAGTAGTTGTGTTGCACGCCTTGGCCGAGTTAAATTGAATCTGTATAAAAACTATGCCAAAATATAGGAAATTAACATTAAAAACAGTTAACTGTAATGTAAGTATACCTAGCATTAAGTGTACAACGTGCTGGCCCAGGCTCCATACATTTCTGAAACATCTCCTTTGTAATGTGAAAAAAGTAAAACTAATAACACAAACTCGTAACTATAAGTTCAAAAAACAAACAACAGCCAAGTAATATTATTTGAGTTATTGTAGCTAATGTAGGAGGTACAAGAATATTTTATGTGATCCAGTATTCTAAATTCATTTTGTTTCACATCTACCCTCATCTTTTTATAATGACTAATATAGAAAAAATCTTAAAAGAAAGTGTCATCGTTAAGTTGCGGATCGGTATTTTTACATATTTTTCTTGTCAGCATTCATAACTCACCAATAAACGTTTTAAAAAAGTTTTGTAAGTCATTATATTTGAACTTGAACTCTCTTGAATGCCCATCACGGCGGTAAATCACTTGGCTACCGAGACACTTAGGGACGTAGTTTTGTGAGATTGTAACTCGACTTTTGGTCTTGATAGTAGTTACAGTCAAGACCAAAAGTCGAGTTACAATCTCACAAAACTATGGCCAAGCAATACTAGTTGTAGTTACGAACTTCATCTATAATAAAGTTTGATACACACTTAAACACTTTGACAAGTTGCTGCCCGCTTATGATTGTTAGGTACTACTTACTAATTTCAATGGTCACAGTAAGTGTTTAAATGGCCTAGCGGTTCTCGCCTTGATAGGCATTCAAGGTGGTTCGAGTTCAAATCTAATAACTTACAAAATATTTTTGAAATGTTTATTGGTGAGTTATGAATGCTGACAACAAAAATATGTAAAAATACCGATCCGCAACTTAACGATGATACTTTATTTTAAGATTTTTTCTATATTAGAGTCATTATAAAAAGATGACGGTAGATTTGAAACAAACTGAACAAAAAATATTCCACTACCTACAATAACTATTATTAACTACAATAACTCAAATAATATTACTTAGCTGTTGTTGGTTGGTGAACATATAGTTACGAGTTCGTGTTATTAGTTTTACTTTTTTAATCAATATGCAGGCATATGCAGCAATATATCTCAAATGTCATAATATGAAACCGGCTTTTGTGTAAGTTGTTTTTATTATTATTTGGGTAAGGTGCAAACCAATCTCTTGTTGATAGTGTGTAATAAATTTGTTATTGTTTTAGAGAAATACTGTAAGCCAAAGTCAAGAGGTTGGAGGACGAAGGTGGCTTATGTGTCGAGACAAGTGGAACGAAACAACAATATTAACCGTTGAATAAACCTTTGAATCTTGCGAAGAAGAGAGGTTGCATTTGTGGTTTAAAAATAAACTGGCGATACTGGTGGAGACTTATCGAGCTAAACAAAAAAAAAAACAATTTATAACAATCACAGTGCAGAAGTGTCCTACAGAGTGTTTTAAATATATACCATTATATATCTTAATAACGGACCCTAAACCATCTCTAAAGTAATTTAGCTAAGTGACAGTAATTATGTTCGGTTGGCTTAATGGCTAACAGATGTCGCCTTTTGCAATTTCAATACAAATTACTTTTGGTAAATTATAAAAACAATAATTTCGGAATTCGATAAGAAATAAGTTCGTTTACTTTTGAACTAAGAAAGCGGTTGAAGATTATAATCTCATGCCCTCAAAGTCCGAAAAAAGGCACTCCAGGATGGCAGCACTAGCATGCTATACACGCAAAAAAATTGTAAATGTAATAAGCACTGTTTTGTGTTCTAAGTATAGATTACTTTATGATTGTATTAATATTCAGGTTAAGCTTCAATCCTCTTTTCTTTAAGAAAATGAATAATTAAGCTATAACCTCTTTAATAAAATATAATACTATAACTTTCATATCTAAAAACCAAAAATGTTTTTTATACTTTTTTAAAATAATAATATCATAAGTTTGTCAAGGATTACTTTTATATAAAATATTACAATACCTACTGCAATTTCAACGTTTGATTCATTTATTAGTAGTATATCTATACCGAATAATATATAACCTTATAATATATTGCATTATAATATGCTTATTGTTTTATTTTTTTATATTTTTTATTATATTACATCTATAGTAAACTAAAACATATAATAAAAACCTATTTTGGTATAAATATTCAGTAAATTTTCCTATTCGTTTAAATATTATTTGCAAACATTTTTACTATAAAATACAAATCAGTTATCATAATTTTAAATTATATGAAACAACAAAAAGATTTTCCATTACTAAGGATCGAACCCACAATCGCTCGCATACGATAGACCATTGTTAAGTGCGGCCGCTAACTTAACTTCGAATGAAGTAACGAAATTTTGTATTACTTTAAAGAAAGACGAAGACTGCGATAAAAAAAATAATGCGTTAGTGTGCGTGGCCGGTTTAGCGCAGGCGACAGTAGTCTTTAAGGTCGTACCCTCACCAAATGACCTCGAGCATTTGCTCCCTCTTCACCGCGCCCCACCTCTACAATACTTCGCAAAATATTACTAGCGCCGTCTGGCGGACGAAGTACTTACAAATACTAGTTAAATTCATAGACCACAGAAGTAACAGACATGGCACTTTTATTTTTGTTTATTGGTGCGCCCAAATACTTTTGGTTATTATACATAGACTTTTGAAAAATTTTGCGTAGGTATTTTATTTTTTAACCGACTTCCCAAAAGTGTAGTTCTCAATTCGATTTATGTGTGCTCGCTGATAACTTTATCGTTAATGAACCGATTTTGACCATTCTTTTTTTTATATGAAAGAGTATGCTGCCTATGTGTAGTGTATGCGTTTTATCATTGACCACAGACAACACTGTCACTGTCACTGTCAAACAGATAACACTGTCTCGAGCGCACCACGTCGGTCATTCTTACGAGAGCCACGAGCGAGAGTAGACGTGTCGGTAGTCTGTCCGTTAAGTGCGTGTGCGAGCCTGTGATATTCAACGAAGTAAAGGTTTTACAAGTGGCGACGAGCAAAAAGGTATTTTGTTGAACAACAATAAAAAAAATTAAAGGGAAAAGGATACAAAACAGTGAGTAGTTTCACATTCCTTAAGTATTGGTACAAAATTTCTTTCTGTATACATAATTATATTAAATCATGGAGTAATTTATTATGGAACGCATAATGTAAACACATTAAAATGAACAGTCAGTTATTCTGTGAGGTTTTATATTCCGCGGAAGGCAAACTTTGATAGTACGTATACTTCTGGCAGCCTCGAAACCCGGGTAGATAAATAGGTATTGGAGGTACCTAATACTTACTGGCTAACTATATACAATAAGATTAATTGGGTACTTATTTGATACTATTTTAACCAAATTGTGAAAGTTGGATAAATCGAATTGTGGGTACTTAACCTGTATGATACATACTGGTGTATAACGTCGAGCGCAACGTTTTTGTTCTTTAATAATTTTGGAAGTAGGTAGTTATCCGTGTTATCTGCTACGGGCCAGTGTTATTTGCAGAAGTACGTGTTTTTTACGCGTGTAAACCCGAGGTGCCTTGTACTTATGTATTTGTTATGATATGGAAGTATTCGTGGTACAAACTTGCGAAGGTGCCCAGCGAAGGTTATATCGACGTCCGAGAAGTCGTTGCTGCTGTTTTGCGTAGTCCTTTGACCCTCCATTGGAAGTATATCCACCGTTCTTGCAATTTATAAGTAGCTAGGTTTGAAGTTAAACTTTTGAACAATAGTTAAATTGAGATCAAATGTTGTATATATGTAGAACTATGCCCAACCACAAACTTAGCATATACCCCACGTAAAATATACAGCTATCAAATAAATACATATTTTAATTTACGCGTGATGTTTGAACTTGGCCAACCAGGTATACAATCCACTCACTTGCGTAGTTTGCACAGTTTCACAGAATTTGAATTAATTGACGACACGGTTGGTGTAGTCATTGAGCGATGGACTGCTGCGCTGCGTGTCGCGGGTTCGGTTCCCGCGTGGATCGGTTAGTTGGGAGGTGGTTCTGGCTCTGGCTGTTTGTGAGTGTGAGTTTGGGTGTTTTTGAGCGCGCCCGTGATACGGGAGTGGTTCCTGGTGTGGGAGCAAGGAAAAGAAAAAAAAAATATTCGCAACACGGGCGTGATAAGTTCGATTACAAATGAACTCTCAATATACTTTGGTCAATGTTCTACATCGAACTGTGAATTTGAACAATCCGCGCATCACATCTTATGGGAGTTTTTTCTTTGGCAGAATGAACGCAATATTATGTTGGATAGTGTACAAGTTACATCCGGAGTTGTTTATTATACGGACCTTGTAGAAACTAGAACTAATTTCCGTGCGTTCAGGCGCTTTTGCCATACCTATTATTGGAATCAATTGTAACAGCACATACCTACTTAGGACCCATTAACTTAATCAAATTTTATTCCGTGGTGCTTGGCAATCTGGGCTTCTCCCAGTTGCAATAATGTCCCTTTGTGCCGATTGGCCTAGTTCTGTTCTGTCTCCTGCTTGTTATGGAGGGAAGTGGAAAAAATATCTTTTTTCTTACTCCTCCGCTATTCTTTTCTGATTAATTTCGTTGCGGGACCCAAGACAGTTGAATCGTTTCTCCGGGACTCGTCGAGCTTCATTGCTCGGCGTTTTTCTGGCGGTCTCCACTGTTGATTCTGGCTTTCAGGAGTTGCAGTGGGTTGGGAACAGTGTGGCGGGTTTTGTCCCATTAAAAATATACTTTGGTAACTAGGTACTAACTCTGTATTAGCCATTGACTATTGCGGTACACTATACAATATACACATACCTAATTATGGTATATTTGTACCCATAGCTATGTATAGGCTATCCCCATGGAGCAATTATTTGCTCCATGGCTATCCCTCTATATACACATTTATCTGTATATTTTTTGAAGGTTATTTTAAAGAAAATGGATAGATTGAATGTGATGGATGTCTTTCTCCAAGTCCCAGGACACACTAATGTGATAATTCCTAAAGATTTTTAGAAAGATAACTCTAAATATTAGACACCCCATGTAACTGCGCCCGGAAACGTATTATATGTTTTGCTTATTTACTTACTTTTAACTTCATTGTAATTTATAGTTCTGTGCCAAGTTTGTTCTCCTCGTTAAATGAGTTACCACCGTAGATTGACTGGTACACGGTGCCTAGGATATTAAGCCGGCCTGTTCCTCTTTGAGTAAGTAGATAAATTACAATATTTATTAATAAACAATACCGAAATGAGTATTGATGTTAGTTAAAATATGGGAAGTTGTAGGAAAAACTGACACCATAGCAAGGGGCTTTGCTTGTAAGCCAGACAAGCAGACGCCAACCTTCCAGGGTAAACGCGAGAAGGCTTTAAAAAAACAAAACAGTACCTATGTGTACTTAGCTCCTATTTAGTTCTAGCACAAGAACGTAGGCTCAGATGACTTCAGTATTCAACAGTATTATACCGTTTATCTTAGACAGATAAATATAGTATTTTCATTTAAATACTTCCGTGGACCATCGTCGATCTTCACAGTGACCTGTCGTTTTCCACCCTTTATTCCAGCACAATGTCGTATGATTAAAATGACGATGGTTTCATTACTGCAAAAGAGACTAAAGGGCGGCAGCAACCAGATTAATTCATGTATTGGCTGGGCGAGTTTGGCATTAACATGTAAATTTAATTAAACTGGAAGTTAATTATTATTAGTTCATGAACAGATTCGTTCATAACAAACGAGTGTATTGGTATAAGAATAATTTGCTGTTATACACTATTTGTGTTCTTTCTGGAACACGCTGATAATGTTGTGTGATCTTATGGCAGAGTTCTATGTGAGACTTCCTTTACTATTAAAAGGCTTCTTTCCTGTTCACCCACAATACCTCCCCACAGTATAGCACAGTTACAATGGTAAAATATTGTGTTGTTTTGAGGATTGACTTTATTATCAGTGGTACGTGTCTGGTATTCTAATTTTAGTGTATTGTTCATATTTACGTGTGTACTAGTAGAGGGAGACTATTTCTTTCTTCATAACTGGATTTAAAAAGGATGGAAATTATCCGTAACTCCGTAACAGGTTTCGGAACTGACGGTTATCCGTCATTACACCAGATTATTCTGGTGTAATTTCATATCCATATCCGGGGTCTGTGGTTGTCTACGTTATACGACTGCGAAGCATTGACTCTGAAAGAGGACACACGACGCTTGCAGGCTTTTGAAATGTGGTCAGCGCGTTCAAATGCCTCGAAAGTTGTTGCCCACCATAAAGAAACGCAAAATAGATTATCTCGGTCACGTGCTCTGACACGGTAGATATACGCTACTCTAACTCATTATGATGGGCAAGGTAGAAGGAAAAAGGCGCGCTGGATGAAACAGAAAGTCGTGGCTGCGTAACATCAGGGAGTGGACTGGCATTACTTCCGTCGAAGAACTGTTCCAACTTGCGGTTGACAATATCGAGTACAAGAAGCTGATGGCCAACCTTCAGGATTGAAGAGGCACAGGAAGAAGAAGAAGAAGTGGTTGTCTGCGTGACTAGTGACATTTTGCGAAAGAGGGACCTGGTCACCTGGCCACTTTGGATTCGGAGGGGCGTGCGGGGGTGCTGATTGGCGACCCTGATCCGTCGTCCCTGACCCGTCGTGCGGTGGATTTTCGCCTTGCGTTGTTGACGCCGCTGCGGTCCGGACGAGGCGTTACGCCTCCTCTTTTGTGCCGCGTGCATCGAGGGACTGGAGCGGTTTGCCGGCGGCGGTGTTTCCGTCGGACTGCGATTTGGGTTTCAATCAACCTTTTATAGTCCCACTGCTGGGCAAAGGTCTCCTCTCATACAGAGAAGGATTGAGCGTAATCACCACGCTTGCTCAATGCAGGTTGGCGATTTCAGAAGTCCAGGTTTCCTCAAGATGTTTTCCTTGACCTTTAGTCATTTGTGTCCAAGATATATTTAGAAAGTACATATCGCACTAATAATACAATACTGTATCAACTCAAAATCGATCATTTTTCAGAATTAACAAAAAACTTATTACTCCCTTCCTATAATAGTTGCAATTTGAATAACTGCCATATGAGCTATTAAACTAAATTGAAATGAATAATATCTTTACAAAAATAAAAAAAATAAAACAAATAGTTTAATTATTTAGAAATTTTGAGTTGAGACTGTCTTCCTCCATAAACTTTTTTCAAAATGAAACATTATTTTTAGTTAAATCATTATTGGTGAAATATTTTGAGTTGTTACAGTCGGAATAATATTTTTTTCCTACGGTTTTAACTTAGTTTTTGTACATACAACATAGATGAAAACCGATTCCTAGTGTACTATGTCTTTACAATGTATGTTTATTCATTTTCTAATATCCATAGATCAAACTCTGCTTAGGTTGACACTAGCTGGTATTATCTGAATGTGTTAGAATATTATAATTATATACATTTGAATAAGATGAGTTGTTTTATATGAACTGTTTATTATTTTGTTTTGCATATTAATAAATAAAACCAGCAATTTTTTTGTTAAAGACTATAATTTAATGTAAATTCTCATATTTAATCAGTGAGGAGTAGACATTTAGATAAAAGAACAAATATTTAAAAGACTTGACAAATAAACATTTCGCAAAAAAAAAAATGAAAACAATCTTTTAAAATAAAAATAACAAGTCTTCATAAACAAAAACAGTCGTTACTAATACTGATATCTTTAAAAGTATAGTTTATTCTAACCATTTATCAAAATAAACCTTTAAAAACAAGAATACACAAATATTAAAACAAAACAAATTATTTGTATAGTACTATTCATATTAAAAAAAATATACTTAATAATTATTTTAACTTAATTCTAACCAGTCTGAAAATCACAATTTTTTTATGAATGAAAAAAGAAAAACAAGTAATACTTTTTTAATCAGTCAAATCCTTATAACACGTTTCGCGGTAATTTCTGGGTATTATATTTTGACAAAAATAGTAGTTCTTTCCTGTCCCTTGTATGATTGCTTTGGTCTTCGTTTGAAATATTTGATTCTGTAGTCAAGCTACTGGTTCCAGCAACGGGACTTAAATTATCCACAACTCCTTCATCTGAACTGTTTGATGAAGAGCTACTGGATGAAGAGCTTCTTGAAGAAGAATCACTTGGAGATTTTGTTGTTCGACCTCGAAGCAGATTGGGAGTTTTGCTTTGCTATCAGGAACAAAATGCGGATCATAATCAGAATCATCAAAGTCGCTCTGGCCTGAGTGGATGGGTGAAATGTAATATTTCTTTTGGTTGCATTTTGTTATCAGGCTATCGTTACTAACCATATTTGGAGAACACAAAGACATTAAAATTTTGGGAGAACGGTTTACGTCAGTTTCTTGAAGGACTGGATGAATTGTCGATGACGGTGGTATAGAAAGTGTTGACTGTTCAATCGCATCATCGCTGTCTTCTCTCTGTGTGTTTGTATACACTGATGACAATAATGACGGTGACGAATTTCTGACAAGTTCGTGATTTTCCTTAACGTGATGGCTGCTTGTAATACTTCTTGCCATATCAACAAGTACACGGCCACGATGTATACTGAACCTACAAATAAATAAAATTTTGTTCAAATAAATTATTGATTGATGGCTGTCACAAATAGTGTATTAACTCTAAATTATTAAAATATTACTTCTAAGAAAGCATTTTTCTCATACCACTTGTACAAATTCGAATGAGTTATAGATCGAATCTCCGTCGAATCCGTGTCGATCTGCAATTGACATATAGATATTATGAATTATACATTTATAAATCATACAAAAATCAACTTAACCTTATGACTCAACAAAACTGTATCATATCAAAAACTACTAACCAAATCAATTATAGTGTCATAAGTAGAAATAATACTTTAATTATTGTTTTTGTAAATCAGTAATAGTGTAATAACTCGATATAACACCAAGCGCGTGTTTAGGTCAAATCAACAATACTATGTTAATTCAAAATAAAAATATAAATTTTACATACCTGATTGAGTAATACTGTTGCAACTCAAAATATTACGCCAAGCGACACGTGCTCTCCCGATCACCGATGGTCGCAACTAAAGATGAAGCAATGTTGCGGGAGGGGGAGTGGCAACCGAAATTTCGTAAATAGTGACTTATAGCACCATCTCTTATCTGTTTTTTGCACTATTCGAACGACGGTTTTGATGACGTGTGAGGAATTAAATTTTACGTGTGTTTATTGTATTATGTCAAGTTCGACCAATTTTGAGTTGATACACTATTGTATTATTAGTGCGATATAACTTTAGAAAAGTTACATTGGTACTTGCCTAACCTGGAATCGAACCCGCATACTCATACTTGAGAACATACTTGCCGTGTTGAATGCTACCATAGAATTGGTAGATCGTGTCGAATGCTGCCATTAAATTGGTAGGTTGTATCGTATGCTACCATTAAATTGGTAGGCCGTATCGAACACTGCCATAAAACAATAAATTGGTAGGCCGATCGAATGCTGGCATTAAATTGGTAGGTCGTGTCAAATGCTGCCATTAAATCGGTAGGCCGGGTCGAATGCTGCCATTAAATTGGTAGGTCGTGTCGAAAGCTGCCATTGAATTGGTAGGTGGTGTCGAATGCTGCCATTAAATTGGTAGGCCGTGATGAATGCTGCCATTAAATTGGTAGGCCGTGTCGAATGCGGCCATTAAATTGGTAGGTCATGCTAAATGCTGCCATTAAATTGGTAGGTCGTGTCAAATGCTGCCATTAAATTGGTAGGTCGTATCGAATGCTGCCATTAAATTGGTATGCCGTGACGAATGCTGCCATTAAATTGGTAGGCCGTGTCGAATGCTGCCATTAAATTGGTAGGTCATGCTAAATGCTGCCATTAAATTGGTAGGTCGTGTCAAATGCTGCCATTAAATTGGTAGGTCGTGTCGAATGCTGCCATTAAATTGGTAGGCCGTGTCGAATGCTGCCAATAAGTTAGTAGATTGTTGATATGAAAGTAGAATGCTTTCATATTGGAGCATTTTGTTATTTTTATAATATAAAGTCAAAGAATGTTTATACGAATATCTTATGTGTACAATACTACACCCCACTCGGTCACTGGTCAAACACCATCCGAACTTTTCTTCCAAAGATTAAATAGGGACAAAATTCCTTCATTAGAAAGTCGAAGTAGAAATAATAATGATTCAAATGTGAGATACAGAAATAAGAGTCAGAGAAAATTGTGAGTGATACAGTTTATGTGTGTAAGAAAGAAATGGAGAAAACAAATAAATTGGCGCCAAACTTGGATCAGTCTCAGCATACTGTAGAGGGCGCTAATGGAGGAGATTGTGTTGTATGAATTTAAGAAACAGGACAGTCTTATAGATAGAGCATTATTTATTTGGAAAAAGTTGAAGGGGAATGGAAGCCAGTGATACCGGATGAGCAGTCGGTACACGGAAGTTCAAAGGAAAAAATAATAATGTTATATTTTGATTTGTTGGATTTAATCAGGTATAATAAATATGTTTCAAGAGATATAGTATTTATAGATTAAATTTTGTTAATTTGCTACCAAGTTGATATAATAAAATAAATAAATAAATATAATAGGAAAGGGATGTAGTGTATGCGTTTTATCATTGACCACAGACAACACTGTCACTGTCACTGTCACTGTCAAACAGATAACACTGTCTCGAGCGCACCACGTCGGTCATTCTTACGAGAGCCACGAGCGAGAGTAGACGTGTCGGTAGTCTGTCCGTTAAGTGCGTGTGCGAGCCTGTGATATTCAACGAAGTAAAGGTTTTACACTATGTAATCTCATTGTTACCACGTCAGTGTCGATAATGGAAATTCTAAGAAATTTAGGTCAAATATCGAAAATTGTAGGCATGCTTCGGGTGAAAACTTGATACTCATATTTATATCGGATGATACTATAAAACCGTGAAGATTTGGGCCTGACCTGATGATGGAGATGACAGAGAATCAAGGGAATCCACATCGGAAGCAACTGTAATGTGTTTTGGCTTACTTAATTTGTATTGATTAGAGCTTTACAACTAAATATGTTATGACTGTAACTTCAGGGTTGGAAGTTAGTTTTGTAGATTGAAAGTTAGCTAAGTCAGATGGTCAAAAGGATAGAAAAATAATATTATAAAGGTTAATTTGTCATTATTTATTATTTTAAGGGAAAACGTAATCAGGGTCAAATAAATTTCTGCAGACAGGAAACCTACATAAAAAAAAGATTTGATGCTTTTTTTGGGCTCAGGCAAGACTGATATTATATTATTATTCTCGTTTAATAAAACAAATACGTAAATTGTAAAAAACAAAACTATCGAATAAAAAAAAACCGCCCAAATGCGAGTCGGACTCGCACACCGAGGGTTCCGCCGTACAAACGTAGCGGTTTACAATTTATGACCTACTAGCTTTCCGCCAGCGGCTTCGCCCGCGTGGAGTTCGGTTATATCGCGCTGTTTAAATTCCTCTCGGTAACATCAAATTTTTCCGGGATAAAAGGTAGCCTATGTTCTTTCTCAGGGTCTAAAGATTGTCTGTGCCAAACTTCATCAAAATCGGCTGTGAGGTTTAGGCGGGAAAGCGTAACAGACAGACAGAGTTACTTTCGCATTTATAATACTAGCATTGATTTAGAATTTTTCACAGTTTAGAGGCAATTAGATTTAAGAAGTCATCATCATCCCAGCGTTAATCCCAGTCGCATCCGAAGCCTTTTCAGCTTTGGAGTCTGGGGTTCGTCTTACCAGTCCAACTGCTGATATGGCTAAACTTCGACATTTTCTATGAAGCGACTGCCGTCTGACCTCTACAACCCGAAGGCGACATCGAAGCATTGCAGTTAGACAAATTGTAGGACTTTTGAGGGCTCCAACAACCCGTAACGACTGCCACTAGATGTTCGTAGGGCAACCGGGACCAACGGCTTAACGTGCTTTCTGAGGCACGACCAGACCAGTACAAATATTCATATTCATGCATACAAATACTTGCACTGTGCGGGGATCGAACCCGCGCCACCTTGCGCAGCGGCCGCGTCCGCTACCGCTACGCCACGGAGGCTGTCAATTAGATTTAAGAAGTGTTTGATATGAATTTCAACTTTAATATCTCGACGCGTTCATGTGAAAAAGGGTAGGTAGTAAGTTTATAATTATTAAAAAAATATTTTATGTCATGTAAGCAAAAATAATATTTTAATATTTTATGTTCTTCTTCAAATTTATCATTTCACAATTTTTCCTTTATCTGTCTGTACTATAATATAACGCTGTTTCGTGCCGAATTTCAAGATTCTGAGTTCACGGGAAGTACCTTGTAGGTTTTGATTCCCTAGCGTGTGACGGAAATTCGTCTAAGGTGTCGGTATAAACCGCTGTATCTTTTGATCGCTTTAACTTAGAAGTTTGATTTTTTCACTGCTTAAAGGGACAATAGACCTAGGTATTTGGTATAAATTTTAATTTGATACCTTTATTCGTTCGTGAGAAATAAGGTAGTAAGTTTCATTTTATTAAAATATGTTTATTATATTATATAACTAAAAAAATGTGATTTTCGCAATTTTTCCTATATTTGCATTATATCACAATCCTTCATGCCACATTTCAAGATTCTGAGTTTACGGGAAGTATCCTGTAGGTTTTGATTCCTTTGCGAGTGTCGAAAATTTGTTGAAAATATCGACATATCGGCTGTATCTTTTGATTGGTTTGGCTTAGAAGTTTGATATTTTCACAACTTAAAGGGACAATAGACCTAGGTATTTGGTATAAATTTCAATTTGATAACTTTATTCGTTCGTGAGAAATAAGGTAGTAAGTTCCATTTTATTAAAATATGTTTATTATATTATTTAACTAAAAAAAATGTGATTTTCGCAATTTTTCCTATATTTGCATTATATGACAATGCTTCATGCCAATTTTCAAGATTCTGAGTTTACGGGAAGTATCCTGTAGGTTTTGATTCCTTTGCGAGTGTCGAAATTCGTTGAAAATATCGACATAAGCGGCTGTATGTTTTGATTGGCTTGGCTTAGAAGTTTGATATTTTCACAGCTTAAAGGGACAATAGACCTAGGTATTTGGTATAAATTCCAATTTGATAACTTTATTCGTTCGTGAGAAATAAGGTAGTAAGTTCCATTTTATTAAAATATGTTTATTATATTATATAACTAAAAAAATGTGATTTTCGCAATTTTCCTATATTTGCATTATATGACAATGCTTCATGCCAATTTTCAAGATTCTGAGTTTACGGGAAGTCTCCTGTAGGTTTTGATTCCTTTGCGAGTGTCGAAATTCGTTGAAAATATCGACATAATCGGTTGTATCTTTTGATTGGCTTGGCTTAGAAGTTTGATATTTTCACAGCTTATAGGGACAATAGACCCGAGTATTTCTTGTGAATTTCAGCTTGATACGTCTACGCGTTCTTGAGATAAAGGGTCTTGACAGACAGACAGACAGACGGACAACAAAGTGATCCTATAAGGGTTCCGTTTTTTCCTTTTGAGGTACGGAACCCTAAAAACAAATACATATACTATAATATTATTTACACAAAGCTTCCTTTTGCAGAAAAATAAAAAACATCTCATCATCATCATCTCAGCGTTTATCCCGGTTGCATCCGCGGCTTTCGCGTTGGAGCCCGGGGTCCGCTTCAGCAAAAATAATAAACATCTGACTAATACAATATCCGGTCAGACTGGACGCTGACAGCAGCATATTTGGAAAAGGCATGCAAGCAAACGACGTATTTCGTTTGCTTTAATTCCTATAAGACCACAATGAAAGTATGAGCATTTCTAGAAATAACGCAATGAAATAACACAAATTAAATTCAGTCTCTTGATTTTAATTGATTTTTGCATAAGCATGACGAGTAGGTAGTGTTTGTACTATGTTAAAGTAAAGTGTTGTAAATTGTTGAGGAATTCCCTCGACTGTCTATGGTCTTCATCATCAGATCTATTGCAGACCTTCATTTAAACCTATATGGGTGTAAAGTTTTCATCAATATAAATGAATTAAGTCAAAACACAAGGTAACTATTGTAAACCTTTGAGGAGTTCCCTTAACTGGCCTTTGTCTTCATCATCAGAGCTTTAATGGCAATCACAACTCATTTAGGTGTAAAGTTCTTATCAATATAAATTTATTAAGCATAAACACGAGGCAGCTGATGTGAATCGTTAAGGAGATCCCTCGGCTGTCTGCCGGCTCCATCATCAAGTCCGAACTTTACTAAATTGTAGTGCGTTAAAACACTTAATGAAAAAACATAGAAATGACCTAGGCGCCCCCATGTTTTTTTAAATTTCTCCTAGGTTTCCTTAGTCTTCCATCATCAGACCCTAATTTCCTTAACATGAGACCTTGAAGATATTATCTTTCTAATTTAAAAAAAATATGTGGCACTCGGGAACTGCCGCGGTAAAGCTACTGCATAGCATTTTTTATCAACTTATGCAATAGGGTATTTGACTAAAAAAACCTAATTAGTCCGTCAGTCAGATTTCCAAAAAATACTCATCATCATCATTTCAGCCGAAAGACGTCCACTGCTGGATATAGGCCTCCCCCAAGGTTCTCCACGACAACCGGTCCTGCGCTTCCCGCATCCAGCGGTTTCCCGCGACCTTCACTAGGTCGTCGGTCCACCTTGTCGGGGGCCTACCCAAAAAATACCAGACACATATTTTTTCTTTTTTCATATAAACAAAAAATGAATACGACACAGTGCTTTGAAAACTCGTGTGACGTCACTGCACGCTACACTTTTTAGCGGCCAGTGACGTCACCAGCCATCACTCCTGATCTTTGATGCCTATTATATTTGTCAATTTTTATAGATTTGATAAAACAAAATATAGGAAATGTAAAACTTATATAATAAACCTATCCAATATTTTTCTATAATCTGAATGACGGACTAATTAGTTTTTTTTTAGTCAAATACCCTATTATTTATATTATAGTAAAGTTATCCGCAAACAAACATAAAAAAACATATAACCTCCTCCCTTTTGAAATCGGTTAAAAAAACGAACACCAAAATGAACATCAATAACAGAGATACTTTATGATAGTATTATACTCTATGCGACATGCGGTGCGTGAGCGAGCAAGCAGATGCTTTCTCGCTCACGCGCCGACCGCTATGCTAGCGGACCGCGCGATGACGAACGACACGGGTTCCCCCTTCGAGAGCTTGTGGCATACTGAATCTTAATAGCTCGGGCAAGAGAAATGATGGGGAATACGCTCAGATTGTTGAATAAAATTTTTGTTTTGGTCGTTTTAAAAAAAATATTTCTACAATAATGTTCGTCGTGAAATTGCCTATCCATTAGTGTAAGAACGAAATCAAAATAATGCTTACTTTTCGAGGAGAAGCACGTTTTTGATAATTATTTCTCTTGTCAGAGGTTTCGTTGTGAAGGAATTATTTAAACATTATGCTTAGTAAAAAAAAAATCTACAATTTTGGAGCCAAGATTATGGAAAAAATTTACGTATTTTTAATAAGTTGATATTTCTTTTGGATAAAGAGTAGATAGCTCCGAAAAACTACATAAAAACGGCCTGCGGTGTGTTTTTCCTCTGGAGCCGCCTTAAGGTGGGAATGGACTTCTACAGCTGATTGTAACTTGTACTCAGGATAACCAAACGATATTCGTTAAAGGTTATACAGGTCTAAACTCTAAACACTCCGACGATGAGGTGGAAGCTATGTATGAGGACGTCAGTAGAGCCATACATTCCTCCAAAACCCACTACACTGTTGTCATGGGGGACTTTAAAGCAAAACATGGGCATGTGACAGGCGGACGAGACGAAAGTGGGGCAATTTGCAATTTGATTTCATGGAAAAGGAAAGACCCTTTATGATGAACTATTTTTTCAAGAAACAATTGCACCGCAAGTGGACCTGGATTAGCCCCGATGGTCAGACCAAAAACGAGATTGACTTCATAATGTCAACGAGAAGGTGTTCAACGATGTCTCCGGGATCCATGCGGTTAAAACCGGGAGTGTTCACCGTATTGTTAGAGGCATCTTGAACCTCAACATTAGGCTCGAACGCTCTCGACTTATGAAGTCTACGCTCCGTCCAGCGTCAACCCAACTCTAAAATCCAGAAAGCTTTCAGATCGAACTGCAAAATCGCTTCGAATGCCTCGGTGAATGCGTAGATGTGGACGATTATAACAACAGGTTTGTGGAAACTCTCCAAACGGAAGGGTCCAAGTTTTACAAAACCCTCCGTTCAAAAGGACAGAAGAAGATCTCCGGTCCCACCCGTCGGCTAATGGAAGAAAGACGGCAGGTGGTCTTAAAATCCCATGATGACGCTTCGCGTATCAGATGCCTTAACAGACAAATCTCAAAGTCTCTGACTCGCGATATACGCCAATTTAATACAAATTGTATTAAAGAGGCTATCGAGCGGAACAAAGGCTCCAAAGTGTCCGCACGACCAAAATGTCCGCACGAGATTTGTCTGTTGGACAGAGCCTACTTGCGAAGCTGAAGACTGGAGATGGTCGGATCGTCACTTCCAAGCCCGAGCTTTTGGGTGAGATTGAGAAATTCTACGGAGAGTTATACACATCAACACACGCACCTGTTGTAAGCCTGGCTAATGATCCTAGAGCCAGACTAACCCGATACTACACCGACGATATCCCGGACGTCAGCCTGTACGAGATTAGTATGGCCCTGAAACAGCTCAAGAACGATAAGGCAGCTGGAGATGATGGAATTACGGCTGAGCTTCTGAAAGCGGGTGGCAAACCGGTTCTTAAAGCGCTTCAGAAGCTATTTAATTCCGTCATTCTTAAAGGCGAAACGCCTAAGGCGTGGCACAGGAGCGTGGTGGTTTTGTTTTTCAAAAAGGTGACAATACCCTCCTGAAAAACTACAGACCGATATCCCTCCTGAGCCATGTCTATAAGCTGTTTTCTAGGGTCATCACGAATCGTCTCGCTCGCAGGTTCGACGACTTCCAGCCTCCCGAACAAGCAGGCTTCCGAAAAGGCTTTAGCACCATAGACCAAATACATACGCTGCGGCTAGTTATACAGAAGTCCGAGGAGTAAAACAAACCACTATGCTTGGCGTTTGTGGACTATGAGAAGGCCTTCGATTCGATCGAGACTTAGGCGGTGCTACAGTCTCTCCAGCGGTGCCAAATTGACCATCGATACATTGAGATGATAAAGTTTTTGGACAAAAACGTCACCATTTCAGTCCGTCTCCAGGATCAGGACTCGAAACCGATCCAACTTCAGCGTGGAGTGAGACAAGGAGATGTCATATCTCCCAAATTGTTCACTGCTGCGCTGGAAGATGTCTTCAAACTCCTGGACTGGAAAGGACTTGGCATCAACATCAACGGCGAGTACATCACTAATCTCCGTTTCGCAGATGATATCGTGGTCATGGCTGAGACCCTGGAAGACTTGGGCAAAATGCTCAATGACCTTAGCAGAGCTTCCCAACAAGTGGGTCTAAAGATGAATATGGATAAGACAAAGATCATGTCGAACTCTCATGTCGCACCCACTCCAATTGTAGTTGGCTGCTCTGCACTCGAAGTTGTTGACGAGTAGGTATATATACCTGGAACGAACAGTCCAACTAGTTAGGTCCAACTTCGAGAAAGAGGTGTCTCGTCAAATCCAGCTCGGCTGGGCAGCGTTTGGGAAGCTACGCTACATCTACTCGTCGTCCAAGTTACCACAGTGTCTCAAGACGAAAGTCTTTGACCAGTGTGTGTTGCCAGTGATGACTTACGGAACTGAAAAGTGGCTGCTCACAATGGGCCTCATACGAAGGCTCAGAGTCACACAAAAGGCAATGGAAAGAGCTATGGTCGGAGTTTCTCTGCGTGATCGAATCAGAAATGAGGAGATCCACAGAAGAACCAAAGTCACCGGCATAGCTCTGCGTCGCTAAACTTAAGTGGCAGTGGGCAGGGCACATTGCTCGTAGCGGCCACGTACTGGAAAACGCAGCGTAGGGAGGCCCCCAACAAGGTGGACCAATGACCTGGTGAAGGTTGCGGGAAGCCGAGGGATGCGGGCAGCACAAGACCGGCCAGCGTGGAGAGCCTTGGGGGAGGCCTTTGTCAAGCAGTGCACATCTATAGGCTGAAGAAGAAGAGATGTCATATTAACTGTAAAGTCTGAACTTAAGGTTAATACTTTAAAGATTTAAGTTAGCCTTGCGCCGACATATTTGATTTTTTTTTCTTTTTGTTTTACTCATATTATTTAAACGCCAGACACCATACTTTATATAAGAGAAAATTCAATTAATTTGAAACCAACACTAAAACGCCAAATAATCTAATACGGGACATAGACTTCGGCTTCCGCCAATAAAACAAAAAGTATTTCAAAAATATGTGTACTGCATGTCAATATTAATAATAATTTCAAATAGATTTTCCTTGTCGTCAATATTTAAAAAAATAATTATGAAACTACTAATATTTAAAATTTATTATACTATTCGTACTTTCTAGAAGAAATCACTAGAATCTGTAACTAGTGAGTTAGATCAGCATTTTTTTTTTCCAATCAACCTTAAACTTTAATGATTGAGAAATAAAAGTAAAAAATTATTAAAGTTTTACAGATTGTAGTTACTTGACGAGCTGATGTCTTTACAAAATCTGTCAAATTTCTTTAAAATTTTCAAACTTTATCGCTAAAGCATTAAGATTTAAGGTTCATTAGGAAAATTTGTGAGTATCGGGTACTTAGTCGTATATTTTGGCGTCTGTACAAGCATCCAGCAAAGTCGGGCTATCAATAATAATTATGCAATATTGTAATATTTAGGTGCGCGAATTCAGAATTCAAAATATTAATACAATACAAAACATCACATACGATTCAAAATATTATACACAATTCAAAATATTATATACAATTAAAAGTATGTAAGTTTAAAAAAATGCTAATATATACACCGCACTGATCACAACATTTCTCGCACGATGTGTAAGTGTAACCTTTCTATAACATAATATATACCACCACTAGCATAGCATACATAGTGGTGGACGGAGAAAAATTCTGGTAAGAAATATAAACAATAAAACATAAAGATACAATGAATAGTCTTTGGTATATACACCATATAAATAACAGAACATAAATATGAAAATTTTACAAATGACGACACAACGGGCGGTCAGGGCGATCTTTTACAGATAGCCTTTGGATGGAATACCAAGGGCAAGAAGAGAAAGAGAAACAGTGTAATAGTCTACAGTGTAGGTACTATTTGGATTAAAAAATATATATAAAAAAAGAGAAATAAATATTTACATTATAGAAGTAGTGTAATGTTTAAAAAGAGAAAGTAGTTTTTATATCATACTGGACTAAGGTCCGTATTACAGAACGTCACTCAAGCATTGATCTCTGCTTAAGCATTACTTAATTCTAGTTTTAACCAATCAAAAGGCTTGAAACGAGACTTAAGTAGAGCTTGAGTTTGAGTGACGTTCTGTAATACGCACCTAAGATCTCACGCCTTACAGACATGGTCAAGGCTTTTTCCTTTCATTCCATATACCTATTATGCATACTGATTCATCCTCTCTATTCTGGGATATACTCTATGTGATGCAATGTGAACTTATTATAACATGGTATACATGCAAATGAAGCATGCAGCCTGCAGGATGTCACAATATCAATATTTCCTATGTAGCTACATTTTGTCCCGTAAGGTGTACATATGTAGATACAAATATAAGAAATTTACAAAAATGATGTGTGGGATAATTTTAGGCATCCATCCAAAATGTCATATAGTTAAGGATTAAAAAATAGGATAATGATAGTTTGGGATCATTAGATACGTTTTTATTACAGAAACGTTTTATGATACTTTCTTTATTCATCTTTTATCACATGAATGTGACACACATGTGAGGCACATGGTTTTATTTAAAATATCCACCTAAGTATATCTAGAAGTTTTCACATTGGGGGAAATTTTCACATTGGGAAAGTTTTCATGTGCAAAATACATAATACATTGTAGGAATATTTCAAACCCATCAGCATACTGCTTCGCACAAGGCATGTCACTCAACGCTTGCAAGACATTACATGATTCCCTATAATCTGATTGATAACTTCGATAGCAATTTCTCATCGAACTTGAGAAGTGATTTAAATATTTGCGAAAAACTTTCATTTGAGTCTTATTTAAAACCGTATCAAGACATATATCGTCAGCGCGTGCGCTACAGATGATACAATCCTCGCACACTATTCTATGATTAATAAATATTTTTTTAGCTCGCCTAATAAGGTCTTTCCTGTTAATATTATCTAACCAATGGCCTCTGAAAGAAAAAAAAAAGCAATTAAATACATAAGATGTATTTCTGAATTAGTTGTTATGCTGGGGATACATTAGCGGGCGAAGATTCGTATCGCGTTGGTCGGTATTCTTGTCTACATTGGCGGTCGAAGATTCGGAAAGCGGCCTATGGCGAACATTCGTTGTTTAGTTGTGCGGCCGAGACGATGGAGGAAGCAGTGGCTTTGCATTATATGTCACTAAATTATTATTTATTACATGTGTACAAAATAAAAACAATGAAAAAAATCAAAGAGAACGTCAGTCCCGCTTCAAAGTCTGGACGACACTAAAGTGACGTAGGTGTGGCCACTCCAGCGAATATTGTAGCGACAACTCCTTGGAAGCACGCCACTTTACCGACAGTGCCCCGATGCTACATACATCGTCTGCGCACGAATACATTGCGTTGCAACGATATAGCCGGCCACAAACATCGCCGTAGCCCGTATTTTCACCGTAGCCGGCTAATGTAGCTCCGGCATTACAAATAATATTCATTGTTGTGTTGGAATTGTCTATGGAATTTTCGCTCTTGTCTATAGGAACCGACTACGCTTTGGAATGGCCATTCAAACTTCATTTTATGAATAACAGATTCATACTTCAAATTAAAAAGTATTCAATATTTAGGTATGTATAGTGTTACAAATAAATGTTAGTACATATTGTTTCGAATAGACCTTATGTCGATGGCATAAGGTTCAATATCGCGTTTCGTGCAGTATGTAACTTTTTAGCCCTATATCTCCAAATCTAGACATTATTCAGGTACCGTAAAAAACGCATTACTAGACCTAGGGTGGCCTATCGAATGGTACAGGTTTAAACAATTTTGTCAACGAAGCGACGACATCGAAATTTCTAGAAACTCGTTTCCGGGAAATACCGTAGGTACCTACTGTATGTGTGTGAATGTACTCGAAGTTATGCGCTATTATTATTACGTCTAGACGAATCTGGAATGTTCGATCAGCTGACCTATACAGTATGTTAAATAACAAAGGGCGTTCCCTTAAACTCGTTAATATACAGTATGTTAAATAACAGAGGGCGTTCCCTTAAACTCGTTAATATATATCATTAATAGATTAAAATAAAAATATCGGCATAGAAAAATAAGCATAAAAAAATCCGAATAAAAAAAAATTCTAATTGGAAATAAATTTGAAACCTCCTGTTTTAAATCAAAATAGTAGTCGTCATGTATAAATAAATTGCGACGTTGCCGTCTTTCATGTTCGCGTGTACTAGCCCCGCACGATGATATTGCGATCGGCGGCCATCTTGGTGACGTAGTCGACCTCGCACCGTCGGTACCGTTCGCAAGTTCAGTCCGCGCTTACCCACTTACGCACATCGAATATTTTTGTTAGTTTTTTGTTTTTTTGTTATCCTGTTTTATTGTTGTTCTTGAGTTTTGTTGTTTAGTTTTGTTAGCTGTTACTCGTTAAAATGAGTAAGAAATTAATTCACAATCGTGCTCGTGAAATTATAATTAAAGTGGACAATTATTTTGTTAAAGAAAAAGAGGACTGTAAGTTAGTTCTTGAAAGTATAAACCGTGATTTAAAAAGTACTTCGGACACTACTGAGGACATTTTAATACCGAAGCAACAGCTAAACCAAAGTCACGGAGCGTGTGGCATGTGCCACAGGCGTTGCAAAAAATACTGTGACTAAATTGCGACGAGAGCATGAGTCGGCAACAGCCAGTGGCAGCAAAATGAGAACTCCTACTAAAGGAAAAAGACAAAAGAAGGAATATTTCGACGGGTTTTCCTTAACAGGTTTAAGAAATATTATACATTCAATGTATACGGTGAGGAGAGAAATACCCACAATGCGCAAAATCTTGGCGGCTTCAAAATTAGACCTTAATTATACCAATAGTGAAACTACATTAAGAAAAATAATTAAATGTGATTTAGGCTACCAATTTAAACGATGCTACCAAAAAAGACTGGCTCTAATTGAAAGACCCCAAATTCAAGCGTGGAGGGCTAGATATTTATGACGTATGAAAGAAAATGACTCGCTTGCTAATAACAAAAGACCCGTTATTTATCTCGACGTAACGTGGATACACGCACACTACACGGTAAAAAAATGTTGGCAAACAGCAACCGATGTCGGAGTGAGACGGAACGACAGCCCCGGCCGCCGATGGATAATAGTTCACGCGGGAAGTGAAAGCGGTTTTGTTGACAATGCCCTTTTAATGTTTAAAGCAGACACCAAAACGGGGGATTACCATAATCAAATGAATGTTGAGAATTTCACCAAGTGGCTTACAGAAAAATTAGTACCCAACATACCACGCAACTCCATAATTGTGATGGACAACGCCCCTTATCACAGCAGGGAAGAGAATAGGCCACCAAGTATGAACAATAAAAAACAGTTGATGGTTGAGTGGCTACAAGCTCACAACATCGACTTTCCCAACGACAGTACAAAACCTGAACTGTATTTATTAATTAAACGGCACAGACCGCCGAAAAATTATAAAATTGTCAATTTATTAGCTGCCAATGGCCATGAGGTCGTTAGATTACCACCCTACAACTGCGACCTCAACCCCATTGAGTACATCTTGAACCTGGTAAAGATGAGGGTGTCAGAAAAAAATGTGGAGCAGTTGGAAAGTCGCATTGAAGCTCTGACATTGGAGGCGTTGGCGTCAATAACTCCAGATGACTGGCGAAAGGAAGTCAATCATGTTAAACGGCTTGAAGAGGAATATTGAAAAAAAGATCGAATAACTGACGAGTTATTTATCATAAATACGGCAGACGACAGTGAATCGGAAACGACAGACACAGAAAGCCGTTCTGATTCGGAAGACTGTATGAGTGGAATTGAATAAATAGGGTAAGATTATATTGAATTATATATAAAAAAAAATTTACATACTATCCTGGTGTTATTTGGTACTCTGGTTTAATTCCCGCTCACAAATTAACAGAAATGTAGTTAGCAAAAGTTAATAAACATGTAAGAAAGATATACGAATAAGTATATTTTTCTTACGTCTACAAGAATTATTTCCTTGAATTTTTTAATAATGAAAGTTTATTTGTCAGAATATGGATGAGTAGGTATGTGTATGTATAATAAAATTATAAAATACAAATAAATCCTTAACCCGAAAGAATGATAAATGCAAAATTAATAAACTATAATTTTGCATTTAACATTCTTTTGCTAGCTGTCCTTTCGTGTGACAGATGACGTCACAAAGCTGTTATTGTGACAAGGTTCCATCGCAATATCATCGTGCGGGGCTTATACAGTGTGTTTCTTTTACATGTCAATTTCAAATTTTTATTGAATATTTTCTTATTGGAAAAAATTTTAAAACATTTTGTTTTCGAATGGAAATATTTTTTTTTAGCATGTATGTATGCTATACTATTTCGGGTTAACGGGAACGCCCTCTGTTAGTTAACATACTGTATATCATTAATAGATTAAAATAAAAATATCAGCATAGAAAAATAAGCATAAAAAAATCCGAATAAAAAAAAATTCTAATTGGAAATAAATTTGAAACCTCCTGTTTTAAATCAAAATAGTAGTCGTCATCTATAAATAAATTGCGACGTTGCCGTCTTTCATGTTCGCGTGTACAGTGTGTTTCTTTTACATGTCAGTTTAAAATTTTTATTGAATATTTTCTTATTGGAAAAAAATTTAAAACATTTTGTTTTCGAATGAAAATATTTTTTTTAGCATGTATGTATGCTATACTATTTCGGGTCAACGGGAACGCCCTCTGTTAGTTAACATACTGTATACAATATGTTAAGAAAACCCTGTCCGACCCATAAGGATAATAAAGGTTAGGTAAACACATGACCAAATATAATATAAAATTTTACGTAATCATCATAGTAACAATACTAATGAATTTCGAAAATAATCTTTTTTTCCCGCGAATTAATAACTTCCCCGAAATTTGGTAATTTTTAAAAAAGTGACAACACCGTTTTGACGGTACGCTTATGCGATTCAACCACGCGTCGCGTGCCCTACACCCCGTCGCCCGCGGAAGGGTGGTCCTAACGCCCATGTATGTACACACATAAGTTACCTCTTTTTGCAAAATAATATTTATTTTTAGGGGGATTTTTTTTAAACTATAGTCCGGCTTGGACGGTATTAGTAGAATCAGTTATCGATTCCTAACAATACCTTCACAGATCGGACAGGGTTTTCTTTACATATTGTATAGCGCCGTGACGCCGGCACACAGTCAGTCTGCATTCGACTAGCGATACAACAACAAGCGACAGTTAAGAAGCGATCTTTGAGAATATCTACTGCGACAACTGTAACGAGAACTTCGAGTACTACGTGAAGTAACATCTGTAGTGTTATTGTGTGTTTACGACACGGACTTCGTGGACGTAAGGGAAGACTTCGGTGCAACGTCAGCTACATTCTAGTTGTCATTGCCTACGATCGACTGTACCTAGTGGTGTCGTGGTGACCTAGTGGTTAAAACACCAGCCTCTCAAGTATGAGTGTGCGGATTCGATTCCAGGTCAGGCAAGTACCTACCAATATAACTTTTGTAAGTTATATGTACACACATCAAAAGTGTCTAGGGATCAACATATATTTTTGCAATAACTTTTCTCCTGATTGATATTAATTAAAATTTTCTTTAAGGATTCATCAAATAAAGTGTTTTCGTTTGTCACAGTAACGATAAACCAAGTCACCTTTGCATTAATAAAGAAATTTGCCATTTTCCTAATAAAGGGATATTTGACATTTGAACCACTAACACAAAAGTTCGAAAAAAAGACTGAAATAACAGTTTTCTCTAAAATTTTATTGGGTAACTTAAACAATTAATAATCCGTGTTTCTACCGCGAACACTAACAACACAAGAACATCGGTTTGGCATACTCAAAATGAGTTCATCCAAATCACGCTGTGGAATGGCCGCCCATGTTCGTTGCAACAACAAAAAAAGGTCTTCTTGCGACTGGATACCCTCCATATTCGGCAGAGCTCTTCTCTGTAGCATATCCCATGCATGCTCAATCGGGTTCAAGTCTGGCGACTGAGCAGGCCAGGGCAGGAGATTGATGTTAGCTGCGGCGAGAGTCTGTCTTACAACTCTTGCGGTGTGCGGTCGTGCATTATCATGCATTAACTGAAATAAGGGACCGATTTGCACTTGTAGAGGAACGATGACGTCTGATACAATCGTTTCAGCATAAATTTGAGCGTTGAGGTTGCCTCTGATCCAAATCAACTCAGTTCTTCCGCCGATCCAAATACCCGCCCATACCATGATGGTTCCACCACTATAAGGATGGACTTCCTGGCAGGATTTTAATCGCTGTTGGCGTCCAGGGGTTCTCCAGTGTCGTATACGTCTTGTATCCGGTCTCATACCAAAACGAGACTCATCAGAAAAGCACACGAAACGCCATTGTTCTTCTGCCCAATTTCTGTGTTCAAGAGCCCATTGATATCGAATCCTACGATTGTGCATTGCTATAGGTGGTACCCGTAGCGGTCTTCGGGAATGAAGGTTCACTTCATGCAAGCGGTTTCTGACTGTTTGGTCGCTAATTAAGTTCCCTGAAGAGTGATGAAGCCTCACGGCTAACATCATGGCGGTTATTGTTGGAGCTCTTCGAGTTAAGATTTGAATGTATCGGTCTTGTCTCCGTGTGGTGCAGCGATACCGTCCTCCATGGCGCTCAGCCACGGTACCAGTGCTTCGGTAACGTGTCCAAAGTCGACTGATAACACTCTGACTTGTATTCAGAGCTAAAGCCACAGTACGTTGCCGGGAACCAGCTTCTATCATTCCCACGGCTCTGAGCATTTCTTCCCTGCTTAAATGACGTCGCCGCTCCATAATAACGTTGGTTTTAATCAGTAGTAGGGAAACAGTAGCACTAATAATGTCTTCAATGCGTTGTATGTTTTTATAGGGAAAATATTGACAGCTGATTTTCATCTTTTACTCGAATTTGATTCACAGTTCCTGATTCAAATTATGAAATGCACCAAAAAGGGTCCATATAAATTTATAAAATCATAAATTTATTACAAAGCCACATCTCAATCTCAAGAAATCCGCATAAAAATGCTTGATCCTTAGACACTTTTGATGTGTGTACATTCTAAGTATATCTTGGATAATAATGACTGACTACAAGGTGAAGGTAAGCATCTTGAGGAAACCTGAACTTTAAGTCTGAAATATCTAACCCGCATTGAGCAAGCGTGGTGATTACGCTCAACCCTTCTCTGTATGAGAGGAGACCTGTGCCCAGCAGTGGGACGATAAAAAAGATTGATGATGATGATGATACACGAGGCGAATTGCCTACTTTGAGAAAACTTACCGTGTCGTTCAGAAAGGCAGAGTTATTCAAAGAAAGCTTGCCATCTTTATCGACGGTATGGAAAAATATAGGTTTTTCGTATAAAAAAGTGAAAAACGAAAAATTATTCCGGAGAGAACCCACGTTAGTCTAGCTCGAGTGAATTTTCTCCGATAAGTAAAAAAAATATCGAACTGGGACAAAGTCGTATTTCTAGACGAGACATGGCTAAACGCCAATCATACCGTAGCAAAGGCTTGTACAGATGCTAACTACAGAATCAAGCACTAAAGTACCCGAAGTCAAAGGTATAAGACTGATTATAACTCACGCTGGGACTTCATCTGGTGAAATAAAACGAGTGAATATGACGACGAAATGAATTTTGACAAATTTAAGAATTGGTTTTTAAAATTGTTAGATAATTTTAAGGAACCACATAATATTATTACGGGCTAGGGGTACTAAAACGCCGGTTAAGGATTGCGAAGTTTATTGGCAACGAAGGTACAGTCGATAGTAGGCAATGACAAGTAAAACGTAGCTGATGTCGCACCGAAGTCCTTCCTTACATCCACGAAGTCCGTGTCGTAAACACACAATAACACTACAGATGTTACTTCACGTAGTACTCAAAGTTCTCGTTACAGTTGTCGCAGTAGGTATTCTCAAAGATCGCTTCTTAACTTACTGTCGCTTGTTTTCGTATCGCTAGTCGAATGCAGACTGACTATGCGTTCGTGGACTTCTCTGCGACCCCGAGTTGGGGGCGCGAGGAGACGGTTAGGGGGCTCCTTTATAGCCCCATGACCGTGGATTTGGTCTCTCGATCCTCAAAAATGGGGACCCGTCCTTGGGTTTCATCTCAGGGGTGCCGTCTTCGTACACCTAAGTTGACGCCGCGAGGGGTGTGCCTTCCCTCGGCGGTCGTTGGTGTGCCTTGTTGTGTGTGACTGTAGGAGCGCCCGAAGTGCTTCTCGACTCCCGTGCGACCAGGCCCCTACCAGGTTGGATCTCTGGTTGCTCCAGAGAAGGCCCAGCAAGAGTCGATCAAGCAACAGGGCGTCGGTTTTAGTTGGCGCTCCGCTACAGTGGGTGGTTACCCCGACTCCCTAACAGTTCAACCAGCTATGTACAGTTGGCTGCGGGGGTGCGGGGGGTGGTAGTGAGTAACGAGCGGTTTGGAGATGTGTGTTCTCCGCTCGTGTGGTATAATGTGTGTGTGCCTGCATGTGGAGTAGCGCATGTGTGTTTGTCGCGCGACTGTGTGTGTGCCTGCATGTGGAGTAGCGCATGTGTGTTTGTCGCGGGCATAGCGCCTATATAAATATAGTCCACAATGCGCACGGCGGTGTTGTGTTGCGAATGTTTAGTTAATATACATGTTTGAGTAGGTCGCTTGTGAACGTGTATGCGACCTACCCGGGCGTCAAGTCCGGTGGCGCGACGTCTGCGATGAGGTCGCGCGGGAATCTCTTCTTATCGGGAAGCCTCGCGTGCCAGGGCGCAATTTGTTTGATGTGGTGGAGGTCGGAGGTGCTGGCGAGGCGTGACGAGAACACCGGGCGTAGGAGGTTTCTGGTTACCTTTACCCGCGCGATGATGTCGCAGACGTGCGGGCCCATGGTGAGCCGACTGTCGAGTGTGACCCCCAAGTACTTGGCGGTCCTGGTCCACCCGACCTCGGTCCCCATGAGCTGAAGGTTCGGTGGATGAAGTCGGCCTCGTGCCGTGACAATAATAGCTTGCGTCTTATCTGCGTTCACCGACAGTCTCCACTTGCTGAGCCAGTCGGGGAGGTCGTCCAGTACGCGCTGCATTTTGATGGCCGCGTGGTCGGCCAACAGCGACGTGGTGATATACGCGGCATCATCAGCGTACAGCGCGAGTGTCGCAGTGTGCGTGGCGGGGATGTCGTCGGTATAGACTGGGTATAACGGAGGCGAGATGCAGCTTCCCTGTGGCACGCTCGCTCTGATGGGGCGTGCACTTGACGACACGTTCTCCACCGAAACCTTGAAGGTTCTGTCCTGCAGGAAGGAGGAGACCACCTGTATCAAGCAACGGGGCGTGGTGGTCTTGGTCAGCTTGTAAATGAGGCCGGCATGCCAGACCCGGTCGAATGCCTTTTCCATGTCGAGGAATACTGCAGCGGCGTACTCCCTCTTATTCACGGCCGCGGTGAGTATGTGCAGTACCCTCGATAACTGGAGCGTCGTACTGTGTTCCGCCCGGAAGCCAAATTGTTCCGGGCGGGGAGTGGTGTGCGGTAGCAGGTAGCGCAGCAGAAGCGCCTCAAACACCTTGGAGGTGGTGGGGAGGAGCGTGATCGGCGGTAGCTTTCCGGCTTTAGGACGTTCTTCCCGGGCTTGTGCAACATGATGAGCTTCCCCTGCTTCCAGCAGGTGGGGAAGATCCCGGTGCGGAGTATGCAGTTGTTCAGGCGTGCTATGGCCGCCACCGTTTTCGGTGGCAGGTGTCTCAGGGTGGTGTTGGTAATCCCGTCCGCACCGGGTGCCTTTCTAGGCTTGGTGCGCCTTATTGCCCCCAGTACTTGGCCCAGGGAGAAAAAAAAGGAGGGCTTCCTCTGGAGCTACCGGCGTCTTGAAGTACTCTCCAAGGTGTTGCTCCACTGCTGCGACATGGTCCAGGGCGTCTGTCTGTTGACGCTCCAGGTGTTCGGCGAATATTTTGGCCCGGTCAGCCGCCGTGTAGCGTAGCGCCCCGTCGCTGTTGCGTAGCGGGCGCACCGGGGCTGGGGTATTCTTGAGGCGTCGGCATAGCCGGTGTACCGACGCCCAGTCGCTGTCTGCCGAGTCTATGATGTTCTCCCAGCTCTCCGATGTGTGCGCATGTAGCTCGGCCTTCACCTTGTCCGTGACACGGTTGAGCTGGTTCTTGATAGTGGGGCATCTTGATTGTTGCCACCGCTTGCGCAGTCGCCTTTTGTCGGCGATCAGGTTTGCGATGTGTGCGGGGAGCTTGGGGTAAAGCCCCTGCGTCGCGGTGGTGGTGCATGTCGCCGCTTCCAAGGCGCTCTGGATGCAAGTGGTGAGCCCCTCAGCCAACTAGTTCACGTCCAAGGCGCCGGTGATGGGCCGTGTGGGCGTGATGGCCTCCATTACCTTCCTGAATTTGTCCCAATCCGTGTGTCGACGTGGCGCCGGATGGGCAACTCTGGTGGCGTGGTCAGTCAGGCGGACGAGCACCGGCTGGTGGTCGGAGCTCAGCTCGTCGTCCAGCACCTCCCGCGCCATCCGGCAGGTGAGGCCTTGGTGTACGACGATGTCCAACACATCAGGTGTGTGTGCTGCGTTGTCAGGGTAGTGGGTCGGCGTCTCCGGTCCGGACACGTCGTACCCTCTGACCTCCGCGTCGGCGAAGAGTCGTCGGCCCTCCGGGTTGGTGGTTCCGCTGTTCTATGCCGGGTGCTTGCAGTTAAGGTCGCCGGCGATGATGGTGGGGTGCGGTGAGGCTAGCAGCGTGTGTATGTCGCTGGTGTTAAGCGGCTTCCTCGGCTATTTGTAGGCTGCGTACATACACACGTGCCTACCGGCGACATGGAGCTGTACACCCAGCGCAGAGATGCTGCTGAGTGTTGGAGGCGATAGCTCCTGGTGGACGACTCTTCGCTTTACCAACACCACCAGGCCTTAGGAAATTCGGCGTCGTTGGCTGTTGGTCTCATTGTATTGCCCATCATTCTTATAGACATGATATCCTGGGAACTTGACCGTGTCCGCTGGTCCCAGGAGTGTCTCGCTGATGAGCGCCATGTCGATGTCCTGTTCCTGCAGGAGAGGACGGAGGAGCACGACCTTCTCCCTGAGGCCGCGGGCATTCTAATGTAGTATTCTCACCGGTCTAGACATATCTATTTAACATAATCAGTTCTGTTATGCCGGTGAGAACAACTGGCATCGGGTCCTGACCCCTGCTGAGCGCCAGCAAAATGTCCTGCAGGACCCGGAGAGCGGCCTCTATTATTGTGGACCCGGGGTTGCCTACCCCGGGTGCGCCCGCCGACAACGAGTGAATCTGTTCTTGTTGTTGTTGGGGTCGTTGCATCTGGCTACGCCAGTCCTGAGCCGAGCTGCTCGGAGCCGGGCCGGGGACTGCCCGGCTCACATGTGTTCGTGTGCCGTTGGTCGGCGGGTGGGAGAGGTTGAGTTTCGGTGGTTTGGGCCCCGCCCCAGTCTGTAGGACATTCGTTGTC
Organism: Sesamia nonagrioides; assembly: GCA_017933935.1. Lineage (NCBI taxonomy): Eukaryota > Metazoa > Arthropoda > Insecta > Lepidoptera > Noctuidae > Sesamia > Sesamia nonagrioides. The sequence goes on along the minus strand of JADWQK010000930.1, from coordinate 434,511 downwards.
CTATTGTCAGTGACGGGGTTAGCAGCGGTGTTAGTCGTGTTGCTATTCTTAGTGTTTTTACCACGCTTGCCGCCGCGTCCTTTTCTCCTCCGTCCTGAGGAGGTGGTGGCCGTATTGCGCGCTGGTGGGTCGTTGGCGGCCGCCATCAGAGTCGCCGATTGGGTTTCCCCTTTCGGCGTCGGCTGTAACGGCCTCTGAGCGGCCGTATTCGACTGGCGCGTGTTGCCGGTGATGGCGACCGTGCCCGCTCGCTTGTTGCGCACCTCCTTGCGCATTACGGGGCACTTGGTGTGGTTAGCGGGGTGCCCCCCCCCGCAGTTAAGGCAGGTGGCGGGCTCCTCCCTGGGCCGCGGGCACTCTCTGGCCATGTGACTCCCGCCGCATCTGACGCAAACGAGCGGTCTGTGGCATTGTTCAGAGGAGTGCCTGAACTGCTGGCATCTGTGGCATTGTGCAGGCCCCCTCTTGCCAACCCACGCCTCCATCTTTACGCCGGGCATGCAGAGGATCTCCCTTACCTCATAGATGCCCGGCAGTAGGTTCGGCGTCTTCTCTAGCACGGCGTGGAAAATGCAGCCGGGTCGTCCTTGCCGCGCCCTGATGACGCGGACGTACTCCGGCTCGTACCCCAGCGAGCGAAGGGCCTCTATATCTGCCGGCGCCGTGTCCGCAGGCAGCCCCCTTATGGCCACCTTATGGCTCCGCTCCGCTGGCAGTGAGTAGTGTTTTCCTCTTTTTCGAGCACCGTCAAATACTTTTGTATGAGACGGTACTCGGAGTCCGTCTGTGGGGTGAATTTAACCCCCTCGCCGAATGGTCTGGCGTTGGGGGCACGCCCCAGTTTTCCTTAAATTGAACCTTGTAATTTTTTTTTATAATGTTTTTGTCCGTGCCGTCGGTAGTTTTTACGTCTACCGACGGATTATTTTTTTCCTCCGCTCGGCCAGGAGGGGCTGAGGGAGGGGGGGCTACGGCGCCTGTTGATCCTGCAGGACTGCGCGTCACTTCCGCGAATGATTGGAGGAGCGACTCACCTGTGCACTGACGCTTCGCAGCTTCCTCCTGCTCGTCTAGGCTACGCTGTCTGCGTTGAGCGGCGCGAGCGGAGAGGGTGGTTTTCGGTGGTAGAAATTTGGGGTCGCTTACCTCGCGGTTCCCGGTTGTTGTCAGGTCCGGTAGTGACGCGCTGGGACCTCGGCGTTCCAGGCTGGCCCTGGTCGCTCGGGAGATGACAACTTCTTCGTCGTCTTCATCGCTGGTATTGTCCGACGCCTCCGATTCGCCCGCACAGGGCGAAAACAGCGACCTCGATGATGGCGACGCTGGTGCTGAGCCCCTCGGAGCGAGGGGTGATACGTATGGCGGTGGTGTTATAGGAGCGCGCGGGCCGGGTGGTGGTGTCCGCTGCAGTGGCTCGCTCTGGGGATGCATAGTTGATGCCGGTCTGGCCGGAGTCTCGATGTCTATGACGGCAGTTGGTTTACCCGCATTTTTCTGGATGTTGCCGAGTTTCGCCGGGTGGGTTTGCGAAACTCGGACTCTCGAAGCCATCGGGTTCCTCACAGCTTGGGCTGTGGTCTGCAGGGCTCCTGGTGTTCGGAGCCTGCTGTCCTCTTTGTGGCCTCGTGGTGATTTCGGCGGCGGTGAGGCGGGCGAGGCCAGGTGCGTCACCGTGGCTCGCCTGGCTTTGCTTCTGCCCTTTTCTTCCCCCCCGCTATGGTGTTGTTCACGGGGAGGGGGTTTGGGCAGAATCCCCGGCTGGGGCATCCCGCTGGGAACGCGCGGTTGTCGCGACCCTGGCGTTTACAAACGCCGGGTGCTAGTGGTTCGGGTCCGTGCAACGATTTCCCTCTACACTTCACTTCACTTTTTTATTATTTTATTCGAGGCAGTATTCGAAAAAAAAGCACAATCAGCTCTGCGGTATTAGATGTGTGTATCTAGATGCGCGCGTAACGAATCCAGGTTCACTGACTATGCGCTGGCGTCGCGGGCTATATATAGGTCAGCTGATCGAACATTCCAGATTCGTCTATAGAGACGTAATAATAATAGCGTATAACTTCGAGTACATCCAGTAGATACCTACGGTGATTCACTGGAGACGAGTATCTGGAAATTTCGATGTCGACACTTTGCTGACGAAATTGTTGAGACCTGTACCATTCGATAGATCACCCTAGGCTTAGCAATGCATTTTTATACGGTACCTCAACAATGTCTAGGTTTTGAGTTATAGGGCTTAAAAGTTACGCACTGCATGTCACGCGATATTGAACCTTATGCCATCGACATAACTTGCATTCGTAACAATAACAAAATAACAAACCACCAACTTTCGGCAAACAAAAAATTAGAAATAATTGCATGACTTCAAGAAAAAGGAATAGAGGCCGATGAAACTTTGATAAAAAATTATTTGTTAAGACTCGTTGGTTTGCACAAACCTAGCTCCCCAACGCAGTCTTAGATGAAATAGCCCACGAAAAGGGTCCTACCGTCATAAGACTACCCCCGTCCCACTGCCAGTATAATCCGATTAAGCTTATTTGGGCTCAAATCAAAGGTTTGTTTTCTTTAATTTCAGTTAGATAGGTTCTATACGTATTAACTACTGTGTAATTATTCTTAATAAAAATATGTTTTCTTTTAAGGTTACGCTGCCAGACACAATACGATACCACCTTTCTCAGCAAATAAAATGTTGCAATTATTAAATAGGGCGGTCGACAATACATCTGCAGGAGACTGGAAGAATGTGGTAACCAAATGCAGAAAAATAATGGAAGAAGATTGGGAGCGGGATGTCCGATTTGATAGTATTTGCGATCAAGAGCTTATAATAAATTTACAAGATTTTTCAGATAGTGATTCAGATACTGATTCTGATAAAGATTTGAGGTGTACACCTTTAAGACAATAAATATATACCAATATACAATATGTAAAGAAAACCCTGTCCGATCCGTGAAGGTATTGTTAGGTATCGTTAACTGATTCTACTAATGCCTACAAAGCCACACGAAACTTAAAAAAAATCCCCCTAAAAAAATAAATATTATTACGCTAAAAGAGGTAACTTAAAACTTGTGCGGTATGCCACCCAGGCGAAAAAGCGAGGTAACTTAATGCATGTGCGGTAGACAACACGTTTGGTATACATCCGCGGGTGACGGGGGGCAGGGTACGCGGCACGCGGTCGCATCGCTATTCGCTCAGAAATATACCATCAAAAATAATGTTGTCACTTTTTAAAAATTACCAAATTTTAGGGAAGTTGGAATTAATTCGCGGGAAAAAAAGATTGTTTCAAAATTTACTAGTATTGTTACTATGATGATTATGTAAAATTTCATATGATATTTGGTCATGTGTTTACCTAACCTTTACTATCCTTACGGGTCGGACAGGGTTTTCTTAACATATTGTATAAAGCTGAGGACTTTTTTTATTCGAACGCGCTAATCTCAGGAACTACTGGTCCGATTTGAAAAGTTATTAGTCAATGTCAGTTTGACATACGCCGTAGAGATCATGCTTTAACTTACAAACTATAACAGTGTGATTATGTCAATAGATCATGCTTTAATTTACAAACTATAACAGTATGATTATGTCAATATTAAAATCAGCTGATCAATTATGTAAAGATCTCACCACATTTTGTAATTTTAATGAGAGCTCACTACACGCTCCCTTCACATAAGTTTTAAAGTTAGATGGTGATAGAATCACACAGCTGTCCTCTGTTATGTCTCAAGGCTTCCATAGACAAGGAGTGTTGAAAACTTGATATAAGAATAAATTACGTAAGTACTCACATATAAGAAATGGTTAATTTATCTCCCTTTTGTATTGGTGCTATAGTCACTAGTGCTGCACTGTTTCGCAGCCCCATCACATATGAATTTGGTAGACAGGAATTGGACAGACTACCAATGAATGGAAAATATCCTTTATTAGCGTATCTGTTCCAGGTTATGTTGTCTTCAGTGCACACTTTGATGGACTGCTGCAATTTCACTGGAGTACAATAAAGTGACAGATGCATCAATATCCTGGACACTGCTTGAATGGCTGCACTTTTCTCATCGGGAGAGTTTGGTAAAAATGATGTACATTTATCAAAATAATTTATAAATTTGGCAATATACCTACATCTGTTAACCATTTCTCCATATATGAAATGTTTTTCATATTGAAAATTCAATAAAGAAAACTTTTGGCCACCAAAAATATCAGCAACAGTATTGTTTTTCATTCGTTCAATACCTAAACTTTTAGATGCTATGATGAACTCATCCCAAGAGCTACACAGTTGACGCATTTTGATAGTAGCTCTAAGAGGTAGCCTCATTGATTCTTGTACAAAATCCAACATTATACATTCAAAATTATGCCCTTCCCGCATGGCTTTATCTTTGCATTTTTTGCCACAAAACATGGCAACGCAGCATCCCTCACAAGGTATTAAATTAAAGTCCAACTTAAGACAATAGTAGCATGAAGTGGTAGAGTTGAAAATACATGGAGTTACTGCAAATGCTGTTTCTATTGCTATAACAGTACCAACAGATATGTCTTTAGCTGCAACCACTTTTGGTTGTCCTGATTCCATTACAACTTCCACATCTGAAGTTGCACATGGTATATCAGGGTTACGGGATCCTTTGAGCGTGAAAAATTCTTCATCAAATGGAGAGCAAGATCTGAAACATGGTGATAGAATTAATATAATGGTAAAATGTACCAGATATAATGTGTCTATAAAGTCATGAAATTAATGTTTTGGGAACTAAAATTGAACAAAAGTAGGGCAATACTATTTCATAGTATATCGAATGTCATCGGTTGTCATAGATTTGTTTTGTGACTCTTTTTTAGATTTTTTTTTTTAATTTTCAATTATAGTTAGACAAAACATCGAAGAAATGTGTTAAATATGAGAAAAACAATTCGGAGTGGAGCTCGGAAAATTATTTTTAAAGTGACCATCAATGTTTGTTGGTACCTACACCAACCTGGACAAATTTTATCAAATTTGGATGATATTTATGCTCGAACAGTTGCTAAGACAGGTATTTAATCATGTTACTATTTGTTTTAATCTACTAGAAGTTTAAAATTTACTAAGTATACGATTTCAAGACTAAAATGAGGATTGTTTACATTGCGCATTTATAGGTTAGATTGCAAATATGAGTAGACCATATTGTAGTGCGACTAGTACAGTGCGGCAAAAAAGAGTTGACAAAAGATGAGGACGCCGCTGTCGTTAACCAGGCAATACCAGATAAATTAGTTTTGATCATTGATGTTTTGTGTGAATTACTTATAACTTGACCCTCGTCTAAAATAGTAATTAGGAATTGCCATAATCGCTACGCTTGACAGGCGGGTTGGGGATCACATTAAGTTGTGAAATAGTGACGAGAGACGCGTGACTTATTATACGAAAATATAGTAGGTAACTAGGTACAAGAAATATATTACTACCTTGAATTTATTTTTAGTAACTTTACAAATTCTCGCCCATACATACATAAATACATACTTATACAGAAAGAAAGAAGTAAAGTAAAAACAATTAATTTAATTAATGCATTTTAATCATCTTCATTTAAAATATTAAAGTCTAAATATTCTACTCCAGAAATGGTTGAACATTGGTTTGACATTGATTTACCTTCCCCCAAATAAACTATGTCATGTTTCGTTTCTAATTCAGATTCATCTTCCGACTATTCACTGCTGCTGTCTTCTTCGCCAACTCGTATGACTAGCTCTTCAATTCTGTTGTATAAAGTTCTCCCTCTTTCGTAATACTATTTCTAAATTTTCTTTATGTGATCGCAACAACTCTTCCAGTCTTGTGCTGTCTTGTCTTTGAACAGCTTCCTCAGTCAACTCCTTGATATCAGTCGCACCAACATTTTCGAAGCTACTTTTCTTTTGGTTTGTGCCCTAATCAATTCAATAGGGTTTAGATTATTGTGGTAAGGGTAATCTTACCACTGTGTGTCCAAACTCTCCCAGTATTACATCAATTTCATAAACAGGTACCGGTTTATTTTTTTTTTTCACTAGGTTCACAAGTCATGGTTTCCTCATAGCCATATCAAATGGCACATTATTTTTCTGTAACCATAATTTAATTTCAGCTACTTTGCCTGCAGAGGTAATTTTTAACAACTTTGGTAATTTATAATAGGTGGCTAGTTGTTTCACAGTTTCAATGTCTTGATTACTGTATTCGCTTTTTGGCATGAAAACGTTCAGCTGAAACAAAATTAAGTATTTCAGGAGACAGACGGTCCTGTAGGTAACTTATTGTTGAATCCAGAAGAGGGAAGTATATTATATTATGTAGCTCTGCGGAAATACTTACTACGGTATACAGAGTGGTGCTGACAATACGACAATAAATTAAACATCGTGTATCTCAACACATTCTCAACCCATAAAACCCATAAAAGAATCATATAAATTTTCATTTTCATTGTCCATAACAATTATGGAGGGCTTCATCAAATTTGGTAGCAATTGTTCAACTGCCCCTTTCGTGAAATTATGCCTGTTCATTTCTGAATGATAATCTTCCTGTTTATTGCGTCCGCTAAAAATCAATAACGCATTAGGGACAAAGCCGTTTTCACTTCCGGCGTGAACCATCCATCGTTTGCCTTTTGAGTCGTCTTCTATCACTCCATCCGTGTCTATGGACTGCCAGCATTTTTTAAACTTATATGAAGAGTGTATGTAGCTTTCATCTAAATATACAATGTTTTTTGAAGCTCTTTTAGTAGGTTCCTTATTCCATTATGACTCTTAAGTATGCTTCCCTAATCCCTCTTCGTTGCAATTTTACTTCTTTCAAGCAAAGCTTTTCGTATGGACAGACATTTTTTGTATTTGAATCCAATTACTGAGGTCCTTATTACAGAACGTCACTCAAAACTTAAGCTTAAGTTTCGTTTGAAGCCATTTGATTGGTTGAAACTAGTTTTGAGCAATGTTCAAACAGAGATCAATACTTGAGTTTCCTTCTGGAATACGTCCTTAGTATTAACAGTTTTCGGAGATATTCCTTATAGATGTTCCTTACTCCCATCAAAATTAATTTCTTGTCTTATGAAAACCAATAGTTTAGACAATGTAGGCACTTCCTTTTTTAGTGTGTAAAAAAAAAATGAATGTGTTGTCTGATACTGCATATGTCAAAATCATCCAAAACTTTTTTGGGGCGACCTTTTCTATGTTTAGCAGGTGTGCCAAATTTTCCATTATTTTTGGCACCCTCTCTGACGATTCTTCTGACTGTAGACTCCGATTTCCCTGTAAAAAAAATATGTATGATAATATTTTAAACACAAGCTTTTATTGTATTGTCATCTTATTTCCATTTATGTACCTATGCAAATTTCAACTCAATTGAACACCGGGAAGTGGGTAAAAACCAATTTGCCAGATTTTTCTCCAGACACTGGCAATCGGTACCTAAGTTAAATAAAAACTTTTAATAAAAATATCAAACGAATAATAATAGAATTATAATGTATACAGGAAGATAAAAGTATCAGAATTGTTCATTCATCCTATATGCTGTTTGACACTATAAGTATCTAGTATAACCTCAAAATTATGAAAATCTGATAAAATTATATTAATGAGATTACTAACATTTTTGCACAAAAATACTAAAACACTACGCCTTGTTAATGTAGAATGTGCTTTGCTTACCAGGCATGTCAGATTTTCGCTTGTAAACATCCTCTAAATCAGATAGCATTTTACCAGCTTAAAATTCGTCCATGCATCGCAAAAAAACTTTGTATATTACTTCCCGTGCACCAGCACGGATGGCTTTATTCATTTTAAAGCAGCTGAAAGTATTTTTTTTCTGAAAACAAACTAAGAACTCGACAGAATTAGTAAAAGCCGCAAACATAAATAAGAAAACATGTCAGTTTGACAGTTCTTTAGTGTTGCCATCAATTAGTAAACATTGTAGTTCCGCAGTGACGTGACAGCTGACAATGAAAATACTTTTTAACGAAGAATATTTGGCATCAGATTACGAAAGCAATTATTATGTTTGGAACACTTTTCATTGGAAAAAAAATTGTTAAAACATATAATAATAAATATGTCTGTTTTTTTTTTTGTTTTACTCATAGATTTGTGTTTTCATTAACGCGTTAGCTTCTAGTACAAAATAAAGTTCGTCGTCCTCCGTGGCGCACTGTTCAACACGCCTGCCTGCAACGTGGAGGCCCCGAGTTCGATCCCCGGTCAGGTCATGATGGAAAACGATCTTTTCCTGATTGGCCTGGGTCTTGGATGTTTATCTATATTATGTATTTATTATAAATAGAGTATCGTTAAGTTAGCATTCTTTAACACAAGTCTCGAACTTACTTTGGGGCTAGCTCAATCTGTGAGAATTGCCCGTAAAAAAACGTGCTAGTATCAAAATGAATTCAGTCACACTAACAGGGTTCCTTTATGCACGAACGCAGAGCCCCCATTTATTTTCACGACTTTATAGACCCAATCTACCTAGGGATATAAAAATATATATAAATTATACCTAGCTCTTGTATGCAATTTCCTGGGGCGAAATCGCGCTAAATAAAACAGTAAAAGTTCAACTCTTGGTTTAGTTTCGATCACATTTCGTATTGCGCTAAAGTTTTAACTTCGATGGAAGTAAAATCGTCAAATATAATAATTAAAACTAAATAAATTATAAGCTTTGGATTTGGACCACTGGGTCACATATGACCTTAAGAGCCATTTCACAAAATTTGAACGCTCGAGTTTAGGTAAATGACGGCAATATTATTGATGTGTGCGCAGTGCGCACACACACCGCGACCAGTGTAGCGAGCTAGCGTTGAGTGAGACGGACTAACGGACGGGCGGACATCTTGAGCCGTTATATTTAATGCCTTGTTATTATTTTTTTACATCAATTAATAACTAGGGGTGAATATGTCAAATGTCACGTAAGTAAGTATAATTTTGAATATAAATATAATTTTGAGTGTAAAAGACTTCTCTTCTTAGCTCATCATCTGTATGTTTTATTCACCACTCGTGTAGTCCTGGTGATACATACACATGATATGGATTACCTCTTAGGTACATCTGAATGTAGTCAACTTGGACCAGCTTGACTAAACTGGCTTACTTCGAGGGGACGACACCTTGGAAAAAAGACGATGATCCCTGAGTTTGTTTCGGCTATTTCTTCGCAGAGGTAGTCAGTTAGGACATACCGGCTTCATCTGGTTTAAAAAAAAACATATGGCGTGTGAAAGTGATCTGTGATCCTACTTGCATATACGATTTCATTTGAAATAAACGGGAAAATAAGTTTTGATTCAAAATATTTTATTATAATATATGATTCAAAGATTATGTATAATATATGATGCAAAGATTAAGTATAATATAAGTTTTGAAGTATTTTATTATAATATGTGACATAAGTTCTTCTGCAAAGGTAAGTAGCAATAAATTTGAATATGCTAGGAATAATCAAACTAATTGAAAACAACTTGAACGATTCAATACTTATTTACAGAATCCAATTAATGAGCCTATAAAAGTTAATGGAAGAAGAATCATTGATTTTCAACATTTTGTTGAGGGGTTGGTTGAAGTTGCAAACCATAACAATCGCTTTGGATGTACAGTTGACAGCACTTCAAGCTACCACAGTCTGTCAGATTTCCTTATTAGATTATCAACTTTATAACAGGATTAAAGCTCAAGGTTGATTGCAAATATTTGACAGTTTCGGGTAGCTTGACCTGCTGTCGCCCGTACATTGAAGAATGTTACACTAATAAAAGAAAATAAAATTGGATTTCTGTTAAAATTCTTCTTTCAATGTAATATGCGATTCTAAATTCAAATTGAGTAGTCACGACGAAACACAAACAAATGTACTAAATGTCAACGAAGGCGCCATGATCAGGAGCCATCATTTCATTAATAGCGCTAACAAATTTAAATGAAGTAGTTGCTTCGATAAACTTACCTATAATAACATTATTCACTTATAGTAATCTAGCTTTCGGCCCACGGCTTCGCTCGCGTGGAGATCGGTTATATCACGCTTTTTAGAATTCCCTCGGGAATATAATTTTTTCCGGGATAAAAAGTACACTATTATTTAATCCGGACTTCCAACCTTACGTTTGAAAAATTTTAAAGCAATCGGTTCAGTAGTTACGGAGTGAAAGCGGAACAAACAAACTCACTTTCCGATTTATAATATTAGTAAGGATGTCATGTACAAAGTATGTAGTTGACATGTGGAAACATGTCGCTAAAAAAAGTATGATTGCCACAGCTCAGGAGGAAACAGCTACTGCTCGATTACGAGGTGACACCCATAATATCCCGATGATACCAGTGGAAGTAGAGTGTTACTAGGGCAAAAGCTCATATAAAAATCAATATACATAATGCATTGTCTGGTGTTGCAACTATTAAAGGACATCACACAGGGAAAGTTTTTTACATCGGAGTCCGGAATAAGTATTGTGAAATTTCTGCCTGCACAAATAAAAAAGAACAACAACTTGCTGTTCAAAAATGCTCTAAAAATCACTTCGGTTCATCTTCTAGTATGGAACCAACAATACTGGTAGAGGGATTTAAGTCCTCCGTAGTAACTCGGAAATTAATTTATAATATATTAATTGCTGATGGTAATGCCAGTACATATAAAAATATATTAGAAATTAACTTCAGAACCTTGCGCACAACCTGCTAGCGACTTGGCAAGTATCACATCCTTTAGTGACGAAAATGTGACGCACATTTTAATATTCGCTATAATTTGTGACGGCCTTGGTCTGGTCGATATTGCTTGTTGAAGCAATGGCTGTTTACACGCCCTTGCGCCCACCAGTTTTCTTATGATTATTAAGTAATTACTTAGTTTCTGTTTCTCGTTTCTTGTTACGATCGCGATAGCTAAACGCATTCGTCACTAATATAAAATTTGTGTTTCAACCCTGTAAGATCTCAAGTTTTCGAAATATAAGGAGGGCGAAAGGTTCATAATTATGAATGTTACGCCCACCGTGTATCTCGACAATGGCTGGACCAAAGAGTTTGAAACTTTGATTATTCTGCAGTGACGAATATGTGACATTAGTGCCACGAGCATTCAGACTTCGTTACTGTCATTTAGAAAAGTTATGGTTAAAAGTAACGAACAGTTATGGTACAAAAAGTTATGGTTAAAAGACAGTATAACCTTTAGCGCAGGGCTCGTAGCTAAAGTTGATTACGGAAATGCATGTCAAAAGTCTGATATGAAAGCGGACGATTCCAAGAAGGCACAGGAAGTTTTCATTGAAAATTTTAAACAACAGGCCTTAAAACGGCGTGCCAATCATTGAAAGGGATACAATTCTTCAGGCTGAAAGTGACTTATAACTCGAGCTGAGAAGATGTATTTGAACGACTTCCGATTTTGCAAAAAATTGTAAACAACGCCCGAATTCGAATTCGGCGCCACTCGTTCAATGAATTTTCTATGGATCTTCCTTGGACCATGTAGCGTCAATAAAATACGGCAAAGAAAATGAGGTAAAGGCTATTGAGCAACTTGCCATTGAAGAGAACATAACTATGCAAAAATGTGGTTTTTTCATTGATGAGACTTATTGTTTCATAAGTGCTTCACTAGACGGAATTTGTAAGGAAGGACTTATAGAAATAAAATGTCCCATTTCTATACGCGCAATTAAACCATATGCAGCAGCCCGTCAAAAAAATAAAAATAAATGTTCCTTATTTAATGGTGATGACGTAATTTTTAATGTTAACCATGGTATTATCAAGATCAGGGCCGACTAAATATTGGAAACAAAAATGTTTGTTTGTTTGCGGTGTGAATGATTCCCTGTTTGACAAAATTTTATTATTGGTGCATTCTTCCCGAAGTAATTGATCCCAGAAAAAGAGCCGGTCAATGCAATCGAGGGAAACTATTCTAAAATGTATACAGCTTTTTTATATTAAACTAGCTGCACCGCGGGGTTTCACCCGCGTAGCTTTCGATGTGTTTTTATATATGCTCCGCTCCTATTGGTCGCAGCGTGATGTTGTATCCTAAAGCCTAAAGCCTTCCTAGATTAATAGGCTATCCAACGCAAAAAGAATTTTTCAAATCGGAACAGTGGTTCCTGAGATTAGCGCGTTCGAACAAACAAACTAACAGAATCTTCAGTTTTATATATTAGTATAGATAATTAACTAAAAATGAAATCTTCTGTGTGAGTGAAATTTGCAAAAGTTATCGAAACTTGACGTTCCGCGCTAGCCGTAAACGCGTAACATGTCGAAATATCATAAAATTGGTGTCAGCCATCTTGGATTTCAAAAATGACGTCATTTTTGTGATCAGCACCCCTCGAAAACCCCTGTCACGGCACCCATGTCAAAATATCATAAAATTGGTGTCGGCCATCTTTGATTTCAAAAATGAGGTCATTTTCATGATCTGCACCCCTGAAACTTCATAGGTACTAATTGAAATAATATATTGTTCGGAAATAAATAGTTACAAAGATCAAAAACCGCGTCCGTAGTACAAACGCACACAATAGCAATGGGGACGTATACGACATAGTATCGAAGCGAAGACGAGCGAGAAAAATTTTGACACACGTCCTTCCCTGATAGGCGCTCGCGCCGTACTTTCATGTATAAAAAAGTACTCTGTGCGCCGTACTAAACGCAGATGGATTACGCAACGAAATATATAGTCTTTTTATTTATTTAATTAAACAATAATAGTAGCGAATTAAAAAGTAAAAATAATACCATAGTTTAAGCAAAGATTGATTAATATTTTAGTGTAAATTTTATTCCCAAAAATTGTAAAACTTTGGAGATATTGGGGCTTGTTTCGAAGCCTTTTCGGTCGATAATGTGATTATGGCATATTTTTTTTCTTTATATAATAAACATGTAACTAATTTTTTTTTCTAAATTGTTGAAGTATAGGATATTTAAGAGCTAATTATATTTTTTGTGGTGGTATTTATATACAGAAGAATCTCCAAATTAGAGCTCTCAATTCATGTCTCCGCAGGTTTTTGTCTAAACATGCAACGGGGGAAAGCTTATTACTAAATAATTAAATAAGTTACCTAAAATTGGTTTTATCATCATTGTAGTAGAGAAAAGAAACTATTTTTCCACGTAATTGTTATTTGATACGACGCATACAAAACATACTTTTTCAACGTCGGCAACATGCAATTTCCGATTTTTTTGTAATATGCCTCTTAAGGACACTAGATATTGAAAGGGAGTGCAAGGCGCTGTCTGTCCGATGCAATATGTTAGCTCGCATTTTTGCACGATTGGGGGGAATGTCAAGGTTGTGCCGTTTAAAGCGTACTGACAGTCTTTCTACGCGTGCAGTCTGTAGGTTAAGGTCGTACCCTCACCAAATGACCTCGAGCATTTGCTCCCTTTTCATCGCGCCCCACCTCTACAATACTTCGCAAAATATTACTAGCGCCGTCTGGCGGACGAAGTATTTACAAATACGAGTTGAATTCATAGACCACAGAAGTAACAGACATGGCACTTTTATTTTTGTTTATTGGTGCGCCCAAATACTTTTGGTTATTATAGACTGAAACAAATGTTGACGATACTTCATAATAAAAATTTTGCGTATTTTATTTTTTAACCGACTTCCCAAAAGTGTGGTTCTCAATTCGATTTATGTGTGCTCGCTGATAACTTATCGTTAATGAACCGATTTTGACCATTCTTTTTTTATATGAAAGAGTATGCTGCCTATGTAATCTCATTATTACCACGTCAGTGTCGATAATAGAAATTCTAAGAAATTTAGGCCAATTATCGAAAATTGTAGGCACGCTGAGGGTGAAAACTTGATACTCGTATTTATATCGGATGATACTATAAAACCGTGAAGATTTGGGCCTGACCTGATGATGGAGATGACAGAGAATCAAGGGAATCCACATCGGAAGCAACTGTCATGTGTTTGGGCTTACTTAATTTGTATTGATTAGACCTTTACAACTAAATATGTTATGACTGTAACTTCAGGGTTGGAAGTTAGTTTTGTAGATTGAAAGTTAGCTAAGTCAGATGGTCAAAGGGATAGAAAAATAATATCATAATCATCATCATCATCAACCTTTAATCATGCCACTGCTGGGCACAGGTCTCCTCTCATACAGAGAAGGATTGAGCGTAATCACCACGCCTGCTCAATGCGGGTTGGCGATAAAAAATATAATAAAGGTTAATTTATCATTATTTATTATTTTAAGGGAAAACGTAATCAGGGTCAAATAAATTTCTGCAGACAGGAAACCTACATAAAAAAAGATGAGATGTTTTTTTTGGGCTCAGGCAAGACTGAAATTATATTTTTATTCTCGTTTAATAAAACAAATACGTAAATTGTAAAAAATAAAACTATCGTATAAAAAAAACAAATACATATACTAAAATATTATTTACACAAAGCTTCCTTTTGCAGAAAAATAATAAACATCTGACTAATACAATATCCGGTCAGACTGGACGCTGACGGCAGCATATTTGGAAAAGGCCTGCAAGCAAACGACGTATTTCGTTTGCTTTAATTCCTATAAGACCACAATGAAAGTATGACCATTTCTAGAAATAACGCAATTAAATAACACAACTTAAATTCAGTCTCTTGATTTTAATTGATTTTTGCATAAGCATGACGAGTAGGTAGTGTTTGTACTATGTTAAAGTACAGTGTTGTAAATTGTTGAGGAATTTCCTCGACTGTCTATGGTCTTGATCATCAGATCTATTGCAGACCTTCATTTAAACCTATATGGGTGTAAAGTTTTTATCAATATAAATGAATTAAGTCCAAACACAAGGTAACTATTGTAAACCTTTGAGGAGTTCCCTTAACTGGCCTTTGTCTTCATCATCAGAGCTTTAATGACAATCACAACTCATTTAGGTGTAACGTTCTTATCAATATAAAATTAAGCACAAACACGAGGCAGCTGATGTGAATCGTTAAGGAGATCCCTCGTCTGTGTCCCGGCTCCATCATCAACTCCGAACTTAACTAAATTGTAGTGCGTTAAAACACTTAATGAAAAAAACATAGAAATGCCCTAGGCACCCCTATGATTTTTTAAATTTCTCCTAGTTTTCCTTAGTCTTCCATCATCAGACCCTAATTTCCTTAACATGAGTCTACCTTGAAGATATAATCTTTCTAATTAAAAAATAAAAACATGTGGCACTCGGGAACTGCCGCCGTAAAGCTATTGTATAGCATTTTTTATCAACTTATGCAATAGGGTATTTGACTAAAAAAACCTAATTAGTCCGTCAGTCAGATTTCCAAAAAATACTCATCATCATCATCATCATTTCAGCCGAAAGACGTCCACTGCTGGATATAGGCCTCCCCCAAGGTTCTCCACGACGACGGGTCCTGCACCTCCCGCATCTAGCGGTTTCCCGCGACCTTCACCAGGTCGTCGGTCCACCTTGTTGGGGGGCCTACCCAAAAAATACTAGACACATATTTTTTTCTCTTTTCATATAAACAAAAAATGAAGACGACACAGTGCTTTGAAAACTCGTGTGACGTCACTGCACGCTACACTTTTTAGCGGCCAGTGACATCACCAGCCATCACTCCTGATCTTTGATGCCTATTATACACACATCAAAAGTGTCTAGGGATCAACATATATTTTTGCAATAACTTTTCTCCTGATTGATATTAATTAAAATTTTCTTTAAGGATTCATCAAATAAAGTGTTTTCGTTTGTCACAGTAACGATAAACCAAGTCACCTTTGCATTAATAAAGAAATTTGCCATTTTCCTAATAAAGGGATATTTGACATTTGAACCACTAACACAAAAGTTCGAAAAAAAGACTGAAATAACAGTTTTCTCTAAAATTTTATTGGGTAACTTAAACAATTAATAATCCGTGTTTCTACCGCGAACACTAACAACACAAGAACATCGGTTTGGCATACTCAAAATGAGTTCATCCAAATCACGCTGTGGAATGGCCGCCCATGTTCGTTGCAACAACAAAAAAAGGTCTTCTTGCGACTGGATACCCTCCATATTCGGCAGAGCTCTTCTCTGTAGCATATCCCATGCATGCTCAATCGGGTTCAAGTCTGGCGACTGAGCAGGCCAGGGCAGGACATTGATGTTAGCTGCGGCGAGAGTCTGTCTTACAACTCTTGCGGTGTGCGGTCGTGCATTATCATGCATTAACTGAAATAAGGGACCGATTTGCACTTGTAGAGGAACGATGACGTCTGATACAATCGTTTCAGCATAAATTTGAGCGTTGAGGTTGCCTCTGATCCAAATCAACTCAGTTCTTCCGCCGATCCAAATACCCGCCCATACCATGATGGTTCCACCACTATAAGGATGGACTTCCTGGCAGGATTTTAATCGCTGTTGGCGTCCAGGGGTTCTCCAGTGTCGTATACGTCTTGTATCCGGTCTCATACCAAAACGAGACTCATCAGAAAAGCACACGAAACGCCATTGTTCTTCTGCCCAATTTCTGTGTTCAAGAGCCCATTGATATCGAATCCTACGATTGTGCATTGCTATAGGTGGTACCCGTAGCGGTCTTCGGGAATGAAGGTTCACTTCATGCAAGCGGTTTCTGACTGTTTGGTCGCTAATTAAGTTCCCTGAAGAGTGATGAAGCCTCACGGCTAACATCATGGCGGTTATTGTTGGAGCTCTTCGAGTTAAGATTTGAATGTATCGGTCTTGTCTCCGTGTGGTGCAGCGATACCGTCCTCCATGGCGCTCAGCCACGGTACCAGTGCTTCGGTAACGTGTCCAAAGTCGACTGATAACACTCTGACTTGTATTCAGAGCTAAAGCCACAGTACGTTGCCGGGAACCAGCTTCTATCATTCCCACGGCTCTGAGCATTTCTTCCCTGCTTAAATGACGTCGCCGCTCCATAATAACGTTGGTTTTAATCAGTAGTAGGGAAACAGTAGCACTAATAATGTCTTCAATGCGTTGTATGTTTTTATAGGGAAAATATTGACAGCTGATTTTCATCTTTTACTCGAATTTGATTCACAGTTCCTGATTCAAATTATGAAATGCACCAAAAAGGATCCATATAAATTTATAAAATCATAAATTTATTACAAAGCCACATCTCAATCTCAAGAAATCCGCATAAAAATGCTTGATCCCTAGACACTTTTGATGTGTGTATTTGTCAATTTTTATTGATTTGATAAAACAAAATATACGAAATGTAAAACGTTTATAATAAACCTATCCAATATTTTTCTATAATCTGAATGACCGACTAATTAGTTTTTTTTTTAGTCAAATACCCTATTATTTATATTATAGTAAAGTTATCCGCAAACAAACATAAAAAACATACAACCTCCTCCCTTTTGAAATCGGTTAACAAAACGAACACCAAAATGAACATCAATAACAGAGACACTTTATGATAGTATTATACTCTATGCGACATGCGGTGCGTGAGCGAGCAAGCAGATGCTTTCTCGCTCACGCGCCTACCGCTATGCTAGCGGACCGCGCGATGACGAACGACACGGGTTCCCCCTTCGAGAGCTTGTGGCATACTGAATCTCAATAGCTCGGGCAAGAGAAATGATGGGGAATACGCTCAGATTGTTGAATAAAATTTTTGTTTTGGTCGTTTTAAAAAAATATTTCTACAATAATGTTCGTCATGAAATTGCCTATCCATTAGTGTAAGAACGCAATCTAAATAATGATTACTTTTCGAGGAGATGCACGTTTTTGATAATTATTTCTCTTGTCAGAGGTTTCGTTGTGAAGGAATTATTTAAACATTATGCTTAGTAAAAAAAGAAAAATCTACAATTTTGGAGCCAAGATTATGGAGAAAATTTATGTATTTTTAGTAAGTTGATATTTCTTTTGGATAAAGAGTAGATAGCTCCGAAAAACTACATAAAAACGGCCTGCGGTGTGTTTTTCCTCTGGAACCGCCTTTACTATACGCAACGGACATACAGCGATCTGCGCGTCCAATATGTCCAACCCGTTCCGGGTACTGATGGGACTGCCGCGCTACTGCAGCGCTTCGGCAATGTTTGCGAAGGCTGGTACGGATGGCTTTGCGGCCATCATGCGCAAACGGTGTGTTTCTATCTTACGCCGCACGCGCGACAATCCCAATACCATCCTGCGCGCGTTGGTGGACCGATGGAACTCTCCGATGCTGGCTCGCTGGATAAGACTGCACGCAGTCATAAAGCGATTTTCCACCATCATCGGGGACTCCACTCGATCCGCCACATTGATCTTATCTTAATGTAGTTATAATTATTATTTAATTGATAGGTACTTACATTTTTGATTTTTAATTTATTTAAATTTGTCTCGTGTGTGTAAACTATGGATGTGTGTTTGAAATAAATGATTATTATTATTATTATTATAAGTAAATCTAATCGTTTAGACATAAATTTGACAAATGGCATAGGAAAAGTTAACTTTGTTTCAACTTTTTCATTTGACAGCGGTTACGTTCCAATTGCGATCCAGATAAGGTTAAACCATCTGTCAAAAAGTTAGCTCGATACGAAACATAACAAAAGTTATGGTTTAGTTGGGATCCAATTCTGTTATGGTTGAATTATTTTAGCGCGATTGTCCCCCTAATTTTGATTATATTACTAAGTGAATAGAAACTTTATTCACAAAAGCAACTTAATCATCTACATGGCTTCCTCTTTTCCACTATTTTGCCGTGCCCTACACCTAGGGTTGCCATCCGTCCGGGTTTTCCCGGATTTGTCCTAGTTTAGACGGCATCCGGGGAGCGTCCGGGGAAGGTTTCATTTGTAGACCGAGTTTAAAAAAAAAAGAATGAATAAAGAAGGTGATTTATTACATTTTTAAATGATTTTTTATTGCATTGAATATGTTTAAAAGATCTTGTTGATATGTCCGGCTTTCGGACTCTAAATTCCGGGGTTTTCACGCGTCTTGTCCTGTTTTCCAAATTTAAGAGATGGCAACCCTACCTACACCGCTACAGGGTCCACAATGATTTAAATTTTATAATTACTGTCAAGTACACATTTAAGTGTGATGTTGGGCTTGCTAACCTTTTGACAGGCAAGATCGTCGAGTGTTGATGGATCGATTATAACACTTAACTACATGTTAGGGTATAGTTTAGTGAAGTACAACTTAAAGTTTGTACGCGTTATACTTTCTGAATGACTTTATATTAATCTTTTTTTAAAGTACCTAACTAGTGTACAAGTACAAGACTAGTGAACCTGCACTAGTCTTGTCTTTAATATAACGAATCATGCCATCTTCACTTGTTTCTATACTAACATTGGATATCAACAACGGCACTTTAATATCCGCGGCCCGAAATCTTCCCTCCGGGGCAATAATAGCTGTTCCTTTCCTACTATTTAACCGATTTTGTTTATCTGCACTATCTTCCATTCAGAGCCCATAATGTCCTCACCACCTACTATTTGTTCACTACTCACGTTACCCTCACGCAAACTCGCCCAACGTGCCGGCGCGTTAAGTTCATGGTTTTGCCTTACAAGTTTTGATTTAATTTTGAGTTTCGATCCAATAAATTTTGTAGTTTTTCCTCTTTTAGATTCAGGAGGTTCTGATATGTCGCTATTCAAAAGTGGAATCGTTTCAGAATTTGAGTTAGTATCAGATTCAGTCTTACAGCTTTCGCAAGATTTGGGTTGATTTGGTACGTATTGATTTAATAGATATCGGCGGCGACGCGCGCCGTCGAAGTCCAAGCCTCACTCGATACCGGTTCACGTGATTTCGTCGCGACTACAGTAGCATGCTGTCCGCTGGTAGGGGACCGTGACGTCATCACAGAGGCAGGTGAGAACGAAACCGGCCAACAGTTCGTTATTAACGACATTACAATTATTACACTTCACCGTATTTAACGACATTTTGTGCAATGTTATAATGTAATTGTGTAATAATGTTATTTTGTATACCTACTTTCTGTGCAAATAAATATAACTGAATTGAATTGAATTGGTCACCGAACACTACGGCTATGCTAACGCGTAACGCGCAACAAGATGGACTAAGGAGAAAATTAGCTTACATACTTACTTACATACTACATACTTACATACTTACGTACTTAGCTTAGAATATTTCATTCAAATCGGTTAAGCGTTCTATGCAAATCATAAATATGTAAACATAAATAAACTGTTTACATTAGTAGGAAGTAGGATTATTACTTTTATGTAAGTCATCTATCTAGAAAAGGATGTTAACATTTGTATTTTAGGCATAAACAACTCGTTGTCGGCACTCGAAGTGTTACCAATTCAAAATGTTGTAATTCTGTTAAACATGAGCATATTTATTTAAAAACTTCAGTATCGAAAAAAGACATATACAATAAATAAAAAAAGAAGCTATTGTTCGATATGGCCACCTTTAGCGCGGATAACAGCATCGAGTCTGACCGAGAAGGCTTCACACGCTGCACGAATGTGGTCTGCTGGTATTTTGTTCCATTCTCGGCGAAGCGCAATCTTTAAGGCGTCGACTGTCTCATATTTTTTTGTTGACACTTTGGCTTCTGGAATTGACCATATGGAAAAATCCATTGGGTTTAAGTCCGGGGAATATGGTGGCCATTGTTGCGAAGAAATGAAGCGCGGAACATTTCCTTGTAAAAACATTTGGGTTTCACGAGTTTAGTGAGATGGTGCCGAGTCTTGTTGAAAGGTCCAAATTTCTACCAAATTGCTTACGTGCCCAAGGTAACAAAGCATCGTTTAAAATCTTTTTACGGTAGATATGCTGATTTATCTTTACACCCTGGTCAATGAAAACGAGAGGTGAGCGTCCCATGGCAGTTACCGCCGCCCAAACCATCACAGATGCTAGTGCTTGCTTTCGCAAGGCAATTCGTTGGTCTAAATTGTCATTTGATTTACACTTTAACCATATGCTATCATTTTGCTTGTTCACATATTGCTGAACGGTAAAAAATTTTTCGTCGGAAAATACCAAATTTTCATATCAACGTGCAAGTGCTTTAAGTTCTTAGCTCTTTCTAGACGAACTGCCTTTTATGCAAGTGTCAGATCTGGCACTTTTTGTAATTTGTAGGGCTTCAGTTGAAGTTTATTTTTTAATATGCGCCCTATGCTCCGGGCAGATACATTAAGAGTTTTCGCCAATTTAACTGCGCTTTGTCGTAGATTTCGTTCAATTCTAGCCTTTACCTTTCGAACCATTACTGATGATGTTGCTGTTGTTGGATGTCCACCTCCATGGCGTTTTTTGATGCTACCCGTATCATTGTAACGCGTGATGGTCCGATACACAAACATTTTGTTCAAATGTAAATGTCTAGCTCATTAACGATGGCTGCCTGCGATTTTCCAGCCAAATACAAAGCAATGACACTGTTTCGTTTGACTTCCATCTGCAAAACTTTTTTTAACAACGACGAAAAATAGTAAGCTTTTGTTAATTTATTAACAATACCATACACTAAGGAATGTGAAAAAATGGGCGCCATATTGTAAACAGTTTAGTTGCTATAGCAACGTAAAATTAGTAACACTTCGAGTGCCGAACCCTGTATAATACTTAAATACATACATTACACCCAGACACTGAACTAAAATACTTATATTGGGATTCTGGGGTTAATATCATGACTGCAAGCCGCCTTTAGTTAATTTTGCTACCTTGTAGTCCTTACTTGCCAAGACGTTGCCGACCGGTGCTTTACAGCTTGTTCGCATATCATAGTAACTATACCATCGCCTAGCTCCATAAAGAATAGAGGTAAACAAACCAATTTAGGGTTATCACAACTCACTTTTTACAAATCTCCTGTTATTTTCATGACTATAGACTTTTACATGCTAGCATTTATTAACAATTCCTACTGCAGCATATTTAAATAGATTTCTCTACAATAACATGCATAATAACTTTTTATTTCGAAAAACCATTTAAAAGTCGACATTGATTTTACGTGATAGCCCTACAAAAAAAGAAAGATGGATGAAATCCAGGTATTAAACACATATTGTGGAATTCAACCAATGAATAAAGTTGAGGCATTTGTCAATACAATTTTGAAAACAAATACATAACACATGCATTGTAATACTTTCAAGTATGGACTAATTATAATATATATGTATCAAAAAATTTAACCTATTTGGAAATTAGCTTACATGTGTCTCATATTTCATTCAAATCGGTTAAGCGTTCTATGCAAATCATAAATATCTAAACATAGATAAATTGTTTACATTAGTAAGAAGTAGGATTATTACTTATACGAAAATCACCTACATGTGTAGATATCGTTGTTATCGTGGTGATATTGTGTCTTTTAGGCGTAAACTACTCGTTGCCTAGCAACAGTTTGTTTACTACTATTCTTTATCGAATTTGGCTCAAATATAGCTATGTTGCCAGTATTGGATACAGCTCATGCTGCATCATGAACAAATAACGGATTCTTAGTTTGTTGCAGCTTAAAATATCCTTGGGACATGATTATGGCACTTGGGATAAACTCAAAAATATCGCGAAAACAGTTTTTATGTTTTTGTAAAATTTAAATTTGTAAGAGAATTAAATCGGCTTAAACTTACTCATCCACGCTTGAAACCCGTTTCATACTTGTATGTCTAAAGGCTTCTGCTTTCATCTCCTTTAGTTTGTTGATCATGATAGCGTCGCAGTCCAATGCAAGGCAGGTATTAATATCCTTGAAACAAGCCTCAAACTGCTTCGCTCCGAATAATAGCTCCGCTCGACCGTAGTAACATCGCGTCATGGCTTCAGAATTATGTGGGGCATACATTAGACCATAATTGTAATTCACCAACGCCAACTGATACCTTCTTTCGTGGAAGGCTCTTTTACCGCTTGATGAAAACCGAATAGCGAATGGTAAATATTTGACTGTTTCTTCCAGGCTTAAAAAATGGTTGCTTGGTATTTGTGAAGCCAGAACCACACAATCTGCTAAGTCCTTATTGCGCAGTGCTTGGTAAATTACGTCCATAGAACCGTCTTGTGTTTGGTCATCATCTTGTGTTTGGTTACCATTTTGTGACATTTTAATTAGCTATTTGGAAAGAATGTAATTAAGTAATTTAATGTCTATAGCTATTTGTAATCGTAGCACTTCACTTAGATACGTAATTTTAATGCTTTTTGGAGGTAGGTCCAAAAATAATTAACATTATAGCACTGCACTGATTTACATTCACGATTGTTTTTCGTACAGTCGTACTAAATAGTATAACAATATAGTCGCACTCCAGTAGGACACAAGTAGGATTACTGGTTTCAGGAGAGGCAGAAACAAATTAATTCAAAAAAAATACGTTCGACAAATTCCCCACAAATACTATTTCAATGTTGCCAGACGCGGCAATCGCTAAGCCATAGACTAGAGTCAGTAGCTCTTTTTTTTAATTATAAACTAGTGCTTGGCCGCAATCCCGCCTGATTATAAACAGTGATGTAATCGTTGATGGCAAAGCGCGCTAGTTTATTAATAAGAGTCTATTCACTCTAAACTTGAAGACACTTAAATTGTAGTCCGACGGAAATATCGCCGCTGGCAAATTGTTCCAGTCCCTCGATGTCCGCGGTATAAAAAGGGGAGGCGAAACGCGTCGACCGGATCTTAGTGGTGTCCACAACCTAAGTATGACGGGTCGTCCGATGATGGAATGGAGATGGGGGAATTAAACCATGCAATTCCCTCGCACACTCTCCAAAATGCATCCTATAGAACACCGACAGGCTGCATGGCTACTCTTCACCTGTGCACCAGGCTTTGGATACCGTTTTGAGCTAAATCTGGGTCGCCAATTATCCAGGTGGCATTTTGCAGCACCAGTAGATCAGAACGTTCGGCCAGTCTAGATAGGGAGCTGGCTGATACGCCAGGTTTTAGTGACGATTTTTAAAGATGCCAGTCAAAGAATTTGTGAGTGTGACAGAATATTTCGAAAGTTAGAAGCATTTATATAAGGCTGAACGACCTGATATCAGAACGTTCGGTCAACTTGAATCTCCATAACTGAGGACCTTAGAGAAACTGTTACTGAATAAATTTTTTTGTGACAAACAACCAATGCTTTACTTTTTCTCGTAATGCCACAGATTAAAAGTAAAATGAATTTTGGTTCCTGGAACATCAGGACGTTCGGCGAATGTACCTAATCTCCATAACTGAGGACCAGAGAGAAACTATTAACGATTAAAGTTTTAGTGACGAGACTGAATCACATAATTATCTCTTTATTTTAATTTGTGACCATAAATAGAAAAATGAAAATTTTACATATAACCTCAAAACATTGGTCTAATCAATCTCAATCTCACAAAGGGTTCCGTACCATTGATTTATGAAATTAAAGGATTTAAATTATTTGTATGAAAGATTACGCGGTAATAAGCGGTTTACGATTAACAAGGTATTAAAAGTAACTACTTACTAGATCTCGTTCAAAACAATTTTCGTTGGTAATTTTTATAGTAATGTACGTACGTACGCACATACGTTTTTTTTTAGATTTTCTTTTTTCCACTTTGGAAGCATCTGTCACGCAAACGAATAGTTTACGTGACAGACGGTTTAGAAAAAAAATGTTTTAGAAACCTCGATATCATTTTTGAAGACTTATCCATAGATACCCCACACGTATGTGTTTGATAAAAAAATTGAGTTTCAGATCTAAGTATGGGGAGCCCCCAATATTTATTATTATTTTTTTTTTTTGCATCATATATATAATGCGGTTCACAGAATACATCTACCTACCAAGTTTCAACTGTATAGCTCTTATAGTCTCGGAAAAAAATGGCTGTGACATACGGACAGACAGACATGACGAATCTATAAGGCCGCTGCCTCGAATCTTGCGGCAGCGGGGCGGCGGCGGCGTCGGCGCGGCGGCGCGGAAGCCGAGCGGGCATTGAAGACCCGTTCTCGAAACTAGCGGGTAGATCGCGCGTCACTACAGCCGCGTAGTGTTGTGTTCACGCATATGTGTCGACGAGATATTTGTTTTTATTAGCGAAAGAAATGTCTGAACAATGGCGGCAACATCTTTTTGATTCAAATTTATTCCTAACGCTCGATCACCGCTCGCTGCCCGCCCGCCGCCTGCAAGATTCGAGCTCGAGAAGTACACCGCTCGCTACCCGCCACCGCCCCGCTGCCGTGCCGCTGTTTTCGAGAACCGATCCATTTGATTTTACGCATAAGATCCTGCCGCTCACTCGCCGCCGCCGCCACCGCGCCGCCCTGCTGCCCGCATGATTCGAGGTAGCGGCCTAAGGGTTCCGTTTCTTGCCATTTGGCTACGGAACCCTAAAAATGCGCAATGGCGGATGGCGACTGAAATAGGGTGACCATGTATTCCAACGCAAAAAGTAAGGAAATGAAACACATTTTGGGCCACCACTATGTACGCTATATAGATAAAAAGGTAAAGTGTAGAAGATTTTCATAAAAATACTACTAAATTAATTTGAATAAAAATACAAGTATAATAATTAATTTTTTGAAACGATTAAGGTAGCCATGACACTTTTTATGACGTTTGATTGGCGACTTTGATAGTTCTGTTTTCCCGTTGTGTTCGTGTTGAGTGTTGATTTGAGTTGATTGTGTTTATTTAATAGGCCGTATGTTCGGAATTCATGTTTTGTTTTTTCGCAGTCATATGGTAGATAATATAGATACTACAGCCTTAGATACATGACACGCCAATCAAATGTCACTATTAAAATCTTATTTCGCTTATTGCTGACCACCATATTTATTAGTAGTTGTGTTGCACTCCTTGACCGAATTAAATTGAATCTGTATAAAAACTAAGCCAAAATATAGTAAATTAACATTAAAAACAGTTAACTATAGCGTAACTATACCTAGCATTAAGTGTACAATGTGCTGGCCCAGGTTCCATACATTTCTGAAACATGTCCTTTATCGAGTAAGTTACCGAAAAAAAGGACTATAGATACCCATTTATCTACTGAATGAAGTAAAATGAAAAAAAAAACGTCGAAATAGTTGAAATAAGGTAACGATGTAAGTATTGCAATAACATAAATAGATCGCGTAGGTACGGAGAAATATGAGAAGAAGTGCAGATGACTAATATTTTACATAATATGCATTAGAAATATTTTTTTTACAAATATTACCCATGTAGAAGCAAAGAGGTCACATCACAACGCATGGTGCGTTGTGATGTGACCTCTTTGCTTCTACTTTTTATTATTTTTCTGTCTGTCACTGTCACATGAATAAAAAAATAATTCATAGTTTCTATGAAAAAAGAATCGTTCGAATTTCAAACAATACGTCTCCACTAGTTTTACTTCATTCAGTTACGGCTTACTACTGTTTTTTATATTTTTTTTTTAATTTTCTAAAAAATATTTTTTATAAATCCTAATTTTGAACCCAATCCATGTCCTAGAGTGATAAGTCAAAAAAAAAATCAAAATTGTTTATTTCAAATTAACCATCCGTTGGTGCTTTTAAATAGTCAATGTCGGTCAGTCCAAGAAAAGTGAAGCTAAGTTGCAGTTGTTGATAAGTGATTTAAAAGATTCATATTACTGGATCTCTCTATACCTATATAGCGTGAGAATTCATAATGTAGTGTGTAAACCAGGCTGGCGCAACTTAAAACAAAAAAATAGAAGTATGAAATGCATGGAAATTTTAATGGCGGCAGAATCCGTCAAAGTAGGGAAGTAAGTACACATTCTAATGGTTGCTGTGACATCTCTGATTCTCTTGTTTTAGCCGCGGCCATTTTTGCAAGCTATTCGTCACCGTCAACGTCAAAAAGTAAAATTATGACAACGTCAGTTAATTACGAGCTATCTGTTGTTGTTTGAATCTGTTGTTTAAAAATTAAGTTATTTATTTAATTTGCGTATTATATTTATTTATTTTTAATTTGCGTATTATATTTATTCATTTCTTTTTAATTTGTGTAGTTTTTATCTATAAACATGCCAGTTGTAACGTGTTATATATGTGAAGTGAGAACAAGTCGCGTGGAAAACAAAACCCAACATTTATGGCTTTATTTCCACTGGATGAAGATCGGTTAGTACATTTTACGAATTAATTATACTCTAAATCAACATATCTTATAATATATGGAATTTTAGGACATCATCATCATTCTCCTGCCCTTATCCCAATTTATTTGGGGTCGGCGCAACATGTCTTTTTCTTCCATGCATCCCTATCAGAAACCATCTCGGCAGTCACCCCTTCTTAGCCATATCATCCTTCACACATTCCATCCATCGTTTCTTTGGTCTTCCCCTACTCTTATAGCCATCAACATTCATAATTAAGACTCTCCTCACGACATTCTCCTCAGTTCTCCGTAACACATGCCCGTACCATGACAACCGATTTCCACACAACTTTTCAGCTACCGGTGCCACTTTCAGACTTCCTCTTATGTACTCATTTCTTATTCTATCCATTCGTGTAACACCACACATCCCTCTTAGCATTCTCATCTCGGCTGCATGCAATTGCCTTTCATTCATCCCTTTCGTAGCCCAACATTCTGATCCATACAAAACAGCAGGTCGGATCATGGTTTTATATATTTTCCCCTTAAGTTTAAGGGGAATGCGGGAGTCGCAAATAGTTCCCGTGACCTGCCGCCATTTCATCCACCCAGTGTTAATTCTGTGCTTAACCGTCCGATCTATTTCGCCATCGTTTTGCACGAGTGAACCGAGATACCGAAAGTCGGAGCAGATTGGTAGGAGTGCGCCATCAAGGGCTATGGCTCCAGAAGTGGAGAGACCGCCGAAATCGCAGAACATATATTCGGTTTTGGTTCTGCTGATTTTCAAGCCAACATTCTCCAGCTTCTGTTGCCATTTCTCCAATCTGCTCTGGATCTCAGGTCCATCTTCACCGACGAGAACAATGTCATCGGCGCACACTGAACTCGTCGGTATTGCCAGCAGCCGACCGGACGTAGGTACGAGATCGACTGTACATAGCACGAATTAACTCTACATACTTCCCAGGCAAACCTTTCTATTTCAGGGCCCACCACAGCACATCACGAGGTACCCTATCATACGCTTTCTCCAGATCAATGAACACCATGTGCAAGTTCTTGTGTGCACGTCTGTACTTCTCGCACACTTGGCGGGGTGCAAAAGTGGCGTCCATTGTTCCTCGACCTGGCATAAACCCAAACTGGTTTGGGGTAATCTCACTCTCCTCTCGCAATTTTTTCTCAATCACTTTCTCCCATACCTTCATACTATGTGACATGAGCTTTATCCCTCGATAGTTGTTACAGTCCTGTACATCA
Organism: Sesamia nonagrioides; assembly: GCA_017933935.1. Lineage (NCBI taxonomy): Eukaryota > Metazoa > Arthropoda > Insecta > Lepidoptera > Noctuidae > Sesamia > Sesamia nonagrioides. The sequence continues at coordinate 406,018 of JADWQK010000930.1, read as the reverse complement.
CCTTTATTCTTAAAGATGGGCACTAGTGAACTATTGCACCATTCTTGTGGGATCTCTCCTTCATGCAACAACTTATTGAAGAATAAAGTCAACCACATACATCCATCTCCTTTTAAACACTTCCATACTTCTACTGGTATATCATCTGGGCCCATAGCTTTTCCATTTTTCATACCTTGAACTGCTATTCTTACTTCATCCATGCTAATTTCTCTTACTAAACCCATATTCTCTTGTACCTCTTTGAGCACGCCCCTCCATTTATTCTCTTCGTTCATTAGCTTTTCAAAATAAACCTTCCATCGCTCTTTTATTTCGTCATCCCTGGACAGAACCTTACCAGCATCGTCTTTCATACATTTGATATTACTTATATCTCTCGTTCTCCTTTCTCTTGCTTTTGTAATCCGGTAGAGCTCCTTCTGGCCTCTAGGGCTGTCCAGTGAGTCATACAACTTCTCCTGCGCCTTAGCCCTCGAAACTGCTACCGCCTTTTTTGCCTTCCTCTTCCATTCATTATAAATCTTCATCTTGTCCTCTTTTAAACTATCATTCCCGTTTTCTATACCTTGCCATTCTTTAAAAGCTATTTTCTTTTCTTTGAGTATCTTTTGCACATCTTCATTCCACCACCATGTATCCTTTTCTATCACACCTTTCCCTTTGGATTCTCCAAACACATCTTTAGCTACTCTCCTTATATAGTCAGCCATCTCTTTCCAACATTCATTCACAGATTTTCCTTCCATATCCCCCATTTCAATCATCTTATCTACCACTTGGCTCTTAAACACACTAGCATATTCCTCTTTTTCTATCATACGCCATCTAGTTCTGGGCGAGGGCCGTTCCTTGTTCTTTCTGGATGAGACACTGAATTTTACGTCCATTATCAATAGTCTATGTTGTGAGACTAAGTCTTCACCTGGTAGCACTTTACAGTTTTTGACACTTTTAAGACTGTTTCGTCTTACTAAAAAGTAATCGATTTGTGTCACGTGGCGGCCGCTTTTATAGCTTATGAGATGCTCATTTTGTTTTTTGAACCACGTATTTGTTATTGCCAGGTTAAAGGCCGTAGCAGCTTGCAGTAGTGTCTCACCATCAGTGTTACGATCTCCGTACCCCCAACCGCCATGCACTCTTTCATACCCATCCTTCTGCTTTCCCACATGCCCGTTAAAGTCACCCCCAACATACACTTCTTCACTATCTTGCACATCCATCATCACACAATCGAAATCCTTCCAGAACTTCTCTTTTATACTTTCTACTACTTTTTATGGAATTTTAGGACATATTTCTGAAAATAAATCTTCAGATATGTTTTTCGTCGTAAACACTAGTGGTGCAATATTTTATGGACTATCGATAAATCCTTTTTTTTGTATCAGTGGTAAGCTCATAACATCATTAAATTCAGTTTTAGAAAAATTGCACTAATTGAAATATATTTGTAGAAAGCATTTTCTACTTAGGGATTTTAAAAAGAAAAAGACACAACTTAGAAGAAATGCTGTTCCGTGTATCTGAATTATGGCTGAGCCCCTGAGCGATGACATATTAATTGACTTCCCGCGCCATATAGCTAAAGAAGCTGTAGAAAACCAGTACCTACAATTTAATGTCCCTAATTTCATTAATAAAATTCCATCTTTGTTTCAGAACTTCCAGAAACAACAGCAACACACCCGGAATCCAGATCAGTCCGTGGCGGCGGAAAATGCGGCAGTAGTAAATTCATTAAATACATATTATTATTTATTTTAATAACAGTATTTATAAAATTCATGAAATCGATTTATCAGTTTCGAAGCCTATTCAACACAAACATACAATATATTCTATATTTGTTGCAGAACTTCCAGAAACAACACACCCGGAGTCCAGATCATTCAGTGGCGGCGGAAAATGCGGCAGTTTAATTGATTAAATATTATTTATTTTAATGTAATAAAAATAAACTATTTTTTTTTTATATATATTTTTTTTTATTTGAGAAAATCAAAAATTATTACTAATGTTACCGATCCCATTTTATCGATAACGCTACATCCCTATTTTTTTTTTCTTCATGTTGGCAAATTGATGTGTGGAAATTAAATTCTTACTAATTAATTATCTGTGGTTTTAGTTAGGTTCGTTAGTGATTCCATCTCATAATATGTTATATTGTGTTAATGTAGTGTTGTTTATTTTTATATTTTTTTTTGGTTGTAAACTTAGTATAAGGTACAATGGGGTTGACGTATCCGTGTGGATAAAAACCCCTTATAAATAAAGAGAATAAAAAAAAAAAAGGTTGGTATTGAGCCAGTCCATGTATTTCATTCATTCGTATAAGTTTTTTTTTTTTGTTAGGGAGTCCCGTCTCTTAAAACGTAGTGATTACTTGCTCTGTGTATTATACTATGCTTAAAATGCGAGGGAAACTATGCTTAATTTTATCGAATGAGAAAAATATAAATAAATAAATAGGTAAGTTAAAAAAAACTTACTTTATTTTTATTTATTTAGTTAGGATCTCCCGAAAGGATATATTATGATCTACACAAAAAAAAATATTAAAAGCTGTTTAAAATTCTTATTCGCTATATGACCCCTGTCTAAGCTAAACTAAACTGTATAATTTTAAAACTAAGCAATCTATCACAATAAGACAAACTCAGTAATGTTTGAAAAAGAAACAGGAGGTCCTTATAAACCTAAAGACAAAACATTATATTAATTCTGGAAGGTGTTAGGTATACCTAATGATAACAAGGACCGACTGAAAAAAAAGAGACCCGCACTGTCGCTTACTGAAGCAACTTTTCTCGGTGGTAGGCAACAACATCAGCCGCCGGCATAAGTTACCACCCACCAGACAAAGTCATGCCGCCATTCGTGGTCCGGCATGATGTCTGATGAAGCCGTTGGAGGACGGGTCTAAGTGGTTGTGTTGCAATGTGTGCCGGGTACGATGCGTCAAGTGTTATTGTGTCGGGAGTGTGGTCGTGGAGGGTAGCGGGATCCGAAGCACGGTGCTCCGCTGGACGACCGCAGGTAGTTGGGGGCCCAAGTAGTGTGCCAGCCACACACAAAAGGCTGACCCGCCAACTGCGATTCCTAGGATGGCCTCATCGTGCCGGTTGGCGACCGGGTGAGAGGACCCGATGGCGATCCCTGGGGGGGTTCGGGAGTCCCCACAGTCTCCAGAAAAATCTCCTATGGCCCTGCATCGTTGGTCGTATTGTTGGGTTTAACACTGCATCACCTTGCTCAACTGCGGTCTTCCTTCCTATTCACTCAATTTTAAAAAATGAAAAGTACAAATAAGAAAAGTAGGTGTGCACAGCGGACGCACATCCTATCATTTAAAGTGCATCTCTCTAACATTCGGAGTCTACACTCCAATATCGTTGCAGTCCATCACCACCTTGAGACTGAAAAGTAGGTGGGGCTTCACCTATTTTTCTTGACGGAGACCCAGATCAGATGTCCGTCTGATGCGGCATTCATCAGCTACCCGGGATACGCATTGGAGCATCGTTTCCTCCAGCGTGCCGGGGTCTGTGTGTATGTCCGCAATGACATCTGCTGCCGGCGCCTCCGTCACCTCGAAGACCCTCACTTCTCGTCCCTATGGCTGTTGGTAGACACTGGTGTGGACAAAATTCTTTACACCTGTGTGGCTGTGTCTACCGATCGCACAGCGATGATCAGGAGACAACTCGATTATTTGACCACCTCAGTGAGGCTGCTGACAAAGCGCTGCACCGGCACCCTGACGCACAGTTCGTCGCTCTGGGGGACTTCAACGCCTGCCACCAGGACTGGCTTTTCCCGTACCAGAAAACCGACCACGCTGGGAGAGAGGCGGGAAACTTCGCGTTTTCAATGGGCCTTTCCCAGCTGGTAGAGCAAGCGACTAGGGTGCCTGATGTAGTTGGCCATACTGCCAACTGTTTGGACCTTCTGCTGGCCACTGATCCGGACAGATGTGTTGTAACAGTTTTCTCACCGTTGGGAACTTCAGACCACTGTCTGGTGAAGTCTGTGTCGTCCTTCTCCCCACCAGAACACGACTCTCGTGGTGAACGGCGATTGTGGCGACACAGGTCAGCGGATTGGGATTGAGATGAGATGACGCCACTTCTTTGCGTCTTATCCTTGGCAGCAGGTCTGCTTCTCTTCTGACAATCCGTCGAGCTGTGCGGATACTATAACCGATGTGGTGTGTCAAATTGTCAAGCTATGGAGTATTTTATCACCTTCAGCGACATGCCCGTCGGTGGCTCAGCTCGCCCATGGTTTAATACCGATTGTGTCCAAGCTGAACAGCGTAAGCACATGGCATTTCGCACCTGGGTTGACGCTCGTGACCGCAGAGCTCCGGATCTAAGCTCAAAGAAGAGAGCCTTTAACCGTGCTGCCAAGTCCTACAAAAAGGCGCTTATGAAAGCTCGCTTGGACCTCATTACCCATATTGGCAACAAGTTATCTGCGCAGCCATCCGGTAGCAAATCTTTTTGGTCCCTTGCCAAATCGGTCGAGGCGAACTTCTGTCGGCCCACACTGCCTCCGCTGGTTAGGCCTGATGGAACACTAGCTCATACGGCGAGAGAGATAGCAGGTCTCTTTGCAGCTCTCTTTGTCCATAGTTCGCGTCTTGATATTGGCAATGCTACTCCACCTAATTTACCTCATTGCGGAACTTCAATGCCTGAGGTTCGCATTCGGAACAACGAGGTTCTGGGAGTACTGTGTCGTCTGATCGTCGTGATGTGAATAAAGTGGTCCAGATGCTATACCAGCGATTGTTCTTAAAGCACGTACCTTGGCTCCTACTTTTCGAAATGTATCCTTGGAGTGTACCGACCGCCTTCAGCTTTTGGGAGTTGAGATTTCCTCGAACCTAAACTTTGGGCGGTTCATTGAGTCCAAGGCCAAGGTGGCTGCCAGAAAACTTGGCATTATCGCAAAATTCGGGCGGTACTTCACACCAGGGCAGCTTCTAATGATGTACAAAGCACAGGTCCGTTCATGTGTGGAGTACTGCAGCCACATTTGGGCTGGTGCTGCTAAGTGTCACCTGGCCACTTTGGATTCAGTGGAGAGGCGGGCGAAGAGGCTGATTGGCGAACCTTTTTTTTTTCGGGGATGAAATCCTCATAGGCTGTCCGCCGCCCTCGGGTGGGCGACGGGGTCTGTCAGACTTTTACTGACTAAAACTACCCCGGTATCTCTTCTACCACGAGCGCGCGTGGGGCCGCGGGAGTCAAAATTTTTCCACGGCCCCACCCTCTCGTACTGGCCCGGTCTGTCCGGGCCTCGTCTCCTGCACGGGGTAGTGGAGTGTTAAACTATCCCGTGCATCGCCTCAGAGGCGCGCGCCGACACTCGCGCGCGCCTCCGCCTCGCGGTCCATCGAATAGGGGGCGGGGACTTCTAGGGGAAGAGGGCGTTATCCGCCCTTCTTCGGTGCCCGGTGCGTCTTCTGCGGCCCGGCAAGGGAGTTGAGATCTCCTTCTCCCGTTCCGCAGCTACCTTCTGCGACATCACGTCCTCGCAGAAGGACACCACCGCGTCCCACGACACTGCGCTACCGACCATCCTCCGCACTACTGCCGGCAGCGTCAAGTCGCCTCCTACTTCATTTGTGAGGACACGGCGCTGCTCCTCCCCAGCTACACACTCGGCGAGCGTGTGCTGCGCCGTGTCCTCCCCGCATTGGACGTAGTGGTGGCACCGAGCGTCCGGCTCCCTGCCTAAGCGACGCAAGTACTTGCCAAAGCAGCCGTGCCCTGACAGTACCTGTGTCACCCTGAACGACAGGGAGCCGTGCCGTCTCCCGAGCCAGTCGTCGAGTACTGGCCGGATCGCCTTGACGGTAGCGAGGCCGGCGGTAGGGCGCATAAGCCTCTGCTGCCAGTCCGCCACCAGAACCTGAGGGAGCTCCTCTCGGCGCAGCTTGATCTGCCGCTGCGCCAGACTGGAGCCCCGTGTCCGCTCTTCCTCGCGCCATCGGTATAATGACGCGAGTACTTTCGCCTCTAGGTTAGGTTAGGTTAGGTTAGGCCGGGGGGACTCGAAGCTGGTGCCTCCCAAAACCGCGGCGGTCACAGTGACCATTGTGCCCGAGGCCGCGGAGAGGGGGGTAACCTACGAGTCCGTCCTAAGACAGGCTCGTAGCATCGCGGACCCCGCCGAGTCGGGGATTGGTGCTTGCCGCCGGACACAAACCGGAGCTCGACTATTCGAGTTTCCGGGAAAGGACGGCGGCAAAAACGCGGACCTCTACGCGAACAAGCTGCGGGAGGTCCTCGCCGATGTGGCGAAGGTGGCTAGGCCGACCAAGACGGCGGCTATGGAGGTGACCGGTCTCGACGACTCGGTCACCAAGGAGGAGGTGGTCGCGGCGATCGCAGTGGCCGGAGGCTGCGAACCCGCAGCGGTGCAGGCTCGGGACATTAGGCCCGGCCGCGGTGGACTGGGCACTATCCGGCTGGTGGGCCCAGTCGCCGCAGCGTTGGCCGCCCAGGCTAAAGGCCAGGGGCGGCTATTTGTTGGCTTCAGCCGGGCCGTGATCCGGGTACTTGAGGCAGCGCCAATGCGCTGCTTCAAGTGCTTCGGTATCGGCCACACCCGAGCAATGTGTCCATCCACTGTGGATAGGGCGGACACATGCTTCCGCTGCGGGGCATATGGCGGCCACGTGTGAGGCCGCCAAGCCGCACTGCGCGGCGTGCGCCGACAGTGGTCGCCCTGCGGACCACGTAATGGGGGGTAGCTCATGCCGACCCCCCTCTAAGAAGGGCAAGCCGCAGGTGGCTATAAGCCGCCCTGCCGCTGCTGCCACCGCTCCCGCGGATATCCCATCAGCGGCGGTGGCCGAGGGTGATGCGATGGTCGAATAATGGGTACCGACCATCGCATCCTGCAGGCAAACACCAACCACTGCCGGGCTGCCCAGGACTTACTGGTGCAGTCAATGGCCGAGTGGTTGGTGGATTTGGCAGTGGTGGCCGAGCCGTACTTTACTCCCAGCAATTGGCTGGGAGACAGTGACGGCTCGGTGGCAATCGTGGCGCGGTCTTCCTCGGACTCCCCTCCCCTCTCGCTCTTAGAGAGGGGACCGGGATACGTGGCCGCCGCGTGAGGAGGGTTGGCCCTTGTGGGGGTCTACTTCTCCCCAAACCGCCCTCTCCAGGACTTCGAGGATTTCCTCGGGGTCCTGACGGCGGTCATCGGGAGGACGGCGCCACGTCAGGTCTCCGTTTTGGGAGACCTAAATGCCAAGTCGGTGGTCTGGGGAAACCCGGCCACCGATGCTCGCGGACGGGCGGTCGAGTTGTGGGCGGCCACGTCTGGCCTCTCTCTCTTGAACAGGGGGAGCGTCCAGACGTGCGTGCGGCGGCAGGGTGGGTCCATAGTGGACCTCACCTTCGCCACGCCCGCACTGGCCGCCCGCATTCAAAACTGGAGGGTGGAACTGGGGGAGACGATCTCGGATCACCGCTACGTGCGATTCGAGATCTCCCCCCAGAATCCACGGGGGCGCCGCAGCACACCCTCATCGTCGGGCCGATCCCCGTTTCCAAGGTGGGCTCTGACCCACCTGGATCGGGAGGCGGCAAGGGAGGCCGCGTTCGTCCAGGACTGGCTTTGGCCAGGTCCCGGCGTGGACGTCCTGGACGTGGACGCGGCGGCGGCCCGACTGAGGGGGTCATTGACCGAGGTGTGCAACGCCAGCATGCCTCGGTCGAGACGTCCGCCTCCCCGACGCGCCGTTTATTGGTGGTCGGAGGAGCTGGCGGAGCTGCGGGCCACCTGCGTGGCGGCACGGCGGGCCTACACGCGATCGCGTCGGCGGCGCCGACGAGATCAGGCCGACGAGGACCGCCTCTACGCCAGATACGTGGAGGCGAGGGCAGCCTTCAAGTCGGCCATCGGCGCCGCCAAGGACGCGGCGAGGGCCGAGCTGCTAGAGGGTCTCGACAACGACCCATTCGGGAGGCCATATAAGGCGGCGCGCAACAAACTGCGCCGCATTGGTCCCCCGGTTGCCGAGACCCTCGAACCAGCGCTCCTGGATGGGGTGGTGCGGTCCCTGTTTCCGCGCAGGGATCCGCACTTCACCCCACCAGTGATGGACCCCCCACGAGGGGGGGCTCGACCGGAGGAGGAAGCTCCTCCTCCTCCGGTCTCAGAGGAGGAATTTGGCGCGGCGACTCTTCGTCTCCGCGCCAAAACGACGGCCCCCGGCCCTGACGGCGTTCCCGCTCGGGTGGTGGCCATCGCGGCCACCGAAATGGAGGGAAGGTTTGGGACCTCTTCAGCGCGTGCTTCGCGTCGGGGAGGTTCCCGAAACCTTGGCGGGAAGGCCAATTGTGCCTCCTTCGGAAGGAGGGACGGCCGGCGGACTCCCCCTCGGCATACCGGCCCATCGTCTTGCTTGACGAGGCCGGAAAGATGTTCGAGGGGATTATCGCCGGCCGTCTCAAGCGGCATCTGCTGAGCGTGGGACCGGACCTGTCGGACGCCCAGTTCGGATTTCGAGCTGGTCGTTCGACAGTGGACGCCCTGGCCCGTCTAAAGGGCCAGGTGACAGAGGCGGTCGGAGTGGGGGATGGAGTGTTGGCCGTGTCATTCGACATTGCCAACGCCTTCAATTCCATCCCCCACTCTACCATCCTGGAAGCGCTCCGGTTCCACGGAGTGCCCCTGTACTTGCGGGGCCTCCTGGCCAGCTACTTGGAGGACCGTGCTGTCCTCCTCGTAGACGGGGCTGGCCAGCTCCGGCGATACGATGTCGGAGCCGGCGTTCCACAGGGGTCCGTTCTAGGGCCTCTTCTGTGGAACGTCGGTTACGACTGGCTCCTGCGGGGAACCCTCCTTCGAGGCACGAGTGTCATCTGCTACGCAGATGACACTCTCCTCACTTCCCGTGGGAGCACCTTCAGGGAGGCAGCCAGTTTGGCGTCGGCGGGCGGATCCTTAGTGGCCGGAAGGATCCGCCGCCTGGGCTTGAGGGTGGCGCTGCACAAAACGGAGGCCGTGTTCTTCCACGGCCCCCGGCAGCGCCCCCCACATGACGCCCACATTTTTGTGGAGGGCGTCAGGGTCGGGGCCGAGGCCCAGATGAAGTATCTGGGCCTCACGTTGGACAGCAGGTGGCGCTTCGGCCCGCACTTTAGCGGGCTGTCGACGCGCCTGCTGAAAGCTGCGGACGCCCTCCCATGGCTCATGCCGAACATGGGAGGGCCAAGCATGCGGTGCCGGCGTCTATACGCCGGCATACTGCGGAGTATGGCCCTTTATGGGGCCCCCATTTGGGCGGACTCCCTCCATCGGAGGGAGAATGCCACCGCTCTTCGGGCGCCCCAAAGGGCCATCGCCCAGCGGGCAGCGCGGGCCTACCGCACGGTAGGCTTCGCTTCGGCATGCGCTCTGGCGGGCACCCCGCCTTGGGAGCTCGAGGCGTGGGTGCTCGCCAGAGTGTACGAGTGGACGGCGGGGCGCAGGGCGCTGGGCGAGCGTCCGGCCCCCGAATTGATGGAGGCCGTCCGGCGGGAGGCGAGGGTCGCTCTTGTCCGGGAGTGGACGCGGGACCTCGCCTCCGCCGTCTTCGGCCGTCGTACCCTCGACGCCATCGGGCCGGTCCTGGAGGACTGGCTCGACAGGCGTCACGGGTTCCTCTCCTTCCGTCTAGTGCAGGTGCTCTCCGGTCACGGCTGCTTCGGCAGGTACCTGCACCGGATAGGACGAGAGGAGACACCGTCGTGCCACGGTTGTGGCGCGGCGGAGGACACGGCGGAACACACCCTCGCGGTGTGCCCGTCGTGGGCCGTGTCGCGCCGCGGTCTTGTCACGGCGGTTGGCGGGAACCTCTCGCTGCCCGCCATCGTCAGAGCGATGGTGGGGAGCGAGGAGGCTTGGGTGGCGATGGCCTCCTTCTGCGAGGTCGTGATGTCGCAGAATGAGGCAGCGGAGCGCGAGCGGGAGGAGGATCCCCTCGCTCCGGCGCTCCGCAGGCGGCGTAGGGGGAGGAGAAGGCGGGATTTCGCCCGCTTTCTACCTCCCTGAGGTGAGCGGCGGGCGGGAGGCCGACGCCCGCCTTACATCGCTCACCACGTGGGAGCCACGGCCCCTCCCTGGGAGGGGCAATTGAGGGCCCGCCTTCTTAGGCGGGTTTCGCCGGCGGGGGAGAGGTAGCTCAGGCTGCGCTAGTTTCCCACTCCCCCGCCACTATGGCGATGCCGGAGTGCCGCTGTGGGTTTAGTGGGTATTCCCAGCTTCGGCTGGGCGAGTCCCACACACGCGCTTCGGGGTAAGGTGCGTAAATGCATTCCCACAGCGTAAACAAAAAAAGGTTAGGTTAGGTTAGGTTAGGTTAGGTTTCCGTGTGCAGTTTCTGGCCTGCCATCGGACGCGTCCCCAGGTGGCGGATAGGGGAACGGCCCCCAGATATGGGGGGTACCGGTTTACCGGCGCGGACCAAAACCAGATGCGGGGACCGCTTCGGCGGTCACACGTGCGGCGGGTCGGCCACCACTCGAGGTGGCTGACGTGACTCGAACTCCGGGTCACCGTCGGGCAACCCGGTCTCCTCATTGAGAGGAGCTGGGGGCCCCGTTTGCCTCCGGGCAAACGAGTGGGGCTAAGAGGAAGGACACCTCGCTAAAAAACCCTTGGCTGCTGCGTCTTCTCGCACAAAAAGACGTACCCAGCCCGGCCCCTCCCCGTGGAGTGGAGGGACCACTGTGGGCCCGCCCTAGGCGGGAATCGCCGGCGGGGGATTGGTAGTTAGGCTGTGCCATTTTCCCATGACCCCGCCACTCAGGCGATGTCGTTGTGCCGCTGTGGGTTTAGTGGGTATTCCCGGCTTCGGCTGGGTGAGTCCTACACACGCCCTTCGGGGTATGGTGCGTAAATGCATTACCACAGCGTCAAAAAAAAAAAAAAAAAAAAAAAAAAAAAAAAAAAAAAAAAAAAAAAAAAAGGTTGGGGGACTCCCCACAGCGCAGACTTCCACGTAGTGTTCCCCGGGCAACGCCGTGTCTGACCACCGTAACGGAGTGGCAGACCGGTGGCTAACGTGCGCTGTGACTTACGCGATCTGCGAAATTTTATTCTACTTTGAGGGCGATTGCGTATTTAGTGGTTTTATTCTGGATTTTATTGAGGGTTTTTATTGCAGTGTGGTTTTATTTAATTTTTATTGAGGTTTTTGTTTTTATTGTGGATTTGGTTTTTGGTCGCCATGCCGAAACCATTACGGAACGCTTCTGGGCGTTTCGTCCCAAAAGGCCCTTCTCAGGGCCAACCAAACGGCCCTTCTCAGGGCCAACCAAAAGGCCCTTCTCAGGGCCAGTTCGATGATGTGTCGGCATCAGAGGTCAGCCGCGCACCGTCTGTGGCGAGCCTCTGTATGAGCGTGGCGGACGAGTTTTCTGACTCGGAAATCGAGTCGTCGTCCGTGTGTGGGGTGGCTGGAGATCGCAGCCTGAAGAGGGCCTACCTGAGGCTCGGGTCCGAGGTTTCTTCGGACTCGGCCAAGGGTAAGCCAAAACAGAAGAAGCCGAAGGCGAAGACTGCTTCGCCTTCGACTTCTTCTCAGGCCGGCACCCATGATGTGGGTCTGGCGGACGCCCAGCGTCAGCTCGGCTTGGCCAGACGGGCCGAGCTCGAGCTGGAGCTGGAGGAAAAGGTTGCCGCGAAAGAGCGGCAGGCGCGCGCAGCCAAGGCAAGGGCCGGATACGGTTCGGCCCTCGCCACTTTCGACGGCGTCTCTGCGACGGAGCTGGCCCGACTGGCGAAGGAGGACATGGAGGAGATCGTCGAGGTCGCCTCCAGGTCCTCCAACCTAAAGGGGACCTTTCAAAAGGCCCTCAAATGCCATGCAAGTAGCTTGCACGGCATTGTAGCGGAACTGACGCAGCGCACTGCGTCAGAGGAGACGCGGCAACTGCAGGCGAGGGTGGACCGCCTGCAAGCGGAGGTCAGCCAGCTTCACAAGAAGCTGGCTGAGGCCACGGCCCCGGCCCCTAATTCCCCGTCGGTAGAGGTTCCCGCCCCCTCCTCCTCCAACCTTGAGGAAGTAATCCGCAAGGTTGTCATGGAGGAGAGGGCGTTCACCCGTGCCTGCTTGGCAGGTATAGAGGACCGCCTCCTGCCCGAGCCGCGTCTCCGTCCGCCCCTGGCGGCGGACAAGACGCCGACAGTGACTCCCCCTGCCACGAAGCCCTCAAAGGGCAAGGGCAAAGGGAAGAAGTCGCCGGGGGCTCTGCCTCCCCCCGGTACGAGTGCGGGCGCTCAGCCGGAGCCAGTTGCCAGTGCGGCACCCTCCCAGGTGCAGGAGGGAGACGCCCTCCTCCCTTCCACCACCCCAGCCAATCAGTCTTGGTCAGAGGTGGTTAGGAAGGGAAAGGGAAAGGGCAAAAAGGCGGTTCAGGCCCCGGCTGCCCCAGCGGCTGCCCCGGCAGGTGCCCCGGCGGCTGCCCCGGCAGCCAAAAAGGCCCCGAAGCTGGTGCCTCCTAAAACCGCGGCGGTCACAGTGACCATTGTGCCCGAGGCCGCGGAGAGGGGGGTAACCTACGAGTCCGTCCTAAGACAGGCCCGTAGCATCGCGGACCCCGCCGAATCGGGGATTGGCGCTTGCCGCCGGACCCAAACCGGAGCTCGACTATTCGAGTTTCCGGGGAAGGACGGCGGCAAAAACGCGGACCTCTACGCGAACAAGCTGCGGGAGGTCCCCGCCGATGTGGCGAAGGTGGCCAGGCCGACCAAGACGGCGGCTATGGAGGGGACCGGTCTCGACGACTCGGTCACCAAGGAGGAGGTGGTCGCGGCGATCGCAGTGGCCGGAGGCTGCGAACCCGCAGCGGTGCAGGCTCGGGACATTAGGCCCGGCCGCGGTGGACTGGGCACTATCCGGCTGGTGTGCCCAGTCGCCGCAGCGTTGGCCGCCCAGGCTAAAGGCCATGGGCGGCTATTTGTTGGCTTCAGCCGGGCCGTGATCCGGGTACTTGAGGCAGCGCCAATGCGCTGCTTCAAGTGCTTCGGTATCGGCCACACCCGAGCAATGTGTCCGTCCACTGTGGATAGGGCGGACACATGCTTCCGCTGCGGGAAGGAGGGGCATATGGCGGCCACGTGCGAGGCTGCCAAGCCGCACTGCGCGGCGTGTGCCTCCAGTGGTCGCCCCGCCGACCACGTTATGGGAGGGACGTCATGCCGACCCCCGCCCAAGAAGGGCAAGCCGCAGGCGGCTATAAGCCGTCCTGCCGCTGCTGCCACACCCGCTGATATCCCATCAGCGGCGGTGGCCGAGGGTGATGCGATGGTCGAGTAATGGGTACCGACCATCGCATCTTGCAGGCAAACACCAACCACTGCCGGGCTGCCCAGGACTTACTGGTGCAGTCAATGGCCGAGTGGTTGGTGGATGTGGCAGTGGTGGCCGAGCCGTACTATACTCCCAGCAATTGGCTGGGAGACAGTGACGGCTCGGTGGCAATCGTGGCGCGGTCTTCCTCGGGCTCCCCTCCCCTCTCGCTCTTAGAGAGGGGACCGGGATACGTGGCCGCCGCGTGGGGAGGGTTGGCCCTTGTGGGGGTCTACTTCTCCCCAAACCGCCCTCTCCAGGACTTCGAGGATTTCCTCAGGGTCCTGACGGCGGTCATCGGGAGGACGGCGCCACGTCAGGTCTCCGTTTTGGGAGACCTGAATGCCAAGTCGGTGGTCTGGGGAAGCCCGGCCACCGACAACCGCGGACGGGCGGTCGAGTTGTGGGCGGCCACGTCTGGTCTCTCTCTCCTGAATAGGGGGAGCGTCCAGACGTGCGTGCGGCGGCAGGGTGGATCCATAGTGGACCTCACCTTCGCCACGCCCGCACTGGCCGCCCGCATCCAGAACTGGAGGGTGGAACTGGGGGAGACGATCTCGGATCACCGCTACGTGCGATTCGAGATCTCTCCCCAGAATCCACGGGGGCGCCGCAGCACCCCCTCATCGTCGGGCCGATCCCCGTTTCCAAGGTGGGCTCTGACCCACCTGGATCGGGAGGCGGCAAGGGAGGCCGCGTTCGTCCAGGACTGGCTTTGGCCAGGTCCCGGCGTGGACGTCCTGGACGTGGACGCGGCGGCGGCCCGATTGAGGGGGTCATTGACCGGGGTATGCAACGCCAGCATGCCTCGGTCGAGACGTCCGCCTCCCCGACGCGCCGTTTATTGGTGGTCGGGGGAGTTGGCGGGGCTGCGGGCCACCTGCGTGGCGGCACGGCGGGCCTACACCCGATCGCGTCGGCGGCGCCGACGAGATCTGGCCGACGAGGACCGCCTCTACGCCAAATACGTGGCGGCGAGGGCGGCCTTCAAATCGGCCATCGGCGCCGCTAAGGACGCGGCGAGGGCCGAGCTGTTGGAGGGTCTCGACAACGACCCATTCGGGAGGCCATATAAGACGGCGCGTAACAAACTGCGCCGCATTGGTCCCCCGGTTGCCGAGACCCTCGAACCAGCGCTCCTGGATGGGGTGGTGCGGTCCCTGTTTCCGCGCAGGGATCCGCACTTCACTCCACCAGTGATGGACCCCCCCCGAGGGAGGGCTCAACCGGAGGAGGAAGCTCCTCCTCCTCCGGTCTCAGAGGAGGAATTTGGCGCGGCGACTCTGCGTCTCCGCGCCAAAAAGACGGCTCCCGGCCCGGACGGCATTCCCGCTCGGGTGGTGGCCATCGCGGCCACCGAAATGGAGGGAAGGTTTCGGGACCTCTTCAGCGCGTGCTTCGCGTCGGGGGGGTTCCCGAAACCTTGGCGGGAAGGCCAATTGTGCCTCCTTCGGAAGGAGGGACGGCCGGCGGACTCCCCCTCGGCATACCGGCCCATCGTCTTGCTTGACGAGGCCGGAAAGATGTTCGAGGGGATTATCGCCGGCCGTCTCAAGCGGCATCTGCTGAGCGTGGGACCGGACATGTCGGACGCCCAGTTCGGGTTTCGAGCTGGTCGTTCGACAGTGGACGCCCTGGCCCGTCTAAAGGGCCAGGTGACAGAGGCGGTGGGAGTGGGGGATGGAGTGTTGGCCGTGTCATTCGACATTGCCAACGCCTTCAATTCCATCCCCCACTCCACAATCCTGGAAGCGCTCCGGTTCCACGGAGTGCCCCTGTACTTGCGGGGCCTCCTGGCCAGCTACTTGGAGGACCGTGCTGTCCTCCTCGTAGACGGGGCTGGCCAGCTCCGGCGATACGCTGTCGGAGCCGGCGTTCCACAGGGGTCCATTCTAGGGCCTCTTCTGTGGAACGTCGGTTACGACTGGCTCCTGCGGGGAACCCTCCTTCGAGGCACGAGTGTCATCTGCTACGCGGATGACACTCTCCTCACTTCCCGCGGGAGCACCTTCCGGGAGGCAGCCAGTTTGGCATCGGCGGGCGGATCCTTGGTGGCCGGAAGGATCCGCCGCCTGGGCTTGAGGGTGGCGCTGCACAAAACGGAGGCCGTGTTCTTCCACGGCCCCCGGCAGCGCCCCCCACATGACGCCCACATTTTTGTGGAGGGCGTCAGGGTCGGGGTCGAGGCCCAGATGAAGTATCTGGGCCTTACGTTGGACAGCAGGTGGCGCTTCGGCCCGCACTTTAGCGGGCTGTCGACACGCCTGCTGAAAGCTGCGGACGCCCTCTCATGGCTCATGCCGAACATGGGAGGGCCAAGCATGCGGTGCCGGCGTCTGTACGCCGGCATTCTGCGAAGTATGGCCCTTTATGGGGCCCCCATTTGGGCGGACTCCCTCCATAGGAGGGAGAATGCCACCGCTCTTCGGGCGCCCCAAAGGGCCATCGCCCAGCGGGCAGCGCGGGCCTACCGCACAGTAGGCTTCGCTTCGGCATGCGCTCTGGCGGGCACCCCGCCTTGGGGGCTCGAGGCGTGGGTGCTCGCCAGAGTGTACGCGTGGACGGCGGGGCGCAGGGCGCTGGGCGAGCGTCCGGCCCCCGAATTGAGGGAGGCCGTCCGGCGGGAGGCGAGGGTCGCTCTTGTCCGGGAGTGGACGCGGGACCTCGCCTCCGCCATCTTCGGCCGCCGTACCCTCGACGCCATCGGGCCGGTCCTGGAGGACTGGCTCGACAGGCGTCACGGGTTCCTCTCCTTCCGTCTGGTGCAGGTACTCTCCGGTCACGGCTGCTTCGGCAGGTACCTGCACCGAATAGGACGAGAGGAGACACCGTCGTGCCACGGTTGTGGCGCGGCGGAGGACACGGCGGAACACACCCTCGCGGTGTGCCCGTCGTGGGCCGTGCCGCGCCGCGGTCTTGTCACGGCGGTTGGCGGGGATCTCTCGCTGCCCGCCATCGTCAGAGCGATGGTGGGGGGCGAGGAGGCTTGGGTGGCGATGGCCTCCTTCTGCGAGGTCGTGATGTCGCAGAAGGAGGCCGCGGAGCGCGGGCGGGAGGAGGATCCCCTCGCTCCGGCGCTCCGCAGGCGGCGTAGGGGGAGGAGAAGGCGGGACTTCGCCCGCTTTCTCCCTCCCTGAGGTGAGCGGCGGGCGTGAGGCCGACGCCCACCTTACATCGCTCACCACGTGGGAGCCACGGCCCCTCCCTGGGAGGGGCAATTGAGGGCCCGCCTTTTTAGGCGGGGTTCGCCGGCGGGGGAGAGGTAGCTCAGGCTGCGCTAGTTTCCCACTCCCCCGCCACTATGGCGATGCCGGAGTGCCGCTGTGGGTTTAGTGGGTATTCCCAGCTACGGGTGGGCGAGTCCCACACACGCCCTTCGGTAAGGTGCGTAAATGCATTACCACAGCGTAAAAAAAAAAAAAAAAAAAAAAAAAAAAAAAAAAAAAAAAAAAAAAAAAAAAAAAAAAAAAAAAGGTTAGGTTAGGTTAGGTTGACCACCGTAACGGAGTGGCAGACCGGTGGCTAACGAGCGCTGTGACCTACGCGATCCTGCGATTTTTATTCTGAGGGCGATTGATTGCGTACATCGTGGATTTTTTATTGTTGGTTTTTATTATTATTGTGGGTTTTATTGATTTTATTGTGGTTTTATTCTGATTTTATTGTAGTTGTAGTTTTTATCTGATTTTGGTTGTGGGTTTTTATTTGATTGTGGTTGTTTTGGTAGTCAGTATGCCGAAACCCGCAAGGAACGCCTCCGGGCGTTTCGTCCCAAAAGGCCCTTCTCAGGGCCAACCAAAAGGCTCTTCTCAGGGCCAACCCAAAGGCCCTTCTCAGGGCCAACCCGACGACTTGTCGGAGTCGGCAGCCAGTCGCGCTCCATCGGCGGCGGGCTTTTGCGGCGAGGATGAGTTCTCGGACTCGGACATGGGGTCCGTCGTCTTAGACTCGTCCTTGTGTGGGGTGGAAGCAGGCCTACTTGAAGCTCGGGTCCGAGGGCTCCTCGGACTCGGGCAAGTGTAAGCCCAAGAGGAAGTCGAAGGCGAAGACTGCTCCGCCTTCGACTCCTTCCGAGGCCGGCACCCACGACGTGGGTCTGGCGGACGCCCAGCGTCAGCTCGGCTTGGCCAGACGGGCCGAGCTCGAGCTGGACCTGGAGGAAATGGTTGCCGCAAAGGAGAGGCAGGCGCGCGCAACCAAGGCGAGGGTCGGATACGGTTCGGCCCTCGTCAGTTTTGATGGCCTGTCCGTGGCTGAGTTGGTCCGCTTGGCGGAGGAGGACAAGGAGGAGATCGTCGAGGTCGCCTCCAGGTCCTCCAACCTAAAGGGGACCTTCCAGAAGGCGTTGAAAAGCCGTGCAACAAGCTTGCACGGCATCATCAAGGAGCTGACGCAGCGCACTGTGTCAGAGGAGACGCGGCAGCTGCAGGCGAAGGTGGACCGCCTGCAAACGGAGGTCAGCCAGCTTCACAAGAAGCTGGCTGAGGTCACGGCCCCAGCCCCTAATTCCCCGTCGGTAGCGGTTCATGCCCCCTCCTCCTCCAACCTTGAGGAAGTAATCCGCAAGGTTATCATGGAGGAGAGGGCGTTCACCAGAGCCTGCCTAGCAGGCATTGAAGACCGCCTCCTGCCCGAGCCGCGTCTCCGTCCGCCACTAGCGGCGGACAAGACGCCGACAGTGGCTCCCCTTCCCCCGAAGCCCTCAAAGGGCAAGGGCAAGGGGAAGAAGTCCCCGGGGGCCCTGCCTCCCCCCGGTAAGAGTGTGGGCGCCGAACCGGGGCCGGTTGCCATTGCAGCACCCGCCCCCCAAGTTCAAGAGACTGACGCACTCCTCCCCTCCACCAACCCGTCCAACCAGCCGTGGTCGGAAGTGGTGAAGAAGGGCAAGAAGAAGGCGAACAAGGCCCCGGCTGCCCCGGCGGCTGCCCCGGCAGCTGCCCCGGCGGCCGCCTCGGCAGCCAATAAGGCCCCAGTCGGTGGGAGGAAGCTGGCCTCTCCCAAATCCGCGGCGGTGACGGTGACGATTGTCCCCGAGGCCGCCGAGAGGGGCGTCACATACGAGTCCGTCCTGAGACGGGCTCGTGCCGTCGCGGACCCTGCCGAGTTGGGGCTCGGGAACTGCCGTCGGACCCAAACCGGAGCTCGACTCTTCGAGTTTCCGGGGAAGGACGGCGGCAAAAATGCCGACTTGTTCGCCGGCAAGTTGCGGGAGGCCCTCGCCGATGTGGCGAAGGTCGCCAGGCCGACAAAGACCGCGGCCATAGAGATGACCGGGCTTGACGACTCCGTCACCAAAGAGGAGGTGGTGGCGGCCATCGCCAAGGTCGGAGGCTGCGATCCCGCAGCGGTGCAGGCTCGGGCCATTAGGCCCGGCCGCGGTGGACTGGGCTCTATCCGGCTGGAGTGCCCAGTCGCCGCAGTGCTGGCCGCTCAGGCTAAATGCCAGGGGCAGCTACTGGTGGGGTTCAGCCGGGCCGTGATCCGAGTGCTTGAGGCAGCGCCGATGCGCTGCTTCAAGTGCTTCGGCATAGGCCACACCCGAGCCATGTGTCCGTCCACTGTGGACTGGGCGGACACATGCTTCCGCTGCGGGAAAGAGGGGCATATGGCGGCCACATGCGAGGCCGCCAAGCCGCACTGCGCGGCGTGTGCCTCCAGTGGTCGCCCCGCCGACCACGTTATGGGGGGGACGTCATGCCGACCCCCGTCCAAGAAGGGCAAGCCGCAGGCAGCTATAAGCCGTCCTGCCGCTGCTGCCACACCCGCTGATATCCCATCAGCGACGGTGGCCGAGGGTGATGCGATGGTCGAGTAATGGGTACCGACCATCGCATCTTGCAGGCAAACACCAACCACTGCCGGGCTGCCCAGGACTTACTGGTGCAGTCAATGGCCGAGTGGTTGGTGGATGTGGCAGTGGTGGCCGAGCCGTGCTTTACTCCCAGCAATTGGCTGGGAGACAGTGACGGCTCGGTGGCAATCGCGGTGCGGTCTTCCACAGACTCCCCTCCCCTCTCGCTCTTAGAGAGGGGACCGGGATACGTGGCCGCCGCGTGGGGAGAGATGGCCCTTGTGGGGGTCTATTTCTCCCCAAACCGCCCTCTCCAGGACTTCGAGGATTTCCTCGGGGTCCTGACGGCGGTCATAGGCGGGGCGGCACCGCGTCAGGTCTCCGTCTTGGGAGACCTGAATGCCAAATCGGTGGTCTGGGGAAACCCGGCCACCGATGCTCGCGGACGGGCAGTCGAGTTGCGGGCGGCCACGTCTGGCCTCTCTCTCTTGAACGGGGGGAGCGTCCAGACGTGCGTGCGGCGGCAGGGTGGGTCCATAGTGGACCTCACCTTCGCCACGCCCGCACTGGCCGCCCGCATTCAGAACTGGAGGGTGGAACTGGGGGAGACGATCTCGGATCACCGCTACGTGCGATTCGAGATCTCCCCCCAGAATCCACGGGGGCGCCGCAGCATCCCCTCTTCGTCGGGCCGATCCCCGTTTCCAAGGTGGGCTCTGACCCACCTGGATCGGGAGGCGGCAAGGGAGGCCGCGTTCGTCCAGGACTGGCTTTGGCCACGTCCCGGCGTGGACGTCCTGGACGTGGACGCGGCGGCGGCCCGACTGAGGGGGTCATTGGCCGAGGTGTGTAACGCCAGCATGCCTCGGTCGAGACGTCCGCCTCCCCGACGCGCCGTGTACTGGTGATCGGAGGAGTTGGCGGAGCTGCGGGCCACCTGCGTGGCGGCACGGCGGGCCTTTACGCGATCGGCGCCGCTAGGGACGCGGCGAGGGCCGAGCTGTTGGAGGGTCTCGACAACGACCCATTCGGGAGGCCATATAAGGCGGCGCGTAACAAACTGCGCCGCATTGGCCCCCCGGTTGCCGAGACCCTCGAACCAGCGCTCCTGGATGGGGTGGTGCGGTCCCTGTTTCCGCGCAGGGATCCGCACTTCACCCCACCAGTGATGGACCCCCCCCGAGGGAGGGCTCAACCGGAGGAGGAAGCTCCTCCTCCTCCGGTCTCAGAGGAGGAATTTGGTGCGGCGACTCTTCGTCTCCGCGCCAAAAAGACGGCTCCCGGCCCGGACGGCATTCCCGCTCGTGTGGTGGCCATCGCGGCCACCGAAATGGAGGGAAGGTTTCGGGACCTCTTCAGCGCGTGCTTCGCGTCGGGGAGGTTCCCGAAACCTTGGCGGGAAGGCCAATTGTGCCTCCTTCGGAAGGAGGGACGGCCGGCGGACTCCCCCTCGGCATACCGGCCCATCGTCTTGCTTGACGAGGCCGGTAAGATGTTCGAGGGGATTATCGCCGGCCGTCTCAAGCGGCATCTGCGGAGCGTGGGACCGGACCTGTCGGACGCCCAGTTCGGATTTCGAGCTGGTCGTTCGACAGTGGACGCCCTGGCCCGTCTAAAGGGCCAGGTGACAGAGGCGGTGGGAGTGGGGGATGGGGTGTTGGCTGTGTCATTCGACATTGCCAACGCCTTCAATTCCGTCCCCCACTCCACCATTCTGGAAGCGCTCCGGTTCCACGGAGTGCCCCTGTACTTGCGGGGCCTCCTGGCCAGCTACTTGGAGGACCGTGCTGTCCTCCTCGTAGACGGGGCTGGCCAGCTCCGGCGATACGCTGTCGGGGCCGGCGTTCCGCAGGGGTCCGTTCTTGGGCCTCTTCTGTGGAACGTCGGTTGCGACTGGCTCCTGCGGGGAACCCTCCTTCGAGGCACGAGTGTCATCTGCTACGCGGATGACACTCTCCTCACTTCCCGCGGGAGCACCTTCCGGGAGGCAGCCAGTTTGGCATCGGCGGGCGGATCCTTAGTGGCCGGAAGGATCCGCCGCCTGGGCTTGAGGGTGGCGCTGCACAAAACGGAGGCCGTGTTCTTCCACGGCCCCCGGCAGCGCCCCCCACCTGACGCCCACATTTACGTGGAGGGGGTGAGGGTTGGGGTTGAGGCCCAGATGAAATATCTGGGCCTCATTCTAGACAGCAGGTGGCGCTTCGGCCCGCATTTTAGCGGGCTGTCGACGCGCCTGCTGAAAGCTGCGGACGCCCTCTCATGGCTCATGCTGAACATGGGAGGGCCGAGCATGCGGTGCCGGCGTCTGTACGCCGGCATATTGCGGAGTATGGCCCTTTATGGGGCCCCCATTTGGGCGGATTCCCTCAACAGGAGGGAGAATATCACCGCCCTTCGGGCGCCCCAAAGGGCCATAGCCCAGCGGGCAGCGCGGGCCTACCGCACGGTAGGCTTCGCTTCGGCATGCGCTCTGGCGGGCACCCCGCCTTGGGAGCTCGAGGCGTGGGTGCTCGCCAGAGTGTACGAGTGGACGGCGGGGCGCAGGGCGCTGGGCGAGCGTCCGGCCCCAGAATTGAGGGAGGCCGTCCGGCGGGAGGCGAGGGTCGCTCTTGTCCAGGAGTGGACGCAGGACCTCGCCTCCGCCGTCTTCGGCCGCCGTACCCTCGACGCCATCGGGCCGGTCCTGGAGGACTGGCTCGACAGGCGTCACGGGTTCCTCTCCTTCCGTCTGGTGCAGGTACTCTCCGGTCACGGCTGCTTCGGCAGGTACCTGCACCGGATAGGACGAGAGGAGACACCGTCGTGCCACGGTTGTGGCGCGGCGGAGGACACGGCGGAACACACCCTCGCGGTGTGCCCGTCGTGGGCCGTGCCGCGCCGCGATCTTGTCGCGGCGGTTGGAGGCAACCTCTCGCTGCCCGCCATCGTCAGAGCGATGGTGGGGAGCGAGGAGGCTTGGGTGGCGATGGCCTCCTTCTGCGAGGTCGTGATGTCGCAGAAGGAGGCAGCGGAGCGCGAGCGGGAGGAGGATCCCCTCGCTCCGGCGCTCCGCAGGCGGCGTAGGGGGAGGAGAAGGCGGGATTTCGCCCGCTTTCTACCTCCCTGAGGTGAGCGGCGGGCGTGAGGCCGACGCCCGCCTTACATCGCTCACCATGCGGGAGCCACGGCCCCTCCCTAGGAGGGGCAATTGAGGGCCCGCCTTACTAGGCGGGTTTCGCCGGCGGGGGAGAGGTAGCTCAGGCTGCGCTAGTTTCCCACTCCCCCGCCACTATGGCGATGCCGGAGTGCCGCTGTGGGTTTAGTGGGTATTCCCAGCTACGGCTGGGCGAGTCCCACACACGCCCTTCGGGGTAAGGTGCGTAAATGCATTCCCACAGCGTAAACAAAAAAAAAAAAAAAAAAAAAAAAAAGGTTAGGTTAGGTTAGGTTAGGTTAGGTTTCCGTGTGCAGTTTCTGGCCTGCCATCGGACGCGTCCCCAGGTGGCGGATAGGGGAACGGCCCCCAGATATGGGGGTTACCGGTTTACCGGCGCGGACCAAAACCAGATGCGGGGACCGCTTCGGCGGTCACACGTGCGGCGGGTCGGCCACCACTCGAGGTGGCTGACGTGACCCGAGCTCCGGGTCACCGTCGGGCAGCCCGGTCTCCTCATTGAGGGGAGCTGGGGGCCCCGTTTGCCTCCGGGCAAACGAGTGGGGCTAAGAGGAGGGACACCTCGCTGAAAAACCCTTGGCTGCTGCGTCTGCTCGCACAGAAAGACGTACCCGGCCCGGCCCCTCCCTGTGGAGTGGAGAGACCACTGTGGGCCCGCCCTGGGCGGGAGTCGCCGGCGGGGGATTGGTGGTTAGGCTGTGCCATTTTCCCATGGCGCCGCCACTCAGGCGATGTCGTTGTGCCGCTGTGGGTTTAATGGGTATTCCCGGCTTCGTCTGGGCGAGTCCCACACACGCCCTTCGGGGTATGGTGCGTAAATGCATTACCACAGCGTCAAAAAAAAAAAAAGGCTCTAGGGTAGGGCGGGGATCCAGCCAGGACGCAAGCCGCCTCGTAGGAAATCGTGCGATACCCGCGGACGACCCTGACGACCAGCGCCCTTTGCGGCTTGCGCAGAATGGCGAGTGTTTCGGCCGTCAGATCCATCGCCCACACAGGTGTCCCATACATGGCCAAGGACCGCACGATTCCCACGTATAACCGTCTACAGGCGGCGCACGGGCCCCCATGTTGGGAAGCAACGTTGATAGCGCGCCTGCTGCACCCATCAGATGGGCGCCAGCCGCCGAAAGTGGGGTCCGAGTTCCCATCGGCTGTCTAGCACTAATCCCAGGTATGATTGGTGACCCTGATTTAACTCGAGACGGTCTCCAAAGCCTAGAGCACAGGCATAGAGTAGCCAGCCTTTCGGTGTTCTATAGGATACGTTTTGGGGTATTTGCGAGGGAATTGCATGATTTAATTCCCCCATCTCCGTTCCACCATCGGACGACCCGTCGCGTCGTACGGCGAATTTCCAGCCTTACGTTGTTAACACTACTAAGGTCCGGACGAAGCGTTTCGCCTCCTCCTTTATACCGCTTACATCAAGGGCCTAGAACAACTTGTCGGCGGCGGTGTTTCCGTCGGACTACAATTTGAGTGTCTTCAAGGCTAGAGTGAATAGGCTTTTAATAAACTAGTGCGCTTTACCAGCAACGATTGCGTCACTGCTTACCATCGGGCGGGATTGCGGTCAAGCGCTAGTTTAAATTTAATTAAACAAATATACATATAACCGAACTCCACGCGAGCGAAGCCGCGGGCGGAAAGCTAATTAATTATTTTAAAAAAACAGCCAAGTGCGATTTGTTCCCTGAGAATTCCGAACATATTCGCTTCAGTAGCTTGTAGGCTGGCTGTTACATTAATATGTAGATGGAGTAGCGTGTAGTAATAATATTAACAAGAGTAGCCCGCCGGAATCCGGAATAGGGTCCAAGGTACCGTCACTCAGGCCTCCGGAACAGGAACTTCCTAACATGTTTGTACCTACCTACTTGTTAACACGAGCAATTTTAACTACTACCTAAATAATTATAAGTCAGTTTAATTTTTAAACAGTTGCCGATTGTGTCCAAGCTGAACAGCGTAAGCACACGGCATTTCTCACCTGAGTTGACGCTCGTGACCGCGGAGCTCCGGAACTAAGCTCAAAGAAGAGAGCCTTTAACCGTGCTGCCAAGTCCTACAAAAAGGCGCTTAAGAAGGCTCGTTTCGATCGCATTACCCATATTGGCAACAGATCTTTATGGTCCCTTGCCAAATCGGTCGAGGCGAACTTCTGTCGGCCCACACTGCCTCCGCTGGTTAGGCTGATGAGGTTCGCATTCGGACCAAGGAGGTTCTGAGAGTACTGTGTCGTTTGGATGTGAATAAGGCGGTTAAGGGTATAAGGGTTTTATACCAGCGATTGTTCTTAAAGCATGTGCGCCCGAGTTCTAGCCTGTATTGACGCGCTTGTGTCGCCTTTCATATTGCACTGGTATAGTGTCCAAGTCCTGGAAGTTTGCCAACGTGAAGCCCGTGCCCAAAAAGGGTAGTAGTGCCGATCCTACTAACTATCGGCCGATTTCGATCACCTCCATACTTTGCAAAATTAGGCAATGCCGCAATCTGTCAACTGTGGACCTACTAGTCTATGCCACTCACTTGTGGGGTGAGGCCCTCGAGAGAAATGGGGAAGCGATTGCTGTCTCCCTTGATGTCTCGAAGACCTTCGACCGGGTATGGCTCGCTGGCCTTTTGAGTAAGCTTCCAGCGTACGGCTTTCCCCTAGCCTGACTGGCTGAGTAAAATACTTCCTGACTGAATGGTCCCTAAGAGTTGTTGTCGACGGATGCTCATCTGAGCCCATGTCGACTAATTCTTGTGTTCTTCAAGGTATGTTCTCTCTGCAACTCTGTTCCTGCTGCATGTTAACGATCTGCTGATGCCCGGTATCTATGGGTATGCAGATGACAGCATAGTTGTGGAGAGATACCTGCCGAATGCTTGGGCTAGTAGGGAATCAATCCGGTCCGAAAGAGAGACCATGGTAGAGCTAACGAGTGTTGCACTACAGGCAGTCTCCGAATGGGGCAATGCCAATCTTGTAGCATTCAATGCCGCCAAAACACAGGCGTGTCTTTTCACCGCATAAAGGAGCCCGTTCACCTTGACTCCTACTTTTAGAAATGTATCCTTGGAGTGTACCGACCGCCTTCAGCTTTTGGCAATTGAGATTTCCTCGAACCTAAACTTTGGGCGGTTGCTGCCAGGAAACTTGGCGTTATTTTTTTTTTTTTTTTCATAGTTATAAACTAGTGCTTGACTGCAATCCCGCCTGATGGTAAGCAGTGATGCAATCGTTGATGGTAAAGCACACTAGCTTATTAAGCCTATTCACTCAAAAAAACTGAGTGAATAGGAAGGAAGACGGCAGTTGAGCGAGGTGATGCAATGTTTAACCCAACAACACGACCAACGATGCTGCGCCAGAGGATGATCTGGAGAGCCTTCACGACCAAACTCCCGACACAACAACATTAGGCACATCGTACCCGGCACACATCGCAACACAACTGCTCAGACCCGTTCTCCGTACGGCTTCACCAGACATCATGCCGGAACACGACGAATCGCTTGGCGGCAAGACTTTGTCTGGTGGGTGGTAACTTATGCCGGCGGCTGATGTTGTTGCCTAGCAAAGGTCCGGCAGTACTTCACACCAGGGCAGCTTCTAATGTTGTACAAAGCACAGGTCCGTTCGTGTGTGGAGTACTACAGCCACATTCGGGCTGGTGCTGCTAAGTGTCACCTGGATTCAGTGGAGAGGCGTGGCGAACAGCCAGACCCGGAACAACAAATTGTAGGCCGTACAAATATTTGTTCGGTGCGGGAATCGAACCCGCGATCCGCAGCGCAGTATTTATTGTGTGCGTGTATTTTTCTCAGTTTTTAGCAAGCCGTCGGTGTTTCATATCGTTCACAGATTTTATTTAAGTTAAATTATCAAACGCATTTACACAAACGGTAAGTTTTGCACTTGTCAAGTGAATGATATGTACATAATATGTATGTGTGTGGAAGAAACTCATACTGCGCCGACCACAGGTCAAATGGAATGATTCGTGATATTGTTATTATGTTAATAATGTCTATGGTACACGATCATGATTATTAGCAACAATAAAAGAAAATGTACTTATACCTCTGTCGCTATACGCTGACGTCTGACTTCACAGTAGATTTTTGACAGTTTTTAATGGCAAAACAAATGTATCTGTCTGTCTGGTCTGGTCGTGTCTCGGAAAGCACGTTAAGCCGTTAGTCCCGGTTGCCATACAAACATCTAATGGCAGTCGTTACGGGTTGTTAGAGCCCTCAAAAGTCCAACAATTGGTTTAACTGCAATGCTTCGACATCGCCTTCGGGTTGTGGAGGTCAGACGGCAATCGCTTCACGGAAAATATCGAAGTTTAGCCAAAATTTGCAGTTAGACTGGTAAAAGCGGGCCCCAGACTCCATAGCTGAAAAAAAAGCTTCGTGTGCGACTGGGATTAACGCTGAGATGATGATAATGACTTTTTAGACAACAGCAGTAGGTAAGGAACTTAACATTCCTCTGCCATGTTTATTTTTTTTAAATATGTACTTTATTTAATAGAAAATACAATTAATTTGAAACCAACACTAAAACGCCAAATACTTAATCGAATACGGGACATAGACTTCGGCTGCCGCCAATTAAACAAAAAGTATTTTAAAAATATGTGTACTGCATGTCAACATTAATAATAATTTAAAAAATAATAATTTCAAGTCAGAGTTTTTACTTGTCGACAATATTAAACAAAAAATATTTATCAAACTATTAATATTTAAAATATATTATACTATTCGTACATTCTAGAAGACAAATCAATAGAATCTGTAACTAGTGAGTTAGATCAGCAATTTTTTTTCCAATCAACCTTAAACTTTAATGATTGAGCAATAAAGTAAAAAAAAAAAATATTAAAGTTTTATAAATTGTAGTTGCTTGGCGAGCTGAGGTCTATACAAAATCAGACAAATGTCTTTAAAATTTTCAACTTTAATGCTAAAGCATTAAGATTCAAGGTTGATTAGGAAAATTTGTGAGTATCGGGTACTTAGCTGGGTATTTTGGCGTCTGTACAAGTATCCAGCGAAGTCGGGTTATCAATAATATTATAATATTTAGGTGCGCGAATTCTGAATTCAAAATACAATTCATATAGAATTCAAAATATTAATACAATACAAAACATCATATACAATTCAAAATATTATACACAATTCAATACATGATATACAAATTAAAATATTATATACAATTTAAATTATGTAAGTTTACAAAAATGCTAATATTCACCGCACTGATTAGAACATTTCTCGCACGATGTGCAACCTTTCTATAACATAATATATACCACCACTAGCATAGCATACATAGTGGTGGACGGAGAAAAAATCTGGTAAGAAATACCCGCGCTACTGTAAACAATAAAACATAAAGATACAATGAATAGTCTTTGGTATGTACACCATATAAATTATAGAACATAAATATGAAAATTTTACAAAAGACGACACAAAGAGTGGTCTTAACGCTCAGAGCGATCTTTTACAGATAGCCTTTGGATGGAATACCAAGGGGAAGGAGCGAAAGAGAAACAGTGTAATAGTCTACAGTGTATGTACTATTTAGATTAAAAAAATATATATAAAAAAAGAAAAATAAATATTTACATTATATAAGTAGTGTAATGCTTAAAAAGAGAAAGTAGTTTTTATATCATACTGGACTAAGATTGCACGCCTTACCGACATGGGCAAGATTTTTTTCCTTTCATTCCATAGGCATACTGATCCTCTCTATTCTGGGATATGTAATCTGAAGTTATTTTAACATGATATACATGCAGGATGTCACAATATCAATATTTCGCACGAAGCTATATACATGTTTATCCCGTAAGGCGTAGATAGATACAAATTTAGGAAATTTACAAAAATTATATATGGGATAGTTTCAGGCATCCATCCAAAATGGCATATAGTTAAGGATTAAAAAATAAGATAATAAATCATATTGGGGATCACTACGTTTTTATTACAGAAACGTTTTATGATACTTTCTTTGTTAATATTTTAGCACATGAATGTGATACACATGGTTTTATTCAAAATTCTAATTTCTTTTACCTAATCATCTAAAGACATTACCACATTGGGAAAGTTTTCCTGTGCAAAATACATAATACATTTTAGGAATGTTTCAAACGCATAAATATACTCGTCCGCACACGGCATGTCACTCAACGCTTGCAAGACATTACATGATTTCCTATAATCTGATTGATAACTTCGATAGCACTTTCTCATCGAACTTGAAAAATGATTTGAAAATTTGCGAAAAACTTTCATTTGAATCTCATTTAAAACCGTATGAAGAAATATATCGTCATCGCGTGCGCTACAGATGATACAATCCTCGCAAACTATTCTATAATGAATAAAATTATTTTTAGCTCGCATAATAAGATCGCTCCTGTTAATATTATCTAACCAATGGCCTCTGAAAGAAAAAAAAAAAACAATTAAATACATCAGATGTATTTCTGAATTAGTTGTTATGCTGGGGATATATTATCGGGCGAAGATTCGTATCGTGTTGATGCGTAAAATATCCGCTGTCGGACATACACGATGTTCTTGTCAACATTGGCGGTCGAAGATTCAGAAAGCTACCTACGGCGAATATTCGTTGTTTAGTTGTTCGGCCGAGACGATGGAGGAAGCAGTGCCTTTACATTATATGTCAATAAATTATTATTTTTCACATGTGTACAAAACAATGAAAAAAAAAATGGAAAAAGAACGTTAGTCCCGCTTCAAAGTCTGGACGACACTGAAGTGACGTAGGTGTGGCCACTCCAGCGAATATTGTCGCGAAAGCTCCTTGGAAGCGCGCCACTTTACCGACAGTGCTCCAATGCTACATCGTCTGCGCACGAATACATTGCGTTACAACGATGTACCCAGCCACAATATCGCCGTAGCCCGCTAATGTAGCCCCGGCATTGTTGTGTTGGTATTGTCTATGGAATTCTCTATCTCACTCTTGTCTATAGGAACCGACTACGCTTTGGAATGACCAATTAACTTCATTTTATGAATAACAGATTCATTCTTACAATTCACAAGTATTCAATACCTAGGTAGGTATAAGTGTTTAATAGAAATAAATGCTAGTATTTTAATTTTTAACTACATTATGATTAATTATAGTTTGTAAAATATAGGATGATGAAATATAGAATGATCTCTGCGACAGCTGTCAATTAAATCACGTCTATGAAGTTCTGAATTTCTTATTTCTACTCTCGCATCGATCACTTGTACATTAGATACACCGTCTCGGACAAAACTATTATCAAAAATGGCGACAAGTATTAAACAGTCTAAAGTAGTCAAAATAAATATACATTAATTTAAAATCAGCCTTAAGTGCAGTGTACAAAGTTCTTATCACAAAGCAATACGAAAAGCCATTATTTATTTACGACCGAGTCTGACACCAAACCAAATTTAACCTTACACGCATGCATTAAAGTCAGAATTATAAAGCCCAAGTGCTTACGCTGATTGTGAATCTAGTGTATAAGTGATCGATGTACTCACGGTACCTATAAATATAATACCACAATGGACAGAGAACAGTAAAACATCTTCATAGAAACGAGCCGCCCTCGGTTTGAATGTTTGCGTGCGCGCCGTGCGCCGTGTCGGTACGCGATTTCACGCACACGCTGGCATAATATAGGATGGCATAAGATGGCGGCAGTACGGGCTGTGCCGCGTGACTGTGAGCACGCGCGTAAATTACATGATCGCTCGCGTTAGTCAACTCTCGCTGGCCACTTACCATAATATTAATTATTACGAGTATCATGACTACAAAAAGGGGAAAAAAATATTGTAGTGTTTTCGGGTGCCTCAATAACGATTTCGCAAACCCGGACTTATCATTCTTCATCGTTCCTACTGAACCAGAAATATAAGTACCTATTTATACTTATATCTTATTAGAAAATATTAGTTTTATTTCACAGTTTCTTTGTTTTATTAAGAGCGTACCCGAGTCGTATATTTCCATATAAATGTATTCCTAAATTTTACTTTCTGAATACTATGTTTAGAGCTAAAGTTTATTTTAAGAACCCTAGTTTTCTTATAAAACAGAGGATTGACTACGAAATATCGTTTAGGTAAACGTATTTGTCGCGTATAGTGTAATAAGGGCAATTTCACAATAATTACCTACTACTGCAAATTACTTTTTTTTTTCAATTGTCTTACGTATTATTTGATACAAATATGGCATCTTAATCATGATATTATCAAACCTAGGCTAACTGCAACTGCATGTGTAAGTGCTGTGCACACCTATAATTGATGAATTCACTGTAGAACTTTATATTTAAGGCTAATTAATTTCTATTTATGTTTATGTGAATTAATCGTTGGAGTGCCATAATAATAAATAAAAAAATTATAGTAAGATGTGACCGACTAACGCTTAAGGTTACCACCACTTTTACTTTTAGCTAAATGGGACATAAAGCTAAATAGACAACCCTGGGCATCAACGCAAGAGTAGGCAAATAACGCGGCGGGCGGCCTTAGATAATCTACTGTTCTCTGTCTACTGTGATAATACTTTGATTACTACTTCTGATTGAGGCGGAGAGAGCTCAGCGTGCCATGTTGCCAATGTTGCTGCGGGTCTTCCCTTCCGTTTTACAACAGGCGAACTATACAGGAAATGGGATGTAGGTACTGTCTTTCTGACAAACTTTCGTTGTACATCCAGTACTCAAAAACCGGCCAAGTGCGTGTCGGACTCACACACAAAGGGTTAAAAAATATATGTAGTTTTTTTTCACTTCAGACCGTTCACAATTGCTGTACTTTTATAACCCAATAATATTTTAAAGTAAAAATTAAATAATTCGCTAATTACGTAAAAAAGAGCAATGAAACAAAACCCGAAAAACTATCTTATCAGCTGATTTAATAGAGTTCACATCAGGGATCAACGTCATACCAACAAACCCGCACGGCGGCACGCTTGCAACGTTCAAAAGCCAAGCCGACACTTTTTTAAACAGTGTGTATTCTGTAACCGTTCATTAACGTCATAAATGACTATCATAATTTGATTAGTGGCATGCGGTCTAGCCTTTTCGCGAAGTTTGCGTTATGATGTCAGATACACCCTGTATGTAGTATGAAACATTATACCTGCCTGATTGTTTGCATAATGCCACTAAGTGGAGCCTGGTGACCTGTACTGCAGGTTTTCGTAAAACCTACTTCAGGCACCAGCTCTCACAATGTGAATTTATGATATTGTTCAAAACTTTTAAATACTACAAAATCATCTTGAGAGAAAATAAATGAATTTATTATTATTATTATATAATACTTTGTGGGCATGCCGACCTATTTAGTGATGGGTGATGAATCATCGTGAAAACAGACTATCATCATCAAGCCTTTTACAGACTATAAAGTATCGATATTTCTTATTATTTTCTTATCCTTGTAAAATATAATTTAAAATTAATTTCAGTATTCAAAAACTTTCATTTTATTTAAGGATATATTTTAATATCAATAAAATGTATGATAGAGTTGCGGATGCTCTTGACATTGGACGTGCAACAGGAAGTAATTGGCATCAGCAAGGAAAAGTAATGATGAATCTTCAACCACGGCATCAACTGAAGACGAAGACAAAAAACTTGCGACGCCAAATAAAAAAAGGAAGAAGGCTGCTCCTGTCACAAACATAGACAGTTTTGACGCCGCTGCGATTCGCAACCATATACAGAGTGGTGCTGACAATACGACAATAAATGAAAACACAGACTATGCTGGTTCATAGCAATAATCCTAAACCATAGAAAAAAAACCTAGCATCAAAAATAAAAAAATGTAAATTTCAAACAAACTAAATCGCATAAAATTGCAAACGGAATAAAACATCCTTTAAAATATTGGTTCAATGACCTCCGATCAGCGGGCGACAGCGCGTTCCTGTATCGACTTGCTTTTTCGCGCCATTAACATTAAAGTTTAGTACCGCGGGATGCGGCGGTCATCAACCTCTAAGCGCTTCCTTGTCAACATGTAGAAAATGTAAAAAATGAAAAATAATTTCCTGTGACTAATCTAATGAATATATTTATATAATTTTGTCGTATTGTCAGCACCACTCTGTATATGTATGCTTACTATAAGTCGTGGTGGCCTAGTGGTTAAAACACCAGCCTCTCAAATATAAGTGTGCAAGTTCGATTCCAGATCAGGCAAGTACCAATGTAACTTCTGTAAGTTATATGTAATTTCTAAGTATATCTTGGATAAGGTGAAGGAAAACATCTTGAGGAAACCTAAACTTTAAGTCTGAAATCGCCAACCCGCATTGAGCAAGCGTGGTGATTACGCTCAATCCTTCTCTGTATGAGAGGAGACCTGTGCCCAGCAGTGGCAGCCTACTTTGAGAAAACTTACCATGTCTTTCAAAAAGGCAGACTTATTCAAAGAAAGCTTGCCATCTTTATCGAAGGTATTGAAAAATATAGATTTTTCCTATAAAAAAGTGAGAAACGAAAAATTATTATGGAGAGAACTTACATTGGTCTAGCTAGAGTGAATTTTCTCCGAAAAGTAAAAACAAATTCGAACTGGGACAAAGTCGTATTTCTAGACGTGACATGGCTAAACGCCTATCCCATCATACCGTAACAAAGGGTTGGACAGATGCTACTACAGAATCGAGCACTAAAGTACCCGAAGGCAAAGGTATAAGACTGATTATAACTCACGCTGGGACCTCATCTGGTCAAATAAAACGAGTGAATACCACAAGGAAATGGATTTTGACTTGGAGATGTTTCATTTTGGGCCACCACTATGTAAGCTATAAAAAAAAAAGAAAAAGAAAAAAAATAAAAGACTAAAATTTGTTTAGCACCGACACTTATT
The DNA here is from genome assembly GCA_017933935.1 of Sesamia nonagrioides. Taxonomy (NCBI): domain Eukaryota; kingdom Metazoa; phylum Arthropoda; class Insecta; order Lepidoptera; family Noctuidae; genus Sesamia; species Sesamia nonagrioides. Next base: position 372,763 of record JADWQK010000930.1, on the reverse strand, counting down.
CAGCCGATTATAGATTATGCCGTCGCCTGTTACCTGGATGCCACTGAGGAGCTGTTAAACAAGCTTGAGCGCTTGCAAAACCTGTGCATTCGCCTTGTTTTCGGTCTTAGTTAGTAGGACTATGTTTCTCCTTCGCAAGGAACTCAAGTGGCTCCCAATCCGCCTTCGCAGGAATATTAGGATTTTATGTCTCTTTTTCAACATCTTACACAACCCGTCTTATCCTTCCTACCTACGTGAGCGTTTTACGTACGCGCGCTCTGGCGGCGCACCCTGTAGATCACACCTAAGATCTATCCTTAAATCTCATCGTCATAAAACGATTTACTATTCCTATTTCTTCTCTGTACATGCTGTAAGATTGTGGACCTTACTCCCGCCTAACATTCGTGTTTTAAACACTATTTCTAAATTTAAACGTCGATTAAAAGAGCATTACCTTTCCTCTATATTGTGGGAATTTGTTTATTATTTGTATATATTTTTGTATTAGGTATTTATTTAAGTATAGTTATATAATTATTTTTGGTTTTATGCTTAGGTATATTTAATATTATTACTTTTATACTTACCATATTCATATTATATTTCCTCCTTGTTCTTACACACTATTGTCTACATTTCTGTTTTACTTCTCCTTTCGCAGGTATGCTGGAAGAATCTAAGCAGCACCTTTGTACTCAGATCTTAATTTTGTCATATCTTTATGTATTTTATTGTGTGTAGGTACATAAATAATAAAATAAATAAAGATTTTAATAAAAATACTACTAAATTAATTTGAATATTTTTGTACCTATACATAATTAATTATTACGGCAACCATGACAGTGGTCACGACGTTTGAATGACGACTTTGACGGTTCTATTTTCCCGTTGTGTTCGTGTCGAGTGTTGATTTCAGTTGATTGTGAATCGATGCTTTTAATGATTGTTTTTGTTTTGTGTGTCATATGTTCGGAATAGATGTTTTGTGTTTGTTTTGCAGTCATCTGGCAGATAATAATATACGATAGCCTTAGATACATGACACGTCAATCAAATGCCACTGGCTAAATCTTTTATGTTTATCAGTAGTTGTAAGTTATGTTGCACTCCTTGGCCGAGTTAAATTCAATTTGTATAAGAACTGAGCCAAAGTATATAAAATTAACATTAAAACAATTAACTATAATGTAGGTGTACTAATATTTACATTAAGTATAAGTACATAATAGTGCTGGACCAGGCTCCATACATTTGTGAAACATCTCTTTTAAGGATTGGTTTTTAAAATTGTTAGATAATTTAAAGAAACCACATTATGTTATAATGCCCCATATCACTCGGTTCAAAATAACAAACCACCAACTTAACCAAACAAAAAATTTGAAATAATTGCATGGCTTCAAGAAAAAGGAATAGAGGCCGATGAAACTTTGTTAAAAAATTAATTATTAAGACTCGTTGGTTTGCACAAACCTAGCTCCCCAACGTATATCTTAGATGAAATAGCCCACGAAATGGGTCATAACGTCATAAGACTACCCCCGTCCCACTGCCAGTATAATCCGATTGAGCTTATCTGGGCTCAAGTCAAAGGTTTGTTTTCTTTAATTTCAGTTAGATAGGTACTATATGTACACACATCAAAAGTGTCTAGGGATCAACATATATTTTTGCAATAACTTTTCTCCTGTTTGATATTAATTAAAATTTTCTTTAAGGATTCATCAAATAAAGTGTTTTCGTTTGTCACAGTAACGATAAACCAAGTCACCTTTGCATTAATAAAGAAATTTGCCATTTTCCTAATAAAGGGATATTTGACATTTGAACCACTAACACAAAAGTTCGAAAAAAGACTGAAATAACAGTTTTCTCTAAAATTTTATTGGGTAACTTAAACAATTAATAATCCGTGTTTCTACCGCGAACACTAACAACACAAGAACATCGGTTTGGCATACTCAAAATGAGTTCATCCAAATCACGCTGTGGAATGGCCGCCCATGTTCGTTGCAACAACAAAAAAAGGTCTTCTTGCGACTGGATACCCTCCATATTCGGCAGAGCTCTTCTCTGTAGCATATCCCATGCATGCTCAATCGGGTTCAAGTCTGGCGACTGAGCAGGCCAGGGCAGGACATTGATGTTAGCTGCGGCGAGAGTCTGTCTTACAACTCTTGCGGTGTGCGGTCGTGCATTATCATGCATTAACTGAAATAAGGGACCGATTTGCACTTGTAGAGGAACGATGACGTCTGATACAATCGTTTCAGCATAAATTTGAGCGTTGAGGTTGCCTCTGATCCAAATCAACTCAGTTCTTCCGCCGATCCAAATACCCGCCCATACCATGATGGTTCCACCACTATAAGGATGGACTTCCTGGCAGGATTTTAATCGCTGTTGGCGTCCAGGGGTTCTCCAGTGTCGTATACGTCTTGTATCCGGTCTCATACCAAAACGAGACTCATCAGAAAAGCACACGAAACGCCATTGTTCTTCTGCCCAATTTCTGTGTTCAAGAGCCCATTGATATCGAATCCTACGATTGTGCATTGCTATAGGTGGTACCCGTAGCGGTCTTCGGGAATGAAGGTTCACTTCATGCAAGCGGTTTCTGACTGTTTGGTCGCTAATTAAGTTCCCTGAAGAGTGATGAAGCCTCACGGCTAACATCATGGCGGTTATTGTTGGAGCTCTTCGAGTTAAGATTTGAATGTATCGGTCTTGTCTCCGTGTGGTGCAGCGATACCGTCCTCCATGGCGCTCAGCCACGGTACCAGTGCTTCGGTAACGTGTCCAAAGTCGACTGATAACACTCTGACTTGTATTCAGAGCTAAAGCCACAGTACGTTGCCGGGAACCAGCTTCTATCATTCCCACGGCTCTGAGCATTTCTTCCCTGCTTAAATGACGTCGCCGCTCCATAATAACGTTGGTTTTAATCAGTAGTAGGGAAACAGTAGCACTAATAATGTCTTCAATGCGTTGTATGTTTTTATAGGGAAAATATTGACAGCTGATTTTCATCTTTTACTCGAATTTGATTCACAGTTCCTGATTCAAATTATGAAATGCACCAAAAAGGATCCATATAAATTTATAAAATCATAAATTTATTACAAAGCCACATCTCAATCTCAAGAAATCCGCATAAAAATGCTTGATCCCTAGACACTTTTGATGTGTGTATTAACTACTGTATAATTATTATTAATAAAAATATGTTTTCTTTTAAGGTTACGCTGCCAGACACCATACGACACCGCCTTTCTCAGCAAATAAATGTTGCAATTATTAAATCGGTCGACACTATATCTGCAGAAGACTGGAAGAATGTGGTTACCAAATCCAGAAAAATAATGGAAGAAGATTGGGAGCGGGATGTCCAATTTGACAGTATTTGCCATCAAGAGCTTATAATAAATTTACAAGATTATTCAGATAGCCATTCAGATACTGATTCTGATATAGATTTGAGGTGTACACCTTTAAGACAATAAATCTATACCAATATGTAAAGCTGAGGAGTTTGTTTGTTTGTTTGATCGCGTTAATCTCAGGAACTACTGGTCCGATTTGAAAAGTTATTTTTGTGTTCATCATCAGCCCCTACTCGTCCACTGCTGGACATAGGCCTCCTTCATGGCACGCCAACAAGCTCGATCCTGAGCAGCTCTCCGCCAGCCACTACCAGCCACCTTTTTGATGTCGTCGCTCCATCTCGCCCAAGGGCGTCCTACGCTACGTTTGCCGAGACGCGGTCTCCACTCGAGGACTCGCTTACCCCAACGGTTGTCGGTCCTGCGGCACATGTGACCAGCCCATTGCCACTACAGCTTGCTAATCCTCTCAGCTATGTCGGTGACTCTGGTCCTCTGTCGGATCACCTCATTTCTGATGCGGTCCTTCAGAGAGACGCCCAACATAGCCCGCTCCATAGCTCGCTGAGCGACTTTAAACTTATGGACTAGTCTGACCGTTAATGTCCACGTCTCGGCTCCGTAAGTCATGACGGGTAGGACGCACTGGTTGAAGATTTTCAACCAGTGCGTGGCGACGAAAATACCCGACGGAGTTTACCAAACGCTGCCCATCCCAGCTGGATCATTCTATTTGCCTCCTTCTCGAAGTTGTTTTTCCCTAATTGCAACGTTTGCCCGAGGTACACATATTCTGAAACAACTTCGAGCGGCATTCCATTTACGGCAACCGGTCCCGGAGTGACCCGTTCATTGAACATAATTTTGGTCTTATCTAAGTTCATCCGGAAACCGATGCGTTGGGAGGAGTCAGCTAAGTTGGCCAGCATTTGTTCCAGCTCTTGCTGCGTTTCCGCCATGATGACGATATCGTCCGCAAATCGCAAGTGTTAGATGTACTCGCCATTGATGTTAATGCCCCGACCCTGCCAATCCAGCGTCTTAAACATATCCTCGAGGGCATTGGAGAACAATTTGGGGGAAATAACGTCCCCTTGTCTCACTCCTCGCTTAAGAGGGATATGTCTAGTCTGCTGGTTCTGGACTTGGACGGACATTGTGGCGGCGTCGTAGAGACACCTCATCACTTGAATATATCGCCAATCGACTTGGCATCGCTGCAAAGATTCAAGAACAGACCAGGTCTCGATGGAGTCAAAGGCCTTCTTATAGTCCCCAAATGCTAGACACAGGGGCTGATTATACTCTTCGGTCTTCTGTATAATTTGCCTCACTGTGTGTATGTGGTCTATGGTACTAAATCCTCCTCGAAACCCGGCCTGCTCAGGCGGCTGGAATTCGTCGAGTTTACGCGCAAGTCGGTTCGTGATCACTCTCAAAAACAGCTTGTAGACATGGCTCAAAAGCGAAATGGGTCTATAGTTCTTCAGTAAGGTTTTATCACCTTTCTTGAAAAACAGAACCACCACGCTTCTGTTCCATGCCTTAGGAGTTCTCCCCGAAAAGAGAGCAGAATTAAATATACGCTGAAGCTCTTATAACATAGGCGTACCTGCAGCTTTCAAGAGCTCCGAGGTTATCCCGTCTTCTCCCGGGGCCTTCCCATTTTTAAGCTGTCCAAGAGCTACCACGATCTCGGCTAGGCTGATCTCAGGGAGGTCTTCGGTGTAGTGCCGTGTGAGAGTGGTTCTGGAATCTTCAGTGCGGGGAACTGGTTTAGGCGCTTGCGAGGTAAACAGCTGACTATAGAAGGTTTCAACCTCCGCAAGTACCTCCGGCTCCAAGGTAACGACTCTCCCATCCGATGTCGTCAGCTTCGTCAGATGGCTCCTCCCAAGCTTTTGTACGAAGACTTTCGACCCCCGGTTTAGCTCCATCGCTTCCTCTATGGAGCGTGCGTTGAAGCTCCGGAGGTCTCGCCTTACCGCTTTTGAGATGTTCTTATTTAGGGCCCTGAGTTCTGACGAGGTTGGTGGTGGGTTTTCTCGTCGATCCTTCATAACCCGGAGAGTCTCTTACGAAAGTTTAGACCCTCTGCCAGTTCGTTTCATCCCGCAGAAATTGGCGCCTTCTTCTCGCAAGATTCCAACTACCCGATCGAGGTCCCGGTCAATGTCAACGTCGAATGTGGTTTCCAAGGCTGCGAATCGGTTCTCCAGTTTTAGCTGGAAAGCTTCAGATCGAGCAATGGTTCGGTTCAGGTTGGGTCGGAGCGTGGACCTCATCAGACGGAGACGTTCAAGCTTCAAGTTGATATTCAGAGTGCCTCGAACTAATCGGTGATCACTTCCGGTTTTAAACCTGTTGATCACAGAGACATCTCTGAATATCCGCCTTTTGTCCGTCATGATGAAGTCGATCTCAGTTTTCGTCATAGCGTCAGGGCTCTGCCACGTCCACTTTCGCTGGGGCCGTTTCTGGAAGAACGAATTCAACAAGAAAAGACCCTCTTTTTCAAGAAAGTCGACGAGCATTTGCCCCCTATGATTTCTGATACCGAAACCATGTGATCCTACTACCGATTCGCCGCAAGTCTGTACTCCCACTTTAGCGTTGAAATCTCCCATGACAACGTTGAAGTGGGCCTTTGTGGTGTTGTGCAAGGCCTTGGATATGTCCTCATACATATCTTCTACTTCCTCATCCGAGTGTGTCGACGTTGGTGCGTACACTTGTATCACCTTCAGGGTATACCTTTTGGTTAGCTTCAGCACAAGGTACGCTACCCTCGTCGACACACTCGAGATATCGACAACGTTGTCACAGATAGATTTGTTGACCAGAAATCCTATACCTCCCTGTGATGGCTGGTCTCCCTCCCTGAAATACATAAGATGGCCTGAGTCCAATGTGACCGTATCCTCCCCCTCTCTTCGGATTTCGGACAATCCCAGGATATGCCATCTTATGTACTTCAGTTCCTCCTCTAACTGCTCGAGGTGGGCATCGAGCCGCAGCGTGCGTCCGTTATACGTTGCCAGGGTCAGTTGGTCTTGGGTTTGGCGGCCTGCCGTAACCCGGGGATTCTTAGCACCCCCTGCCCTGACGTTACCATGGCCGCCGCCTTGGCCAGGGATATCAAGACCGCCGGGAACTGGGGGCCATCGCTTTGTCGTGCCTGTCATGAAGGGTAATGGCCTACTACTACCACGCTGGCCAGACGGGTTGGTAGAGGGTTTTGTTTCGAGTTTTCCTTCTTTCGCACAGATGTTAGGTGCATAAGTGCCTCTTAGTCGCCTCCTACGACATCCCGGGCAAGTTTTGGAGTGGTGACACAATGTATTCTTAGGCCGTCACCACACGGCACGGCATTTTTGTGTTGGATAACCGATTAATTTCCTGGATTATTGGGTTATCCAACACAAAAATAACTTTTTACTAACTAGCGGTAGCAAAAATGGCTTTAGGCTAACTAGCAGTGCATATTAAAAGCAAACCGTATCGAAACCTACGCGGGTGAAACCGTGCGGCGCAGCTAGTGTGTTTATATTAAAATATTCGTTTAATTTTGTAATTAAATTAAACCCAAACCACTTTGTTATAAAACGAGGTCTTAAAAGTACCTGCTTTAATGCTAGGTTAAACTATCCTCTTAAACAAAATTATTTGTCTAAACGTAGCACTAAACCGGTACTTTTTAAAACCATGTTTTATAATCTGCAGCAATAGAGATCAAAGTATGTTTGGCATAGAAACATACATAGTAAGGTAGTATGTAATTAAATTAAACTCTTACGTAATTATATTTCATTGGCATCGATAATAGTAAGAAATATCGATAATTTCTATCAATTTGTTTATATAGGTACAACCCTAGAAATGTCAGTTTGATTTACGTCGCAGAGATCATGTAATTTACAAACTAACAGGAGTTTTGGCGGGAAAGTCAAGCTGAGCGTCACGCTCATTTAAAACAAACTATAACAGTGTGATTATGTCAATAATAAAAATCAGCTGATCAAGTAGGTAAAAATCTCACCACTTTTTGTCATTGTAATGACAGCTCACTCCAGTTTTATGTAATCGAGTGATCAATGCTTGAATTTCCGTCTAGAATACGGACCTTATTGATAGATGGTGAGAGAATCACACAGCTGTCCTCTGTTGTGTTGAAAATTTGATATAAAAATAAATTAGGCTAAGTAGGTACTTACATGTAAGAAATGGTTAATTCATCTCCCTTTTTTATTGGTGCTATAGTCACTAGTGCTGCACTGTTTCGCAGCCCCATCACATATGAATTTGGTAGACAGGAATTGGACAGACTACCAATGAATGGAAAATATCCTTCATTAGCGAATCTGTCCGAGGTTATGTTGTTTTTCCTTTTAGTGCACAGTTTGGTGAACTGCTGCAGTTGCACTGGAGTACAATAAAGTGACAGATGCATCAATATCCTGGACACTGCTTGTATGGCTGCACTTTTCTCATCGGGAGAGTTTGGTAAAAATGATGTACATGTGTCAAAATAATTTATAAAATTGGCAATATATATACATTTTTTAATCATTGTTCCATATATGAAATGTGTTTCATGTTGACAATTGAGTAAAGAAAACTTTTGGCCACCAAAAATATCAGCAACAGTATTGTTTTTCATTCGTTCAATACCTAAACTTTTAGATGCTATGATGAACTCATCCCAAGAGCTACATAGTTGACGCATTTTGATAGTAGCTCTAAAAGGTAGCCTCATTTCTTCTCCTAGAATATCCAAGATTTTACATTCAATTTTATGCCCTTCTTGCATAGCTTTATCTTTGCATTTTTTGTCACAAAACATGGCAGCGCAGCATTCCTCACAAGGTATTAAATTAAAGTCCAACTTAAGACAATAGTAGCATGAAGTGGGAGAGTTCAAAATATATGGAGTTACTGTAAATGCTGTTTCTATTGCTACAACAGTACCAACACGTATGTCTTTAGCTGCAACCACTTTTGGTTGTCCTGATTCCATTACAACTTCCACATCTGAAGTAGCACATGGTATATCAGGGTTACGGGATCCTTTGAGCGTGAAAAATTCTTCATCAAATGGAGAGCGAGATCTGAAACATGATGATAGAATTAATATAATGGTAAAATGTAACAAATAGGTATATAAAAATAAATCTAAAATATTTAAGTGCATACATTTAGCAGATAAAACACTTTGCTTGTTATGCACCATAAGCATGGGCGTACCCAGATACTCGCCTTGGGGGCAAGTCAGGTCTTGGGGGGCAAGTCAGATTTTAAGCGTGGAATCGCCAAATAAAATAATTGCTAATCGCTCTCAACCTCAGCTCGCAACTATCTACCAAAGATTACCGCTCACAGCGGAGCGCAAACGTAAAAACCCTAGGCTAGATTCGGTTATCTTTGTGAGCACATTTTGTCGTACATTTTGCCAATGTCTACTCAATCAGTCATATTTAAAAGTTAGAGATAACTAGATAAGTCCCAGTTTATACTTTGATTAGTAATTAGGGGAGTTTATACATGTTCTGCGAGATATCCAGGGGCACCTGCCCCCCCACTGCCCTCAAATATACAAAAAAAGACATAAATTACACTTGAAACAAGGACAGTCTATAATAATTTACCATCCTTTCCTCAATTTATTAGACTGTGGGGCAGGAGGAACAGTTCACTCATCCCCCATAGAAAAGGGAGGATCCTCCGACCAGACGGGTGTTATGTCTGGTGGACACTGCCCAACGGTTGATTTTGGGAAGTTGTATGTATGCTAGTTGTACGGTAAACTCTGATTGCGAGATGTATAATTCATGTGACGTCAGTATAACACGCGGTTTTATTTGTGGCGTTTGAAGGTACCGCTACATTACTCCCCTCCGGAGACCGGAGGTCGATAGTAGGCTGTGTATCCTTTTTTGTGATGCTAGCCAGGTAAGCTGAGGTTCCAGTGAGTCGGAACCGGTTGCCGTATAGTTCACGGTGAATCGGAACTGTCTACGTAGATTCCTCAATGAGTCAGGGTGATGGCGCTGCGTTATACTCCAGTGCGTCGGATGTCGTACAGCGTCAGGTTGAGGCTGGCTGCTGCGCCGACCAGGAGAGAAGGCTCTTCGTGTTGACCGGCCGAAGCGCAGTGTGCTGTGCTGAGGTAGCTGATGAGGCTGAGGGTGACGACCAGGTTTGCGCGGTCGCTGCATGCTTGTGGTCAGGATACTCGTTGCAGCCGTGGGTACTGGCTGACTGGATGCCTCGCCGCTAAAGCTTGCGGGGGGTATGATGATGACGACACGCTGAAGTTGTTGCATGGCTGTGCTGATGTTCATGCTCGGGGTCACCAGTGTGGAGGCATGAGGAACAGGACGTAAGGTTCACTCATCCTCCATAGAAATGGAGGATCCTCCGACCAGACAGGTGTTATGTCTGGCGGACACTTGCCCAACGGTTGATTTTGGGAAGTTGTATGCTAGTTGCACGGTAAACTCCGCTTGCGTGATGTAAAATTGGTGTGACGTCAGTGTGACGCGTCGTTTTATTTGTGGCGTTTGTAGGTATCACTACAAGACCAATAAATACAGACAGATGGATTAAACTACACAACAACAAATAGCGTGTCTTTTAAAAACGCACTTCGCTCAACCTGCGAACGAAATAAAGTTCAACGCGCGAGAGAGTCGGTGTAGTCTTGATTTATTTATGTTTCTCTAATTTTATTTAACAAGCCCAAACGTAAGAACGATGCAATAACCTACATAGGTATTACGTGTAAGAATTAAATTCCGTATCTTTTAACGACTTTTAATGTCAATATCATTTTTATTTTTTCTATGAAATATAATAATGATAAATCCTTACAACATCTCATACATTATGATAGATGTCCGACCACAGAGGAATTATAAATATAATACTTAAATACATATATTACACCCAGACACTGAACTAAGATAATTAGGTATATAATTGGGATACTAGGGTTAATAGGGTGTTATGTTTTTGAAAAATTAAAGTATGTCAGAGAATTAAACACACTTAAACTTACTCATTTATGTTTAAAAGCCGTTCCAAACATATATATCTAGAGGCTTTTGCTTTCATCTCTTTTAGTTTGTTGATCAAGCTGACATTGCATTCTATTGCGAGGCAGACATCAATATCCTTGACACAAGCCTCAAACTGTTTCGCTCCGAACAATAGCTCCGCTCGACTGTAGTAACATCGTTTCATAGCTACAGAATTATGTGGGGCGTGCATTAGAGCCAAATTGTAACTCACCAATGCGGACTGATATTCTCTTTCGTAGAAGGCTTCTTTACCTTGTGATCCATATAGGATAGCTTTATGTAAAGATTTTAACTTCTGTTCCAGTCTACTAATTCTGTTTGTTCGTTTTAGTATTTTTACAGCCTTTACCACACAATCTGCCAAGTCCTTATTGCGCAGTGATTCGTAAACTACGTCCATAGAATCATCTTGTAATAGGTCATCATCTTGTGTTTGGTCATTATTTTCTGTTTGGTCATTATTTTGCGACATTTTAATTACCTAGTTGCAAAGAGTGTATATATGTAATTTCATGTATTTAGTTAATTGTACCTAAGGTTAATGCTTTTTGGAGGTAGATTAAAAAATAAATAACATTGTAGCACTGCACTGGTTTACGTTCACGATTGTTTTTCGTACAGTCGTACTACTTAAACAGTGTAACAATATAGTAGCGCTCCAGTAGGACGCAAGTAGGATTACTGATTACTGGTTTCAGGAGAGGCAGAAACAAATTAATTCAAAAAAATTACGTTCGACAAATTCCCCATAAATACTATTTCAATGTTGCCAGACGCGGCAATCGCTAAACCATAGACTAATGAAATATATTTTTTTTTACATTGAGTCAGTAGCTCTTTTATTTATAAATTATAAACTAGTGCTTGACCGCAATCCCGCCTGATGGTAAACAGTGATGCAATCGTTGACGGTAAAGGGCGCTAGTTTATTAAGTGCCTATTCACTCTATGCTTGAAGACACTTAAATTGTATTCCGACGGAAACGCCGCTGCTGGAAAATTGTTCCAGTCCCTCGATGTACGCGGTATAAAAGAGGACGCGAATCGCTTCGACCGGATTGTAGTGGTGTATACAACGTAAGGGAGGAAACTCGCCGTACGACGGGTCGTCCGATGATCCGCACGGAGATGGGGGAATTAAATCATGCAATTCCCTCGCGCACTCTCCAAAATGCATCCACATAGAACACCGACATGCCGGCTACTCTTCGCCTGTGCTCCAGGCTTTGGATGTCGTTTAGAGCAAAATCTGGGTCGCCAGTTAGCCAGGTGGCATATATCATATCGGAATAGTGAATGTCTGGATACAAATCACAAAACTAAGGAAATAAATCATTTTATGATATATTATTCCTATGACAGTGGCTGCAAAGAGTAAAGTAAGTATAGAGAGTGGGAGTTTTGGCGGGAAAGTCAAGCTGAGTGTCACGCTCATGTTTCATTGGACTTTTAAAATTATTAATAGTGTTGTTTACTAAATAAAAGTGCGTGATTTGTGTAGTAAAAAGTGCATTCGGTAAATAATTCATAAAGAACAGTGAATATCGCAGCATAGTGGCCACATTATGACTTTGCCTCAAACCTCCCTCGTATGACGGTTTACGCGGCCGTCTTTTTCGACATGAATAATTCATTACGTGACATTGGCTAAATGCACTAACCGTGCGAAGCCATAAAAGAAAGAAAACGCAACTATTGAAGATTTTTATTAAACCTGCTTGAAATTGGCACAAAGTCGTAAGCGTAACTAGTGCCACACTACAAAAAAAAAAGTATAGAAAGTGGACATTGAGCTGTCTTAGACGTCTATGAGAGAGTTTTTGGCGGGAAGCCAAGATGAGTGCCACGCTCGTTTTTCATTGGACTTTTAAATTATTTAGTGTCGTTTACTAAATAAAAACGCGTGATTTATGTAGTAAAAAGTGCATTCAGTGAATAATTCATAAAGAACAGTGAAATATTGTAGCATAGTGGCCACATCATGGCTTTGTACCAAATCTTCCTCCTTTTTCACGTCTTTTCACGCGGGAAACGAAAGGAGATAGGTTTAGGTTAGATTAAGTTAGGATAAGAGATAGTATAAGTTTAGGATAAGTTACAAAAGTTGAAAATTAATTACTGAAGACATGGCAGTATGGTCTCTGACCTTAGCCTGTTCCAAATGGAACAAATAAAACCAAAAAAAAAAAACGTATATGAGAATGGAGTAAGTACACACCTCCCTGTCTAAACCCGACAGGGAGGGTACACACCCCCGGGCCAATCCACCCGGGGGGATAGGCTCCCCTAATCTTCTTATACCATGGAAGATATCCTCCTCAACTTTGTCAGGGAGGTCATACTGACCGACCCTGAAATCATCGCCAAATATGGCGATAGACTGACTGCCCTGCAGCAGCAGGCCCCCCCACCTCCTGAAACCGATCAAAACCCCCCGGCGTCAATGGACGCGGAGGAATCATCGGCAAAACGCCGAGCCCAAAACTCGCCTGAGGAAGTTTCCTCCTCAGGCTCCGCGACCTCCTCCCCCCCTCCGACGACGACGCCGGGTTCACCGTCGCCGCCGGAAAGAGGAGGAAACTCAAGAAGAAAAAGAAGCAGCCCCCCCCAAAAACCACCAGGGCTGACTCCACCCTCGCCCCAAATGGTACCCCCCCCTCCCTCCCGACCACCCGTAGCAACTCCCCAATCCCAGCCTCGGGTTCCCCCTCAGCGACACCCCCGTCAGTCGCCTCAAACACTGCGCCCTCCTCCTCCCAGAGGAAAACCCCCCCTCCCCCGCCTGTCTTCGTACAGGACAAGGGGAAATGGACGCAGATTTCTGCGTGGTGCACCGAACTTAAAATCGGTTTCACCAACGCCCGGTCTACCCAGACCGGTATCAAGGTCACCCTCCCTACCTCCAGGGATTACAGGGAGATCACCCGGCTCCTCCGGCAGAGAGGTGTGGCCTTCCACACCTACGCCCTCCCGGAGGAAAAACTCACCCGTGTCGTCATCAGAAGGATCCCGAAAGAGATCCCCACTGATGAGATCAAGGCGGACCTCGAATCGCAGGATGTTCCTGTGAAAGAGGTCCATAGGATGCATAAGGCCCGTGGAAACGTGGCCTATGACATGGTGCTGGTAGTCTGCCCTCCTGTCGAGGGAGCTACCCTCCACCCGATCTTCAAGGTGAAGAGCATTTGCTCTCTCACCGGGATCGAACTCGAGAAGCCCCACAAGAGCGGCATCGTTGGCCAATGCCACAGATGCCAGCTGTACGGACATTCGCAGGCCCACTGCAACGCCAAGCCCAGGTGCGTTAAGTGCCTGGGCGACCACGGCACAGCAGAGTGCCCACGGCCGAAGGACCGAGCGCTCTGCACTGAGCCACCGAGCTGTGTCCTCTGCGGCACGGCCGGCCACACGGCTAATTATCGCGGGTGCCCCAAGGCCCCCAAGTCCTCCTCCCCCAAAATGTCAAAGCGTGCAAACACACGCCAACAACGGGAGACCCCCGAGACCCAGATCCCTACAAAATTGAGCCCCCAAAGACCCAGTCCTTGGAACAAGCTCAACCATGAGAAGGCCTTCCCAGCCCTCACGGCAACAGCCCCCCAACCCCCACCTCCTCCACCCACTGCCGCCTTGAAGGATCCTCGTATCCGCCCGGGTACGGCACAAAAAGTGGTTCCAACACCACCACCCCTAACCCCCAAGACCACCCCAGTGGTCCAAAGACCCCCCCCTCCCCCCATGACAGTTGGCAACATTGATCCATTCAATGTCATCTCCAGCACTTTCCTTGTCTTCCTCACCCCCCGGGCCAAGCAAATGGCCGAGGAATTAGTCGCCGCCAAAAAACCGTTCGACATATATCGCATCCAAGCGATATACCACGCGTACCCAGAGGTACTAGCAGCCCTCCAATCGTTTGTCCCCCCTAGCTCCCAATAATGGATAGCAGGAAAATCGAACGAACCAAGCCCCGATCCCTCAAGCTGGCATACTATAATGCCAACGGCATCAGAGACCAGAAATCTGAGATCTCTGTCTTCCTCCGGGACCACCAAATAGACATTCTTCTCGTTCAAGAGACCTTCCTTAAGCCCAATCATCGTGACCCCCGCATTGCGAACTACCGCCTAGTACGTAATGACAGGACAAGATGCCACAAGGGCGGCACCCTAATATACTACAAAAAGTCCCTATACTGCATCCCTATGGATCCTCCCCCCCTCTCAAGACTTGAAGTGTCAACCTGCCGAATTGGCATGACAGGTCACCAGCCGATCACCATAGTATCGGTCTACCTCCCCCCCACTAGTTCTGCTGAAAACTATGCGCTTCTGTCAGATGACATCTCCCTTCTTCTTGGAATGAGTGACTCCGTAATCATAGCCGGCGACCTCAATGCCAAGCACACTGCCTGGAACAGCACCAGGACCAACACCAGAGGCAGACACCTATTTGACCTCTCCTCCCTGTTCAACTTTGATGTTGTGGGCCCTCTGACCCCAACTCACTTTCCTCCTGCCCCCGGTCAAACCCCCGATGTCCTCGACGTGGCACTTCTGAAAAATGTCAACCTACGGTTAGACTCTATTGAAGTGACCCACGAGCTTGACTCCGACCACCGACCAGTCATCATCCGACTGGCTCCCCGCGTTGGCCTTTATGACCCTGACCAACGCCCCATGACCAAAGTGGTAACGGACTGGAAGAAAGTAGGCGAATGTCTGAAATCTACCAGATCCCCCCACTTAGACTCTATTCCCGCTGTTTTGGACTCAATCGCGGGCACGACGGCCGCAATAGACTCGTTCACAGAACACGTACAGTCAGTCGTGAACGACTGTTCAAGGGAGATCTCGGCGACGGACTACCGCCGCGGAAAGCTCCCTGACGACATACGTGAACTACTGACCGAGAAGAATGCAGCCGTCCGGGCCTACAGCAACTTCCCCTGCAACGCAAACAAAGCTCATATGCGCTACTTGCAGCGAACTGTAAAGAAGCGCATAAAGGAGTGGCGTGAAGCCAGCTGGGACAAGTTGCTGAGCGAACTAGAGCCAAACCACCTAGCCTTCTGGGACCTTCAAAGGAAACTCAAATCCAGAGAAGAAGTCACCATTCCCCCCTTAATCCGACCGGATAAAACCATCGCCTTTGACGATGACGACAAGGCTGAATGTCTAGCCATCAGCCTAGAAGCCCAATGCTCCCCTAGCGCTCAACCAGTAGACCCAGCTCACCTCCAGAAGGTTGACGCAGAGGTCGAACGCAGAGCTTCCCTCCCACCCGTCGAAGACCCTGAAGATCCTCTGCCTCCCGTCACTCCAGACGAAGTGCAGGATATTATCAGAGGCCTCAAACCCAAAAAAGCTCCCGGTTCTGACGGCATCACCAACAAAGTGATCCGACTCCTCCCCGCCCACCTGATCATCCTACTGGCCACCATCTTCAATGGAGCCATGGGCAACAATATCTTCCCACAAACGTGGAAGGAAGCGACCGTTATAGGCATTCCTAAGCCCGGCAAGCCAAGATCTGAGCCTTCGAGCTATCGTCCCATCAGCTTGCTAAAAGTCCTCGGCAAGGTATATGAAAGGCTTATTTATAAGCGTCTCAGAGCCTTTGCCGAGAACAAGGGCCTCATCCCCGACGAACAATTCGGGTTCCGCTCTCGGCACTCCAGTGTCCAACAAGTCCTCCGCATCACCGAGCATATTCACGCAGGATTCCTACGTGGTATGAAGACAGGTGTTATTTACTTCGATATAGCGAAAGCCTTTGACAAAGTCTGGCACAACGGCTTAATATACAAGCTGTACCAACTCGGCGTGCCTGACCGTCTCGTGCTCATCCTGCGAGACTTTCTGTCAAACCGAACTTTCCGCTACAAGACCGAAGGAGCTGTCTCCCCCTCCCACCTCATCCGGGCCGGAGTCCCCCAGGGCTCCGTACTGGCCCCTCTGATCTTCACGCTATTCACCAGCGACATCCCAAAAAGTAAAAAGGCTCACCTCGCTCTCTTCGCAGACGACACAGCCATTTACTGCTCAGGAACCAACCCCAATCAAATAAAACTAAATCTCCAGACCGCTGTCAACGCTCTTGCTGACTGGTTTAAAAAATGGAGAATAGAAGTCAATCCCGAAAAGAGCCAAGCGGTACTCTACTCGAGACCGCCGCGCAAACCCACCCTTCCCCGACCAATCATCATGTCTGACAAGCCGATCCCTTGGGAAAAGCGAGCCAAATACTTAGGTGTTATCCTAGACGAACACCTCACCTTCGGAGAGCATATAAGGACGGTACGCTCGCGCGCCGCCTACGCTCTCTCTCGTCTCCACTCTCTCCTCAATCCGCGCAGCAAGCTGTCCCTCAAGTGCAAAATGCGCCTGTACACAGCCTGCATACGCCCCATCATGACATACGCCTGTGTAGTCTTCGCACACGCCAAGCCCAGTCATATCCATAGGATGCAGACACTCCAAAACCGCTTTCTTCGCAGAGCAACAAACGCCCCTTGGTTCGTCCGAAATGAGATCCTCCATCTAGATCTCAAAATCCCCACTATCCAGCATTTCATGAAACGCCTCTCCAAGCGTTTCTTTGACACAGCCGCTGTACATCACAACCCTCTGGTTGTCGCGGCAGTAAATTACTCCCCCTCCAAAATTAGCAAACTTCGCCGACCTAGGCATGCTCTCACCGACCCTGATGACCCCATTACCCTCCTCCAAGAGGCCAATAGGGCCACTAGTACAAAACACAAAAAACCGACCTACCGACCTCGCCGCCGAGGTCCGACGCGACGCGTTCAACGTAGTAATCGCCCCCCCCCGTCCCTTGTCCGATGTAGGCCAGCCCGCGCCGCAGCTGAGCCAGTAAATATAAATTCCCAACTATGACCTCTGAGTTTGTTTCGGACGTTTCTTCTAAGAGCTAGTACTAGGAAACGCCGCGGTCATCAAACCGAAATAAAAATAAAAATTCGATCCAGCCGTCCCTTGCTGTTCTTCTAGCGACACCCTAAGCCGAGGTTCGTACCCCACAGGGTGTGCCCTTAGCGTGTAGTCGCTTAGCTTTTAGTAGCCCTGGCTGGAGGCTTTAAATTCACTTAAGGCAACCACAGGATAGTCCGGTTAACTAGTACCGACCTCTCAAGGTCAACTAGGAGATGCCATATTATAAAAAAAAAAAAAATTAAAAAAAAAAATATATGAGAGTGGCTGAGCGAGTTTGGCGGGAATGTCAAGATGAGTGTCATGCTTATTTTTCATTGGACTTTTAAAATTATAGTGTTGTTTACTAAATAAAAGCGAGTGATTTATGTAGTAAAAAGTGTATTCAGTGAATAATTTATAAAGAACAGTAAAATATTGTAGCATAGTGGCCACATCATGACCTCACCCAAACTTCCTCCTTCTCGGCCTCGGAGATAGTTTAGTTTAAGTTAAGCTAGTATATGTTAGGATAAATTAAGACAAGTTAGGATATAAAACTCAAGAAAAAACATACTGAAGAGTAGGCTGTATGGCGTACCATGCTTTTGCCTTTTCCGTTCAAATGAACGGAATGAATGAAACCAAAAAAAAAAGAGTGGCTGAGCCTGAATGTCAGTTGTCAGTGTCAACTGTCAATATTTTCACCAGAATTTGCGAACGGAACTCATATTTATTTTAGGAATCAAATCCTCTTACTTTGTTTTGTACTAATTATGTAGAAATATTATAAACGAAGAAGACTTAATGATGAACTCAATTCACAACACCATCAAACGTAAGTACAAAATATTTTGAGGTTATGACTTACATTATATGTTTTTCACAAAATTTTCTTCGTAATCTTCCAGAATTTCGCCTGCTTAATCTTAACACAGCACTGAAAACCGTATCGGATTGCAAGTCGATTATCCCTAACGTTGCAAAAGTTAAGAATGTCTTGGTTTATAATCCAACAATTCTCTCATTTGCACCGAGGAGTATTGGTGTAGAAATCATAGATAAGCGGAGATCTAATGAAATAACACAGATCCCGATACCTTACTTACCTATTGTAAACCCTCGTTCTATACTGCCACTGCTGGACAAGGAATGGAGAAAGGATGAGATTGGTCTGCCATCAATCAACCAAGAAGAGATTCAGGCTGCGAGGTTGATTGTCATCAGGAGGAAGAAGATGAAGAAACATCAGAGAAGGAAGCTCTGGAAGAAGATGCGATACACCTGGGCTAGGGTTAGTATATTTAAAAGTACATTTATTTACTATTAAGAACTAAGTCTCTTCGCACTTAATTGATTACAGTCTAGATTGTACCAACAAATAAATAAGTAAATTAACTCGTAACTTCATATTTTATAAGATAGATCCATTGATATAATATTAAACAGATATGATATCCTCTAACAAATTAACCAAAATAAATATGCCCATCGGAGCAGCAGCACACACATGCAATTTTTTTATTCTGCATATATTTCACACGTTGGCACAGTGTGAGTGAGATGGGGCGCAATCTAAAGCATAGAGAAGAAAAAGATGGCTAGTGATTGTCGTTTGCGCTTAAATAGAATCGACGTAAACTAAAGCGACTTGCTGGACTTACCTCCTTTTGTACGCTTCATTTTCAGTGCGCTAGTGACGTATCTACCTTAGTTTAATATTATATCAATGGATAGATCTTACTAATGTGAATGCAAAAATATGTAGGGATATATATTTGGATGCATGTTTGTTACTGTTTCACGCAAAAACTAATAAAGGAATTTGGATGCAGCAAATACGTAGGTAGTTTATAACCAGGAATCACACGCATACTTTTTATCTTGATATTCCCACAGGATCGAAAACTATGGGCATGGCTATTTATAACTAAGAAGTGTCAAAATACACTTTTACACAGCTTGATAACAATTATTTAAGTTACAGGTAACTAATGAAATGCTTGGTTTATGTGTTAAAATAATGTATGGTGCTAGATACATAATTTATTATATAAATACTACACTAATTCATTTGAGTTAGAGTAGTATTATTGAGTTTTAGTTCTCTTTACTCTATGCAATAAGTTAGTGTTGTGTAGCACCTGAATGGCCTGAACATTCACTTGTTGTGTAAATGTTTAAAAAGATTTTTCTTTTATTACCCACTTAAATAAAAGAAATCAATATTTTTAAACAAGTTATAATGTATTTAATGACAATTATGAACAAACTTGCTACTCAGAGCCAGCTAAAGTACTTATTTCATTTAAATCGCCTGTTTTTAATTGCCAAAAAGGAGATGTTTCATTTTGGGCCACTACTATGTACGGTATATAGATAGAAAGGAAAAAAATAATAGATTTGCATAAAAATACTACTAAATTAATTTGAATAAAAATACTACTAAATTAATTTGAATAAAAATACAAGATAAGAAATAATAAAATAATAATTAATTATTTTTAGTGAGATAACCCTTTTTAAAGCTAGCCACACAATTTTTATGATGTTTGATTGGCAACTTTGACAGTTCTATTTCTCTGTTGTGTTCATGTCGAGTGTTGATTTGAGTTGATTGTGTTTATTTAATGGGCAGTATGTTCGAAATTCATGTTTTGTTTTTGCAGTCATATGGTAGTTATTATAGATACAATAGCCTTAAATACATGACACGTCAATCAAATGTCATTGTCAAAATCTTATTTCGCTTATTGCTGACCTAGTCCAAGATCCCAGAGCGATCAGACGTAACTTATTTTCACATGGATGAAACCTTAGGTTCGTAGTAGTGCCTCATGTACTTAGAATACCTGTGTGTTTGTGGAACTTGCCGAGTGACACCTGGGCAGGTACCAGGTGAGAAAGGTAACTAAAAATTAGAGTTATTTTACTTAAATTCTGATGGCTGATATTCATATATATTATGTATAATATTATACTAAACTAGTATCATAAAGTGTCAGACACTTTTCATGGACCAAAACTTTTGTCAGACGCTTTAAAGCTCCATAAAAAATAAAGGAACTTTACTTATTTTCACATGTCTGACTTTTACATGTGTTATTGAGGTACACATACACACTTCAATTTTCCGTCTTTCCAAGGTTTTTTCCCTATCACAAATTACTTAATATCAGTAAAAAACAGGGTTCGAAAATATCCGATATTTATAATAAATATCAAAATATCGGATATTTATGATCTACATATATCCGATATGTATCCAAAATCGGATATATATCCGATATTTATATCCATTTCTTAAGACTGCCATTTTATTATCTTATTACTTCACTTTGGTTTTTTCACTATCACAAATTACTTAATATCAGTAAAAAACAGGGTTCGAAAATATCCGATATTTATAATAAATATCAAAATATCGGATATTTATGATATACATATATCCGATATGTATCCAAAATCGGATATATATCCGATATTTATATCCATTTCTTAAGACTGCCATTTTATTATCTTATTACTACCTATACGATTGCCACATGTACATGACAGTTTATTATTATGAATTTATTACAATATAAAAACAACATATTTTTAGTTTTTATTTAACAAAATAAACATAAAATCTTATAGTTCACAAAAATCAACTAAAAATAACTATCTTTTTCTGAGAAAACAAAGTCTATAAATATTAGGGAAACAAAATTAAAATATCTTAAAAATCCTAATATTTGTACTTAGTCGAGTTATAATCAAATAACAAAATAGTCTTTTTCTAGTCAGCTAGAACTGTCAAATCGCCTGTTGACATTCCTAAAGGATAAACACTACACTTCACTTTTAAGGAGTAGGGATGTTTGCAGATGATAGAATTGAAACTTATTTTGGCTCTTTTACGTTACACTATTACTATTGATTGCAGAACCCTATAGAATATGCCAGCAGCGCGTCGGTAAAAGCACTTAGATGCAACATACTATAAATTTTGATATATATAACAAAAAATGGTTTGATATATATCAGATATATATCGGATATATATCATGATATATATCAATTGATATATATCCTTCGAACCCTGGTAAAAAAATACACAAAAAAAAAACATGTGCTCTTTACAGATCTAAACTCTATACTACGTGACACGTACTAGGCACATACAGTAGAGTGGAGCAGATGGTAAGTTTAAGAAGGGGAACCGAGTTGCTATGGACATCTCACTCGCTGTTCAATGCATGCATAGTGCTTACGCGCTCGCACTCCGAGTCGAATAATTTTTGTCTTATGGGATGTTTGGTCAGTCAAATTTGTCTGACTTATGAAATATAACTTTGTAGTAGTTACCTCAATAACACATGTAAAAGTCAGACATGTGAAAATAAGTAAAGTTAATTTATTTTTTATGGGGCTTTAAAGCGTCTGACAAAAGTTTTGGTCCATGAAAAGTGTCTGACACTTTATGATACTAGTTTAGTATAATATTCTACATAATATATATAAATATCAGCCATTAGAATTTAAGTAAAATAACTCTAATTTTTAGTTACCTTTCTCACCTGGTACCTGCCCAGGTGTCACTCGGCAAGTTCCACAAACACACAGGTATTCTAAGTACATGAGGCACTACTACGAACCTAAGGTTTCATCCATGTGAAAATAAGTTACGTCTGATCGCTCTGGGATCTTACTCTAACCACCATATTTATTAGTAGTTGTGTTGCACTCCTTGGCTGAGTTAAATTGAATCTGTATAAAAACTAAGCCAAAATATAGGAAATTAACATTAAAAATAGTTAACTATAGCGTAACTATACCTAGCATTAAGTGTACAATGTGCTGGCCCAGGCTCCATACATTTCTGAAACATCTCCTTTAGCTAGTTGCCTATTCCAAAATGAACTTAGGATACACTTTTAAATCAAGGTACCTATTACTTAATCCTTAGTACGGATGACAGCATATCAAGCTACTACAATCTGTTAGATTTTTTTATTACTTTTTGAACTTTATCTCTAAAGCATTATGCTCAAGGTTGATTGGGAATATTTGGCAATTTTAGGTAGCTTGACCTGCTGTCGTCTGTACATTATTTTTTTGCTTCTGTACATGAGTACAATGTAGGAAAATAAAATAGAGAAACAATTCTAAGCATAAGATTAAAAACAAATCCTTGCAGTTAAGGTGTGACCTGTCTCAACCAATGGTGCCCTTACAAGAACATGATGTGTAGGTGGACCACCAGCATGCAACGGAGCTCAAATTTTTAGCTCGGCCTCATTAGTACAAAATCAAAGTCATTTATTAAAAATAGGCTGAGAATCAGCACTTTTTGAACTGTCAATGTTACATAAGACAGTTCCCCTAAAATGCTCGCCCTTCCCCACTTCCTAGAGCTTATGCTGGGAAGAAGTGGCGGAACAAACTCGGCAGCACAGCTGTTTGTTCATTTAATACATTCAGCCAGACCATATTTTGCCTCTATCTTGTTCGCCAATCAACGTAATTCCTTTGGCATCAAATTCCAGATAAAGCAGCACCGCCGTCAAACCAAGGAAAAGAAATTCCAGAATGCATTGCTAGCCATGGTGAAGGAAGCCAACGAGTTCCAAGCGGAGCAGTATGTAGCCAACAAGCTGCAGAAAGCCAATCACACACCCTTACCAACACGCTGGAAGCACAAGCGTTTACCTGAGTTCATCATCAGACAGTTACTGGGGATTGATAAGAAAATTAACTACAAACATACTGATGTGTATAAAGCTTGATTAGGTTCATTGATTAAGAATTAAAGTAGATTTAATTAAGAGGACAATTTTCTTTACAAACATAAACTCACGAAGCATGAACTACAGAACGCCACCTACTACGATCCTTACATACTTATTTTTGCCTCATTTACATTATTTTATACATCAGGTCAGACAAGCACCCCAGTTGCATTACATTGAGTACTATCATGTGGGCTGTATTTCCCGAAATTAGTCTACTTGTGTAAAAATGATAACTCCTATTATTTTCTGTTTCTGAAAAACAGACATAAGTAATGACTAATAGTAAAAGATCAATAAAAAATATTAGGCGGAATTGGCATATTTAATAATTTAAAATAAAAATAATGCAGAATTTCTTGCACTTTTGGATTTATTTTGTCGCTTGCACATTGGCGGTAATTGCGGATTGTTTTAAGTAAATCTTTAAGTTAGATAGCTACTATCTGGCTGGGAGTATTAATGTGTTAAGGCATTAATGATTCTAAATCTGGCCATGTTTTTATCTTCTTTAGTTGGCAACTCTATTAATATTTACTACTGTAGCTTCGAGAAACGCACACTAGCATACTATAACAAAAATATTCGTTCATAGACTCATATTATTAGTTATCTAAGAAGTTTTAAGAAAAAGATCTGTACTTTAGTTTATTACTAACCAAAAATCAAAGGACCTACGGACTTAGAATTGTATTCAATAACCTGACAGTTGGTGGGGTTCCAGTATCTGACGGAAAAAAGATATCTGTTACTGCAAGCCTGCATCATCCCACTGCTGGGCAAAGGCCGCATGACTTCCAAATTTTTTAAACCAAGGGTGAGGTGGTAGCTTCGCCCGCGTGGTGGTTATATCGTGCTTTTATGATTTTCCCGTGGGATTTTTTTCCGATATAAAAAGTAACCTATTATTTAATCCGGACTTCTGACAACTTTACGTCTGCAAAATTTCAAAGCAATCGGTTCAGTAGGTAGTTATGGTGTGAAAGCGGAACAAACAAACAGACTCATTTACCGATTTATAATATTAGGATTAAGAAAAGGGTAAAAAACCGGTCAAGTGCATGTTGGACTCACGCACAAAGGGTTCCGTACCATTGATTTATTTTAGAAACCTCGATATCATTTTTGAAGACCTATCCATACGACACGTATGTTTATGATGAAAAAAAAAATGGAGTTTCAGTTCTTAGTATGGGGAGCCCCCAATACTTATTATTATTTTTTATTTTTGCATCAAAATCTTAATGCGGTTCACAGAATACATCTGCCTACCAAGTTTCAACAGTATAGCTCTTATATTTTCGGAAAAAAATGGCTGTAACATACGGACAGACAGACATGACGAATCTATAAGGGTTCCGTTTTTTGCCATTTGGCTACGGAAACCTAAAAAGGGGAAAAGTTAATTTCTTATTGAATATCTTAATTTGACAGGATTAAACTAAAATGTTATCTTCTATCCTTTTCTTAATGAAATAAAAAGATGCAGTCAATTTTTTTTTTATAAACTATAAACTAGCGCTTGACTTCAATCCCGCCTGATGGTAAGCAGTGACGCGATCGTTGATGGTAAAGCGCGCTAGTTTATTAATAGCCTATTCACTCTAGCCTTGAAGATACTCAAATTGTAGTGTGACGGAAACACCGCCGCTGGCAAATTGTTCCAGTCCCTCGATGTACGCGGAATAAAAGAGGAAGCGAAACGCTTGTCCGGATCGTAGTGGTGTCAACAACGTGAGGGTGGAACGTCGCCGTAAGTAGGTACGACGGGTCGTCCGCTGGTGGAACGGAGATGGGGGAATTAAATCATGCAATTCCCTTGCACACTCACCAGAATGCATCCTATAGAAGACCGAAAGTTAATTACTTTTACCTTAATACATACTTAGTTTGGGCCCGTTGGTGTAAGTTGGTGCAATCGTCAGTGTCAGATAGTGTTGCTGTTTGATGGGCCCGTTGGTGTAAGTTGGTGCAATCGTCAGTGTCAGATAGTGTTGCTGTTTGATGGGCCCGTTGGTGTAAGTTGGTGCAATCGTCAGTGTCAGATAGTGTTGCTGTTTGATGGGCCCGTTGGTGTAAGTTGGTGGAATCGCGATTAAATAAATATCATCAACACACATAGGTACATAACTGACGTTCTTAATTCTGTAATTAAAGACATAGCTAGGTAATTAACCAAAGATTAGATATTTATATACCTGTTTAAAGAGATATTACTTGCTTCGTGTTATGAGGTCGCCAATTCGTAGATTTAGTACCAAGCAATCTTAAATCTAAAGGATAAGCCTCGTGTGTCAGGTACCAACTTGATGTTGATATTAATCGAAATAATACTGAAATGAAAATCTCAAAATCGACAGCCTCCGTGGCGTAGCGATAGCGGACGCGGCCGTTGCGCAAGGAGGCGCGGGTTCGATCCCCGCACAGTGCAAATATTTGTATGCATGAATATGAATATTTGCACTGGTCTGGTCGTGCCTCGGAAAGCACGTTAAGCCGTTGGTCCCGGTTGCCATACGAACATCTAGTGGCAGTCGTTACGGGTTGTTGGAGCCCTCAAAAGTCCAACAATTGGTCTAACTGTAATGCTCCGATGTCGCCTTCGGGTTGTGGAAGTCAGACGGCAGTCGCTTCACGGAAAATGTCGAAGTTTAGCCATATCAGCAGTTGGACTGGTAAAGCGGACCCCAGACTCCAAAGCTGAAAAGGCTTCGGATGCGACTGGGATTAACGATGTGATGATGATGATGAATCGTAATTTCGCTACGCCACGGAGGCTGTCAAGTGAAATTATGATTGTTACTAGTAATTATTATGATTAAAAACGAAAGTTAGGTATAGAATGATAGAGAAACCTTTGTTAGATATTTTTGTCATTTCTTGTTTCTTTTCATATAACTTATTAAAAAATTACTTATTTATACATTATTTTGACTTAACTATAGTATTCAACAATGTAGGCGGAAAACTTACCTACCTCAATGACGGAACAACCAGCTCCACAACGGGGTTAGTTGTTCGGCTCCATAATTCTATAAAAAAGACTATTATACTTAGGCCCAAAAAATACATACTGATACACTGATAAACATTATATATTATAGTCAACCGGGGCAATTGCGTCTAATCGAAGTTATCTTAAATCTATTTGAAAACCCACTCTCCTGCCATCTTGTTTTGTTTACTTTGAATAAAATACTATAACGTATAGATGGCAGGAGAGTGGGTTTTCAAACAGGTTTAAAATTATTTCGATTAGACGCAATTGCCCCCAAAGACGCAATTGCCTCGGTTGACCTTATATAAATGTCAATAAGCTATCTAACAAGTCTTTATTTTCCGTGAAGATATTAGCAATTTTCGACAATTTTCGGAACATTCAACCCCTCCCCTAATTTTTCATTAAAACCGTCGTCCTAACGTTAGGTATTGATTTTCAGATTGACAGTGGAATGTGAGTAGGAGAATTCGATTTTTACAAAGACGATTAAAGTTTTTCTTTGTAGAATGATTCTGGATCTTGCTATGATTCTTTGTTTTTTAGGTGATTAAAGTTTGTATATCCATACTAATATTATAAATGCGAAAGTGTCTCTGTCTGTCTGTCCGGTTTTCATGCCAAAACTACTGAACCGATTGTAATGAAATTTGGTACAGAGATAGTCTAGAGCCTGAGAAAGGACAAAGCCTATATAACATCTCGTTATGACTAATAGGAGCAGAGCAGTAACAAAAAATGTTGCAAAAACGGGAGCTAACGCGGACGTACTACTTACATATTGCTCTCATTATTTTAACAGGCGCTTATTTTATATCAACTGAGCTCTTTTTAATGTACGGGAACCACCGCGCTGTAAACTGGGGTCACGCGGACGGAGTCGCGGGCAACAGCTAGTAATTTATAATTGAGACAATCGAGTGCGTAATTACTGAGTAACAACACTACTGTCGAACAGACGAAAAAGCAAAAACTACAATCCGTTTCACGGTGATTTTTAACCGACTTCAAAAAAGGAGGAGGTTCTCAATTCGTCGGACCGCGGTTGACAACGACCTGGAGTTTAAGCGAGATGTCTTTTGTTACCTTCCATCTCTTACACCCATAACGGAATACGGTTTACATTTATATTGGATCGGAATATTTTGAGCTTAACTCTTCTGATCAGTTTCTACGATTGTTCCGTACAGTTCTACACGGGACGGAGCTGTGCGAAGGTGGCTCTTGCCTTGGCGATCCTCGAAAAGCGATGTCCTCTTCGGTCCCTCCAGTTTCGGACACAACACTACTGAGATATGTGAATTTGTGGACCCTTTCCACCACAGCCTCTGTGCAGTCTGTGCCGATGAGCAACGGCAAAGAACATGTCGCCCCGCATCTCATTTCCTTCGCCTTCCAGGTGTTAATTTTTAGTCCCGTCTCCTCGGCTTCTCATCGTAGGTCATCCAGCTTGTGTATGACTCAGCAGGAATAGCTCATCGGCGTAATCCAGGTCTTCCAGGACGTTGGATATACCCCAGTCTGTGCCGCTGCACTTGTCCTGTCATAAAAGCTCGTTGTAAACCCCTGCTTCTTAGAAGTGCATACACAAGAGCGGCATGCGGCGAAGCCACATAGAGGTAACTACAACCGCTGAAGCACGTCAGCGAAAGCCTTTTTTAGTTTCATTATGCAAAAAACCGGTTGAGAAAATATAACTAAGTAAAATTTTAGTATGATTTACAGACGACAGTAGACTACCCGAAACTGTCAAATATTCCCATTCAACCATGAGCCTTAATTGTTTAGCAATTAGGCAAAAACTAGACAGATTGTAGTAGCTTTATGTTCTGTCGTCTATACATACAACTGTATTTGATGAGTCAAGTCCAAAAAGTAAAACAATGTAATAGGGTGACTACCCTATTATATTACTAGAATACACTTACAGTCTATTAAATGTGTGTACCATACGTACGGACGACAGCTGCAGGTCAAGCTACCCGAAAATGTGAAAAATTTCCAATCAACCTTAAGCCTTAATGCTTTACAGATAAAGTTGAAAATCTAACAAAGAAATCTGACAGATTGTAGTAGCTTGATGTGATGTCGTCTGTACCGTTCAACGTCAAACTAATGCTCAATAAACATTCGTAAAATTTCTTTCATCATGTATATTATACAAGTAAATAAAAACAACAAAATTATCTAGTGGAAATTTGTCCAGGTTCATCAGATAAGCTCCTTGTCGATGGGTACACGTCCAACGTCACCAACAACAGCAACGGCCATGTATTCACGAGCTACAAAAATAAACGCATAATTATCTTTTACCTATCGGCTATCCGTCAGAATAAAATTGAGGTCTTTCAGAGTCAGGTTTTAATTAGTTACTGGAAAAAGCTTCCTTATTAATTATAACCTACCTAGTAGCTTTCACTGGCCCTCATTTGCGATTAGAAAATTCTATGTTATCAATTGACCGAGTGACGATCTGCCTATAAATTACCGGTTCAGAATAATGTAGATGACTTATCGAATCCATGGTAACAGGTTATGCGTCGATGTCCCTTGTATTACAAACAATCATATACTTAGTCAAGTGTAACCTAAGTCATGTGTGTCCTAACTGTCCTAAGTCAGATCCAGACAGGTCTAAGGTGATTCAGTTCGATTCCAGGTCAGGCAAGTACCTACCAATGTAACTTTTCTAAAGTTATAATATATGTACTTTCTAAGTATATCTTGGACACCAATGACTGATTACAAGGTGAAGGAAAACATCTTGAGGAAACCTGGACTTTAAGTCTGAAATCGCCAACCCGCATTGAGCAAGCGTGGTGATTACGCTCAATCCTTCTCTGTATGAGAGGAGGCCTGTGCCCAGCAGTGGGACGATAAAAAGGTTGATGATGATGATATACCTAGGGCTATCTAATAATAATAATTTGCATGAACCTACTTTTGGTACCAAGAAGCTTTGCGGTGTTAGTTATGTCTTTATTATTAATACTATCAATCATTTCCATGTAATGCTTTGCACTGTCTATTACAAAGCCGTTGACTATTTGTAGGGCCAGCCCCTCAGTCACCTTCACACAATCTTCCTCATGGAGTGCCAGGTTTACTTCTGAAATAAATACATTTCAATTAAGTAGCAACGTGTCTGTGTCCTAACCGAATGCGAATATCACATTGTCATTTGTCACGCTCACGTCAGTAAGCTAAACTATGTACCTATCTATATCTATTGATATACTCTTTGGAGATCGCGCGAGCTATTAAGTCGCGCTTGTACGCACAGCTAAACATCACACTACGGTATTTTTACTTTATACAAAACCTGAATATAGTTTATTCAGAATAAGCAACTGAATCGATCCCGGTCATTTTTACAACATGTTATATTTTTTCTCAAATACATTTAGAAATTGTTGCACTGTGGTTACCGAGCGCATACAGCTGACGGTAGATTATAGTACTAGGAGCACAGAGCCCCCCGCGCCGCGCCGTTTCAGGCACGAGCGGGCGAGCGGTGCGTTGACCATATTTTTGCTGGGCGCTGTATTTGCACGAGTCTTTGCTACAATAATCACTCTACTCACTAAGTCTCTTCTTGCCAATATCAATCTGGTTGAAGGTAAGAACCCCAACATTAGACAGGAACTGAGCTGCTGCTTTAGCGACGTGCCACGCTGTACTTGCACGAGTCTTTGCTACAATAATCACTCTACTCACTAAGTCTCTTCTTGCCAATATCAATCTGGTTGATGGTAAGATCCCCAACATTAGACAGGAACTGAGCTGCTGCTTTAGCGACGTGCCACGCTGTAGTTGCACGAGTCTTTGCTACAATAATCACTCTACTCACTAAGTCTCTTCTTGCCAATATCAATCTGGTTGAAGGTAAGATCCCCAACACTAGACAGGAACTGAGCTGCTGCTTTAGCGACGTGCCACGCTGTACTTGCACGAGTCTTTGCTACAATTCCTGGATAAATAAACCTTTATTAAGACATTGCAATTCTGCTACGCGTCAAATGTCAAAAATCACGAAGGGTTAAAAGGGGTTAAAGCTTTAAGAATGGTCATTGTTGTACATTTATGACTTGGATGAGAATGCTTATAACGTTAACAGCTGATCGCAAGACTGGTCTGAGCCGTTGTGTTGCGATGTGTGCCGGGTACGATGTGCCAAATGTTGTTGTGTCGGGAGTTTGGTCGTGGAGGGTCTCCAGATCAATCTCCCTCTGGCGCAGCATCGTTGGTGGTGTTGTTGGGTTTATCATTGCATCACCTAGCTCAATTGCCGTCTTCCTTTCTATTCACTCAGTTTTTTTTTAATAAATAAAAATATCTTACCAAATACACCAGTCTCATAATACGATATATTGAAAGCCTTGTATGTGGTGAATAAGTCTCCTCCCGATATGCGGCCGAGTGGTTGTTCTAACGTGCGGTCTATGGTATGACTGCCTTCCTGCACGTTGCTAGTTCCACAGGCGTGAGCTATTATCGAGTACTTCATTAGGTTCCTGAACAAAAGTAGAATACGATAGAGATTGAACACAGTAAGAGAAAGGAGACAGAAGCTAAAGGTGTGAATCGCAGGCATTTTTCGGCGTTCTTTATTTTCTCTTGGGTTAATATAATTTACTTACATCAAAAAGACAGAATATATTTTCTTCAGTTCTGGTGCCAGATGTCCATCTACGGTCGTTCCTCTGTTCCTTAAAGGTCACTCAATAAACATAGTGTATAAATTTAAAATACTTGGGCCATCTGATAACAGATACCCTAAAAGATGATCTAGATTCGGACAGGGAACGCACGGCGTTTTCTCGAATACAATAATGCTTTCAGAGTGAGCCAGACGCCCGGGCAGTCCGTTTGCACCTATGAGCATTAGCGGATAGTACAAAACCAGTTTTAATTATTGAATACTAACATAGGTAAGTAGAGTAAGACTGTTACTAATACAATAGACCGCATGTAGTAAGTATAAACAAATGATTATTATATTAGGGGAAGGTGAGGTAATACGATCCCTGGAGGTCAAATGATCCCCCACCTTGAATCAAACATAACTAGTGTCATCTATCCAAATAAGCATGAAACATGTTCCCCGCGGCCCCGCCAGTTGCCTCTCCAAGTGTTATGGTGTTGCAACCGCTTGGCGTGATTTTATCCAAAATATATTAAAAAGTGTGGCTCTGATCTAAGGTAAGCCTGTTTTTAGACTTTAATTACTTTTTACATGTCCGTATTTATTGAAATGTTGTTTTAAATTAATACAAAAAAATACTAATTAAATAATAAAAAATTAGTATGCAGTGACATAGTTAAGTAAATTCACTACCTCTAACAATAGAAATTTTGCGATTTTGCCTTCAACTTTAGCCACAGTTAAGTTTTCCCCTTAAGGGGATCATTATACCTCACCTTCCCCTAGATACATATTTATTAACGTGAACGGTGAACGCTATTGTGACTAATGGTTGGGCATGATTTGATTAGATTAGAGGATGGACGGGCTTTTAAGCTTGAGTAGAACGTGTGTAGTATTGTCTAGTTCTAATAAATAGAACATTTACGTCATATCTTGAGTGCCGCAGCCGGGCACCACGACACATATCCACGTGTCGCTGTCAGGTCCCAAGTCGTAGTATTCAAATCCTGCTCGCGGTCGAGAACACGTCCACATCCTTGGCTCTGGCCTTACCTAGGTGTTTACTCAACATTATTATATAAGATACTACTACAACTACAGACTATTTAGTTATTATTAAATTTATTTCATATTGAATCTGTATAAGTGACTCTTAAGTAAGCCATAGCTACTGAAACGGGCGTACCCAGGAGGTGCAGCGGGAGGCAGCTGCTCTCCCCTCCCCCCAAGCAGGGAATCTCGCAGAACATGTATGAACTCCCCTGATTACTAAACAAAGTATAAACGAGGATTTATCTGTAACTTTTAAATAAACCACGCAGTACCTACCTGTTTACTAACAAAATGCACGAAGTAATTGCCAAAAACCGCGATTTACTTGATTACCCGCTCTAAAAATCTGACTCGCCTACCCGGGGCCTCAGTGGCCCCCCTCCGGGCCTGACTTGCCCCCAACCCATTGGCCAGAAGTCGGTTACGCCCATGGCTACTGCCCCCGCGGGTCATTAGAAACAATAAGGACAGATGGTGTATGTTGTACAGAAATGAATAAGAACAGGGAGCCAAAATTTAAGCCAATATTTAAGTCTTTTGGTCATTCCTGGCTACAATGGAAACGTGCACTTACACATGTAGGCTCGATAGCTTCTACCAACTTAATAGTCTCTTCGTATGGGACACCGATACTGGCTACAGTACAATGATCACTTTTGAAGTTGTGATTGACATAATTGTTAAGAACGTCTCCAGACATGCCATCTACTCTTGATGAGTCGCAAAACATAGAGTTGGAGAGGGGCCCCGCCCAACAGGCTTTTTGTGCTAAATCTATGACACGTTGTAATGGATCCATCCGATGTAGGTCGTCCTTTATCAGGGGTTTTAAATCATCCATCTCCCATTCTCGGAAGCAGCACCTGGTAAGAATTTGAGTTTACTAGAACTAGAATAATCAGTAACGCATGCCCAAGTTGTTCTGGGTTGAGCAGCCCAACCCAGAACTACTCATAAGCGTCCCTGTGACTTTAGTTATGATCTATTAAATTCTACCTTAGAACTGTATCCAACAAAAAACATTTCATTTCCGCAAAAGCAGTGACAGGGCATTTAAGTGTATATGCTATAGATTGCCTGTCACTGGTGCAAGTGAGGAAAGCTCCATGTTGCGCCATGTAGCGCATTTTAGTGAACCCGGAGAATGCACAGCTGGAGGCAGTTGTCGCAGCTCGCAGGAAGTGGCTCGCGCCGAGGGAGTCGTCTGCTTCGTGTCGGGATCCAGCCTGTCCGGCAAACAGATTGTTAATAAGGCAACACCACTTGCCCAAGTAAAACATCTTCCCCATCCCCCCCAGCCCCCATCTTCTAAATCATTATAAAATTTGCAGCATTGGGGCTATTGCGCGATGTTATACCAGCTATACAATGCGCAATTACTATACAGTGTATAATTAGATATAGCTGCTCTGTCTTTGGTTTGCATAGATAATACTTACAACCAGCAGAATTATCAACAGCCGATCAATTTTCCTTTACTCATTTAAAAGTATTTGTTACCTGGTACATAATAGTGCAAGCACAGATCTGACCTCCGAATGTCTTAGCTCCTACCACGCCTATTCCATTGAGCAGATATGAACGCTGCACATCCACGGGACCATAATCTGGTTTGGACCCGCATACAGTGTTCCAGTTACGGCCTGACACCGATAACATACGTTTCGGAATTTTATTAAATGTATTCATGATGTATAACCTAAGTGGCTTCAAATGGCAATAATTAATATTTCTTTTAGTGAAATTAGTTGTCAGATCAATAACGTGAGATCAAAGAGTAATATACTACCCAAGTACGTATTAAGTTGCTATTATGTGATTGAGAGCAAGAAGAATAAACTTTTTGCTCGCTGGCATTGATAAGCAAAAAGGTAGAATTTTATGGCAATAAAAGGCAAAAAATACAGAAACTACAGCCCAGTTTCTGTATTAGGGTTCCGTAGCCAAATGGCAAAAAACGGAACCCTTATAGATTCGTCATGTCTGTCTGTCCGTCTTTCCGTCCGTATGTCACAGCCATTTTTTTTCAGAAACTATAAGAGCTATACTGTTGAAACTTGGTAGGTAGATGTATTCTGTGAACCGCATTAAGATTTTGATGCAAAAATAAAGTAATAATAGTAAATATTGGGGGCTCCCCATACTTAGATCTGAAATTTAAAAAAAAAATATCAAACAAATACGTTTGGGGTATCTATGGATAGGTCTTCAAAAATGATATCGAGGTTTCTAAACTACAAACCGAAAAATGTAAACCGAATTTTTTTTTCCAGTTGGATAATCATCATGGATGTCCGCCGCCCTGGGGCGGGCGACGGGGTCTGTCAGACTCTTACTGACTAAAACCACCCGGTTGTTCCGTCTCACACCAACACCGGGGGCTGCGAGAACTAATACTGCTTCCGCAACCCCCGATTGGTGCTGGCCCACCACCGTGGGCCTCCTCGGGTCAGAGGGGGGAGTGAGGTGTAGGACTCCCCCCGTGACGTCTAAGGGTAGCGCGCGTGGAACACTTCGCGCCGCCACCTCGGGTCCTTATGTTTGGGGGGCGACAGATGTCTCCGAGTCTATCGCCCCTGGACCCATTTAGGGGGGCTGGAAGAGGGCGTTATCCGCCCTCCGACGACGCCCGGTACGCCTGCTGCGGATCGGGTGAGAGGACGAGATTTCCCTCTCCCTTTCCGCAGCCTCCTTCTGCGAGACAACTGTTTCGCAGAAGGAAACCACCGCATCCCAGGACTCTTCGCTGCCGACCATCGACTTGATTACGGCCGGCAGCGACAAGTCACTGCCTACTTCAGAGATGAGGACACGGCGCAGCTCCTCCCAAGCGGCGCACTCTGCCAGCGTATGCTGCACCGTATCCTCCCGTCAGTCGACGCAGTGGTGACACCGGGCGTCCGGTTCCCTGTTTTGCGACACAGGTACTTTCCGAAGCAACCATGCCCCGAGAGCACCTGTGTCACCCGAAACGTCAGGGAGCCATGCCTTCTCCCGAGCCAGTCCGCCAGTACCGGCCGAATGGCCTCGATTGTGGTGAGGCCGGCGGTAGGGCGTGAAAGCCTGTCCCGCCATTCTGCCACCAGGACCGGCCGTTCGCCCCGTTCTCGCGCCTGCTCACGCCACCGTTACAGTGACGCGAGGACCCTCGCCTCCAGGTCCCAGGGCGGGGTTCCAGCCAGTAGGCAGACCGCCTCATAGAAGATGGTGCGATACCCATGTATGACTCTGACGGCCATCACTCTCTGCGGTATTCGCAGTACAGCGATGCTGCCGGCCGTCAGGTTAGAAGCCCACACCGGGGCCCCATACAGGGCCATCGATCGCACGATTCCCATGTAGAGACGCCTGCAAGCGGCGCCCGGTCCCCCCAGGTTGGGAAGCAACGTTGAAAGTACCCTAGCCGCCCCCAACAACTTGGGTGCCAGCCGCCGGAAGTGGGGGCCGAAGTCCCACCGGCTGTCGAGCACCAGTCCTAGGTACTTCATAGTGGACTCGACAGCGATCCGAATCCCCCCGATCACGATATGTGAGCTGAGTGGCGGCACCCGCCGGGGATCATGAAACACCATGGCCTAAGTTGACCCCCCTCCTCTAACTTCTAAAATAAGAAAATGAAAAATCTAAAAAAACATATGATGTACATTACTATAAAAACTATCAACGAACATTGTTTTGAATGAGATCTAGTAAGTAGTTTTTTTTTAATAAGTACCTCGTAAATCATAAACCGTTTATTACCGCGTAATCTTTCATTTATATAAATCATTTAATTTCATAAATCAATGGTACGGAACCCTTTGTGCGTGAGTCCAACACGCATCTGTGGTGAGAGTGATTTTTTTATTTTTTCGAGGCTGTTTTCAACTACTTAGTAGGTATTTTGATAAAA
The DNA here is from genome assembly GCA_017933935.1 of Sesamia nonagrioides. NCBI lineage: Eukaryota > Metazoa > Arthropoda > Insecta > Lepidoptera > Noctuidae > Sesamia > Sesamia nonagrioides. The sequence goes on along the minus strand of JADWQK010000930.1, from coordinate 337,016 downwards.
AAAATCAACATTTCGTTTAGTGATTTAGGTGCGTATTACAGAAATTCACTCAAAACTCAAGCTTTACTTGAGTCTCGTTTCAAGCCATTTGATTGGTAGAAACTAGTTTTAAATAATGCTTAAGCAGAGACCAGTGCTTGAGTTTCCTTCTGGCATACGGACCTTAAAGTTCTGTGATGAAATCATACACCTCAAGTACAGCTTTAATAACGTTTATTCACTTTTCTCTCCACACAATTAGGTTATACACTTACACACACATACACATACATATTACACAGCAAGATATAATAAATGTAGCACGGAACCGTAAGACATGCTTACAGTTCGACTTCTGGCCAAAGAGACTCGGTCTGTTCAAGCAAATCAATTGCCAACCGAATGTTTCCCGCCTTTAAAGGAAGTGAACACTCAGCCGACCATTCGACCAATCAGAGTAAACAGGAAATATTAAAATTACTTCACTAAAATATATGAAACTAAACATAACGACTTAAACAATAATTATTATAAATAGAGATATAAACGGTATTGATTTATTAATAATTTTACAAATGAATATAATACTATCTTAAACGGATGTATAAACTACATGCAACCACTAGCGCCATCTATCGCTTATGATGAGTCTTATTTCTACTTATTTTACAAAATCATTACATTCGGCCATCCGACATCGTGCGATCTCCTGACGCACGATCCTACAATATTCTGAATGACCATTACATAACATCAGCCTTACATTTTTACAATCATTACATTCGGCTATTTGTTGATCTCAGATACGATCCCGGTATATGTTTTGTCGTTATCGTAAATACTTTCAGTACCAGAAGATGAGCAGTTCATTTCATTTATTTTCATTCATAAAAACAATTTACATTGTGTTGAATATCTACTTAAGCAACCTACACACAAATATAAAGAACTGAGAATTATTCATTTACATACATTATAAGCGAAATTTATATAGTGCCAAACAGTTTTAAATATAATGTCAACCAAAATCAAATACAATTATACAAGTCAAAAACAGTTACTAATTGAATTTCAAAAGTTGTTTACATCATATGTAGGGGAGAGCAGGTAGGATTCGTACACTTTTTATTCTAAGCCTTGTAAAAGAAAAACGAGTAACAATTGCAAAACGATTTTAATACCCTTGTATAGCTACATTATCAGGCTTCAAATGTAGTGGTGTTAAATTTTCATAGAAGTAATTACCACCGAGATATAACGATTTTATCAAAAAATGGAATTCGTACGAAAGCTCCCCATACGCGGGGTAGCTTCGTACACAGCATGGGGATGATTCGTACGTAGCGGGGAGCCTTCGCACACAGTAATAAAAACTAGACTTTACTGAGAATTAAACATTTATTGAGACCCTCAAAGGCACAAAACATCTTTATAATCTAGATTTCTAATAATTAGGTTAACAAATTTTAATTGTCATCAATAGGTAAGTCTTTTATTGCAAATTATACTCAAAGAGATCATTTTCGAATTTAAAGATGCTGGTTGTTCAGAAACAACAGTAAAAACGAAATAGAAATAGAAACCACGTCCGATATATAAACTGTCCCTTCATTTTTAAAATCGGGAAAAATATATTTCTGTCTCTGGTTCTGGTCCCTGTTCTTTCTCATAAAGGAAATTTTGTATTCTGTGGGACTGTATTTGATTTCTACCTACCCAACATAATGTTTAACAGATTTTTCCTCTCAAACTTTACCAACACGAAGCTGCCTTTTTATGTTTTCTGCCATAACCGGTACTTTCTTTTCAGCATCAGATCCGTCAGACAACTCGTCGCCAGGAGAACAAGAACTTTCTCCTAAACTTATTAAATCATCTTCATCTTCGCTATCAGTCTCAATTGAGTCCTTTTGTCTTTTTTGTTTTTTATTTTGTATTTTTATCTATTCTCTTTTTCTCTGACACCAACTTTAAAGCTTGTTTCATTTCCTTAGCCCTCTGTTTTACTTATTGCTTATGCTTTTTTTTTTACTTTGGTTTATTCTATATCTTCCGGTCTATTTTTTTCAGGAGTATCCGTATATATTCTAGATATTCTGGGTGTTTTTCATTTTTGGCCTTATCAAGTGTACTTCTATCCACTTTTGGATATGGACGAATAATTTCTGGCGTTATAATTCCCACACTTGAGGTAGATGGTAAATCAGCAGGGGGACGTAGGCCCTGACATCGATGGCTGATCTTGGTGAGAAGAACTTGGGAATCCATAAGATCTCGTTGCACTGGTATTCTAGGGTTTTCTGAGACTTAAATTTGAGTTTCATCTACGGAAACTCTCCACCCAATCTTTACTAGCCATTGCATTATAATCCCAGATAGGTGGTTAATACAGTTTATTTGCTTTCGCAAATTCATAAGCCAGTCTCCTCACTTGTCAAAATTGTCAATCAATGGTGCATTTTTAGTAGTCTAAGAAAAAAAGCCTCCACTCTAGGAGTGAATACTTTATTTGATGCGCGCTTTGAACTGAAACACGCACTGGAGTATTACCTTCCTTTTGAGCTTCTTTGTGGTATTTTGGCTTTCAAGTGTCGTTGGTTTAATTCCATGTTTTTGAGCGGCCATCCTAATCAATATTTTTTTTTTCAATACTCCCTTCATTGCAGATTTCATAGCCTCTTCATCTACATATCCCGTTCTGGTCCCCTTTTTTATACATATATTCGCGACATAGTTCTGAAATTATACAATAATGAGAGTTTTAGCAACAAACCATAGTAAATTTCATACCACTTCTTGATTGTTTAGGTTCGTACATACATCGGGGTGGATTCGTACAGTATGAATCCACCCCACCTGCAACTGTACGAAGGTACCCCAACCTAAATTTTCAAAAAAGTATACCAAAATAAAAATCGCCTTCTTGTTAATCCCCAAACTCACGTTAAAAAAGCAAACTACAACATTAATTCATTATGCGTAATAAATAACTTATATAGTTTAATCATTACTTACGGAATTAAACAATTTTAAATAGGTATCCAAAAATTATTTACGTCGAGCGAAAACACCTATCAACTGGCTGCGGTGAACACAATGGCTGCACTGACTGCCCGCTCCACGGCAAGTCTGAGCATATGAGGGGCCATTATGCACAAAGACACAAAACGTTCCGACGTATTTGGTAGTGGAGATATGACTACTGTACGAATGCTCCTGTTGTACGAATCCTACCTGCTCTCCCCTACTAATGTCTAAATAAAATGTCAAATAGTTTTCAATTTAATGTCAAAGCAATTTACAGTATAATGTCAAACAGTTATATGTCAAAAGTTTCTAGATTCAGAAAAAAGAAAAAAAAAAATCATTTATTAATTTGTGACCTTAGTTCCGATACATTGTACAAACATTTATCTAATGAAATTAAATTATGATCATGGGAATGAATACTTATTCAAGGTTTTACACGGTCTATTTTAACTCTATTTTTCCGTTTACTAAAACTCGGAATTTCAGCAATTTTATATCGGTCATTACCCAAAACTTGTATAATTTTGTACGGATATGACAAAATATTTTGAAAGTAGCTATAGTATTGCTTTGTAATTGAAATAAGTTCTAGTAATCTTGACCAAATCGCCTTTGTAAATACTAGCAATTATCCTACCGGCATCATAATCAATTTTTTTTTTTGTCAACGTGGATATTGGTGCTGACCTCGTCTAATGAGGTTCGTAACGTGTCTGGTATGGGGTCAGCTTCAACATACAATTTTTTTATATAAGCTGTCTTTGAATCTAGTCCCAGTAGTCAATCCAGTGGAGGAACTAATGGAATTATTTATACCCCACTGAATTTTGTAAAAAGATGTGTGCATGTCCCAGGTCCATCATTATGTTTTGCCAAGCATTCAAAATACTCTGGTTATACCTTTCAACTTGGCCCTTGGCCCTGGGATATGTTACAGCGTATAATGACTTACGCAAACACTCTTGAAAGAAGCTGAAGTTAAAGAGGTACCGCGCTCACATATGTATGTTTCCAAATGATAAACCAGTCATAAAATGTATTTTCAAGAACCTTCGCCTATAGCGAACCTAGTTTTCGTATCCTTTACCACTTCTACAAATATGTGCTTTTTAAATGACTAGCGACCCGCCCCGTCTTGGCACTGGTGCAATGCAGATACTAAATACACTACAGAAAAACTGTGAACGTTGTATAAACAACATATCGGCACACTGCTCCCACGCCGCAATTTCAAATCTGTAATATCTTCGAAAATATTCATTTAAATCATATTATGCATTAGGCGATATAGATCTATAATAAATCAACAATGTATTTAAGGTTATAAATTGGATAAGGAATAATGCTGTATTGGTTAAAATCGCTTCGAAAAATAGCCAGTATTTGTCGTAAAAAGTGAATGCCAACAAAAATGTAATTGTGGGATATTCATAATAGATAGACATATACCATCGACTTTTTTGTAGACCTTTTCAATGTGTACAATACTTTTATGATAAATCTAGTAGGGTTCAACCTGCGTTTCACTGGAAATGCGCATAAATGTAATTATTTACAACATCACATTAGAAACCTCGATAATAGCATTTTTCCACGATTTAATGGATGTTATCATACATTAAAACCTTCCTCTTTAGTCACTTTATTTAAAAAAACCGCATCAAAATGGATTACGTAGTCTTAAAGATTTAATCATACTATGTAGTGAAACCTTCAACTATGGTAAGGATGTTGCGCTTTCTACTCTTCACAAATTGGACAAGATGATCAATGACTAATATGAAACAGGGTGCTCACTTTATCTATAGGGTATAATTGTCCAGTCTTTTGCCTAGAAACATCATCTTTATTGTAAGCACACAGAATACAAGAAAATACTAAAACACTGAATTCAAAATATTTCTTTATCAACCGCCTTGACTTTGGAAACCAAAACTGAGAATGAATTATGTCAGTAGTTGTAGGAATTCCTTAGTGTCCTACGTCATCTTTATTATAACTAATGATGACTTTACAATAAGTCATCAAATTTTTGCATGGACCTGTTCTCTTTATTTATGATATGATAAACGATAAGGACTATAGGAGACAGGTCTATCGTCAAGTAAATTATGTTCATTTTAATAGAGTCATTCTAATCTATAGCACTCAAATGAAACGCAAAACCACGATCACGATACAACTCCAATAGTCCGTAGAGTCCTTAATAGTCCTTTGTTTTGTCGCCAACTTGTGGACCGACTTTAGTTTCAAATTTATCGAGAACGAAACTAGTAATGTTCTTTCGGCCAATATTACTTATATAAAATTTCTTTTTCTTCATAAGGTATCGTTTTGGCAATTACAGTGTTTTAGGCAAAGCTAGAAATATATTCAGAAAGATTTGACAGAACAAGGTAACATAGATAAGATAGATAAGATAAGTCTTTATTTGCCTTAAACATGGTATAATGATGTTACAGTCTTATTTAAATAAAATGTCCACATGTTTAGCTATACAGAATATGTATCAATTGCATGCAAAATAATAATTATATCAACAATGTCATTATACAATCTAAGTAAATAGTACCTAATGTTATAAATTAATGTCAAAGAAATCCTTAATGTCATAAAAATTATATTTATTTAGCCATTTGTACAGCTTGTTTTTAAATAAATTCGCATTATTTATATATTTTAGCTCATTAGGGATTTTGTTGTAAATGCGCACACACATCACAAGGCAACTTTTAGCAAACTTAGCCGATTTCGGATTATCCTTCACAATAAGTCTGTCTTTGTCCCTTGTTGGACGAGTGATTACCTCGGATGCTTTTTTGAACAATCCCTTATTACTGTAAACAAAGTTACAGATTACATATATGTAAAGTGCAGGAAGTGGTAACAGTCCTAATTTTTTAAAAAATGGCTGGCAAGATTCGTCAGGACGAAGTCCGCAAATGGCCCTGATGCACTTCTTTTGTGCAATGAATGCTCTGTCCTTATCTGTACTGTTTCCCCATACAACAAGTCCGTAACGTAATATGGATTCAATATATGCATGATATGTAACAATTGCCGTTTTTACATTTATTATGTTCTTAACATGTCTAAGTGCGTAAGTAAATTTGTTAATCCTATTGCATAGATCATCTAAGTGTACCTTCCAGTTTAAGTCTTGATCTATGAATACACCCAAGAATTTGGTTTCCGTTACTTCTTTTAGTCTGTCAATATTCAGTTTAAAATTATATTTGGCATGTTTTGATTTATTAAATTGTATGTAATTAGATTTGTCTAAATTAATTTTTAATTTATTAATCTGTAGCCATTGTAAAATTTTGTCAATAGTGTTATTAATTTCAATTTCATGTTTAGATATTGATTTTTTATCAGATGACACGATAATTGAGATGTCGTCTGCAAATAATATAAATTTATGGTTAGTCACTAGTGGCATGTCATTTACATACAATAAAAACAATATCGGACCTAATACACTTCCTTGAGGGACACCACGTTTATTTACCCTAGTGTTTGAAGAGTAGGAACTGAGTATGTTCTCATTTAATGCATCTATGACAACGTATTGTTTTCGATGACTAATATATGACGAAATCCACTGCAGTGCAACTCCTCTTATTCCTAGAACTTCCAACTTTTCCAATAAAATGTCATGCGCTACGAAGTCAAAAGCTTGCGACAAGTCGAAAAATAGTCCTGTTGTTAATTTATTACTGTTTAAGTTATTCAGGACATTGCTCACAAGAGTATATATTGCTTGTGTGGTTGATCTGTTCTTTTGGAATCCAAACTGATCTTTGGATATAATTTTATATTTGCTACAAAAGTCAACAAGTCTCCTGAACATACATTTCTCGAAAACCTTTGACAGTACGGGAATAAGCGTTATCGGTCGATAGTTTTTGACATCCTTTTTATCCTGTTTTTTGTATAGTGGCTTCACGACTGATAATTTTAGAGCTTCAGGAAAAGTACCTGATGAAAATGAGAAGTTAATTAAATATGTCAGAATAGGAATTAACTCTGTGCTGCACGCTTTAAGTATTTTTGTATTTATTCCATCATAACCTTCAGAGTTAGTATTATTTAACGTCATCAGTTCTTTTTTAACTTCATCTTCAGTCATGGAGCTAAGAAACATGGAGTTAGAAATTGACATACGATAATTAGTGGAATTATGTTGATTTTTTAATGTCAAGGTGTTAGTCGAGTCAATGAAATAATTGTTAAAAGCATTCGCTATGTCAGTGGGATTTTTCAGTACTTGTTTATCTAATAGTATTTCAGAAATATTATTATTACACGAAGTCGCATTTCCAAATTCATGGTTAATAATCGACCATGTGGCTCTGCATTTGTTTTTGCTATGTTTAATGAAATTCATATTAGTATTCATTTTTGACTTATAAATACACTTTTGCAATATGTTTGAGTATTTTATATATCGCGTTTTGTTAGATAATGTTTTGTTTTTGTAATAGCGATATCGCAAAAATCTTTTAGTCTTGCAACTATTTCTAAGACCCTTACTTATCCATTTCTGCTTAAATGAATTAGATTTATTAATTTTTATTTTTATTCTTGGGAAGCAAAATTATATATTAAACATAAACAGTCATGGAATAGATTGAAAGCGTTGTTTAGGTCAGTTTCTAAGTGCACATCTGACCATGATATATTAGTGAGACATTCTTTAAATTTTTTAATATTTTCGTTGTGGTAATCTTTCTTATATGTAAAGTATGATTTACATTGTGAATTTTGCTCTTTCACCGGAAATTCTAACAGTTGTGCTGTGTCATGGTCAGATAAGTGAAGAGGCAAGACGCTAGAAGATGTAGTCTTGATGTTACTCAATATGTGATCTATACATGAGTCTTTACGAGTGGGGACATCAATATGAAGTTGTAACTCAATCAATATGAATTGTCATATTTACCAGCATTTGTACTATAATTACACTGATGTATGTGAATTATATTCTTAATAACCTTCTATATAAATGACTCCAGAACATGAACCTAAAGCAGAGACTCAACTTTCAACGATTTCGAATTTGTTTCTGGCTGTTAGGTACTATTTACTATTTACTTTTTTCGCAACTCTAGGGCTCAGTCCTGCATCGTCGGTGCATTTACAAACATCTAAACCCACTCCCATAAACATCCATCCGCTCAGAAATCGAACCCGCGACATGCAGCGCAGCAGTCAATCGCTCAACCACTGTGCCAACAGTGCAGTCGCGTCAGTAAGTTTTCGGGAATTCAAATCACTGGCTTTACTACGCAGCCCAGGAGGTTTGTAAAAGAATATCGAACTATCGTCTTTATACACAGATACTAATAGTAATCCAGTAGAATTTTGAACAACTAGTGAAGTTGTCAGCATAAAGTCATCATTAACAATCAGTACCTCTATACTTGATTCAATTTTATCAATTTTAAGGTTCTATCAATTTTACCAAAGTGCCTATTTACTTCGCTAACCTATTATGTTCAGTGTATATGTGTTTATTTATGTATGTATGATTTTGGATATGTATGTATCTGTGGTATTTTAGTGTAATCTATTTATAATGTATACACCAAAGACAGTCCCATCTATCGTTGAGGAGAATCTGTCCATTCCTTGGTGGCCCGGAAGAAATTACATTAGCGATAAGTCCACCCAATGTATATATATATATATCTATATATATTTTTTTTTACAAATTTTTAATCATTGTATGTTTTTGGTGTACAATAAAGTGTATACAGGAGCGTGGAGTTTTGATAGAGTTATGGGGGGATTAAGACTATTTGCGTCAGATTCACACAAGACTGCACTCGCTGCCAAAATCTACGCACTCTAAAAGCTCGGTGGATCTTTTAGACTTGTTTATGCAACTTTTTATTTCGAGTACTAAGTATATCATCGTTTACTCTGTGACACTTCACAAGAGGTTCGGGGCATTTGATCTAATGGCGTCCTTTACTACGAAAGTTAAAACAAGTCATTGAGCTATCATTTGACGTTAATGTTGTGGAATGATCACGTCGTTATTTTTTTTGTGTGTCAGTTTCCGAAGAAACACGCTGGGAACTCAGAAAATTTTAACAAGTCTTCCGGTTCATTACAATTTAAAGCTGGAGCTCCTTGAAAAACATTTAAAAGATTCAGTACCTCATTTTTTTTTTCTCCCGAGATTCCTTTCTGCATAGTTGTCCTGCTTAAAGATGAAGAGGTCGAAATAGAGATTCTGTGCTCCCTTTAAGATCGCTTCTTTGCCTCTGCCTTGTTCGACACAGGATCTACCCGGCTTTCCTTCTGCAATTTCACACCATCAGATTCCATTGGGTACTAGAAATCGGAAAAATCAAAAATCAGAAATCATAAAATCAAATTATTGCAAACGAAAACTTTTGAAAGTATACTTAGCTTCTATCTTATCTTCTTCTAGCTATCTTTGGCATACATAGCCTCATTTTGGCACACTTGGCCTCATTTTGGCACACATGGCCTCATTTTGGCACACATGGCCTCATTTTGGCACACATGGCCTCATTTTGGCACACATGGCCTCATTTTGGCACACATGGCCTCATTTTGGCACACATGGCCTCATTTTGGCACACATGGCCTCATTTTGGCACACATAGCCTCATTTTGGCACACATGGCCTCATTTTGGCACACATGGCCTCATTATAAATAAATAAATAAATAAATTTCGGCACACATGGCCTCATTATAAATAAATAAATAAATAAATTTCGGCACACATGGCCTCATTCTAGAACACTTGGCTTCACTTTAGTACACTTGGCTTTACTTTTAACACTCTTGGCTTCACTTTTAACACTTTTGGCTTCACTTTAACGTACTTGGATTTACTTTAGCCCACTTAGCCTTACTTTAAGCAATTTTAAACTATTTTTATTTTCACTATAAATGTAGGTAAATCCCACTTCTGAGATGTGATGAAATCATACACCTCAAGTACAGCTTTAATAACGTTTATTCACTTTTCTCTCCACACAATTAGGTTATACACTTACACACATACACATACATATTACACAGCAAGATATAATAAATGTAGCACGGAACCGTAAGACATGCTTACAGTTCGACTTCTGGCCAAAGAGACTCGGTCTGTTCAAGCAAATCAATTGCCAACCGAATGTTTCCCGCCTTTAAAGGAAGTGAACACTCAGCCGACCATTCGACCAATCAGAGTAAACAGGAAATATTAAAATTACTTCACTAAAATATATGAAACTAAACATAACGACTTAAACAATAATTATTATAAATAGAGATATAAACGGTATTGATTTATTAATAATTTTACAAATGAATATAATACTATCTTAAACGGATGTATAAACTACATGCAACCACTAGCGCCATCTATCGCTTATGATGAGTCTTATTTCTACTTATTTTACAAAATCATTACAGTTCTATCTCATTTCTTTAAAAGACACTGGTAACTACCTCTTTGTCTTGTGTGAATTCAGAAAACACATCAATTTGTATACCTAATTATATTTATTTATTTACCTACCTACTGGGTGTTCACTCCAGATAATATTTTTGATCAATTCAATATCCGGGTATACCTGGTCATCACCTTCAGCCTCATCAGCAACTCTCAACCGTTTGACGACACGGTTGGCGCAGTGCACGGTTTCGGTTTCCACACGAAACAAATATTTGTATGACCTACCTGAGGAGGTTGTTCCGGGTTGCCCCACATTAGCAATTCATGTATCCCGTTTCTTCTGTATATATTGTAAACCTGGGTTTGACTGTTTGTATACGAGTTTAAATGTTTGTAAACGCCCCCACGATACAACAATTGCTAATGTGGGGCAATGTATTTTTGTTTCCTACCTTTATGCCCGCCAAACACACCTCTGCTCGGATGTTCCTATCCTCCTTTTTGTAGAGGGTTAGTGAACTTACACCCTGTTTCTTATATCTCCATGCCATAAAGACAGGGAAATTTATCAGGCTGCTTATATCTACCGTTCAATTTATTAATCTTGTTATTCAGAATAGTTTATTATCTACTTAGATTATCGTGACAAGGTCGAGGTGACGTCATCAACACAATGTCGAGGTTACAGGGTGTATTTAACAAACACAACACCACCACGTGTATAACAGCAACACGATTATGAACTTGCTGAAAGCCTTTGGGAGGAATAGTTAAAAAAAAAGATATATTATAAACATGTTAAGGCCATATCTTCTCTTCTTCTTTAGCCTATAGGGGTCCACTGCTGGACAAAGGCCTCCCCCAAGGCTTTCCACAATTACCGGTCCTGTGCTGCTCGCATCCATCGGCTTCCCGCGACCTTCACCAGGTCTACGGTCCACCTTGTTGGGGGCCTCCCTACGCTGCATCTTCCGGTACGTGGCCGCCACTCAAGAACCTTACTGCCCCATCGGCCATCGGTTCTACGAGCAATGTGCCCTGCCCACTGAGACTTAATTTTAGCGACTCGAAGAGCTATGTCGGTGATTTTGGTTCTTCTGCGGATCTCCTCATTTATTTATTTATTTATAAAAACTTTATGCACAAAAAGAAACATTGCACAATGGCGGACTTAATGCCTTAGGCATTTTCTACCAGTCTACCTTAGGGTGATGCAGAGACAAAACATGGTTGGTGCAAAGATAATAAAAGAGAAGTTGAAAGAGAAACACAAAAAAAAAGATATAATAAATACATAAATACATACATACAAAATATAAACAGTAGAGAGAGATAAAAAAAATAAGATAGAGAAAAAAAAAATAAATTACAAGTTTGATGAATCTGCCAATTTCTTTCAATTTCTTTGCCAATTTCTGATTCGATCACGCAGAGAAACTCCGAGCATAGCTCTTTCCATCGCCCTTTGTGTGACTCTGAGCCTTCGTATCAGGCCCATTGTGAGCGACCACGTTACCATAAGAGACACGTAAGACCATATGAGTGGCTTAAAGTATTACCTATCATACGGTTGGTTTTTGCCAGTGAGTCATACTATGGTATAGTTTTTGCTAGTGAGTCATAAATTCAGTATTATGCAAAAATTCTCTTACTATCTTTTTGCAATTGAGTCAAGTATTTTATGTCCCGTGTGGTACCGGGCATAGAATATTACCAACCCGTATACTCCCGTGGGTCTCGTAAGAGGCGACTAAGGGAACTCACCAGGGAAGCGGACAGCAGCGCTTCTCCTGTGGAATAACAAATTATTGCGATCTCCAACCCACAGGCCAAGCGTGGGGATTATGGCAATGCCCCCCAATGGAATGAAAGCCTTGGGGGAGGAGTTTGTCCCGCAGTGGACCTCTATAGGCTGAGAAGAAGAAGAGAGTATTTTTAATATCGCAAAGTTTGCACTTTATTGTTAATACTCGTGAAAGAGTAGGCCAGAGAGGGGGGCGAGGCCCTCGAGAAAAATGTATTATTTTCGAAAACTATGTTATATATGTGTAATAAAGGTGTAGGGTACCCAAATTGTTTTTCAATAAAACCAAGGGTATATGTTGCAGCATATTGGCTAAATTAGCCGATTAGTCAACCGCCTGACTTTTGGAAGTAGCTGTACTAGTCTCGCTTAGCTCTTTCGGCTCGTAAGCGGTTGACCACAGTTCTAGGGGTTTGGTATGTGATTAGGTACATGAAAAAGTTCTTAACCTTAAAACTATTTACTAGGAAATAGTTTGTAGATTGTAGCGGTACCTACAACGCGTCATACTGACGTCACGCAAATCCTGCATCTCGCAAGCAGAGTTTATTGTGCAACTAGCACTCATACATACCCACAAGTTCACGACATCAACCGGTGGCCAGAGGATCCTCCGTTTTCTATGGAGGATGAGTGAACTTTACTCCCTGTTCCTCATGTCTCCACATTATAAAATATTTTATTCTCCACTACTTTTAAAACTCAAAAAAATACGGTTTGGATTTCAACCATCAGCATCCACAAGAAGTTCATTCATATCAAGGCGTTACTATCATGGTATGGGCTGGTATTCGTATGGGTGGGCGAATCGATCTCATTTGGATAAGAGGGGACATGAAAGGATTGAAATACCGCAATGAGGTAGTGGAAACTGTGATTATCAGGTACCTCAGGTACTCACACAGGGTACCTACAAATGGGTCAGAAGTTCTAACTCATGCACGATAATGCCCGTGCCCATACCTACGGCTGAGCTGAGATCATGTGCTTAGGGAACATAAAGCCAGGATTATGATCTGGCCTGCTCAATGCTTCGATATGAATTCCATTGACGCATGAAACATGTTACCTACAACGACCAGCTATGGTTCATTTTACTCTGTAATAGGCTAGGCGATTATTTAAGCGGCTAATTAAACCGCACAGCTTTACAAGCCAATATTTTAAATACTAAGTAGATGAGTTTCACGGGTTCCACCTTTCCTGACTACTCTTTAGGGTTACGGAGAGTCGAGCCTTTTCGCTGTCGTACGCACGCAGCTGGCGCTGCCGCGCCCCCGCAGATCAGAAACGTACTCCGCTTACGCATTATTGCATAGAAGTGGTCGACGCTAGCTTGGGAAAACGTGGCCAATTGCGCAAATCAGCGTTCTTCAACGTGTGGGTCGTGTTCCTCCGGGTTCTTTAAGCATCAATGAAGGGATTGTCGTATCATTAAAATGATAGTAAGTTCCACAACTCGAACAACGTAAAATGCTTAGTACGCAAATCAAAGATTTTCGGCAGTTGTGGTATCAACCTATCACTTTTATGATATAATCCGCATTTGTTGTTTCCGGAGATAACATTGTGCTTCACATTGTGATCGTGTGACTATGATTTTCGGAATAGAAAACACAGTCTTATGAGACTTGAAATAATACAGAATAAGGACTTCGGTGATTATCCTGATGTATCATAATGTTAATATAGGGGGCACTAATCCACCATGTCTGCTTATCCCACATGCGACGTCTACTTATTAATTAGGTTAAGGTACCTACAATACAAGAAAGGCCAGTGTCGCTTGTGATATAAAAAAAAAACTTGTAAGTAACGAAATTTCAAGAAAGTCTTAATTTCGCGAGCGACTTTCAATTTTTCGTTAATTAATGTAATAACTAATAACCAAGGAAATTAGATGTTATTCACTTTTAAGTTGTGAAAAGCAGTCGCTCCATTTAAAATATTGGTCAGCTGCATTAGATCAGACTGAAAGGCGATCATCAACATCTGTGAAAACGTTAAACAGAAGATGACCAGGGGCCCTAGCCAATGTAACATCGCTTCGTATCGAAGCGAAAGCGAATACCAAACCAACCAATAACGAAAACGATTGACAACGCGACGCGATAAATCACGTGGTCAATCGTTCCCGCCATTGGTTGGTTTGGTATTCGATTTCGCTTCGCTACGAAGCGATGTTACATTGTCTACAGGCCCAGAAAAGAAAACGACGTAGTAATATCGGTTAGGTACTTGAATTTTTACCGCAATGTTGGTTTTAAAATAAAAACTACAGAACCTATTTTGATAATATTTCTATGGGACTAATCTGAAAGTATAAACCTATCACATCAAAAAATAATTCTGCAACTCTGCTTTTTTAGCTTTTTTTTATCAGGTTCTGAGGTAACAAACAAAAATACAATCAAATTGAGAACTTCCTTTTTTTAAGTCTCATAAAAATATAGGTAGGTGGAAAATTATACTTATATGATCATTAATAGTCCAAAATGATCATTTCATGTATTCACGATATTTCAGGCCACCATACTCCGTTCCTAACCCGCATTGAGCAAGCGTGGTGATTATGCTCAATCCTTCTCTGTGTGATGATGATGATACTCCGTTCTTGTTGGCTTTAGACAAAAGAGGTTTATAGAAGGTAATTATCGAGATGAATTCAACTTCATAAATATCAAAATAAAAACGAACAATAAGAAATAACAATTAAATAACGAAAATCGGCACAAAAAAGTAAGATAGCATTCACAAGCACTGTGAATGACAATCAATCACATCTTACTTATTTTGGGGGAAGCCATTATAACCCAGCAAAATTTTAAATAGATACTCTGCTGCCACAATGTGTGACCTTATTAAGAAACATTTCAGTTTTGGTAGATTAATAGTAAAATACAAAGGTGACCTATTCTCGCCTCTTTTAGATTTTTAACATTGATAACAGTAGCTACATCGATCACTTATACACTAGAAACACAGTCTCGAACAAAACTCAAACCAAACGACAGCAAACCAAATTCAACCTTACAGGCGTGCATTAAAATCAGAATTATAAAGCCAGTACTAAATGAAAGCAGCACCCAAATGCTGCGTTGTGCGCTTGTTCAGTTCAACCATTTTTACGCTGATTGTGAATCTTGTGTATAAGTGATCGATGAGTCTAAGCCTCATAAATTCAGTAGATAGTTTAAATGAATTTACAGTGACAGTTGGTGTATAGATTAATTACAATAAAATCAGCATTAGTCTTAACTGTAACAGAGCAAGAGCAATATTCATATAACTAATACAGTTTTATTGGAAAGTGTACCCTGAAAACAACCTTTTTTTAACTTCTGTTTAATGCTATAATGATTAGAATGATTCACAAAAAATTATGTCACACTAGTAAAGCACATTAATCCTGCAATAACCTCATACATATTTATATTGCTGCAATATTAATCCTTCTATTTATTGACTCAATGATATGCTATCACCGGTACAAAACTATAAATACTTGAAAGTGTTTAAAAACGAATTAGTTGGTAACCAAATTACCTTCGAACACAGCTTCTGCCTAAAAATCACAAGATTTTCGGTGCGACGGTGAAACTGAGGTGAGTCGCCGTCGAGAACAAGCAAACAATACGCCGCGTCCCTTTTCTGCTAAAGTTTTCATTTAAGGGAAGTATATATAGGTATATAAAAGAAGCACTGATCGTACAAACTTGATTAGAGTGTTCGTGGTTTTCCTACTTGGTTAGAGTTCATAAGTTGATTGCAATATCAACGAAAACAAGGAAGTACAATGAAGACTCCATATCAAATCGATTCCGAATATCCAAAAACATTGGACAACAATGATCCTCTGGGTCACTTCAGACAACGATTTTATCTGAAGAATAATAACATTTACATGTGTGGGAACTCCTTAGGACTCGCCACTAAAGATGCCGAAGAATGTGTGTTAAAAGCCATAGAACAATGGAAAGCTGAAGGTATCAATATATGGTTGGTCGAAGACCACAAATATCATTTATATTCCAAGTATTTGTCTAAGCTCATGGCACCTGTAGTTGGAGCAGATCATGATGAAATCTGCATCGGTGGCTGCACCACAATCAACATCCACCAAGGAATCAGCACGTTTTATAAACCCACTAAAGGCAAATACAAAATATTGGTAGACGATATAAACTTCCCCACAGACCGTTATGCTGTGGATAGTCAAGTTAGATTACAGGGATACGAGCCAAAAGATGCTGTGAAAGTAGTTCAAAGTAACGGGAAATTTATGGAAGAAGACGCAATTATAAACGCAATGACCGACGATGTGGCACTCGTGTTTCTTCCTAATGTGTACTACAGAAGTGCCCAAGTATTGGATATGGTAAAAATAACTAAAGCTGCTAAAGAGAGAGGCATTCTTATAGGATGGGATCTTTGTCATGCTGTCGGAGCTATAGAAATCAATTTGAAGGAAGTAGATGCTGACTTTGCTACATGGTGTACTTATAAATATTTAAACGGAGGCCCTGGTTCGTCTGCAGCTTTCTATATCAACAGAAGACATCACAAGCGGTTGCCAGGTTTAGCTGGTTGGCATGGCAACAAAATCGAGTCTCAGTTTTTATTGAGACAAGAGTTCGATCATCAGCAGGACGCGAATGGGTGGCAAATTGGTACTCCTAACATTTTATCTATGGCTTCTTTGGAAGGGGCTTTGAGAGTTATCAATGAAGCTGGTATACCGAACATGAGGAAAAAGTCTCTGCATATAACTGGGTACCTGATATATCTCATTGAGAAGAAGCTAACAGATTACGGGTTTTCTATTGGAAACATGAGAGAAGATAGCAAGAGAGGCGGACATGTATGCTTGGAACATGACGAGGGCTACAGAATCAGTATTGCGTTGAAGTCTCGAGGGATTGTGCCAGACTTTAGGGACCCCAACGTCATCAGGTTGACGCCAACGGCTTTGTACACGAGTTATGAAGAGATTTATAATCTAGTGGAGATTCTACTGGATATTGTGAAGAGCGAGAGTTACAAATTAATTAGTAAGAATCGGAACTATGTTGTTTAGCAGACACAAGTTAATAAATTTACACCCAACCTGATTCAATTATTGCTGAACCTAGGATTTAAAAAAAAACTTAGTAAATAAAGATTTCAAATAAAACAACCAGATTTAGTTTTTTTTTATATTTTAAACAGAAAATAGGCTTATACTATTTTACTCGAGTTGCAATGTGATTATATCAACATGCCATAAAATTTATCCTATCACAAGTCCAGAATCATATTAGACAAATCATTTAGGTTTTTTTTAAAAAAATTCACACTTTTACTATAATCACACCACAACGTTCCATTTATAAATAAAAAAAAAATAATTATGTATAATAATTAACAAAATGTCATAATGTCATTCCTTCTCAGTGTTGCCGGCCGAAATAAAAAATACCTATTTTTACACTAACAATATCTGTGTGTGTGACTTTTCGTACTTATAACTTATCTGGGATGTACAACAATGAGCCCTATTTTTAATTTTTAATAAACCTTAATTATAAAAGTTTTCTATTTATCATTATTACTATTTACAGTAATTTACATCACAAGAATATGTTGTATGGTGGTTATGGATACAACTTTCTTTTTATTTATCAACGTAAACTAAGGAAGGAACTAATAGAAGACCATTCCGGGTCTGAAATTGGGTTTTCAATTTACGAAAATTTACAAATATGACTACTATTTTTGCTTGAATTTAGGAGAAATTATTGTTTTTTTTTAATTATTATTCGTATCGTATTTACTTACCTTCAGTATCGTCACATTTTCATGAAATGCTAGCTGGAACTAAGCTTACTCAGGAGTCCTAATTAACAATTGTTAACTTATTGTTTAAACAGTAGTTGAAGATACAATTTAACTTGGCTGTTGACTCAAAATGCTTTTCTAGGACACATCTATTTTATTTAAAAACTACATTTGTATGTAACAGCAAGTTTAGCTCTCTACTACTACCGTATCATTACTATCAATATGTAAACTTCACAATGTACGAAACTGGATCTTACGGACGTAAAAGTATGCAGTATAAGTTTGAAAATTATCTTGAACTCCTACCAGTACGTAAACTGAGGTATATTTCAAGTCTTAGAACAGGACTCCCGAACGACACATGTAAAATTTCCCAAAAAGCACTAAAACACTTCATTTTTTTTATATTTTTTGAGACCGTATTTTTTGACTTACTTCAGTATGAATTGTTATTTCGATTGTATTCGTGAGCGTCGTGATGGCGTCAAGTACATACGCCACAATATGAACTACGTTTAAACAGTCAGACGTACTCTAGTCGAGGGTAACCACTAGCACTTCAGGAATCCGTTCGTTAGTGACCACAACTAGTTCCCGCTCACAGTCCACACGAGTGACTCACAGATGGTTGCGTAGCTGTCACTTTGAGCCTCTGAAACAAACACAAACCAAATGTAACTACAAGCCAAGGGGAAACAACAAATAGCGAGATACTACCATAATATTGCTTTTCCCTTCCACGTTTATACTAGGATGAAAGTAATCAGAATTTTTTTAGTTAATGCAATCCAAAATTTTGGAAGAAAAAAAGACACGGATTTTTCTAAAACTGTTCATCAGCCAAGCCTTTCCCACCTACACGTGTTGGTCAGCATGCAGATTACGGAAGCCCTTGGCTTTCGGATTTTCGGAGCATTTTTTACAGTGAGTCGCTGTGCCATAAAGTTTCAATCGGGCGGTATCAGTCTGTTACTGTCTCACAGTTAAAACAACAGCTTCTTCATTGAAGGCACAGCACATGACCATTTCGATTTCAATACACATTATCTGCCTCACTTTTTCCCAACATGGTATGTGGGGATTTGGGATTGGTTTGACCCTAATCAGTATTTTACATGGACCGACAGCCTACCCGATCACCGCCCTTGGTATGACTAGTATTTAGACTTTCAGGCTTCTGATGACCCGAAACAACTGTCATAGACCTACTAGTTACAGCGACCTACTAGTAACGTGCTCTCCGAGGCACTCGATATCAGCGATATGCAAATATGGTCCATCCTCAGATGGGACCTATCCACAGACAAACCGGAAGCGTAGTTTAAACAAAAAAAAATAATCTTTCAAATCTCAGCAATCTTTTCAATATAAAGAAAAAAAAATAAAGAAGGAAAATAAAACCCACACACAACACTCCCTTTGCTATCTTGGCCACACCACAGTAGAAACAACATTCTGGAAAACAATTAAAATCTTAATTGCAGATGTTCTGCGTTTAAACTGCTTATAAAAGTTAAAGTTATGGTTTAATGAGACAACTATCACGTTTGAGTAGGCCATGAAATTACTAGTAACAGGAGATGCTAAGTTAATTGAATGGTTCTATATCTGTTTGGAAAATTAGGTGATGTGATAACTATGAACAATAACGTATCTATTTAAAACAAAATGACAATATGGTTATTAATGAAATCTAAACCTTGCAGGTATTTTTACATCCCTTTGCGTCGTCAAACCCGCTTGTATTTTTGTTCGGTTTAAACGAGTTCTACCTGTAGTATTGTAGAAAAAAGAAAGACCTTGACTCGAGGGCCAGTCGTCCAAGTCTGTGCTATACGCTACACTACTACGTACAGTTGTGAGGGCGAGTCGTCCAGCCCCCTAATCGGTGAACACATTTTTGTCAAATGATTGCGACTAGTTGGTATCAGTTGGGATCGTTCGGACCGCCCATTGGTCCGTTCGGTCCAAACGATCCCAACTAGTCGCAATCATTTGACAAAAATGTGTTCGCCGATTAGGGGGCAGGTCTGTGCTATACGCTACACTATCTACGTACAGTTGTGAGGGCGAGTCGTCCAGGTCTGTGCTATACGCTACACTATCTACGTACAGTTGTGACGACCAGTCGTCCAGGTCTGTGCTATACGCTACACTATCTACGTACAGTTGTGAAGGCGCACCGAGGGCCAGTCGTCCAGGTCGTGTGCGGCAGGGCGTGTGTCGGCGTGTTCTCTGCGACGCGATACTTGTGGCGCCTCGGAGTTGATAACACAACCCTCGTGGATGTGTACTGTCGCAATGTCAGATCCGGGGATCTCGAACATCACTTCGAGGAGTAGGTTTTCCTGTAAAAAAAAAACAAATGGTAGAGGAAATTGTCTGACGTTATATCAATTACTTCTGTTTCTTCTTCTTTCTTCCTTAGCCTATAGAGGTAGGCATCCCCGAAGGCTTTCCACAATAACCGGTTTTGTGCTGCCCGCATCCCTCGGCTCCTGGCGACCTTCACCTTCCTTTTTCCTTCACCGTCTCGAATTAAACGGCAGTAACCAATATGCCACATGCACATAAGTAAGTAAACTCACCATGATGGCCCGGAGGCCGCGCGCGCCGGTCTTCCGTTCCATGGCGAGCGCCGACACAGCCTTCAGCGCGTCCTCGCTGAACGTGAGCTCGCACTTGTCCATCGCGAACAGCAGCTTGTATTGCGATACCTATAACAACGTATTACACTAAGTTTTTTGTCAATACAATCTTTTATAAACTTAGGGCTGCTCGACGAGGCGGGCAAACTTTTTGAGCGTATAATCGCAGATCGCCTCGTCGGCCACTTGTGCGGAGAGGGGCCGAACCTGGACGACAACCAGTTCGGTTTTCGTCGGGGGCGCTCCACCATAGACGCCATCATGCGTGTGAGAGCCCTGGCGGAGGATACGGTGTCCCGGGGTAGGGTGGTGTTGGCGGTGTCTTTAGACATTTCCAATGCCTTCAACACCCTACCCTGGAGCTGTATTAGGGAGGCCCTGAAATATCATCGGGTGCCTCCCTACCTCCGCCGCATAGTAGGGGCTTATCTGGAGGATAGATGCGTCATCTATCGGGGACGTGACGGTGCCAGTCGGCACCAAATGTCGTGCGGTGTTCCACAGAGATCGATCTTGGGACCGCTCCTGTGGAACATCGGCCGCGACTGGGTGCTAAGAGGCGAGCTCCCGTCGGGCGCCGACTTGACGTGCTATGCGGACGACACGCTTGTCTCTGCCCGCGGGAGCTTGCACAAGGAAGCGACGTTGGTAGCCACGGCTGCGGTGTCACAGGTGGTGAACCGCATCCGGCGCCTGGGCCTGGAGGTGGCCCTTGACAAGTCGGAGGCCATGGTGTTCCATGGCCCCCGGCGTTCGCCAGCACCGGGATCACATATCGTGGTCAGTGGGGCCCGGATAGCTGTCGAGTCCACCATGAAGTACCTGGGATTGGTGCTCGACAGCCGATGGGAATTCGGACCCCACTTCCGGCGGCTGGCGCCCAAGCTGATGGGTGCAGCAGGCGCGCTATTATTTTTTATGCAATAATCAATAAAAATCGTCGCAGACACGTTAAAACGCTAAAGATAAAAGTTCATAGCAATGTTATTGTTTGAAGTTTATGTACCTGTAACGTAGGAGTTATGCCATATTATTTTCTCAATTATGCAGATATGAAAAGTTTCTAAACCTTTTTAATTACAAAATACTATTTTTCAGCTATTCAACATTATACAATATGTTAGGAAAACCCTGTCCGACCCGTAAGGATAGTAAAGGTTAGGTAAACACTTGACCAAATATAATATAAAATTTTACGTAATCATCATAGTAACAATACTAATGAATTTTGAAATAATCCTTTTTCCCGTGAATTAATTCCAATTTCCCCGAAATTTGGTAATTTTTAAAAAAGTGACAACGCCGGTATTATTATAAGCACGGAATAGGTAAATAACTTTATCTGTTCTGTGATTATAAGCGAATAGCGATGGGACCACGTCACAGGTGCCGCGTGCCCTGCCCCCCGCCGCCCTTTCTTTTTTCGTGATCGATACGATTGTTTTCTACATACATGTTGTTTCCAGCAATGGTATTAAAATGTGGTATTTTTTTTTCTTCGTAGTCTATGTGTTATAGACATGTCTTCCTATATTCCACGACAGTGGTAATGTGTTAAAAAATGTCAACTCACCATAGCGTTTTTAGGTTCCGTTAGTATCCGCACGAGCAGGTCTTGATTGAGACTATGGAAAGGTACTAGCACGGGAAACCTGCCGACAAACTCCTGCAGAAGAAAATAATTTCATGTTAATAAAAGGCAGATTATGCAAGGCTTGTTAGTAAAAAATGTTAATATTTGACGGTCATGTTATAATGTCAACCATTTAGGTAATCTAATTGAAAATTTACATTTATAACCCTCACTTTATCAAAACTAAATTTAAAGCCTTTTTATTGGAGAAATGTTTATACTTTGTATTAGAATTGATGACAAATGATAAAGATTGGTAATAATAGTAGCAGTGAACAAGCTTTAAAATAGTATTTTTGATCTTAATACTTTGACCTTAATGAAATTTGTACAAATGACATTTGAAATCGATTTTCAGGTTGTTTTCGCAATAAACCCGTTATCCATTTATCATTATATTCATTTGTTGACATATTTTATACGAATTGACAAACAAAGCATGTGTGCAATTCACACGTGGTAAATAAAAACTTCAAAAATATAAAAAAAAAAGATACTGAAGCCTTAAAACATATTAATTTAAATAAACCTACACAAAGCGTCGTTTGACTACAGATGCGGATGTTGGCCTCCTGGTACACATATTTAACGCATGGGAGATCTCGCAAAATTTTATTGGAGTTTTCTGTGATCTCTCCAAAGCTTTTGATTGCGTGCACCATGACATAGTTTGGCGTACACTATGTCATTATGATGTCCAAAACGAAGCCCTCAACGTAATATATTTTTATTTACATGATGGACTTCAGTGTGTAGATGTAAATGTTGTGAAATCTTCCGGAATACCACTTCAATTAGGTGTACTGCAAGGCTCAATACTAGGTCTATCCTTGTTTTAATACATATTGATGATTTACCATTTTATTAAAAGGGTATCTATCTGTGACGTTGCATTGTTTGCAGATGATACCACTCTTATTTTTAAAGTAGACAGGAATAAATAAGATTTCGACGAAGTAAACAATGCACTCTCATAGTTACAGTTTGGTCACAATAGACAGAGAACAGTAAAACATCTTCATATAAACGAGCCGCTCTCGGTTTGAATGTATGCGTGCGCGCCGAGCGCCGTGTTGGTACGCGATTTCACGCACACGCTGGCATAATATAGGATGGTATAGGATGGCGGCAATACGGGCTGTGCCGCATGACTGTGAGCACGCGCGTAAATTACATGACCGCTCGCGTTCGTCAATTCTCGCCGGCCACTTACCATAATATTAATTAATACGAGTATCATGACTTCAAAAGGGGGAAAAAAATATTGTAGTGTTTTCGGGTGCCTCAATAATGATTTCGCAAATCCGGACTTATCATTCTTCATACTTCCTACTGAACCAGAAATGTAAGTATAACTTAAATCTTATTAAAAAATGTGATATATGTATTGTTTGTTTCACAGTTTATTTGCTTTATTAAGAGCGTACCCGAGTCGCATTTTTCCATATAATTGTATTCCCAGATTTACTTCCTGACTACTATGTTTAAAGTTAAGTTTATTTTAAGAAGTTTTACTATAAAACAGAGGATTGAGTACGAAATATCATTTAAGTAAACGTATTTGTCGAGTATAGTGTAATAAGGACAATTTCACAATATTGCAAATTACTATTATTTTTTTTTCTATTGTCTTATGTGTTGTTTGATCCAAATATGGCGTCTTAATCGAGTCTTAAGCAAGTAAGCGAGCGGCGCCTTTGTTGCATTTGAGCTAGCTGTTGCTATCCGATTACCTATATAAACAAACATTACACAGTACCCATATAAACAATCATTATAATTGTACCTCAGAAACTAATGAGGCTAAAAAGGTTTTGCGGTTTTATTAAAGTAAGGTATCATTTGTTAAATATTCGCTACCCATACATAATCTTAGCTTTACTAATGTCTACTTTTCATAAGAACTACATATTTATTGTTTACGTTCTCATGTTTTATATCATTTAAGCATTAGTTATTAGCTTGTGAATATTATTGTGTTAGTGTTACATTTAAGTACTCATCACTTACAATCTTCTCTGATAAGAACCAGTTATATCGATTTCCCATATCACACATCACTTAAAATTTATCATCATTTACGAGCTTTAGAATATAATTTAGTGTTACTCTTAAGTAGTCTTAAAAATTTTGTCGGTATCAAATTTGTAACTTAATATAATAAATGTTATGTGAATAACATGGCTTTTTATTTTTACTAAATTTATAAATTGGTAAAATATTCAATCATAATATGCTTTTTATTCTATAAATTTAGATCAAAGTGACAACCCTAGGGTTCAACGCAAGAGTAGGCAAATAACTCTGCGGGCGGCCTTAGATAATCTACTGTTCTCTGTCTACTGTGGTTTGGTTCCCGTTAGAATCAATCAAAAACTAATTTTTCCAAATTGGTTATCGTTAAATTATTTAGTTCTCAATTGCAAGAAACTAAATATATAAGCTGTCACATTCTTTATGCCTGGAGGCACAAAGAATGCCTTTTTTGCCAATTCGATTTTTATTTTTTATGATTTTTTTCTTTTTAGGTTTGTAGGTTATATTACTTGATGATATTATTCATATTGGTGTGGCTAGTTGACATTACCGTGTCTGGTAATGTTAGTAACTTCACATGCACAGAATAGGCTATTTGACAGTATGCCATTTTTTGTGATTATTTGCTTTAAATGCATAAAATGAGGGTCCTTTATGTCATTTACATGAGTTTTAATAAAAATAATAACAATTAATATATCCAAAAAAGAAAAATATGTTGTCTGTATGTCACGATGACGTCATACGCGCATCAGCACTAAACACCTGAGAACACAGAACAACAATAAATCTTGTTGTTGTTCTGTGTTCTCAGGTGTTTTATCGATGTATTTGTACAACCCGGTACAGCACAACACTTGTAACCCATTTTATTAAATAAACAACAACAAAAAATAGATAAATACAAACACCACTGCGGAACCGCAAATCGTTTATATCGCCTTGTAACGTCACTTACAAGGCGCAACGCCATATTGCTGAATGAAGCGTTTCGGCGGCTTATTTGAATTTTGGATTTTTATTTGCATGTTTCTTACGAAATACGTATTTAAAATTTGCATTGCTAGGGAATATGCTCCGCCACTTCTTTTGCCAGCAAGCAGCGATGTTTTCGTCTGACTAGAATTTAAGTGTCTTCAATTCTGGAACGAATAAGCTAAATCTAATTTGAATAAATGACTGAATTTTGTGAATTGTTTAATATAATTGTTTAATAGGGACTTAAAGGGACAAAAGGTTGAAAATCCGTTGCGACTGACCGGAATCATGCCGAAGTCGATGAGATCCCGGGCCTGCACCTTCCGAAGCCAGGCGTCGCGCTCGTCGTTCTCAGCGCGCGCTGAGTCCAGCGGAGATGCGTCAGAGGCGGCCGCCTGCAGCGCGGCGCGGCGGCCCGCCCGCGGGTCCCACGCGCCGAACCCGAGGTACTTCTCGTTGTTACGTCGCTGTACCAGCCTAGCAAATAAACCACACATCTCTGCTACTAGTCCCACTCTCACACCATAAATCACCATGTTTGAACAACACTAGCATACTTATAATTGTAAAAAAAAAAAAAACAATAACTATAGTAACATTCTTGTGGATCAAACGCCAGGGAAAAAAAAAAGTCTCAATGGATCTTAAATCTCACCAGGATGCAAACACCTTCTTGATAAGTCAAAGATTAAAACGGCATAACTTCATCGCGTAAATCCGTTAGTATACAATATGTAAAGAAAACCCCGTCCGACCCAAAAGGATAATAAAGGTTATGTAATCACATGACCAAATAAAAGAAACTTGAAATAATCATCATGTTAATGTTACTAATGCACCTTATGTCAATGGCATAAGGTTCAATATTGCCCTGTCATACGTAACTTTTAAGCCCTATATCTTGAGACCTAGGCATTGTAAAGGTACGATATAAAAACGCATTGCTAAACCTAGGATGACCTATCGAATGGTACAGGTTTCATCTATTTTGTCAACGAAGTGTCGACATCTAAATTACTATAAACTCGTCTTCGGTGAAGTACCTACGTGTAGGTACCTGCTGAACGTACTCGAAATTAAGCGCTGTTATTATTACGTCTAGGCAGATCTAGAAAAAGAAAACAGGCGCTGAAGAAGTGATAATTAAGAAGATCTAAAGCGACAACCCAACGAGAACTTTGAGGACTAAGTGAAGTAACATCTGTAGTGTTGTTGTGTGTGTACGACACAGACTTCGTGGACGTGAGGGAACATTTCGTTGAGACATCAGCTACGTTATACTTGTCATTGCCTACTATCGACTGTACCGTCGTTGTCAATAAACTTCGCAACCCTTAACCGGCATTTTAATACCCGCACCCCTAGCCCGAAACAGTAACGATAGTAATGAATTTTGTTTTTTTTTTCCGCGAATTAACTCCAACTTCCCTTAAATTTGGTAAATTTTTAAAAGTGACACCGTTTTGGGCATCGGTATTATTGGCGGCATTTTGTTTGGCTCCTTGGCGGCGCGCGGCGTGCGTCTGTGATGTGCCGATCAGCGCGGCAAGCTGTTTCAGCAACCTCAAACGAATAACTATACACTATACAAAACAAAGCTTTTTTTATCGCTGTTAATCGAAACTTGTTTCTGGTTAAATAACTGTTGTAAAAATATAGATTAATTAATGGTAAAAGTACATAGGCACCTTTCTTAACATTTAAACATTTTAACAGGCAATATCATCGACATTGGCACAAAAACTGAAATTAAAAATTTTCCATGTTGTTGTTTTGTAGCAAAGCAAGATCTTCATTTAAAGTTGTGTACATAATTTGAGTTTTGAGAAAATTCTAAACAATTTCATACCATAAATAGTTACGAGTAAATTGTATCGAACAATTTAATCGACTTCAAAAAGGAGAAGGTTACTCAATTCGACCGTGTATATGTTTTTTTTTTTTTTTATGTTATGTTTGTTCGCGCATAACTTCGTCGTTTATGAACGGATTTTGATCATTCTTTTTTTGTTGGAAAGAGGACATTCCCAAAGTGATCCCATGATAAGGACATTAGGGTTTGATGGTAGAAGACCAAAGAAACCAAGGGGAAATTCCAAAAATTTTAGGGACGGCTAGTGCATTTGTAAATTTTTTCGTTAGGTATTTTAAAGCACTACAACTTAATAAGGGTCTGTAATAGATCTGATGATGGAACCGGGAGATAGGCGAGGGAACTTCTCAACGATTCACAGCAGCAGATGGGTGGTGACTGTCATTAGTGAGCTGATGATGAAGACAAAGGTTAGTTCAGGGAACTCCTCAACAATTTGGAGTAATTACCTACCTTGTGTTTGAGAACTTTGCATCTATATGAGTTATAATGAAGGTCTGCAGTAGATCTGATGATGGAGCCGAGAGACTGTCGAAGGAACTCCTCAAGGATTTACGGCAGCTACGTTATGTTCTTGCTTGATTAATTTGTATTGGTAAGAACCTTACGTCTAGATAGGTTGTAACTGTAATTAAGGGGCTGATGATGAAGATAAAGGTCAGTTCAGGAAACCCATAAACATTTTTCAGTAATTACCTACCTTGTGTTTGGAATCAATTCATTTATATTGATGAGAAGTTTGCATCCATGTGGGTTATAACGAATGTCTGCAGTACATCTCATAATAAAGACCATAAACAGTCGAGGGAAGTCCTCAACAATTTACAGCATTAAAGTTTAACGTAGGACAACCACTAGCCACTGCTACTGTCCATGCTGATGCGATAATAAAAAAATCAAGAGACTAAAATTAAGTCGCGTAATCGTGTCATCTCTAGCAATGCTCATACATCCAGTCCGGTCCCAGAGAAATTTTATACAAATAGGTTCAGTAGTATGGTATCAAAAGTACAGGTACAAATTCAATTATAAAAACGGCGTCATTTGCTTGCTAGCCTATTCCCAACTATGTTGGCGGCAGCGTCCAGTCTGACGCGATGCAGCTTAACAGTACTGTTTGCAACAAAAAATTGTAAAATAAAAGCTTTTTTACAAAAAAAAAAAAAAAACAACTAAAACCACAAAGTGAAAAATAAATAGTTTTGGAAGGCGGTGGCTCATGGTGTCTTTAGTTTATGTGTATTCATATTTGTCACAGACTTCCGAAATTAGTTATTTTTCACTTTGTAGTGTTTTTTTCGTTTGTGAAGTCGGTTGTTTTTTTTTTTTTTTGTAAAAAAGCTTTTTATGAACTAAAAATGACTTTTACTTTAAATTATCAGTTTCGTGTAAACTTTGCAAAGAGTGTAGATTTTCCATGTATTGTGTGACCATATCGTTCTCTAACGTAGAGTATTTGAACATGCTGATGTGTCTGGGTAGGAATGGGTGGAAGTATGCAAAAGCTCGTAGAGAATATGAGAACCGTTTTGTACCACGGTGCCGTCTCAGCGTGCATTCCAACGTGTGTACAATCAAGTAAGGGTGACGGAGGCGCTACCTGCAGCACAATGGCCTCTGGGACGGATCCTGAAGCTGTACTCGGGACCCGACGGAGAATCTCGCGTGGCGGATATAAAAATACAGTCGGGTACAATCAGAAGGGCCACAGAATCTGTTCGTTACTGGATGAACATCGACCCATAAGCACATTATATACTTTCATCATTCACTGCTGGCCCGGGAATCGGGGACCGGCCACACAAGCATCATTGCATCGTCCGACACGACCGCGCGCAGTCATCCCTTTAAACTTTAATTGCTTGATAAAGATTATTTAAATATATAGTATACAGTCCGCTTGCCTTTAATTTAATTTAATAACATCTGAGCCTTAACATGGCGATGGATGGTCGCGTGTGCTCGCTGCCTCCCGTGTCCCGTGCACCCCTGTATTGCCGTGTACTACTCGCGTGAGTTAACCCCGCGCGGCGCCCTGCATTCGCCGTATGCGATGAGTAGCGATAGCATCTTTGTAACAATTGTCTAAATACAGTTTAAAGCCCCTGTTGTTATTACTGTTTCGGTGGAGTTTTTGCTTTGTTGAGTTTTTCTTTTATTAAGTTTGTTTTGTTTTTTTATATTTTTGACGCGTAAGTGAAGCCTGTTAGTTGCACCAACATTATATTTCTGTCCATAAGTATCTATTTAATTACAAAATATCATGAGTAAAATGACCTAGTATTATGAAACTTTATCAGCAAAACGACGTTTTATTAACATAAAAATGAAAACTATAATTTATATTTGCAAACGCTACCGTCCGAATGACGTCATAGAGCCTCACTCTACGTACTCGCACAGTTAACTCGCGCGAGTAATAAGTTGTGCAAAATAATATTAATTATTTTGGGAGTATCTTTTTTTTAGTTTAGCCTGACTTTGTAAACATTAACAGAATCAGTTATACCTAATAATACCTTCACGAGTCGGACAGAATTTTCTTTACATATTGTATAACTGGAATCGGTCTCGTTAAACATGTTCCAACATAATGGACAGAGGATAAAGTTATAGAAAACATCAAGGTTCAGCCAATGTTATAGTCAAAATGAAAGTCAAGCTACAAAAATTTAAAATTATTCGATATTTCGAAACAATGTTTAAATATGTCACCTATCGAGTCCGTTGTAAGCGCCACTAGCTACAAACAGTATGTTGGTGGTGTCAACTTGTACGGCGTCGCCGCGCAACTTGCGAGAGTTCCGCTCCGGGACCGACACTACCGCGCCTTCTAACATCTTCAGCATACCTTGTTGGACACCCTCGCCTGGAAACATATAAACAACTCTTACTTTAGACGCACTCGAAAATAATAAAAAGGACAGTCGAAAATAATCAAAAATATTTGAAAACTAAAACCGAACTTTTTTTTTTTAATAAACTAGTTCCCGCCTGATAGTATGCAGTGATGCAATCGTCAATGGTAAAGCGCGCTAGTTTATGAAGAACCTATTCACTCAAATAAAACTGAGTGAATAGGAAGGAAGATGGCAGTTGAGTGAGGTGATACAATGTGAAACCCAACAACACGACCAACGATGCCGCGCCAGAGGAAGATCGATGTGGAGACCCTACACGATCAAACTCCCGACACAACAACATTTGGCGCATCGTACCCGGCACACATCGCAACACAACTGCTCAGACCCGTCCTCCGTACGGCTTCACCAGCCATCATGCCGGAACACGACGAATCGCTTGGCGGCAACACTTTGTCTGGTGGGTTCTTCGGCATTTTATGCAGCTAATAAGGGTAATGTTTTCGTCACTGGTCTTGTTATAAAACCTGAAGGTATGTTCTTACCTCCAACATCTCTAAGCTGGTGTATGCCCGGCACGGCGCCTATTTTATCGACCTCATCTAGGAACACGATGCCCGTTTGTGCTCGTTCAACACTGTAAACAAAACGTTATATATTTTACTCAGTAAAAATAAGGATTGAGTATATCCATACTATAATATTATAAATGCGAAAGTAACTCTGTCTGTCTGTCTGTTACGCTTTCCAGCCTAAATCTCTCAACCGATTTTGATGAAATTTGGCACAGACAATCTTTGGACCCTGAGAAAAAACATAGGCTACCTGTTATCCCGGAAAAAATTGATATTCCCGAGGGAAATCTAAAAAGCGCGATATAACCGAACACCACGCGGGCGAAGACGCGGGCGGAAAGCACACAATCTTTAGACCCTGAGACCTTTCTCAAATTCGAAATTTCGATTATATCGCGCTTTTTAGATTTCCTTCGGAACATCAAATTTTTCCGGGATAAAAGGTAGCCTATGTAAGGACATAGGCTAATCAAGTTAAGGGAAATCTAAAAAGCGCGATATAATCGAAATTTACGCGGGCGAAGCCGCGGGCGGAAAGCTAGTAGGAAATAAATACAAGATAACATACGTATGTCGTGCACTCATAAATCCATAGATTAATTTAGACCCCTTTATTCGTAAACGTTGCTAAAAGTTAACTAGTGATTTGTGACTGTTTAACCATTTCATTTAATCATTTTTGACGATTGCACGCCACTAACTTTAATCATCTATCATCATCTATCATCTATATATATAAAAATGAATTGCTGTTCGTTAGTCTCGCTAAAACTCGAGAACGGCTGGGCCGATTGAGCTGATTTTGGTTTTAAAATGTTTGTCGTAGTCCAGGGTAGGTCTAAACGGTGAGAAAGTAAGGAAAAATGATTTAATAATAATGATGTATGAGCTTCATTGTTTTTACTTCTTCTCTACACTTTAGTGCTACCCTGGTACCCTGCACCTCCAAAAAGGAGACAAAATAAAACTCACAAGAGCAATGGGAGAATGGCAATGATAAATGTCACAACAATACAATATATTAGTTTGAAGTTGAAGTTGGCTTTGTGGCTTTTTATTAGAAACTTTAAACCGGCAGAGAGTATTTCTTGCTTTAAACGAATGCATCAACGGCTGAGACTTTTTTTTTATGTACGGTGTATGGTACCAGGGTAGCACAAAAGTGTAGAGTCGAAACAATAAAAGCTCATTCATCATTATTAATCTAATATTACATCGATGAAGTTATTTTGCCTACTTTGAGGAGTTGCAAGGTACCAGGATCGCAAAAAAGTGTAGGAGAAGTCGAAACAATGAAGTTCGTTCATTCACACAGGAACAACGGGAACGGGATAAAAACGATATCCTATATCCTTCTCCCAGTTCTTAGCTACCTCCCTACCAATTTTCAGCCAAATCGGTTCAGCCGTTCTTAAGTTATAAATAGTGTAACTAACACGACTTTCTTCTATATATATACACATTATCCTAATTTAAAATAGTAGTAGTAGTAAATAAGATCATGTCATATTGCCTTTAGGGCGGAACAAAGTTCGCCGGGATACTTTTGGGCTACCCTGGTACATAGCACCTCTACAAACTAGGCACAATAAAAGTTCTTTGATGTAATTATTATGGTTTAATGATGAATGAGCTTCACTGTTTCGGCTTCTCCTAAACTTTTGTGCTGCCCTGGTACCTTACACCTCCACAAAGTAGAGAAAATCAAATTTCTTCTATGTATTAGTTAGTGATTTAATGATGAATGCAAAGCCGATTATAAAGTGAAGGAAAACATTTTAAGGAAACCTGGCCTTTTGTAAGTCTGAAATCGCCAACCCGCATTGAGCAAGCGTGGTGATTACGCTCAGTCGTTCTCCTCTCTAGCTATCCCCAGCAGGAGGACGATAAAAAAAAGGCTGATGATGATGATGATGATGATGAGCTTCATTGTTTCGATTTCTCCTACACTTTTGTGCTGCCCTAATTATCCTAATTCAAAAACTAAAAAATAAGATCATGTGATATTTATTGCCTTTAAGGCGGAACAAAGTTCGCCGGGTCAGCTAGCGGGTCTTCTAGCTGACCTTGCGAACTTTGTTCCGCCTTAAAAGCAATATGACATGATCTTATTTACTACTTTTTAAATTAGGATAATCTATATATATAAAAGAAGTCGTGTTAGTTACACTATTCATAACTCAAGAACGACTGAACCGATTTGGCTGAAAATTGGTAGGGAGGTAGCTAAGAACTGGGAGAAGGACATAGGATATCCTTTTTTAACCCGTTCCAGTCATTCCTGTGTGAATGAATGAACTTCATTGTTTCGGCTTCTCCTACATTTTTGTGCTACCCTGGTACCTTGCACCTCCTCAAAGTAGGCAAAATAAAACTTCATCCATGTATATTAGATTAATAATGATGAATGAGCTTCATTGTTTCGACTTCTCCTACACTTTTGTGCTACCCTGGCACCATACACCGTACATCTTAAAAAAAAAAAGTCTTACCCGTTGATGCATTCGGTTAAAGCAAGAAATCCATACTAATCTATACTAATATTATAAATGCGAAAGTAACTCTGTCTGTCTGTCTGTCTGTTACGCTTTGCCGCTTAAACCTCTCAACCGATTTTGATGAAATTTGGCACAGACAATCTTTAGACCCTGAGAAAGAACATAGGCTACCTTTTATCCCGGAAAAGTTTGATGTTCCCGAGGGAAATCTAAAAAGCGCGATATAACCGAACTCCACGCGGGCGAAGCCGCGGGCGGAAAGCTAGGCGTTTATAAATAAACCCCTTGAACACTATGGTGTTTATTCATAAATTATGATTAAAGTTAAGTACCGTTAAAACGTCAAAAATGAATGGTTAAGAGGGGGTATAAAGGTAAATTGTTGATTTTAGATTTGATTTTTACAGTCCATAATAAGCTACAAATTATTTGGTTTTTCAAATATAGATATTACATTATATTTGAGAGAGACTGGTCTGAGTGAAAACATGAAATAATAATATTTTCTCGATAGAAAAAAATCACAAAGTTGCATCTAGTTTTCAACTAAATTCAATTTATTTTCAAAATTATGCCTATTATTGAGTCAATATTTTAATGCACAATATAAAATTATATTACCGAGGGACTGTATTAGGGATTTCATAAAATATTGTATATTTTACGAGTAATTATAAAAAAACTGGTTTGCCGCTTACTACGTTCGTATTCCGCGCAGAACACTCTCGTTCTGTTTCGCCTGGTACATGCGTTACAAGCATGTTTTGTTTCATTGATCAGTTGCGATCGCTCCGTTGAGACGAGAGGATTGTGCTTCTGTGCTCCGTACCCGTGAAAATACTTTGACGAAATTATGGCAAACAAAAAAAATAAAAAAACCGCTCTAAAAGAGAAAATAAGGAATTAAAACGTCAACTCATGGCTAATTGTCAAAGGTTTGTTTATTAATTTTAATTTATAATGTATGTGTAGGTTTTAATACGCACTGGAGTAATGGTGGTCAAATAGTATATGCAAAATAAATCGATACCCTGACCATTCGCTTGTTGAGGGGAGTTTACTTTGCGGTTTGTTTGGTTTATACAATATGTTAAGAAAACCCTGTCCGACCCGTAAGGATAGTAAAGGTTAGGTAAACACTTGACCAAATATAATATAAAATTTTACATAATCATCATAGTAACAATACTAATGAATTTTGAAATAATCCTTTTTTCCCGGGAATTAATTCCAATTTCCCCGAAATTTGGTAATTTTTGAAAAACTGACAACACCGGTATTATTTTAAGCGAATAGCGACGCGACCACGTCACATGTGCCGCGTGCCCTGCCCTCCGCCGCCCGCGGAAGGGGTTGCATATCGCACATGTATTAAGTTACCTCTTTTTGCGAAATAATATTTATTTTTTTAGGGGGATTTTTTTTTTAAGTTTAGCATGTCTTTGTGGGCATTAGTACAATCAGTTATCGATACCTAACAATACCTTCACGGATCGGACAGGGTTTTCTTTACACATTGTATGTGCTCAACTACAAAAAAAAATATATTTTATACTAAGTATTTGTATGAATTCGAATTATTTTTGATGTATAAATATGAACGAATAGACATAAACGAAGCCATAGTACGCTATATAGATAAAAAGGAAAAAAGTAGAAGATTCTCATAAAAATACTACTAAATTAATTTGAATAAAAATACTTACAAGTATATGAAATTAATTATTTGAAACGTTTTTAGTGAGATAACCCCTATATTAAGGTAGCCATGACACTTTTTTTTATGACGTTTGATTGCAGGCGACTTTGACAGTTCTATTTTCCCTTATTTCCCTTAGTTCTATTTTTTGTGTTCGTGTCGAGTGTTGATTTGAGTTTATTGTGTTTATTTAATGGACCGTATGTTCGGAATTCATATTTTGTTTTTTTCGCAGTCATATCTTAGATAATATAAATACGATAGCCTTAGATCACGACACGTCAATCAAATGTCACTGTCGAAATCTTATTTCGCTTATTGCTGACCACCATATTTATTAGTAGTAGTGTTGCACTCCTTGACCGAGTTAAATTGAATCTGTATAAAAACTAAGCGAAAATATAGGAAATTAACATTAAAACAGTTAACTATAGCGTAACTATACCTAGCATTAAGTGTACAATGTGCTGACCCAGGCTCCATACATTTCTGAAACATCTCCATTAAAATTCCCAATTTAAAAAACTATCGAGTTATAATAATCTCACTTTCATAGGTAAAAATGCAAAATGTGCTTTATCTTAAAAGTTATAAAGTTCAAGGCATGTATCATCTGGCTACTTGTTACGAAAATCTTAGCGGAATATAAAAATAGATTTTTACACTTATTCCTTATCAAAACGGGCTTATAATAAGTCGGAAACTGTAGTTATCATATAAAAGGTGAATACATACCAGTTTTACATGTTAGTTCTTCAAAATACGATCTTTATAAGGTTTGTTTTCATTTCATTTTTTAACAGATCTACCTTTACGCCTTTAAACGAACTTGATCCGAATTGTGATGAACTTTTGAACTAAAATGGTACGTAATTATGCTATTTTTAATTTTTTGTTATGGGTAAAATATTATAAATATAGTTGGTAAGTTATCTGTAAATATGCCATTTCTCAAAAGCACCTTATGGAAAAGAATGTTACCCAAGCAAACTAAGTAAAGACTTACATCAGTCATAGTTACATTATACATAACACCAGTACATCTAGATCTGTGGAAAGCTTAGTTCATACCTAGTTTTTTATGATTTTAGTACCATTATGATATAACAAACATTTGATTCCACAGTAAAAGTCACACACAATGATAAACTGTAAAACCTAATCCATACATAATTATGACAATTTTCGTTTGATTTCAGACATATTGAACCACGAGTGTATAATCGGGCAAAGTTAGGTACGAAGAAAAAGAAAACTAATGAAAAAACAGCGGAAAATATATATGACGTTAGTGAACGACTCGTAATAAACAAAGTGCATTTCTTTGAAAGACTTAAAATTATTTCAAATCATGCTCCTTAATTTGGCTGTTACCTATCCAACGTTAAAATCACTGGCGAAACAAAAGTTGGTTTATATTCTAAATTGAAACTTTTTTGTAATATATATAAAGCTACTTACTTTTATTATAAACACAAAACCTTCAACTTAGATATTAATACAGCAGCAGTTTCTGGTATCACAAACGCTGGCATTGGTTTGGAAGAATTTCAAGGACTGTGTACAGCAATGAATGTTTAATAAACATCATAATCAAATTTCTGAAGAATGGGGAAAGCGGCTAACGAAACTATCATAGCCGCGGCTGCAGTGGAAGAAGGCAGGGTAAAAGATGGCATAGCGGTAATCGATGTAATTGCTGATGGTTGCTGGTCTAAGCGGTCTTACAATATTAATTTTGCGGCACTATCTGGAGCAGCAGCTATAATCGGAAGACAGTTCGTAGAAGTTTTATTTTTAGAAGTAAAAATCAAATAATGTTGTATCTGTAGTCGTGCACAAAATAAAGGTAGAGCAGCAAAAGAACACGTATGTGTATATAGATCAATAAATAACAATAAATCATAAAAAAGTAAAAAATAACGAACGTGTAATAAATATTGAAAGTAACTAGCGCGCTTTACCATCAACGATCGCACCACTGCTTACCATCAGGCAGGATTGCGGTCAAGCGCTGGTTTATACTTAATTTATAAAAACAAAATATTTTACAGTATAAAAATAAATGATTATTAACTTTTCGTTTTATTTATGCACCACAGTCTACTACTAAATTTCCATAGTGATTTTTTTATGTTTGAAGTAGGTACACACACATTCTTCACCTCATCCATCAAGCAAATAACAGGATTTATAGTAAAAACAAAAAAAAAAACAGAAACAAATTAATAACAACTAAATAGTCATCATCATTATCATCCCAGCGTTAATCCCAGTCGCATCCGAAGCCTTTTTCAGCTTTGGAGTCTGGGGTCCACTTTACCAGTCCAACTGGTGATATGGCTAAACTTCGACATTTTCCGTGAAGCAACTGCCGTCTGACCTCCACAACCCGAAGGCGACATCATTGTCGTTAGCATGCAGCATTTGCAGTTAGACGAATTGTTGGACTTTTGAGGGCTCCAATAACCCGTAACGACTGCCACTAGATGTTCGTATGGCAACCGGGACTAACGGCTTAACGTGCTTTCCGAGGCATGACCAGACCAGTGCAAATATTCATATTCATGCATACAAATACTTGCACTGTGCGGGATCGAACCCGCGCGACCTTGCGCAGCGGCCGTGTCCGCTACCGCTACGCCACGGAGGCTGTCAAAATTAATTGTTCAAAATAACAACTAAATAGTAAAACGTACTTTAATACGCTATATCTCAGTAGTTTTTGGTAATATCGACAAAATAAAAAATAAGGCTCTTAATTTTCTTTATTATCTATAAGAGGGACTAAATATTTTTTTGATTTTCATACCTTGGATACATCCCTATTACATATTTTCTAAAATCTATACCCTCCATCTTGAATATTTTTTAATGTCATCTATAATTTTTATCATAACTATAGAAGACTAGCAAAAATACTATTTTAATGAATGCTTTGAGTTGCGCTTAGCCAAGTCTTACCAAAAAAATAAAATTAACAGTATGATTACATTACATACCTTTTCGTTATAATTTAAAAAAATTTTTTGTTTGTTGTTTAGTTCAAAGTACAGACGGATAATCCGACTCGCACTTTGCCAATTTTTATCTGACCTTTTTGCGTTCACTGTGTACTCGTAAATCAAAACATGGCGCGGGTAACGTTTTCGATGCGTTGGACGAGTGCGGGGCGTGTGAAGCGCGCGGGTGAAATCCGATTTTTTTCTAGCTTTATACGCCCTCTTAAACAATCGGTAATCACTAGTTAACTTTAAGAACATCAAATTAGTCGCAGTAAATAATCCAGGGCACCCCGGCTAATTTTTTTAATATTTTTTAATTGAACAGGTTGGCTGCAACATTTGAATAACTTACTTAAAGTTGGCGTCTTGCAACAATTTAGCGATGACACTCTCGATGTCTTCCCCGACGTAACCGGCCTGCGTGAGTGTGGTACAGTCGCAGATCGCGAACGGCACGTCCAGGCATTGTGCTATCGTTTGTGCTAGTAGAGTTTTACCTGTAAACAACAACATTTTTCTATAATAACAGGCACTAAATTACTTATACAATATGTAAAGAAAACCCTGTCCGATTCGTGAAGGTATTGTTAGGTATCGATAACTGATTCTACTAATGCATACAAAGCCGGGCTACTTAAAAAAAAATCCCCCTAAAAAAATAAATATTATTCCGCAAAAAGAGGTAACTTAAAACATGCGTCGCAGCCATCCAGGCGCGGGCGAAGGGGGGCAGGGCACGCGGCACGCGGTCGCATCGCTATTCGCTCAGAATTATACCGTCAAAAATAATGTTGTCACTTTTTAAAAATTACCAATATTTGGGGAAGTTGGAATTGATTCGCGGGAAAAAAATATAATTTCAAAATTCACTAGTATTGTTACTATGATGATTATGTAAAATTTCATATGTTATTTGGTCATGTGTTTACCTAATCTTTACTATCCTTACGGGTCGGACAGGGTTTTCTTAACATATTGTATTTTCGATAGAAACAAGGCTATATTAATTAATCCTCTCGTACGCCGCGCGCCGCGCAACGGTCTCGTGTCCTGACGCGAGTATAATTTTTTTAACATCCCAAAAGTATACAACGCCGAAGTTTTCACTTAAAAAACATTTTGAATAATCCATACTAATACTATAAATGCGAAAGTAACTGTCTGTTACGCTTTCCCGCTTAAACCTCTCAACCGATTTTGATGAAATTTGGCACGGACAATCTTTAGACCCTGAGAAAGAACATAGGCTACCCCGGAAAAAATTGATGTTCCCGAGGGAAATCTAAGAAGCACGATATAACCGAATTCCACGCGGGCGGAAAGCTGGTTTAAAATATATTATTAATATTTCATATAGTGTTGCCCAAATTCAGTCTTGGTCTTGCAGTCTTGGTCTTGTTCTTGCGTTTTTGCAAGACCAAGACCAAGAACAAGACCGCGTATTTTTAGCAAGACCAAGACCAAGACTGACCGTGCAAGACTTGAGCAAGAACAAGACATAGCCTGCAAGACTCTTGCGTCTTGCAGCTAGTACTTAGCGCTATTTCACTGAGTAGTTACGTGTAACAGTTCGGTTTATAGGTAGGTACGCTTAGGAATTCTATGAGACGCAAAAAACTGTATCAAAGAATATGAAAAACTGGACCTATGCGCATTACGACTAATACCATAAACATAGCGAATAAAAAAATATCTATTAAAAGAAAACTGAGTGCATGCATAGTTATGTTTTAACCATCGGCACTTTGATAATGCGGCATCAAAGGTTTTGTACTTACTTCTCAAAGAAATTTGCCGCTTTTCGGAAGTACATGGTTATGATACACGCGCCGGCGGCTTCTTTTGAAATCTAAAACAATCGTTGCCGCCACGCCGAAATCATAACATTTGACACTATTTGATTGCCGCCATAGGGCGTAGGTATACTCATGCAAAATAATTTCGAATTTTAAGAGTACCTACAGGTGTTCCAAAGAATAAATAAGTTTCAGAGTGCTTAGAATGAAAATGAATACATTATACTGATCACGCAAGTAGTATTATGATTAGGATAAAATGGTAAGGATAGGTAGTAGATGTCATATTAATTCATTCTAGTAAGTATATATTATAATATTGATTACTTATATGGTTTTAAACTAATTACTTAGGTACTATTATTTTACATTTAGTCATTATATTTCTTAAGTTTTTACAAGAAAAAATAGCAAAAAAGTGTTCAAATATCACCCGTTTAATAAATATTGTAGCCACTTTTAAATATACTTGAAACGTGTAAAAAAATTTCTACAAAACTAATAAAATAATATAAAAAGCGTAGGTACAATATTGATTACTTATATGGTTTTAAACTAATTACTTAGGTACTATTATTTTACATTTAGTCATTATATTTCTTAAGTTTTTACAAGAAAAAATAGCAAAAAAGTGTTCAAATATCACCCGTTTAATAAATATTGTAGCCACTTTTAAATATACTTGAAACGTGTAAAAAAATTTCTACAAAACTAATAAAATAATATAAAAAGCGTAGGTACTTACCTACTAATAAAATAAAAAGCCTGCGATAAGAGTTTTGTATTACTTATCAGCCCGAATATCTCTGAGAGAGATGATGAGAGTAAGTATTTACTAGCTGTGCCCGCGACTTCGTCCACGAGGAATAGTAACTTTGGAGGTATAGTGACGTTCAGGACTTATTTATTTATTTTAAAACTTCTGTCATCAAACATACAAACGAACTCTTCAGCTTTATAATATTAGTATAGATGTACGGAAGAGCAACTGGATTTATTGTACTTCTTTAATTTTAGACCCAAAGCATAAGGCTCAGACTTTTGACCTGACAATGTGGGGGAAGCAACTTAAAACAGAAAGTCTGCGCAAGTTCAATGAACTTTATGAAGAATATAAAAGTCTACACTCACTGAACAAATCTCTGGAATTACCAGAAAAAGAAAATAAAGTATGTGATGAAGATGAAGACGTAATAGACTTTGATAAACTCTATGAATGTCCCTCGACGTCATCTGGATCTTGTCTTCAAGGCTTAGTGATAGACGAGTTGGAGGAGTACCTGAGAAAACCAAGAACTGCCAGCTCGGAAGACATTTTAGATTGGTGGAGGACGCATGAGACAGAGTATCCGATTTTATCGAAAATGGCCCGTGATTTTCTCTCAATACCTGCAACTTCAGTACCTGCTGAGAGGTTATTTTCTAAAGCATCATTAGTAATTAGAAAACATAGAAATAGGTTAAGTGATGAGTCAGCCAGATGGTTACTTTGTATTAATTC
This sequence comes from Sesamia nonagrioides, assembly GCA_017933935.1. Taxonomy (NCBI): domain Eukaryota; kingdom Metazoa; phylum Arthropoda; class Insecta; order Lepidoptera; family Noctuidae; genus Sesamia; species Sesamia nonagrioides. Next base: position 295,848 of record JADWQK010000930.1, on the reverse strand, counting down.
TTGGTCAAAAAAATTGATATAAAGTATCATAACCTAATGATAAAGCTGTTGATTTGAGTTGTATTTTATTTTTTATTCAAATAAATGATAAATCGTAAAACTCTTTTATTAAGTTTCTTATAAGTTGAGGGTTCAATCTCTTTCTAGACAGATAAGTATTGTTCTTTAAAATACAGTCAAGTTATTGTAATTAATTTGTTTTTTACATGTTTTAGCAAATGTAAGCTTATAAATCATAAATGTTTATTAAGAAACAGTTACTTCCATGGAAAACGACAAATAGGTCAGTTGATTTTTCGAATTTCTTATCAAATCTTCAGTTATTTATTAATCTGCTTGATCTTTACTATGGCTATGTTAATTCAAGCTCACAATGTTCCAATTCTAATACGTTTTTCTAAGATTTAAAGTAAACTTTAATAAATAGTAATAGACTAATAGGTAATTGCAAGACTCTTGCTGCAAGACCAAGACCAAGACCAAGACTGGGAGCGCAAGACCAAGACCAAGACCAAGACCAGGTGTATTGGCGCAAGACCAAGACCAAGACTGGCTAAGTCTCGTCTTGTTCTTGCATTTGGGCAACACTAATTTCATATTTTAAATTGTTCAAAAAGAGTTTTTTATTCAAATATTCAAAACTTAATAGTACCTATTTATATTATTAATTTTTGAGTTGGGTTGAATGAACTCTGGTAAAGATGTCGGCAATTCATTACGCGTATTTTTTTTACTTATTCAATGTTTAGGCACGGTCACGGTTTTATAAAAGCATGGCCGAAAAGGGGAATGAATGGCCAATAAGGGATGAAAAAAAGATGCAAGAGTCGGACACACGCATAGAGGATTTCATACCATTATCTATACAAAATAATAAAAAAAAAACTGTTTTGTTATTTGTTGTTGTGGTGGCAACAGAAGTAATTGATCGACTGTCTCTATCACGATTAATGAGTTACAGCCTGGCGACAGACAGACGGACTCTTAATAACATGATCTCTTTCTTAATATTTAGTGACAACAAATTATTTTGCAATAGTTATAATGACTTGGAACCTAGTCATTATAACTATTGCAAAATAAATTAAAAAAAACTTTATCCGTCTTATTACAAAACGAAATCTAACTGTAGTTCTAGCCTTACCTTTGAGTCGGTATTTGTATTTCGAACCCTATTTAGACGTACGCAAAGTTCTTAAATACTAAATTGACAACTTAATACCGAACTAACTTAATACGAATATGTTTATATAGAGAACTGCATTTCTACAAAGATTAGGTTCATGATTCAATAACTAATTAGGTGGTTTAAACATGTTGAGTTGAGTTTAAAAATAAAGATCGACTACATTTACATTAGCGTATTATTTATTAAACTATACAAAATCCAAGGCAAAGAACTGCAGCATACCTACATGTCAAGATAAAAAAATATAGAACATTAAAAATGATGTTGCTCTAATTTTGTCTCAAAATTGTCTTTTTTTTTTAAACAGGCAACACACGCTGGTCATACAGAAAGCTCATTATTTTGTGTAATTGCGGCGGGGCAGGACGTGCGTTGAATAATGTAGCGAGTTTGTTAACTGTTGGGATCGTGTTATGAAATTGTTGCAGACGAGAGTGCTTACTCATTTATGGTTTGTGTAACTTTACGAGTTCTTGTCAAACAGCCCTTTTGTGTCGATTTGTTTTGTTCGTCTCGTTTTCTTGGCTAATAGCCAGGGTTCAGGTCAGGGGTAATATCATCATCAACGATATAAGTAATGTATATAGAACTCAAAGGCCTCCATCAGTCACTTACTGATATATTAACGGACAGCACTATACACTGCAGCTCCTAAAGACAACAAATTCGGAGGGTACCGTCAATGTGAGGGAATTTTGCAATCAATTGCAAAAAAAAAAATATATATATACGAAGTAGGAAACTCCCTTAATTTTCGCCGAGAATTTACTCTTTAATAAAAGAACAGTCGTTTATCGTAACCTATAAAAGGGCCACATTAAAAGATGCCTTCTTACAAGGACCTTAAGAGAGCTTTGACTAATATTATCTTAACAACCTCAGTTACTAAATCTGTCTAGCAAAACCATTTTTGCCCAGCGACTAAATTTCCAAACCATTGCGACCTGTCACAAATAATAAACCAATACAAAACAATAAGAAATACTTAAAAATTAAATACGATATCAACTAATATATCTTTTATCTTTTGCGACAGCCTCCGTGGCGTAGCGGTAGCGACCGCGGCCGCTGCGTAAGGAGGCGCGGGTTCGATCCCCGCGCAGTGCAAATATTTGTATGCATGAATATGAATATTTGTACTGGTCTGGTCGTGCCTCAGAAAGCACGTTAAGCCGTTGGTCCCGGTTGCCATACGAACATCTAGCGGCAGTCGTTACGGGTTATTGGAGCCCTCAAAAGTCCAACAATTGGTCTAACTGCAATGCTTCGATGTCGCCTTTGAGTTGTGGAGGTCAGACGGCAGTCGCTTCACGGAAAATCTGGAAGTTTAGCCATATCAGCAGTTAGACTGGTAAAGCGGACCTCAGACACCAAAGCTGAAAAAGCTTCGGATGCGACTGGGATTAACGCTGGGATGATGATGATGATATCTTTTATCTTTTGCAACATAACAGTCGCGATGCAAACTTAATGAAAAACCTTTAATTTGCAATTTTCGCCTTCGGCATACGAAATAGACAGGTTGAGTTCATTTAACATTCTGATCTCGAGTTTATGGTCATCCCACCCACGAGCGAATGGGTGAGGAATTAACGAGTTGAGTGTTGTAATAGTTGCCTTACTGAAATTGATTTAATGTAATTGGATAATATTTGTGGTATTTAAGTATTAAAAAGAAATAAAAACCGGCCAAGTGCGAATCAACTGAAAATATCAACTGGGAGCCTGGTTATACTTTCTAAGTATATCTTGGATACCAATGACCGATTAAATGGTGAAGGAAAACCATCTTGAGGAAACCTGGACTTGGATAAGTCTGAAATCGCCAACCCGCATTGAGCAAGCGTGGTGATTACGCTCCATCCTTCTCTGTATGAGAGGAGACCTCTGCCCATCAGTGGGACGATAAAAGATTGATGGTGATGATGATAACGAGACTGTGTGTGTGTGTGTGGGTGTGTGTGTCTTAGTAATAGGATACTCTTAGACTCTTAGTAATAGGATACACTTTTTATCAGTTGGGTACAGAACCTAGCAATATTGTACTTAGCCTGGTCATATCTATACTAATATATAAAGCTGAAGAGTTTGTTTGTTCGCGCTAATCTCGGCAACTACTTCGTCCGATTTGAAAAATTATTTTTGCGTTGGATAGCCCATTAATTCAGGAAGGTTTTAGGCTATATAAAATCACGCTGCGACCAATAGGAGCTAAGCATAACTAATTCCACGCGAACGAAGTCGCTGGCGGCCGCTAGTACAATATGTAAAGAAAAACCCCTGTCCGACCCGAAAGGACAATAAAGGTTAGATATACACATGACCAAATAAAATATGTAATTCTACATAACCATCATAGTAATAATACTAATGAATTTTCAAACAATCTTTTTTTTCCGCGAATTAATTCCAACTTCCAACGCAATGATGAACTGTCAAAATGAAACCCATTGATAGTGTGTTACGCAAGTATCCTGCTGGGCTGGGACCCAATTCTGTATTATTGCAAGCGTGGTGGTAGCAGTGGCGAAGGGTGAAATTTTGACAAAGGGAAGCCGGTCCAAAGAAATAAACACTTAAACACTTACCTACTGCAGGATATCTTGGAGGAGGTCTTCAGATAAGAATAGTATTAAAAGCCCCACCTTCACCATACAAAAAAGGACTGATGATTTGATAACAGTGTCTTTCAAGTATGATAAAAGCGGCAGCAAAAGAAAAAAAAAGCCTTTTTCGACGTGCATCTCCATACCACACATGCATGCTTGTTAGTAAGTACTAAGTTAAGTACCTATTGTTAGGGAATAAGAGTCAAGAAAAAATAAAATAAAAAATTACAAAAATAATAGTGTTAAAAACCGAACCACACAAACACCGATCCAAAACCAACAAAAATATTAAGCAAAAATAAAGCAAATTATACACAATCACAACGTTATTTATATTGTAATGCAATGCGTCTGTTTTTTTTTTAACAAAATGAGCTAAAATGATGTTATAAAAATTCGGATTACTTTTCATTTTATTAAGCAAATTTTTTTAATTGACATGATAGCCAAATCGGACAATCTCTGCTCTTTTTGGCAGTTTCGCACATATGTGTGAATGCGTTTTAAAGCAGAAAATGACCGCTCAGCTGAAGCTACTGAAATGGGGAGGGTCAGAATTAAACTGCAAAGAGTCGAAACTTGAGAAAATGCGTCTTTCAAAGACGTATTCTGGAGCTGTAAAAAAGCTCATAGGTGTCCAATTTATTTAACGACGCTGACGTAAGACTTTAAGTTCATTCAGCAGGTAGTCAGTTGAGCAGCACTCTATATGAATTAAAGCCATAATAACAAACAAAATACACAGTATTTAACCAAATCTGCGATTAAATTACGTTACAGAATCAGTCACAGTTTAAATACCACAAATATTAAAATATAACAAACGAAAAACACGAAAAACGAACACATGTCACATACTAACAATAATTTATTTTCAACCAAACGAAATGGAACACGAAAATATGCCAAAATAAAAAGAATATGACTTGCGAAGGATTTCATTATAACGTTTCTTTGTCTCATTCTAATAGAGGAGAGGAGAGAACTGCAAGCCGCCCCCTAATCGGCGAACACATTTTTGTTAAATGATTGCCACTAGTTGGGATCGTTTGGACGGAACGGACCAATGGGCGAGCCGAACGAACCCAACTGATGCCAACTAGTCGCAATCATTTGACAAAAATGTGTTCGCCGATTAGGGGGCCGGTCGGCATTAGCCTATCTTTTCTCAAAAATTACGGACGGTTAGCGATCATTAGAAAGAGATGTCTGACACGCTCTGTCTCTTTTCGCCTCATAGTAAAACGTTGGCCGAGATAAGCTGTAATTCGTCGAGTTACCTTTAATGTAATTTAGGTACGAAAAATTTAAGCGCTGATTAATTTACGACTATAAAATGAAATGTGATACTTAGGGTATTGCTAAGAATTACTATTGCTATTGTAAATCGCGCAGGCATTTGATTAATAATACTTTGTTAATGAAATAGAATGTAAATACTTTTGTATGAATATGGAACTGATTTTTGAAAGGTAACCCGGTGGGAATCGGCTTGTATGGACTCTTCGCCACTGGTAGACAGTGTGGTTTGAACGGTCAAAATGTATTTTGACCGTTCAAATCACGCCGTATGTCGTTACATTTAGAAATATGTATTATTAATTCATCCCCGCTTTCCCTAAAGGCCAATTATTGTATTTTGTAACGTTCAAATTCTATTTGTAGTCAAAAATGTAAGGAAATTCGTGCATTTTTTAACAGATTCAGACTAAAGATCAGATTGTGACTGTTCTTAAAATGACGAGAATCATCATCATTTCAGCCGAAAGACGTCCACTGCTGGATATAGGCCTCCCCCAAGGATCTCTGTTATACAATATGTAAAGAAAACCCTGTCCGATCCGTGAAGGTATTGTTAGGTATCGATAACCGATTCTACTGAAGTCTACAAGGCCGGGCTAAACCTTAAAAAAAATCCCCCTAAAAAAATAAATATTATTTTGCAAAAATAGGTAACTTAATACATGTGCAGTAGGCAATCCATGCGTGGGCGATGGGGGGCAGGGCACGCGGCACGCGGTCGCATCGCTAAATAATAATACAGTAAAATGTAGTTGTCACTTTTTTTAAAATTACCTAATTTCGGGGAAGTTGGACTAATTCGCGGGAAAAAAAGATAATTTCAAAATTCACTAGTATTGTTACTATGATGATTATGTAAAATTTCATATGTTATTTGGTCATGCGTTTACCTAACCTTTACTATCCTTACGGGTCGGACAGGGTTTTCTTAACATATTGTATAATTGACCAATATTCTGTTTCATACATAGTTAAACTGAACAATGACTAAGTATATTTTTGCGCGATAAAAATTCCATATTTTGATCACGTTCGCAAGTGCTCTGCCAACATTTGTCTACACAAATAAGACTTAAGCATGCGTCAAGTCAGTTTCATTATTTGACTAGCCGCGCTCCACGGTTTCACCTGCTTACGTACCCGTACAAATATCGGGATAAAAAGTATGTCAACCCCGTTTATAAAACACGGGTGTGCCAAATTTTATGAAAATTGGTTCAACCATTTCAGCGTGAAGACACATAGAGACACATTGACAAACATACAGTCGCAAAGAGTTATCATTGTATTAGCGCATAACTCGATTAACGAGGTAGAAAGGAACTTGTGTGTAATAGGTTATTCAAGACCTTTACTACAACATTAAGGATTATTGCATCGGCTGAAGCCTTACTAACTATACTATGGTATAGTTTTATACAACGTTATTTTTTATTTATGAGAAACCTGAATACAGTTCGTTCAGAATAAGCATCAAGTTCAGCAGCGTTCACTCTTGGTGGTAGGCCATAACATCGGCTGCCGGCAGAAGTTACCACCCACCAGACAAAGTCTTGCCGCCAAGCGATTCGTCGTGTTCCGGCATGATGTCTGGTGAAGCCGTACAGAGGACGGGTCTGAGCAGTTGTGTTGCGATGTGTGGCGGGTACGATGCGCCAAATGTTGTTGTCTCGGGAATTTGGTCGTGGAGAGTCTCCAGATCAATCTCCCTCTAACGCAGCATCGTTTGGTCGTGTTGGTCTTGGGTTTAACATTGCATCACCTCGCTCAACTGCCGTCATCCTTCCTATTCCTTAGTTTTTAAGTGAATAGGCTTAATAAACTAGTGCGCTTTACCATCAACGATTGCATCACTGCTTACCATCAGGCGGGATTGCAGTCAAGCACTAGTTTATAATTATTAAAAAAAAAAAAAACAACTGAATCGATTCCAATCATTTTTACACCATGTTATATTTTTTCCCAAATACATTTAAAAATTGTTGCAGAGTGGTTACCGAACGGTTACGATAGATCATGCGGGTGCGCCACAGCTGACGTCAGAGGTCAACGCACCGCGCTCACCCGCCCGATCGGAGCTTTGACCATATTTTTGTTAGGAAAACCAAGTAGAATAACAAGCTCATAACTTTGTGGTTTTTCATGATATCTTTTTGAAATTTAGTACATAGATTCTTTACTTTAAAATACTGGACACGTGTTTAGGGTTTCCCATAAAAAAAAAAATGTTGTATAATGTAGTAGTCAGGGCGTCCGGCGGCTAGATAGGCAAACACTGTTGTTAAAACATGAATGAGACTGACATAGGATGATGGTGCTTGGTATGAAAAGAGAGGCCTATGTCACTAGTGAGATCAGTCGGACTGTGATGATGAGGCTATTTCAGTTTTAGTCAAGCAGAGAACACATTATGTCCCTTAGCATTTTCTATGCAATTAACTACGCAACCCTAACCTTGACAGCCTCCGTGGCGTAGCGGTAGCGAATGCGGCCGTTGCGCAAGGAAGCGCGGTTTCGATCCCCGCACAGTGCAAATATTTGTATGCATGAATATGAATATGTACACTGGTCTGGTCGTGCCTCGGAGAGCACGTTAAGCCGTTGGTCCCGGTTGCCATATAAACATCTAGTGGCAGTCGTTACGGGTTGTTGGAGCCCTCAAAAGTCTATCAATTTGTCTAACTGCAATGCTTAGATATCGCCTTCGGGTTGTGGAGGTCAGACGGCAGTCGCTTCACGGAAAATATCGAAGTTTAGCCAAAATCCGCAGTTAGACTGTTAAAGCGGACCTCAGAGTCCAAAGCTGAAAAGCTACGGATGCGACTGGGATAAACGCTGAGATGATGATGATGATGAGCATTTTCTAAGCAAATACAGATGTTATACAGTATGTTAACTAACAGAGGGCGTTCCCGTTAACCCGAAATAGTAGAGCATACATACATGCTAAAAAAAATTCCATTCGAAAACAAAATGTTTTAAAATTTTTTCCAATAAGAAAATATTCAATAAAAATTTTAAATTGGCATGTAAAAGAAACACACTGTACACGCGAACATGAAAGACGGCAACGTCGCAATTTATTTATACATGACGACTACTATTTTGATTTAAAACAGGAGGTTTCAAATTTATTTCCAATTAGAATTTTTTTTATTCGGATTTTTTTATGCTTATTCGAGTTTAAGGGAACGCCCTCTGTTATTTAACATACTGTATATGATGACGTCAGCGAAAGGTGGTCCATTTCGTATGTGAAGTTTTGAATTAAAACACAAAGTATAAATATACTCTCCAATATTGACAATAACAATTTAAATAGGCAAACCGACAGTTTCGCCCCGGAGAAGTATCCTGAACCGCGCCTCAATCCGAAGTACCCGTTCAACAATCCTCACTTTCCAAAACAACCCTGTCTACGTGCCGCCATCACAAAATAAAGTCACAGCGCTTGCCCCACTACTACAGAAGTCAAATGAGTAACCCTTATTGAAATGATATCGTCATCCACGACATATAATTGTACATTGATACCACGACGCACCCATAAACATAAAGGCTTTTAAAATAACTTTGACTTTTTACTTGTAGTTCAACAATTCATTAATGCTAAAAATGTACATATTATAGTGCACGCGCCGCGGTACGCCATTGTATTGATGTTTACATTATTACTTCATGGACTTGTAATCGTGACAATAATTTACAGTACACGGTGGGTCCGCGGATGGGTGAAAGCACGACCCGGCTGTCGTTGGTAGATCATTGATAGTCGTTCCGTGAACCAAGAAACCCGTAACTCTGACATTCGTTATAATAAAAGGGGATCATGTTATTAACTATATAATATAGATTGTCACAGATTGTGGAGGTGGCATTCGCTCATGTAAAGTACGTAGAAGCCATTACTAGATGCACTTTAAACTCAATATTTTTTATACAACGTATAACGGAAACTTTATGACAACGTTATTTTTGTTTAAGCGAAACCTGAATATAGTTTGTTCAGAATAAGCAACTGAATCGAATCCAATCATTATTACACCATGTTATATTTTTTCCTAAATACATTTAGAAATTGTTGCAATGTGTATACCGAACGCTCAATTCAGTTTACCATACATCATAGTACTTCAGAATCAGAATCAGAATTTTATTTGTAAAACATAGGTGCATACATGAAGGTCTTACAATTAGATAAATGAGCGCTATGTTTTGCCGTGAAGGCATACAAATACAGAGATCATAAAATCATTAACAACTAAAAAAAATGAATAAAGTACTTAACAGAAATGAAACTATCACAAAAATATTAAATAAAAAAAAAAACATACTATCTTACATTTTCATAGAAATATTTATAAATTTAATATTAAAGGAAACTTACAAGCATGTAAAATATTAAAAAACATCTCTTAAAAAGTCTTCTACAGTATAATAACATTTATTAATTAATAGAGAGTGGAGACTTTTCTTAAATTTTGATTGGGGCAAATTTTTTATGCTGTCAGGTATTTTATTATAAATTTTCGGGGCCATCCCAAAAAATCTTTTTTCTATTAAAGCGGTTCTGCATTTCCTGTTACACAATTTGTTCATATACTGAGAACGCATTGGGGTCTTCTTTACTTCAGATAGTTTTTGAAATAAGTTTAAATTGATCTTAACAAACAAAGCAGTTTCGTAAATGTACATACCTGGCATAGTCAATAGTTTTAATGATTTAAAGTGAGGTTCACATGTTTCGGTAGTTTTCAAGCCACACATAGAACGAATACATCTTTTTTGTGCTTTAAAAAACAGTCTCTCTTTCAGTAGATTGCCCCCAAAAAATAATACCAAACCTCAGAACCGATGCAACTAAACCGTGATACGCTATTAAAAGTGTTTGTGTATTTACTTTTCTCGACAGCTGAAACAGTGCATAAGCCGATTTATTTAATTTAAGACAGATTTCTTCAATATGAGGTTTCCATGTTAGTTTGCTATCAATGGTTATACCTAGAAATTTGGCCTTATCTGTATCATCTATTTGGCACTTATTAAATGTGACATGAACTGGAGGTTTTTCACATCTTTGACGAAAGTGCATTACTCTGGTTTTTTTTAAATTAATTACTAGATTATTTTCAGTCATTTATATCACTTTCGTAATCGACAGCATTATTACATTTTACAATTGCTGTACTGTCATCGGCAAAAAGAACCATATTTTGAGATATGAATATTGGGAGATCATTAATGTATATCAAGAATAGTAGAGGCCCTAATATGCTACCTTGGGGTACCCCGTATTTTATAATTCTTGGTTGAGAAATGTTTATGGTTACCAAATTCCTTTTTTTACATAACTGTGCGATTTCAGTGCATTGAGATCTATTATTCAGATATGACTCCAAAAGTTTTAAAATATTTCCTCGAATTCCATATCCATACAGTTTTTTTAGCAAAATCTTATGATCTACATAGTCAAAAGCTTTTGACATATCGGTATATATAGCACATACCGGAGCTCTTTCATCGACCGATGTCATAATATAAGAAAGGAGGTCAAACAATGCCATATTTATATTTTTATTTTTTCGAAATCCTTTTTGTTCATTGCAAAATAACTTATTTTTTTCAAAATAATTATAGATTGAACTATAAATTACTTTTTCTAAAATTTTTGAAAATATAGGTATTTTGGCAATAGGTCTGTAATTTTTGACATCTGAATTATCATCTCTTTTAAATAAGGGCTTAATGATTACTTTTTTCAGACTATTAGGGAAAACACCATTTGTTATGCATAAATTAATAATGTGCGTTAGTGGTGGTGCTATAACTTCTTTAACATATTTCACCACTTGAGTGCATGCAATAGCTGACGCCAGAGGTCAACGCACCGCGCTCGCCCGTCCGAGCGGAGCTTTGACCATATTTTTTTTGAGGCAACCAAGTAAAATAGCAACCCCATAACTTTGTGTTTTTTCATGATCTTTTTGAAATTTTGTTCATACATAGATTCTTTACTTAAAAATACTGGACACGTGTTTCTTGTTTATAAACAAGAAATAATGTTGTACAAGGCAAGCGCAATGTTTCTTTGGACGATATTGAAGGAGTTTTTAATCCTATCCCTACTTGTTCAGAAGTTATGAGAGAGAACACAGAGTGTGGTAGGCTACTGCGGTTATAGCCGCAAAGCACATATTACGTCAGATATTTATAGCGATATTGGCAAGTAAGGTGACGTTATAAACTGTGGTTATTGACCTACGTAATGCGTGACACGTTTGTTGTTTGGATATAAGAAACTTGACTTCATTAACCCCACGTCTGTACCTTTGTGCGATTAGTAAATAAATAATAAAATCTGGGCCAATTCAGGGAGTTGTTGCGGGTCTCGCTGGTTGTGTATGTAAGTATAAATATTTGTAACTTTTTTTTTTTGTTCAGGTTTGGAAAATCCTCAATGGATGTCCGCCGCCCTGGGGTGGGCGACGGGGTCTGTCAGACTCTTACTGACTAAAACCACCCCGGTGTCTCTTCTATCACGAGCGCGCGTGGGGCCGCGGGAGTCTAAATTCTTCCACGGCCCCACATCCTCGTGCTGGCCCGGTCCTGTCCGGGCCTCGTCTCCTGCACGGAGTAGTGGGGTGTTAAACTACCCCGTGCATCGCCTCAGACTCAGAGGCGCGCGCCGACAATCGCGCGCGCTTCCGCCTCGGGGTCCATCGAATAGTGGGCGGGAAAGTAATCCCTACTAAGTTGTGGGTTAGTTTCGATCCCATTGCGTATCGTGCTAAAGTTTTAAGTTCGATTGAAGTAAAATCAATGTACGAGTGATACATTTCGTCAGATATATTAATAATAATAGAAAAAAAAAACTATAAATAAATTCAATCTTTTTATGATTATATTTAGATGGAATGTAAAAATGGCACAGAAAAAGTTAGCTTAAAAAGTTGAAAGACTTTTTCATTTGACAGGGGTTGCGTTCAAATTGTGATCCAGTTATGGTTAAACCATCTGTCAAAAAGTTAGCACAAACCATTATTAAAATTTTGGTTAGGTTGCGATGTAATTCTGTTTTGGTTGAATTATTTCATCGTGATTGCCTCCCTTGATTTTTGGTTGATGAACATTTTTTATGTTAATAAAAGGTTGGTGCAACCAACAGGCTTCACTTACGCGTTGAAAATATAAAAAAAAAGAAAAACAAATTAAAAAAAAACTTAAAGCAAAAGCTCCACAGAAACAGTAATAATAACAAGGGATTTAAACTGTATTTAGGCAATTGTAACAAAGATGCTATCGCTACTCCGCGCTTACGGCGAATGCGGGGCGCCGCGCGGGGAAGCGGGAGAGGGGTCGCATTCCAGCGAGGTGCACAGTTAACTCGCGCGAGTATTATACATATATTAATATTTGGCAAAATTGTAAACAAATAAGAGTTTATGGAAAAATAAGTTGTAATAAAGTAAGATGTCTCACCGCAGCCGGTGGGCCCCAGCAGCAGCACGTTGCTCTTGTCGAGGCGCAGCTCGTGATGTTGTCGTTCGAGCACCTCCGCGCCACCGGACGGACTGCCGTGGCTTAGGTGGAGCAGATCTGCAAGGATGGACGTAGTCTCGTCAATCAATCAGGTATATAGGAGTAGGATTCCATGGACAACCGTTGCTTTGCTTGTCAAAAAAACATCAACCTAGTAGAATATTTTAAAGCTGCTACAATTAAAAAAAAAACTGTAAAAGATCGCTCTTAGCGATAAGACCGCCCATTGTGTCACCCTTTGTAAAATCTTTATTTCTGTTCTGTAATCTATAATATGGTGTGCATAATAAAGAGTACTCTATTCTATTCTAAGAGAATCCTCTCTTAATCCCTTGCGATCCCCAATCCGCCTGCCGAGCGTGGGGATTATGGCAATACCCCTAATGGAATGAAAAAGTTGGGAGGGACCTTTGTCCAACAGTGAACAGTCTCTACAGTCTGAGAAAAAGAAGAAGATTAAGAGGTCTCGAAATAATTAATTTAATGTTACTTTATATTTTGATTCCTAAGATTACATACAATACAATAGATATACCAATGTATATCTATTTGCTACGAACACATCTATTGGATCATTGGTGTGTAATAATAAAATACCTACTTTTCTAAATTCTATGTTTGATAAGTCAAATATAAGTCACCTTAAAATATTATAATCGACCTTTCTGAACGAACAGGTCGCATTTACTTATGTCTGGTACGTTGATAAAACTGTTCAAACAAATTCAATCTATACTGCGAAATGCGAAAGTAACTCTGTCTGTCTGTCTGTCTGTCTGGCTGTTACGCTTTCCCGCTTATACCTCTCAACCGATTTTGACGAAATTTGACACAGACAATCTTTACATCCTGAGAAAGAACATAGGCTACCTTTTATCCTGGAAAAGTTTGATATTCCCGAGGGAAATCTAAAAAGCGCGATATAACCGAACTACACGCGGGCGAAGCCGCGGGCGGAAAGCTAGTAACAGATAATTGCCTAAAGTTCTTTGATTAGAGCATCGGTAAATACCTTTCAACGTTTCACAAGACAAGACAGGTGACAACAACAATGCTAAGTGTGAAATTATTGACTCATCACTTGTTATTGATTAGTGTCAGATTTACGTTGCTGTTTTTTATGCAAAGGTAGCATTGTGACATATCTAGGTCGATATTGCAAAATGCTTTTGTGTTGTCTATAAACGTAACATTTCAGTGCTAGATTGCTAATAAAAACCAGCAGGTTCTTGGTAGTCACAGATCGGTACAGATAAAATAGTTTTTTTCCGGGGTGGAAAATCCTCATGAATGTCCGCCGCCCTAGGGTGGGCCGTGGGCGGCGGGGTCTGTCAGATTCTTACTGACTAAAAACAACCCCGGTGTTCCATCTCACACATACACCGGGGGTTGCGAGAACGTACATTGCTTCCGCAGCCCCCGATTGGTGCTGGCCCCTCACAGTAGTTTGGGTAAGGGGGGAGGTGTATGACTCCCCCCGTGACATCTAAGAGTTCTACACTATCTTATGCGCCCACACACGAAGAAATATTTAACTATTCCATTCAAAGATCATCCTGTAGACATCAGCTCCGAGAGTCGGGCTTGAAAACCCGCATTATTACGCAAGCATCCTATGTTTGTATACCTACCTACTATATGTTTCGGGTGACACTACACACTCAATTGATTGTACCACCCGGCGTGTATCGAATCATGGCGATCGGACTCACAAATAGCATTACTAATGTTCACTTGTTGGGGACATAGGCCATCTCCCGTCTCGAGAGTGAGAGTGCTATTATCTACCACTTGTGTAGTATCCCCGAACTCAAATAACCACTCTGATTCCAACTCGTTTCAGACATGACAACATTGATAACTAAACTTGCTGCCTAAATACTTTCCCAAAACCAAATTGAATCATCACGAACGAAATCAAAGAAGTGAAAATCGTAACGAGAAGCTTAGTCCTAAGAAATAATCTGTCATAAGGTCACGCGCCCACCGTGGCGGAGTGATTACTTTGTTCGGGCATTCGTCACACTTTCACGTTGTTGACAATAGTTTTCAGTAAAAAGGCATCTGCGCTTGCGACGCGCTTTTACGCTGATCTAGTCTAATGACAATGAGGTTTCGCTTTCGACGTTTAAATATTTAAATGAACTACTAGCGTCATTTCTGTAAGTTAGTACATATATAAAATCTCAACTTATTTGCCGTAAATTATGTTGAGCAGTGAAACTTGCAATCATAAAAATAAACTTGATAGTTTAAGATTTTATTGAGTAAATATAAATAAATCGAATGGTATATTTTATGTCTATTCCGTTAATAGCAATACTGTGGAATATGAATAAATTAAAACATGCATTCAAACTGCACAATTTGTTTAAACGTAGTGTTATGTAGATATGTGCTAATACCTTATATTTGGACTGAATACCTTAGATGGATGGATGAAAGGAACGCGCTTTGATCGAGACTAGTCATATGTACATTGTACAATCAGTCAAAAAATCTTTGGCGATTAAATGACGTAGACAGAGAGACGCTATTGGTAAACATTCGTAAAACGGTTTTGTGTACCTACCTAATCTATACTAATATATAAAGCTGAAGAGTTTGTTTGTTTGTTTGTGCGCGCTAATCTCAGGAACTACTGGTCCGATTTGAAAAAATCTTTTTGTGTTGGATAGCCCATTAATCCAGGAAGGCTTTAGGCTATACATATAACATCACACTGTGACCAATAGGAGCGGAGCATAACTAAACCACGCGAACGAAGTCGTCGGCGGCCGCTAGTGTATTGATAAAGAAAAACGAATCTGCTGGATACGAGGAGAAGCACAGTCCTGTTGATGACGTATTACTGCTTTTTTTGTTCTGGATAGGAAATCATCGAATTACCTCTCCCGCTCTGGGCGGAGCGAAAGGGCGTGTCAGACTTTTACTGACTAAAACACACCCGCGTGTTTCCTCACTTGCCTGTGCGCCAGGAACATGGTTTCTTATGACGCTATTACTGCTGAAATGTTGATGAGTTTCAATTATGGGCACGCGCCCAAAGACTGTACTGGATACTCACCTCTGTGTGTGTGGTGTAGCGGATGGTGCGCGTCCGTGGGGGCGCCGCTGGTGACGTTGTTGTAGATACGTTTGTAGTGGTTGTACACGGCCACCGAAAGTACCTTCTTGGCGTATTCTTGTCCCACGACGTGCTTATTCAGGTATTCGAAGATTTTCTTAGGAGGAGGCGGAGGTTTCCTGGTAAGGAGAGAAAATATAACGTTAGAACACACGCTTTGCTTACAACGCGTAGTGGAAGTCCGAGAATAGTGTGTTAAAAATAGTACCTATTATTAAAATCGGCCTAGAGCGAGATACAAAAAAGCAGTTTTTTTTTGTTACAGCGACAACAGAAACGAACTGTTCAGCTATCACGGTTCACAAGATACAGCCTGGTTACAGACAGACAGGAAGTGGAGTGTTAGTAATAGGGTACCGTTTTTACTCATTGGGTACGGAAACCTGATAAAACTAGCGACCCACTACTTCCGCCTACGTCTAGATTTCGTTATCTGAAACTATGCGTACTAATAAAAACGCCTAAGAGTTTGTTTGAACACGCTAATCTCTGATACTACCGGCCCAATTCTTGGGGAAGGGTAGAATCTAATGAACTTCAAACTATGACTCATAGGAGAGAAAACAAAAAAAAGAAGCCAGAATGCTAAGCGAAAACGAAGTATGAGGTGCGACGGAGTGGGAAGAAATGGCAGCCAGAAACTTTCTGTAATAAAGTCTCTAAATGATGGCGAAAACCTTATCGAAAATACATTGCGTTACGTGCTAGACGATACTTCTTAAAAGCAACATAAAAGTTAAGCGATGAAGTACCTCATACAATCCTACAAATAGTAAAAATTTAAACAATAATTTAGATATCATTGTCACGACCTTTTCGTTATCAGATCGCGAAATAATTGTTGTACAGCTAAGTACATGTATTAGGTCAACGATTACATAGGTAAGTTATGGATTGCCTACTGAGTCTATTAAACTTTTAAACAGTTCCTAAATTATATACTAATGGTGGGAAACTTGGAACAGTCATCCTTTTAGAGTGGCTAGTTGTGGATGAAGATCAGACTATATAGGTAGTGACATATTCAGAGCGTTAAACTTCTGTCTACTGTGGTTAAACTGCTTATGACATTATTATGATAGACGATACCTGCGAGTTTATTTTTTTGGAACTTCACGTTGACTCATAACTTAAATACATAGGACAATACCTAATATACATTTACGACACATTCACCAAAAATGCAAAAAATAAAAGTTATTGAAAAAATACACAATGAAGTTTACTTTACAATGAAACTTCAAAATATATGTAACTTTTTTAATAGTGCTAGTCATTCGAAAATCCACTTAATTGTATATCCATACTAGTCCATACTAATATTATAAATGCGAAAGTAACTCTGTCTGTCTGTGTGTCTGTTACGCTTTCCCGCTTAAACCTCTCAGCCGATTTTGATGAAATTTGCTACAGACAAACTTTAGACCCTGAGAAAGAACATTCATCATCAACAACCTTTTTATCGTCCCACTGCTGGGCACAGGTCTCCTCTCATACAGAGAAGGATTGAGCGTAATCACCACGCTTGCTTAATGCGGGTTGGCGATTTCAGACTTAAAGTCCAGGTTTCCTCAAGATGTTTTCCTTCACCTTCAGGCATTGGTATCCAAGATATACTTAGAAAGTATATATAACTTTAGAAAAGTTACATTGGTACTTGCCTGACCTGGAATCGAACCCGCGCACTCATACTTGAGAGGCTGGTGTTTTAACCACTAGGCCACCACGACTCGAAAGAAGATATAGGCTACCTTTTATCCCGGAAAAAATTAATGTTCCCGAGGGAAATCTAAAAAGCGCGATATAGCCGAACTCCACGCGGGCGAAGCCGCGGGCGGAAATCTAGTATGTATATAAAGTTGATAATTATTTAACTTGCAATAGGGTAGGTTTGTGCCACACTGCGTAGTTTTAATATTTCGCATATTAAAACTACGCAGTGTGGCACAAGAAGATTACAATAGAATTAGAAATAATGAAAAATTATATGGCCGAACTTTATAAACCATCTAGAACACACAGCACCACAACAAAACGATGACTTACGGCTGGTTAGTCATAACCACAAACAAAAAAAAAACCCCAGATACATTTTTACGGGTCCAGTGACGAGGACACCGGGCCCTACTTTTACGAGGGACAGTGAAAGTTTAATCCTCTTAACATGTCACACGAGTATCCGCCAACAGCCAAGGTCTCATTTTACGTCCTTCTTTAAGGCAAAGAACTTTGAAAACGAAAAGACTCAGAAATCATGTAAGAATTTGTTGACCACATCACAGTAAACAATGACAGCCTACGTGAGCTTGTTTTCGATGATCTTAGGTTAACATTCAGAGTGATTTTGACATAATCTATACTAATATATAAAGCTGGAAATTTGTTTGTTTGAACGCGCTAATCTCAGGAACTACTGGACCGATTTGAAAAATCTTTTTGCGTTGGATAGCCCCTTAATCCAGGAAGGCTTTAGGCTATATAACATCACGCTGCGATAAATAGGAGCGGAGCATAACTAAACTACGCGAACGAAGTTGCTAGCGGTCGCTACCGTCTAGATATCTTCCGACAGACCATATTCGCTACACCACACTACGCTCCAAATCACAGATTTATTGAAGATGCTCAAAAAGCAGCAAAGCTGAAGTGGGATTGGGCTAGTCACGTCTGCCATAGGCCCCATAAGCTGTGAGCTAAAATATGTAATCACCACGTGGAGCCCTGACACAGTAAAAAGGCGTCGCAGCAGACGCATTAAAAGATGGCAAGACAAGCTGGGGTCATGAATGCAGGCCATTGGTACAAGCATCCACATATTATACTTATGGACATGCCACAGAGATGAAAATTGTGGCACTCTGAAAGAAAGAGGTAACGAAGTTTCGTTTATCTTTATCTCTCTCAAAATCATCAATCATCTATTAGGAAAGAGATAGTGCTAGACCGAAAGCATAGACCATCTCTCTCACTCTTTTCAAACCAAAAAAAATACTGCAGAATATACGCGTACGGCATGTTTGTTAGTATGTCTATGGGTACAAGTACCATAAATATATCACGAATATGAATATTACCATTAGGAACAATGTCATGAGGTCGATGGCTTCAAATGAAAAGATTTATTTGAGTGAAAAATTGCTGTGAATTGACTGTGACATTGAATCTACGCTGAAGGTAACAGCAGAAAAACAAATTTATTTAAAGCTTTTGAGAAAATTGTTTTTTGTTGCATATTTCACACGGCGGCGATTTTCTGTAATGCATTGTGCATTTACCGTAGTAATTGTTAGGAACTACTAAATAATGTGATTGTTTAAGTATATTAAAATATGGGTAGGTTATTTTTATTCGACTACCAGTTATCGTTAAACAATTTTTTTTTCTTTATCAATCAATACATAGTATAAAACAAAGTCGCTTTCGCTGTATGTCCGTATGTATGCTTAGATCTTTAAAACTACGCAACGGATTTTGACGCGGTTTTTTTTTAATAGATAGAGGGATTCTTAAGGAAGGTTTGTATGTATAATAAATGCATAATATAGTAGAGAAACACTGAGACATCTAAAAAGCGCGATAAAACCGAACTCCACGCGGGCGAAGCCGCGGGCGGAAAGCTAGTAAATTATAAACTAGCGCTTGACCGCAATCCCGGCTGATGGTAAGTAGTGACGCAATCGTTGATGGTAAAGCGCACTAGTTTATTAAGAGCCTATTCACTCTAGAGTGAATAGGCTCTTAATAAACTAGTGCGCTTATAAACTAGGCTAGCCTTGAAGACACTCAAATTGTAGTCCGATGGAAACACCGCCGCTGGCAAATTGTTCCAGTCCCGCGATGGTACGCGGTATAAAGGAGGAGGCGAAACGCTTCGTCCGGATCGTAGTGGTGTTAACAACGTAAGGCTGGAAACTAGCCGTACGACGGGTCGTCCGATGGTGGAACAGAGCTGGGGAATTAAATCATGCAATTCCCTCGCACACTCCCCAAAATGCATCTTATAGAGTACCGAAAGGCTGGCTACTCTACGCCTATGCTCTAGGCTTTGGAGACCATCTCGAGTTAAATCAGGGTCACCAATCAGCCTCTTCGCACGCCTATCCACTGAATCCAAAGTGGCCAGGTGACACTTAGCAGCACCAGCCCAAATGTGGCTGCAGTACTCCACACACGAACGGACCGGTGCTTTGTACAACATTAGAAGCTGCCTTGGTGTGAAGTACTGCCGGACTTGGCGTTATCGCAAAGGTCTGGTCATAATCAAATGTAATGTACCTAATCACCTCAAGCAGTTTGACTAACCTTTAAAACAGACCGTGATCCAAATTTAGCTAAATAACTCTCAAACAAAATCAGAGTGAAACGGGGGAAAATGGGACAAGTACGACATTAGTCCAGTCGTAGTAGTTACCTACAATCGGTTGAGATTTACATTTTTTTTTCAAAAACTCGAGAGCAAAGAACTTTATAGTAAAACATACGGCGGAAATCGGTTTCGAAAACCTTCGTAACGATGAGTCAAAATATGTAAGTTCAATGAACCTATCTATCTGTTTCAGAGTTATGTAATAGGGTTGTTAAATCGTTTTCTTTTTTTCAAAATCGGAAAAATTCGGGTCACATCTTTTATAGGGTTTAGTCATCTTGTGTGGCAAATAAATAGAGTGCCTATTATGTGGATTGCTTTTCTGCCTTTATTTACTCTGATATAAAAACCTAGATGTATGAAATTTCAGTCTCAGACCCAGCAGACTCAGAGACTGCGCCTATTTCTTTTTCTTTTATCCGGCTTCTAAGAGTCTTATCGTAATTTTTAGCAGTCATTAACCTTTGTCAATACTTGAGCAATTGAATGCAAAACAAATTGAACTATCCTTGCCTCAATGTCAGCCCCGAACTTTCCGGTACTCATATTATGGGCTTTGAACCTAAATAAAAAAAAAAAACTATGTAAAATACTAGGAGTTTCTTCTGTATCGTAGGTTCGTTTATAAACATATAAACTCACCTAAACAAACATCCAGATCTGCAACAACTACTTGCAGGCCATACAAAATATTTGTCCCGTGCGGGAATCGAACCTACGACACGCAACCCAGCTGTCGATAGCTCAGTCACTGTGCCAACCGTGTCGTCAAATTATGTACATATTCATATTATTTTATTTGCATTCCACAATGTTTATCAGAGCCGTTGTAGACCTAGTCAGAGTACAATAAAAAGTACTGTTTCATACAATTAAAAATCGAACACAGAATATATCAACTAGTTAGGCTTTTGACGCATTTCAAGTCTAATTGACAGCTGTGTCTGACTCTTCCATATTCAGCAACCCTAGTACAAAAGACTTCCGATGTAAAAGAAAGACAGATGAGTTTATTGCTTGGTCATTGTTGCCGTATGACAACGCATACATAATTCATGATATTTCACACGTCTATGTGTGTTCTGGCCATTTTTATGTTCGTTATTTGTAGCTAGCCAATTGTTCGACGACAGTTTGTCTAGCTTTGACCTGGATGCTATCAATGTAGATGGGTTTATATGTGTTAGAAGGATTTACTGAACTTTTAGCGTGAAAGAATTCAAATTCATCCTTACAAATTTTCACATTTTTGTTTGGGCATTTTATTTCTGATTGTTTTTAATTATTCTTGGATGCATTAAATGTTTAAATGATAACTAACAGAACTTTATATTTATTGAACGATTATTTTTTAAGCGAATTATTTGCAAACTTATGTATAATGATGTAATCACAAATCAAGATTTTGCCAATCGTTGCTTGTACCTAAAAGATGTTTTGGTAAACTGACATGAACTTTTTGCCATCAACGACTTTACTTTTACAGTAAGTACTATATCGAAAATTCGAAACCCAGTTAGATTACGGATAGTTAATTTAACTTTACGTCTCTTTATAAGCACATTCAAAACAGAAAATAAAGTTAGTTAGATGGTTATTTAGCTTATTCTTTGACAAAACACGGCTGCACCACAAGCAGTCACGATTCTGAATCATTTAGGACGTGTTCTATGGTGGACATGGTGGTGTTGCAATATTTCTAAACGTATTAGCTATCTTATCTTGAGAAAGGCATAGGAGGTAATTTACCTTATGAACGATATTTATACATACTAGCTTTTGCCAGCGGCTTTGGATCCGATCAGTAACTTAACTGTGTCAAAAACACAGAATTATAATCTGAATCAATTTGAAAGATTTCGCTAATCCAGCGCTTCATATTATTATTAGCCTCTATTATTATGTTTAACAATTTGTCTGCTCAACAGTGTAAATGAAGCAATCAATATTGTTGTATTGTCAAAACGAAAGCGTACCCTAGTGATGAATACACAATTACTCGGCTGGTTCGGAATCATCTCTCCTAAATGTCTTTTAAGTCGTTCATGACCCGTGAGCGCTTGAGTCAAATTTCACCGAAATCTGTTCAGCCGTTAAGGCGTGAAAAAGTACACACACAGCCAGAGTTTTACTTTCCCATTTACTTTATTATCCATAATTCCATACTAAAAACAAAGCTGAACAGTTTGTTCCTTTGAATGCGATAAAATCTGGAAGTGCCAGCCCGATTTGACAAAAATCTTTTCACATTGGACAGCCCAATTATTGAGGAAGATCATAGCCATTTAACATCACATTACAAGGAAATAAAACAGAAAGAACTCTAAGCAGGAGCGAAGGTATATCACGACCAAGCGATGATACAATTTAATATTAATAATTTTATCACCGGCGTTTCATCATTACAACTTCCCGGTTTCGTCTACAACTATCACGATTAAATAATACTCATATGTAAAAAAAAATATTTACAATTGTTAATTAACTTCCTTATAATACCGCAAACAGTATCAGTAATTCCAACAGAGCTTTTACTATCATAATCAGTTCACAAACCAACTCTGCGAATCAGTAGGGTAATTGCGTATCACGGTAAAAATGGGAATGAGTTTCATTTTGACAGTTCAACAACACGCATTGCATTATTTACGTTGTTGAGCATACACGTGTTTCTAACATATGAAGCAATGGATTAGGAATATGCTTCACAATTATTCCAATGGGGATAGTTTATTTTTTTTTAAATGAGTTAATATGAAATCCATTTCGAGGAATAGGGTTACTCATGACTATTGAGCGTTTAAAAAAGTAAAATATTCACGGATTATTGTTATTTACCGCTTCAAGTAAATAACCTTAATTTGACCTCTAATTACGTCATCATTTGGCTCTAAAGGGACAATTCCTTTGCCATCAAATATACACACGCTCACACACACTCGTTTACAACTGTCAAAAGTGTCAAGATACATAAACAAACATAACCACAAATTCTTCAAACATTCGATTATTTTATTATACTTAGCGTCTAGCGAAATTACCAGCAAATAACGATGGAATATAGGAAGTGCTTCGTTCCAACCTGTAAAAATGACTCAAAAAATAGTCCAGATAAAATGACAGATTGACTATTGAAGTATTGACATTATTTTGTCAGATTTGTCTAACGTCAAAGAAATTCTTTTAGGTAAAAGGGCAAAGACACGTAAATATTCAGCCAATGATGACGTAATCGTAACGAAGTTACTCCTAATTTTAAATAATTAATAAAAATAGAATGACTACATGAAATAAAAAAAAATATTCAAATTAGTTTCTTAGAATGCTCTATATTATCGAAATCTTAAATAAAAAATGAGGGTCGAAAAAATTGGTCAATGCCCATTGATGATAGTAATAGTATATTATACGCAATTACGCTGTAGTTTTACGCAATTGCGGTGTACTTTTTGAAGCGAGCTGTAATTGAGTCATGTGAGTAACTATTGCTATTTGCTAGCGATTGTCACCATTGAAAGCTCACAAGCGGTATTTTGTTCTAAGTGACTCCCCGCACATTGGGACCCAAATCGGCGGCGCGTACTGTTCCACCGCCCCTCTTCTCAACCCTACCTCGAGGAGGCCGCACTGGCGGGTGCATCAGTCGGGGGTTGTGGTAGGATCGTACATTCCACGACCCCGGTATAGGGTAGGCGTGGGATGGAATACCGAGATGGTTTTTAGTCAGTAAGTATCTGACACTCATGAGACATCCATGACGATTTTCCACGCCAGGAGAAAAGGAAAAAGGTGGATAACGTTTCTCTGCTTAATGGAAACGATTTCCTTATTAACAAAGTAAATTAAATTTAAGTTCAATGCATCTTTTTGTTTCTATTTCATTAAGAAAAGGACAGAAGATAAAATGTCAGTTTAGACCTGTCAAATTAGTGCGCTCCTGACGTAAACTGGCGTATTTTTAGTCGCCGTCTTTATAATCGCGTCTAAACTGTCTATGGAGTATCTTAATTTGACAGGATTTCCTCGGTGGTAGGCCATAACATCGGCTGCCGGCGGAAGTTACCACCCACCAGACAAAGTCATGCCGCCAAGCGATTCGTCGTGTTCCGGCATGATGTCTGGTGAAGCTGTACGGAGGACGGGTCTGAGCAGTTGTGTTACGATGTGTGGCGGGTACGATGCGCCAAATGTTGTTGTCTCGGGAATTTGGTCGTGGGGAGTCTCCAGATCAATCTCCCTCTAGCGCAGCATCGTTTGGTCGTGTTGGTCTTGGGTTTAACGTTGCATCACCTCGCTCAACTGCCGTTATCCTTCCTATTCCTAAGTTTTTTAAGTGAATAGGCTTAATAAACTAGTGCGCTTTACACTCAACGATTGCATCACTGCTTACCATCAGGCGGGATTGCAGTCAAGCACTAGTTTATAATTATTAAAAAAAAAAAAAAAATTAAACTAAAATATAATCTTCTATCCTTTTCTTAACGAAGTGGAAAGAAAAAGATGCACTTAACTTAAAATAAAATTACAACCATAGAAGGATTGTTACGATATTCAGCTGCATCTGGTGGTTATTGACTGGTTCTGGTTGGTTGGTCCAATCTAAACTGAATATCAGTCCCAACATTGGTGGAAACTGACTAAACCGACGATGACGATTCACTTAACATAACTTTTCACATTGAAAATACAACGGAACACATGATTTGTAACTCAAAAAGGTATTAAATAAATATGCTTCGCTCACCTGTAGAAGCCAGACTTATTATCGGCATTGTCTTTAATGCTCTTCTTAGTGTCAACTTCACTGAGGACCACGAAGAAGTGGTGGCACTTATCACACTTGACGAACCGTGTGGAGCTGACGAACGTCTCCACATGGGTGCAGGGGTCCCCGCACTTGGGACACGTGAGGACGCCATTGTTGCCCGAGCCCGACTTCTTGCCGCCTGATTTTGAGCCTGAGGAATTACAGAGAAGTATAATAGGTGAAAAACGCATTATTATAATTTGCCATTACATACAACGTTATTTTTTGTTTATGCAAAACCTGAATAGTTACGAGTCAGAATAAGTAACTGAATCGATTGCAATCATTTTTACACCATGTTATATTTTTTCCAATTTAGAAATTGTTGCAGAGTGGTTACCGAGCGGTCACGATAGATCATAATAATTGCGCGCGCGCCACAGCTGACGCCAACGTACCGCGCTTGCCCGCCCGAGCGGAGCTTTAACCATATTTTTGTTGGGTAAACCAAGTAGAATAGCAAGCTCATAACTTTGTGGTTTTCATTATATATTTTTGAAAGTTTGTACATAGATAATTAGTTTGTACATAGACACGTATACAAAGCCACTCAACGGTAGTACATAAGACACTCAACAGGTTAAAAAATACTGGACACGTGTTTCGAGTTTCTCATAAACAAAAAAAAAAAAAAACATTGTACAATGTGGTGTTCACTATAATCACTTATAGGGGTTTAAGATTTGAAGTAAAACCACCGAATTATCAGTAAGTACACACAGCTTAAGGGGCACGTCTAGTCGCCACTCGGGATAGAGCGGGAATGTCTTGAGGTGCTACATTAAGCTGTGTGCCATATTTAATTGCAAGATATTTTATTTGCTTAAAACATGGTATACAAGGTGATATAAAAAATATTTGATAGAGCATGTTTTGCTTAGTACTTAAAGCATGCACATCTGTATAAATGCAATAGATGTCGCAGTCTACTAATTCAATTAGCTGTTTAGTCAGCCAGCCTTGCTCTTTCGGTTTGCACGAGGTTGATCACAATTCTAACCCAAGACACAATATAGCTTATTTATGTACCTACTGTGACTAATTCGCCTCATGCCTATTTGGTTATATCCTAAACTACAGTTTATTGAAATACATTCAGGCCGTTAGCAGAACGGCCGCCGTTTAGTTAAAAGACTAGGCGGCTAACTAAACACCTTTTTAAAGTAGTTAGTTGCAATATAAGGTACTGTTATGTATAATGTGAACAGGTAGGGCAAGTTACAAGTGAGAAGTCGTGGATTTACAGCAGTTCTGGCGAAAGTTGAGATTTCCATGTGAGAACGAGTGAACCGATACCTACACCGATCGTACAGATTAAATAATTGTACTACGATAAGTATAGTGTAGCTTTCGCGAGAATACTACCTGGGGACTAGTTCCAAGTCTTTACTAGGAAAATTCTGAGAGCATAAAGAGATAAACAAGTTGCATAAACTTAACTATACCCCAGAACAAGGAAAAACGAACATAATATATGTAAATATAATTAAAATTTTAAGAATATTGTATAAATAATCATTAAATGACAATGAACTATAAGATTACCCTGTATAAATAATTTTGCGTGGAATCGCCTTACCATCTAACGAGATGGCCACTGCGCGTATTGCTCGGAACCGATTTCCGCCAATTACAGCATGATAACAACCTTCAGAAAGATAAGTAATCCATGCAGGCTTCCTTTCATTATACTAAGACTAAATTAATTTAAGTGACCTTAGCCGGTCCAAAAAACATTCAACAGAGGCCATTGTATTTATTGCTTTAGAAGCAAGAGGACCTAAACAGCGTCTAGGTCACTGCAGTGAATATTTGCAACGGAACTGTGATCGCTGAACCATAGTATAAAGAGGGACAGAGTAGGTTATCTTCATACAAACGGACCACGCGCGGCTTGTATGTGTGCGCCATAGTATCTATGCGTCGCACGCACACCTAAACAAATTATTAGTGCTATCAGTGCGCTATTCGCGGCTAGCACAGGACGAGGTTCGCGCGTCACTTGTTATTTTAAAAAAAACACATGGATCGTCACGAGGATTGCGAACAATAGCAAGTTTGCAATTTAAGTGCAGAATCTAGGTATCTTCACTACAAAAATATTCTAGAAACCAAATTTTATTAGTGGTTCCACCTGACGACTTTGTAGAAAATGTTAAGAGGATGGAGCAGTTGTTCCAAAAAGTATTAAAAAATGATCACATAAACTGCAAAGTTGGTATGTCTATTTATAAACAAATAAAATATTTACATTTTTCACCGCCCTGCCCATGCTTTCCGAAATTATATTTGCAAAAGTTATTTATAAGGATACGGACTTAATACACATTAAAGTTTTAATAACAAGGCGTTTAGTTATAGTCGAAACCGAAGAAAGTATTTTTCAGTAGCTGATTTGTAATTTGCAATTTTGTAATAAATGTGTGATTCAATAGATATGTTTGTATTATTTATATTTGTATTAAGTAAAAATAAAAATAAATATGTCCTTTATCTGTACAAAACTACTATTAAATTACTAAAAATACAAAAAACTGATTAGTATATGCTGAGTAGGTAGTGTGTGCTCTTAGGTCCGTATTCCAGAAGGAAACTCAAGCATTGATCTCTGCTTAAGCATTACTTAAAACTAGTTTCAACCAATCAAATGGCTTGAAAGGAGACTTATGTAGATCTTGAGTTTTGAGTGACGTTCTGTAATACGCACCTTAGTCTATAAATATTTGTTAGCGGTTTGGGCGACAATCGAATCCGTCGAAGCGCGGACAGTCGTCAACGTTCCGACCTTTGCCAATTTATAGACATTGAATTAAAATTTTGTTAAACGTGACAACCCTAAGATAGTAGGCAATTAAATCGGGGATTGGATCGGAGATAACCTACTTCCCTCTCTTTATACTATCGCTGAACTGTCATGTTGTTATTGTGCAATGATAAAATCAATAACTCTTTGATAAACGAGCTTCGCTAAAGTAAAACCTAACGCACGTGAAAAAATGCATATAACCATGACTTTTTAATCGTCTTACAAAGATGTTTCACTGACTGTATCCGACATAATACACAACCAGCCGCGATTATTTGTTTTCTACCTTTAATTAAGATAATAGGTACAGCGAAAAATAAATAATACATCAGAAATACGAAACATCCTGTTAATAATGTTTACGTATCAAACGGACAAAATACCGCAAGTCTATTGGTCAATTCATCTCATTCATCATTTTCTGAGACAAAATAACGTAAGCCAATCTAGCATAGTCCACGTGGACTGTCATCCAATAAGAATGTCGGACGTTATCCTTTAATTAACAAGTGTGGCGCGCGCGACATGTGGTGTCACTTTCACTTAAAAAAATAGGTGGGCTCAGTTTGCGTTCTAATCCCGCAAACGACACATAGCGCGCGGGCGACCGGGAATCACGCGTTATTCGCGACGCTAGACGAGAGTAGAGTACGTAGTGCAACAACTAGTGAATAGGTTACCTACTTACTTAATTATGGGGGATAGAAACTATCAGTACTCGAATATCGAGTGGCTAGAAATGGTGCGCCTGTACGCAATAAGTGGTGACAATTTACGGGAAGCAAGAAGAATGTACGCTGCGCCTAATCACCTCGAATTGTTACGCAACCGAGGAGTGATCAACCCGCAAGTGCCAGGACTGCAAACCATTTTAGCAGCAACACAACGGCTGATAGATCACGGCCAGTTTCGCACCCCATCGCACGCGCAAGCGCGGGGCCGCACACGTTACTCACCTGTTCTCGAACTTCTCGAAGAGAATGTCTTGGATTATTTCGAGCAACACCCGCGACGAAGTACTAGAGTGGCTGCCAGACATTTCGGAGTCAGCCAGTACTATGTTTGGAAAGTGTTACATGCGGAAGGATTGCACCCGTATCACTACCGACGAGTACAAGCCTTATACGGGACTGATCATGAATCCAGAATAGTATTCTGTCGCTGGCTTAGGGAACATCCTAACAACAATATTCTCTGGACGGATGAGTCCACGTTCACTCGAGTTGGGATGTTCAATATCCATAACGAGCACTGGTGGTCAATAAACAACCCACATCTAATCCGAGAACATTCCCACCAAATCCGATTTAGTGTGAATGTGTGGGCTGGGATTATTAACGACAAAATAATTGGCCCTATTTTTATTCAGGGTAACCTCAGCGGTGGAACGTACCTAGATATGATACAGAACGCAGTTCCCGAGTTACTGGAAGATGTACCTGTCAGCTGCTTAAGAAATCTGTACTACCAACACGATGGTTGTCCCGCTCATTATTATCGTTCAGTGCGAGAGTACCTAAACCGCGAGTTTGGTGACAGGTGGATCGGGCGAGGTGGTCCCGTGGCTTGGCCAGCTCGCAGCCCGGACTTGACACCATTAGACTTTTTTTGTGGTCTGAAGTAAAGAGACTAGTGTACACCGAAGAAGCACGCAGTGTCGAACAATTAAAACAGCAAATAATTGCTGCTTTTGATACAGTGAAACAAGACAGAGTGACTTTAATCAAATTAAAAGACAATATTCAAAAACGTGCCTCTTTGTGCATCGAACAAAGTGGTAGACAATTTGAACAGTTGCTGCAATACAGGTAAAGACTGCTTATCCACGTAATATGCACATGTAAATAAAAAGTGATCATTTTTAAATGCGAAATTAGTACCTAATTAGTGTAAATAATTCAGTTGATTCCATTCTTTAAATACGCCAGAAACTCAGGTGCGTGGCAATGTACTCGTTCTAGCAAACAGTAACAAACTGGGTGCAATTTGCAAAGCATTGAGTTATAATGTACTAGGTAGGTACGTACGGAGTGTATTATAACTCAATGGTACGAAGTTGCGAACATTTTTAAAATGTTTGTTAAAATTGCTACCTGCCTTTGTGCGCGAACACAAGTCATATCATATCTGTAGACTCGCGTCGACGTGTAGGTTTGACACATACAACACATTATTTGTTTGCGAACAAGATTTGCATGAACAATTTTGGTGAAATTTCGCCTAAATTACAACGACAAATTGATTGAAGTTATTGAAATCGGCCGTATGTTTCTTACCTAAAGCTACCTTGTAAACATACACACTACCTCGAAAACAGGTACATAAGAAACTCTGGTCAATCAAATTCCCATTTCGGGCGCGCAAACATGTACAAACAGGTTTGCGCCGCGCGCCGGTCGACTCGAGAGGCCGGCCGGCTCATGTTCATACACCCTTCACCCCGCCCGCGCCTTTCAACTATCAGTCGCTTGATACTTATCCCCTCATTCATAAACGCTGTTTAAAGTTAACTAGTGATTAGCGATTCTTTAACCATACGTTTTTGACCTTTTAACGACACTTAACTTTAATTATCCTTTATGAATGAACACCACAGAGTTTAAGGGGTTTATTTATAAACGATGATTAAAGCTAATTGACGTGCAAACGTATGAACTTTGAGTTTAAGGACCTTTCAAAAGCAAAAGTCATTTACTCACAATGGCCTAAGAATCAAGCACTTTTTAAACGTTGAAAATACATTAGACAGACCCCCAAAATGACCGCCCTTCATCACTTCCTAGCGCTTTTGCTGGGGAGAAGAAGTAGGGCAATAAACTCCGCAGCAGCAGAGCTGTGTGATGGACACCGCATTGCCAAAATAAGTAAGTTATGGCTGCACGTTGTTATACTTCACAGAAGACAAACTAGCCAGTAAATCAGTTGAAATACCACACACCAGTGCTGAGGTTGTAGCAGCAATGGACTAACAGAATCGCCTTCAATTACATTATGATGGTCTAGTCAAGCTATTGGACCGGGCAACCTGGTTGAAGGTAATTCTGGAACAGTTTCTTATAAATTATACTAGCATATTATCGCCCCACTGCATAGACGGATTGGCTATTTGAGACTTACTTGTCCAGGTTCCATTTTTTTTTGCTTTCTTACAATGTCAGTGATGCTCTGGCTCATAAGGAGTACGAGCTGGCAGTGTTCTCACCTGCAGCAGCAGTTTCTTTAGGTGGGTGTGGATGCGGCGGTCCGGGTGGCTGCTCCGTGGGGCTCTTGCACATCACCGCGCAGGTGCTGAGCCCACGCGTGGGGCACGTCCGTCGAAGAGCGCGACATTGCGGTACACCTGTAGACAATGAAACATATATTATAAGTATGTTATTATCTGCCTAACCTTATCCCAAATATGTTGAGGTCGGCTCCCAATCTAACCGGATGTAGCTGAATACCAGTATTTTATATGGACTGCTTATCTGACCTCCACAACCCAATGAGTGGGCCATGTGATACTCTTAGATAAGACTCTTTGTCAGATCTTCTGACTTCTGACGGCCCGTACCGAGGGACTTAGGCACGGAAGTATCTTAGTTTGTTATGATGGTCACCTATGTAACCGCAACAAGCATAGCTTAACCTGACCCTTCGACCTGTGCGGGTCTTATCACTTATCCCCTCTTCATCTTACAGGACCTAGTGTCAATATGAAGAAGGAATTATTTCCAAACTACCTTTAGTTTGGGACATGTGGCATCCCTGGCTTCCCATTAACGGCATGTCTTAAAATATCTGTGTTTATTTTTTACATAGATACTTGACGTAATCTTACACAGCCAATTCAACTTTCAACTCGTCATAGTGGTTGTACCCTGTGTGGTACCGGGCTTAGGATAATAACAATCCATGTTCTCCCGTGGGTGTCTAGAGAGGCGACTAAAGGAACTCTCACCAGGGAAGCGGGCAGCAGCGCTTCTCCTGTGTAATAACAAATTACTGCGATCCCCAACCAGGCGGGTTGGAGATCGCAGTAATTTGTTAGTCAACCGAAGAGAATATGGCAAACCTCCCCAATGGAATGAAGGCCTTGGGGGGAGGCTTTTGTTCAACAGTGGGCCTATATAGGCTGAGAAGAAGAAGAAGATATTGTAATGGCAATCATGGTACCTACTTTAATAAAGGGCTTTTTTTTATATTTAAATCAATATCGGTTGAACGGCCGGTAAAAAAGTTCATTTAAATGTTTAATATTATTCCGAATGTAGTGTATTACAGGATTAAAGGTCACGATCGAGCTCCATATGATTCCTGCGTTGTCTAAATTGTAATTCAAGTTGGCGATGACGTTGAATTGTTTAAGTGACCTCAATATCTCAAGGTAAATGCTTTCAGACCAAAATAGGCGACTAAACAGAAAAAAGTCTTTAGCAATTTGTTAGTTAAAAACGAAGAGCTGCGCTTGCTTCACTAGAAATAAAACGCGATGCAAAAGATTTCGTAAAACTGTTTCTGTTTCAAATTACACTTCTTACACGCAACTTTCGTAAAACAAAATATATAATTTGCAAATTGTTGTCTTCCTTTATAAGAAAAATCACGTAAACATAAATCTGTAACAGATTAAATAAAAAAAAACGGCCAAGTGCGAGTCGGACTTGCGCATGATGACTTCCATTTCCTAATCTATAAAAATCACGTCTATTATAAAGAAGAGCCCCTTTTGGTTGGGAATATCATTCATTTTTAAAGTGACTATACAACTAAATATTCTGTCTACTTGTTACCGTTATTAATATCGAGCAAAAAATGGCAGAAAAATCACTTTTGTTCTAAGTATTTATATTACTCTGTTTTAATATATTTTGCTATAGCCGTAACACAAATACCTACACAATCTGTGAAAATTTCAACTGTGTGCATGGTAACAGACAGACAGTGAATATTAGGCCCCCCCTTTTACCCTATTAGTATGGAAACCTAAAAACGGCGATTTACCCTTATGATGTAGCAATCAATGCCATAGCCTATCCAAACTGTAGTTCAGGATATCACAAAACAAGCAACAAAAAAACGGATTATCGTGTATGATTTAAACAAACTCACTAATATTTAAGCTAACAAGGTCAATAAATTGTAGCAGTAGGTCATTCGAATATTGCATAATCAAGGTCAATATCCAATGTTAATTCCTATTAAATAAACACATAATTATTATGTCAGCTACATTGAACACATTAGAAAATATTCATCCAACGGAACTTGATTCAGAACGTCAATGTATATAATATTACACATATACAGTATGTTTTATGTTATACATAATGTAAATGGTTTAATTAGCCGGCCGTTCAACTAATGGCCTGAATGATATTCAATGAATGAATTATACATAGTTTAGGTTGGAAGTAATCAATCACGTTCGAGCCGAATTGGTTGCAGTAATTATGACGGGGCACCCCGATCAAACAGATTTTTTCAAATGATCATAAACTAGTACTTCACTGCAATCCCGCCTGATGGTAAGCAGTGATGCAATCGTTGATGGACGCGCTAGTTTATTAAGAGCCTATTCACTCATAAAACTGAGTGAATAGGAAGGAAGACGGCAGTTGAGCGAGGTGATGCAATGTAACACTCAACAACACGATCAACGAAGCTGCGCCCGAGGGAGATTGATCTGGAGACCGCAGAGATCAGAGAACGAAATAAGTCGAGTGCTACTTCCAAATGCCAGGCGGTTAACTAAACAGCGAATTTAACCAGCAGTGTGTCACGAGTCCAGTAGAGCAACTTCTATTTAAAATTCATGATTTTTTCTACCAGAAACTCGTCGCCTTTATCTGCGAGCCTTTAACTGACTTGCGTCTTCTTGTATTAGGACGGCTTATAATAATTCAAGTTTTCTTTAGATAAGTACGGCAAAATGCAAACTCAGCTTATGTAGAATTAACAACGCTTACGTAAGGTGATCATCGTTTGTAATATCTGAGAACTTGTATGTAAAAAGAAGCAATCCGGGTAGCAGACCGGCGTGCAAGCACGTAAACTAAATATATTGAGAATTGCAATATACATAATTAACTAATCACCATTTTTTAAATTCTATAGTAACTTTTAGTTCGGCGCATGACTCATACAAATAAATTACATGATTGACAAGAAAAATGATTGCAATAGAACGAGATAAGATTGATACCTATAATGTTTCAAGGATCAAGCAGCTTGGCAACTTTCCATAAGGATAAACGAAGGTATAAAACTAAGCAAAGTAACCGAGCTAGTAAGAAAATAATAAACTAAATATTTAGCAAGTTCTATGTTACAGATTACACTGTGAACATTCAGAATACCGCCACCGCCAGCCAGGACGTAATGAAATCAGTTTATCCATATTGATCAGACTAATATTATAAAGGCGAAAGTTTGTGAGAGTGGTTTGCTATTTCAAGCTCAAACGGTATGGATTGAGTGAAATTAGACACACAGACGGTTAAAAATCAAAATTAACTTATTCACCGATATTCCCAAGGGATCTTGAAAGTTATGCGAGTGAAATTGCTGGGCGCAGTAATAAATAAAGCTTTTAGCAAATTCTATGTTACATGGGTACATGGAGCTTAAATTGTCAACATTTGTAATGGCACTGGCGCCGCCACCAGCCAGGACGTGGCGAAATCAGTTTATTCATATTGACGACTAATAAAATTTAAATATCGCCACTTATAGCCGTTACGTAACATCGACTTTCGTCTTCATGAAACGTATCAAATTGGCGGAAACTTAATGTCCAACAACATCATTGTTCGACAGTAACAAATTACGAGAAATTGAGATGTCATCTACATATTCCTTATTATAGCTGTCTTGGTGCCAGGTTGCCACTTTTGGCATCTCGCTGACACCTTTATAAAAGAATGTTGGCTATGTATGCAAGACGGAGAAATGAATGTTCAACTAAGAACAAAGGATATCATAATTACGATAAATCTTCACTTTAGTTACTCAGAGTTTACAAGAGCGTGGATGACTATGGTCTCTGGGAACTTGTTATAACAATAGGCACTATTGTTCATGTTGATGTCATTTTACATTTCTGCATAACAGCAGCATTGTTGGCGCTTGGGCAGTGAAAACAGAATCTTTGAACAACCTTCTTAATGTAAATTATTATCTTAAACATATCAATAGGTACTGTATTTTTGAGAGGATACGAGGAAAATATACAGCGGCCGGTTTGGCAATACCGGTTTCAAATATCGCAAAGAAATTAGATAGGTCTATACGTATAACCAACCGTGTCTACAGCCTTAATAATACGCAAATTAATTCAGGAAACGAAGAACGTTTAGTCACCTTCGAAGCAGTTAAAAATATTTGCTTGAATATTATCTTCGATATGCGTCAATTTATCTACATTCATAGAACTGAACTTGAACTGGGAACCAGATTAATAAAAAATAAAAACAAAAAATAAAGGTCTATAAATTCCAACAAGGTCATACATTGCCAGAACTTGATTTTGCAGAAGCCATTCCAATGTTTTAAGGACGTTTGCTATCTTCAGACTATCTAAACGTGTTTTGTCGTATTCATCGGAAACAAAAATGCCATGGAAAATAAACAGCAAGTTTATATATTGTCAGAACTTGATTTCGAAAATATCAACTCTATTTTTTAATAGACCATCGCAATATTTAAGAAATTCATCGGAAAAAATGCCACTGAAAGCAAATCACCAGACACGACGAATCGCTTGGCGACCGAGAGTAGGAGGTAATAAAATACCTCTTGGTAAGGCTGGTTGTCTGGCTGGTTGGTGGTGTCGCCTAGTGGCTAAAACACCAGCCTCTAAAGTCTGAGTGTGCGGGTTGATTCCAGGTCAGGCAAGTACCAATTTAACTTTTCTAAGTTATATGAAACGTGGACTTTTAAGTCTGAAATCGAGGAGGAGACCTGTGCCTAGCACTGGGACGACAAAAAGGTTGATAATGATGATGAAGGCTGGTTGTCACATATCAAATGGGATGCACCATAATATCTTATTAAAGCAGAGGCCAACTCGTTATAAAACCACTATGAAGCTCCACCAAACCTTACTTAAGCTTGACAGGCGATTCGTTTGGACAAGGCGAAAAAAGCAAACAACCTTGACCCAATTCCGGGCGGGAATAACTGACCACAAATCTTGACCATATATGAAGATTTATGGTAAATTAATTAAGAAATTACTAGCATTTCTGATGGTTTAAATTGTCGACATAATGTTCAATAAAAAGAGCGTATCCATTAATCGCAATTGCTACTGCTTAATTTTCTTCAGCTTGATGTCAAGGTGATGATATTGTGTAAGTGGGTTAAACTCTTTCATTTATGCCTTTTGTGGGCAAGGATTGAAGAGTACTGATGGCCTTAACTGCCTACGAATTTTGTAACTTGGTATACCGAAGTTATTTTTAGAAAGAAAATTCTCATTTTAGCTCCATTAGCAAGTGCAAAGTGTTTTGATTTCGACACAGTCTGACAGATTGCTATAAATATGAAGAGTAGATATGCTAAAAACGGTTTTTTTTCGACTCAAGCCGTGTATATGGCATAGCTAACGTTACAAACGAAAGTCTGTTAAAAACTTATTAGTACTTTATTATATTCTTAATCTTTTTTACCGTTAGAAACCTACGACATCACATTTTTAAAGACTACTGGCCAGTGACAATATCACAAGTGGTTTAAACAATCCGGGACCGGTTTATCGTTAGTATTTTTAAAGAGTTAATAATAAATGATATTAAATTGTTTATTTCTCAGCTTTGTACATAATTTTTATAATATTTTTCTTAATTCTAAATGGAACATCATGTATAATCTGCCTGAACTAGGTAGAAACTGTACTTCAGGCGTAAAAGTGCTTATTATATATTTTTGTTTTGCAATAAATTAATAATTAAGTAGCATGTAAGTAAAAATCTAGGACACAATGGAAGTAGGTATACAGTGTTATTATTAGTATCGTATTGCTTACATAATAAAAGTTAATGTAATGATTATCTCTAAATTTATTTACATACTGTAAGTAGGTCTTCAGTTAAATCGGCGACGATAATTTTATTACAACGCTTGTCTATTAGCATTGAAATGCTTGCAGGTTAATATAAAAGAATGGCTTATCATTGTATGAAGTCAACTCAGGTCTTCTGAAGTTCATTCATCCAAAGAGAAGTTTAAATAAATATTTTATTATGCAAAAAAAATTAAAATTTACTTATCTAATTACATAGCATTAGCCTTTATTTAGGGGCCAACGGGGAAATACCTAGCATTTATGATTGTTATTACACAATAGGTACAGAGAATGCAACCAGCTATCGCAAGGCTGACATGGCAAGGTGAGACAATTCATCGTCTCAAATTGACTTCATTGTCAATTCAGCCTTAAACCTAGTAATACTAAAGAAACTGCTATATTGCACAGATCAACAGTTACTAGATGCTACGCGAATATTAAACAAACCCGTATGTTGTATGAATTTGTAGCGATAAAAGAAACAAACGCACCGTTCTTATCAACTATTTACAAAGTAGCGAGAGAAGGTATGTAAAGATACAATTGAGTAATTAAGTATTAGTCAATTCAAGCTAAAGAGGCAAGAAATTTTATGTTCATATAATTATATATCTATCGTTTTAATGAATCGTACATATCTTTGCGGAGATCAAGCCGATTGAACAGGAAGCTTTCAATGTCAACATAGTTCAACCTAGGTACTATTTGTGCAAAGCAATTGAAGTCGCTCAATAATAGAATCTCATATTTACTATCAATACACATATCAACACTCCAAAGTTCAGCATTTCCCATGGTCATTTCTGTCTAAGACAGGGATTCATCTGAACCTAGCCAAAAATGTATTCACGTCAGTTCCTGTAAATTAACAAAGTTTCCCTTCCGTATGACGACGAGAAATCACGAACAAAATTGCTGCCTACATTACTTTCAGCTTATCACGTCGACCACAGCGTTTAAACTAATTATTTAAACAGTTATGAATGGGAAAGTAGATTCAGATCAAAAATGCTTTAAAACGTTACGCAACAAAACGTTTTTATTCTCAAGAATATTATACATATTAATAGCTTTCCGCCCGCGGCTTCGCCCGCGTAAATTTCGATTATATCGCGCTTTTTAGATTTCCCTCGGGAACATCAAATTTTTCCAGGATAAAAGGTAGCCTATGTTCTTTCTCAGGGTCTAAAGATTGTCTGTGCCAAATTTCATCAAAATCGGCTGAGAGGTTTAAACGGGAAAGCGTAACAGACAGACAGACAGATAGACAGACAGACTTACTTTCGCATTTATAATATTAGTAAGGATTCGTAAGGGTTATAATAAAAAATCAGACGCTATAAGTTTTAATATAGTGTTAGTTTTATACGTGAATCATGTTTCAATGAACCGAACCGAATCTGATATAATAAAATATGTATAAAAGTTTGCATACAATGTTACAAAATGATAAGCGTGACGCAACTACTTTCACTTTCCTAACATTCTAGACGATCTAGGCGAAGTTACAAGTTACAAATGTTATATGCAGTTCGTCGACTGTAAAACTCAGCTATCGATAAGGTAAGTTGAGCTTTTATGGCTCAATTTAGAGTTGATATTCGCTTGTTATTTCTTCTTTGGTCGCAGTGTCTTTTTCGTATATCAGTCATCATTCACTGCCTTCTCTTTAAGTGTGATTTAAAGGCTACATTGTTGAATTGATGTGGATATTTATCTCGTGAGATACGAGTTCAGTTTGGTTGGGGCGATGTAATCACCAACGAAAATATGCTAATTTCAACGCGCAATTAAAAGTTATCTTCCGAGCAGTAATAGCCCAGAGGTAACGACCCCGACATACTCAGCATTAGGATGCGGGTTCGAACCCAGACAAGCGCTTTACTTCAAGTTATTTATTTCATTACTATTGCTCTCAAAAACGGTGAAGAAAATTATTTTGATGAAACCGGCATGTGCTAGGAAGACACGCATGGTGGATTAGGGGACATTCCATCTCACAGAGGAGACCAGGAGGCTTTTATCCTAAGTGTTAATGTAATTATTATGTTAACTTTGGATTAAGAGTTTTAGCATCATCACCATTACAACTGAAAGTCGACTGCTGAGAGCAAACTTCTTCCAGAGCTTGATTGGTAGTATTTTCAAGGTCTACAATGAACTAAATCATCACCGAGAAGTTTTCCAACTCAACATAGGCAACCTTCTTGTTGCTGCCAAGACAGTTACCATCAGGACCTGAGTTCACTATAAAATTAAGTCATGTATTTCAGGTCCATAGGTAAATTTTACACAAGTCAAAAGAAATAAAAGAAGAAGTCAAATAGAATAATAATAAACTAAAAACATAAACTTATAAAATACCACCACTACCACTTTAGTGTCATACAGATTACGGTGCCCCAGTTAGGATACCGTGAATAGCGGGTTTAATAAAGGAGGGATACAGAGCGACATTATAATATACTGCACCCTTATAAATACTGTGACCACCAGAAATACATATCCATTTTGAATGTACGATTTTAGTCCTAGACTAAAGAAAGGACTTATCGCTCATCTATCTCATCATCATTCTAGCCGTATGCAGCTAAATAAAAGTACTTTACATGGAGCACAGTCGTGGTGGCCTATTGGTTAAAACACCAGCCTCTCAAGTATGAGTGTGCTGGTTCGATTCCAGGCCAGGCAAGTACCAATGTAACTTTTCTAAGTTATATGTACTTTCTAAGTATATATTGGACACCATGGCTGATTACAAGGCGAAGGAAAACATCTTTAGGAAACCTGGACTTTAAGTCTGAAATCGCCAACACGCATTGAGCAAGAGTGGTGATTACGCTCAATCATTCTCTGTATAAGAGAAGACCTGTGCCCAGCAGTAGGACAATAAAAAAAAGTAGTTTATGATGATGATGATGACACGGAGTAACTGCATATCTGACCTCCACAGCCCAGTTACTGGGTAATACGATACCCCTTATGACTGTCAACTTTCATCCTTAGGACGACGCGTAACAACTGTCAAAGATTGACGAATGACAACTTTGACCAACGGCTTGGCCTCGGTCTTGTTATATGATGACGGTCACATATCCAGGGACCTTACTTAGCCAGAAGCCACCGCTCACCCATCTCTAATCTATTAATGGTATTTAATGCCACATACACCGATCGCATGCTTGTCCTCTTACGCTATAAAATACTATGACGTAGTATTGACATCAGTAAGCGTCATAGACTATGTAACATAGCTATATCTCAACACAATCTTATAGAGGTCATCGCATGTTGTGATAACAATAGTAATAATAATACCGCTATGCAAGACGAACATGAATTTATATAATAAAAGTGCTCAGTGCTGCACACCCCACCCTATTTTAAGTTAAATAAATATCAACTTTAATTCAATGCAATCTTGCCTTCGTCTGTCAGTTATTTGTAAGGCATTGGCAATGAAAGGATGAGGATTTTGATGAAGGCGGAACTACCGGACAATCAAAACTTTCCCTTATTGCATGACTTACTCCTGCTTTCGCAATTTATTTGCCAATAATATAAACGAATACGAATTAAGGGAAAAATAACTTAAATTCCTACACAACAAAGATTAGTTTAAGCTACAAATTCAAATTTTTATAATAACTTTTTCAGTAGTGCGTCATTCTGACATCAACTTCTGAAACATCTCTGCCCAACCTTATAGGGGCAAAAGCCTGATGTTATGTTATGTTTTAGAAGGACCACAGACAGCTTTAAACTCCACTTTGCCTCAAGATGTGAAAAGTTTCCCATCAATGCAGAATCTACTGCCGATTGTTTCTTCTGGATTGAGTAATTTTGGATCAGTAGCTGACGGTCTAATACTCTGCTCCATTTGGTAAACCAACAGTCAAGTCGAACATCAATAAGAAAAAAAGGACTCCACACTCGTCCTAGTCCATAATTTTGAAGACATAAGATGTGGAGGTATCGAAGTTTCATTGAATCAAATAAGAGTAATTAGTTTTCAAGCAAACTAATCACCAAACCATATCATTTATATTTAAAGCTAATAAAATGCAGCGTTATAATAGTTCACGCCACGTTTTACATTAATCTTCGTGATTTTTTCAAATTATTTTGTATGAAAAATGAAAACAAAATAATCAGAATTGAAAAATTATTCATAACATACATAACTATGGTTTCCTACAATTACTTATATATTAATACTAGCGGCCGCCAGCGACTTCGTTCGCGTGGTTTAGTTATGCTCCGCTCCTAATGGTCGCAGCGTGATGTTATATGGCCTAAAGCCTTCCTGGATTAATGGGCTAGCCAACGCAAAAATAATTTTTCAAATCGGACCAGTAGTTCCCGAGATTAGCGCGAACAAACAAACTCTTCAGCTTTATATATTAACTAGCTTTCCGCCCGCGGCTTCGCCCGCGTGGACTTCGGTTATATCGCGCTTTTCCCTCGGCAACATCAAATTTTTCCGGGATGAAAGATAGCCTATGTTCTTTCTCAGGGTCTAAAGATTGTCTGTGCCAAATTTCATCAAAATCGGTTGAGAGGTTTAAGTGGCAGAGTTACTTTCGCATTTATAATATTAGTATGGATAACATTTAAAAAATAAAGGGAATATAAATAATAGTCGGAAACGATAGCAGCATATGTACATATTATATACGTTATGTAAGCTTTAGAATTACGGAATGAGCGGCGCCAGTGAATGTGAGACGAAAGTTGCTATTATCATCATGACGTTGGTTTAGTCATGCTTAGATCAAGGCGTAATTGGGTCCCACAAAGTAGTTTACACTTATGCTGTAACTAGTCGTTGTGTAATAGAGAATGGCGCCAATTTTCTTCTGCACAAAATAAACTAATTTTTTTAAGAAAAGTAGAGAAGATAAGTATTAGGTTACACGCTACCTGTCCTCAGAATAATAACGAAACGAATGAAGAAGAAAAAAATAGTAATTACCATAGAGCGGAAAAAATAGTGTCACTCGAGGTCGTTCAACGACACCTCAGGTATATGTCTCATGCAAAAACCTGCCCATATAGCTAACATCAAGAAAGACCACTTACAGTTCTCTCAAAAGGAAGCAACTACGAGTATTTGCAGCAAGAACACGAGCCATGGTAAATAATGTCCACACTTGGCACCCGGATAGGCAATCGCAGACATAGTGTTACTTCCTTCATCTAATATTACCCACACGTGTATTATCCACGCCCTTGGGAAAGGCTGCCCTATTAATAGTTTAAATTTAATGTGCAATTGTATACTTTATAATCAATGGAGCGTATAAATCGATCGATGTTTAAGAAAGTGTGAAAGAGTTATATAAGCAACGGGGTGTAGGAAACGTTCAGTGTCGGAGTTAATTTACGGATTTTATAATCAGTTGTGATCATACTGTTGAATGAACATACACTGATTATTCGATTTGGGCTAGTCGTAGGCGTTTTACCCCTTTAGCAAGTATAACACCTACCACTAGTCCAAACAACCGCACTCAATACTTCGATTTGGGCTAGTCGTAGGCGTTTTACCCCTTTAGCGAGTATAACACCTACCACTAGTCCAAACAACCGCACTCAATACTGTTCAGTGCGCTCCCAACCGATGGTACTAGGTGAAACATCCTGGGGTAGATTGAGAAGCCAAGAAAAGGGAAAAAGAGCGTACACCGTACAGAGAAATATGTCGTAAATATTTCATAAAGGCTTGTTTTAAAAAGATGCAAAAATTCAAGTTTTGCGTTCCCATGAAAACAAAGAAGGTCGATGTGGAAGCAGGGAGTCATATATTTAGTCTCTTAAAATTGCGATATTCTCGCACTAAACAAATTCGATTGTCTTGGAACTTCGTTATACAGTAGCCAGATCAATTTAAAGATTGGATGCGTAGCAGCTTATAACAGTTGTTATTTTAGAAGGCACATCGCATGGCATAGAAAGTCGTGGCATATAATGTCTAGTTTCCCTTGACAAAGAGAGCAATTATAAACTTTTACTTGAAACTAAGCTAGCGACAAAGCGGAGTAGTCTCGGGCAGTTTATTAGAAATCTCTGTTCTGTAAAATTAACACTTCGAAATAAAGTTATAAGTTTGTTAGAACTGAATTAGAAAACCTAGTTTGAATTGATTAATTCTAAATCTTCATTGTTCAGTTTGGACGTACAAGTACTAGGGCGGATAATTGATAGCCGAAATTTGAAGTTATCCCTTTTGTTATTTTTCTCAGTGAGGTCAAGGTTTACAGCATACATCTTGTTGCAGCCGCCTTTATAAGGTGTTGGTCCATCGAAATTCAAGACTATTTGGTGCTTTACGCTTC
This sequence comes from Sesamia nonagrioides, assembly GCA_017933935.1. Classification (NCBI taxonomy): domain Eukaryota; kingdom Metazoa; phylum Arthropoda; class Insecta; order Lepidoptera; family Noctuidae; genus Sesamia; species Sesamia nonagrioides. The sequence goes on along the minus strand of JADWQK010000930.1, from coordinate 252,716 downwards.
CCGAATCACAGTTTCCACTGTGTCTCTTCTTCATCGTCCAGAAATCAACGGATCAGCACGCTACTTTTGGATAATTTCATTCCGGAATATAGTTTTTCATACGGCAACTGGACTTCCGACTATATCGATTAAACATAATCCTCATCACCATGCATCAGTTTTACTAGGCATCTTCTTGAAACTCTTAAAATAGCGCTTGGCTTTACAGGTAGCCAATTTGTTGTCCATCATCAGGTATCTTAGTTCCCTGTTCTATTGTTGGCGATTAACAAGATGCGTGTAAAGCCTGTTAGTAACTTTGTTGATGGTAGCAACCGATTACACGCTTGTATGAATGTGTGCCAAAAGCGTCTCAGCAAGTGATCTGTCTGCCAAGTAGTGCCAAGCGAGTATGATTGTCAGAGTTCTTGTCATTGATATTCTTGCTCTTGTCGCCACAACAATTGTCTATTCGCGGGCGGGTATTACAATATTTTGTACGTTTCTTTAGTGATAGCTTATCACATCTTCAGTACAGGAACAGGTGCCTTAGCTCATGTATTATCACGACTTTCGGCTTAAAATTAAGGATTAAAAGATTTTAGATTTTGTTGTTAAGTTTTTCATTTTAAACGAAAGATTACAAATAAATTGTTTTGGTTAGAGAAATACAAGTTAATTTTTAATTAAGTAGGTACGGTAATTATTAAAGACAGCTTTTGGACTACAATAGAATATTCTCGATTAAATAGCTCTACAAATTCAAAATTTTGGTCCAGATAGGAAATTCAACTTTTATTTTTTTTTTTCGAATTCAACATTTTGCGAATCCAATACTTTGCAAATTCAACACTGTAGTCCAAAAAAGGGAAAAGTTAAAAGTTATTCTTGTTTCTATTTTGTAACAGTGTAAATTAACACATTGTCTTCTAATCAGATTAATTAGCAACCTCAATAAACTTTTTGTAGCTAAGATCCAAGATGTTCTATAGAGTTATCATTATCACATACTATTGTTATCATAGATGAGATAAAATTGTTTTAGAAACTATAATTGCTAACTATGATTGTTTTGTTTCTCGGTGGTAGGTCATAACATCGGCTGCCAGCAGAAGTTACCACCCACCAAACAAAGTCTTGCCGCCGATTCGTCGTGTTCCCGTGTGAAGCCGTACCGAGGACGGGTCTCAGCAGTTGTGTTGCGATGTGTGGCGGGTACGATGCGCCAAATGTTGTTGTGTCGGGAGTTTGGTGGAGAATCTCCAGATCAATCTCCCTCTAGCGCAGCATCGTTTGGTCGTGTTGGTCTTGGGTTTAACATTGCACCACCTTTTGTGAAAAAATAAAAATGTGTATGTGTAAATGCATTCCCACGCTGTGGGAATGCATTTACGCACCTTACCCCGAAGGGCGTGTGTGGGACTCGCCCAGCCGAAGCCGGGAATACCCACTAAACCCACAGCGGCACTCCGGCATCGCCATAGTGGCGGGGGAGTGGGAAACTAGCGCAGCCTGAGCTACCTCTCCCCCGCCGGCGAAACCCGCCTCGTAAGGCGGGCCCTCAATTGCCCCTCCTAGGGAGGGGCCGTGGCTCCCTCATGGTGAGCGATGTAAGGCGGGCGTCGGCCTCACGCCCGCCGCTCACCTCAGGGAGGGAGAAAGCGGGCGAAATCCCGCCTTCTCCTCCCCCTACGCCGCCTGCGGAGTGCCGGAGCGAGAGGATCCTCCTCCCGCTCGCGCTCCGCTGCCTCCTTCTGCGACATCACGACCTCGCAGAAGGAGGCCATCGCCACCCAAGCTTCCTCGCTCCCCACCATCTCTTTGACGATGGCGGGCAGCGAGAGGTCCCCTCCAACCGCCGTGACAAGATCGCGGCACGGCACGGCCCACGACGGGCACACCGCGAGGGTGTGTTCCGCCGTGTCCTCCGCCGCGCCACAACCGTGGCACGAAGGTGTCTCCTCTCGTCCTATCCGGTGCAGGTACCTGCCGAAGCAGCCATGACCGGAGAGTACCTGCACCAGACGGAAGGAGAGGAACCCGTGACGCCTGTCGAGCCAGTCCTCCAGGACCGGCCCGATGGCGTCGAGGGTACGGCGGCCGAAGACGGCGGAGGCGAGGTCCTGCGTCCACTGCTGGACAAGAGCGACCCTCGCCTCCCGCCGGACGGCCTCCCTCAATTCTGGGGCCGGACGCTCGCCCAGCGCCCTGCGCCCCGCCGTCCACTCGTACTCTCTGGCGAGCACCCACGCCTCTAGCTCCCAAGGCAGGGTGCTCGCTAGAGCGCACGCCGCTGCGAAGCCCACCGTGCGGTAGGCCCGCGATGCCCGCTGGGCGATGGCCCTTTGGGGCGACCGAAGGGCGGTGAGGTTCTCCCTCCTATGGAGGGAGTCTGCCCAAATCGGGGCCCCATAAAGGGCCATACTTCGCAGTATGCCGACGTATAGACGCATGCTGGGCCCTCCCAAGTTTGGCATCAGCCATGAGAGGGCTCCCGCAGCCTTCAGCAGGCGCGACGACAGCCCGCTAAAGTGCGGGCCGAAGCGCCACCTGCTGTCTAAGATGAGGCCCAGATATTTCATCTGGGCCTCAACCCCGACCCTCACCCCCTCCACATAAATGAGGGCGTCAGGCGGGGGGCGCTGCCGGGGGCCGTGAAAGAACAGGGCCTCTGTTTTGTGCAGCGCCACCCTCAAGCCCAGGCGACGGATCCTTCCCGCCACTAAGGATCCGCCCGCCGACGCCAAACTGGCCGCCTCCCGGAAGGTGCTCCCGCGGGAAGTGAGGAGAGTGTCATCTGCATAGCAGATGACACTCGTGCCTCGAAGGAGGGTTCCCCGCAGGAGCCAGTCATAACCGACGTTCCACAGAAGAGGCCCTAGAACGGACCCCTGTGGAACGCCGGCTCCGACAGCGTATCGACGGAGCTGGCCAGCCCCGTCTACGAGGAGGACAGCACGGTCCTCCAAGTAGCTGGCCAGGAGGCCCCGCAAGTACAAGGGCACTCCGTGGAACCGGAGCGCTTCCAGGATGGTGGAGCGGGGGACGGAATTGAAGGCGTTGGCAATGTCGAATGACACAGCCAACACTCCATCCCCCACTCCCACCGCCTCTGTCACCTGGCCCTTTAGACGGGCCAGGGCGTCCACTGTCGAACGACCAGCACGAAATCCGAACTGGGCGTCCGACAGGTCCGGTCCCACGCTCCGCAGATGCCGCTTGAGACGGCCGGCAATAATCCCCTCGAACATTTTACCGACCTCATCGAGCAAAACGATGGGCCGGTAAGCCGAGGGGGAGTCCGCCGGCCGCCCTTCCTTCCGGAGGAGGCACAGTTGGCCTTCCCGCCATGGTTTCGGGAACCTCCCCGACGCGAAGCACGCGCTGAAGAGGTCCCGAAACCTGCCCTCCATTTCGGTGGCCGCGATGGCCACCACCCGTGCGGGGACACCATCCGGGCCGGGAGCCGTCTTTTTGGCGCGGAGACGAAGAGTCGCCGCGCCAAATTCCTCCTCTGAGACCGGAGGAGGAGGAGCTTCCTCCTCCGGTAGAACCGCTCCCCTTGGCGGGCCCATCATTGGTGGGGTGAAGTGCGGATCCCTGCGCGGAAACAGGGACCGCACCACCCCATCCAGGAGCGCTGGTTCAAGGGTCTCGGCAACCGGGGGACCAATGCGGCGCAGTTTGTTACGCGCCGCCTTATATGGCCTCCCGAATGGGTCGTTGTCGAGACCCTCCAGCAGCTCGGCCCTCGCCGCGTCCTTGGCGGCGCCGATGGCCGACTTGAAGGCCGCCCTCGCCTCTACGTACCTCGCGTAGAGGCGGTCCTCGTCAGCCTGGTCCCATCGGCGCCGCCGACAACATTGCACCACCTCGTTCAACTGCCGTCATCCCTCCTATGTTTTTTAAGTGAATAGACTTAATAAACTAGTGCGCTTCACTATCAACGATTGCATCACTGTTTACCATCAGGCGGGATTGCAATCAAGCACTAGTTTATAATTAATTAAAAAAAATAATTAAAAAATAGTTTTAATAGCAAAGTTGTTATTTTTAATTTCTATGCAATTAGCATAAGATCACAGATATAATTATTCTGCAGCGACACTCGGGATTTTGTCAGGGTTACTTAAACAATAGAAGTCAGCCTTCAATGGGGTTAGGTTAACCGTACTGAAGGCTAAGTACTGTTTATCCACTCATAGCTCTAAAGCGCTCGCGACTTTTGTTATTACTCGCCATTTCTCCCAAGCGGATGAGATTCGTGGCAATGATCACCTGTTCCGCACGAACTATCGAGGATAATCCTGGATCTGTTACTTCACACAGTATATCAGCGGAATAATTTAATTCGTGATTCCTGTAAGGAATTTAGTAATATTCACGGCTCAGTGGTAACGCCCGGGACTGAGGAATTGTATGTCGTAGGTTCAAACCCAGAAAGGTGATTTACTTTGTGTTCAGTGGTTCGAATGACAGTATGTCAAGGTACCCGAAACTGTCAAATATCCCCATTAACCTTCAGCTTTAATGCTGTAACGATAAAGTTGAAAATTGTATAAATTTTGACAGTTTGTGGTAGGTTGATGTGCTGTCGTTTGTACATTATGACCCAGTTCGCTTCACCGAGAGGCATGTGTCCCAGCAGTGGGAATATTATACGCTGCTATTTTCTTTTGTATTGAATTTTACGACTGGAACTCAGTGAATAATTTTAATTAATTGGAAAAATGCGAAAACGAAAATATCACTACACGTAGGTAAAGAGAAACCATTAATTGGTCATCAATACAATCGAATTAAATTGAAGTCATCATCATCATTCCAGCGTTAATCCCAATCGCATCCGAAGCCTTTTCAGCTTTGGAATCTGGGCTTTACCAGTCCAACTGCTGATATGGCTAAACTTCGACATTTTCCGTGAAGCGACTGCCGTCTGACCTCCACAACCCGAAGGCGACATTGAAGCATTGCAGTTAGACCAATTGTAGGATTTTTGAGGGCTCCAACAACCCGTAACGACTGCCACTAGATGTTCGTATGGCAACCGAAACCAACGGCTTAACGTGCTTTCCGAGGCACGACCAGACCAGTGCAAATATTCATATTCATGCATACAAATACTTGCACTGTGCGGGGATCGAACCCGCGCCAATTTGCGTAACGGCCGCGTTCGCTACCGCTACGCCACGGAGGCTGTCAATCGAATTAAATTGAAGTGTCTGCTTGTAATGTCAAATTAACAGCTACATATGAAAGTATATACAGCGTGGAATTTTAATGGTTGTTTTCCCGCAGCGAAACGGTTTTGTCTTAGTAATACAATCGTTTCATCATGAAATTAAATATTAGAAACTTGAAATGGCAGATTTAACATAGTGATAAAAAAACCCACGGGAGCTTATTATGGTTTGAACATAAAATACATTGCTTTCCTTTGAGGCGGTTTCATGTACATTCCGAGTAGTACGGATAGTACCTACAAGTTGTATCTAGCGTAATTAACTTTTCTCACTTTTTCGAGTTGATGATTTTTTTTATTTACTTTTTTAATTTTTTTTTAATACAAACATTTTTTGTTTTTTACTCTATTCATCGAAAGTACTCCTTAAAGCAAATCGTTTTGCCGCGGGAAAACAACCATTAAAATTCCAGCGTGTATACCTACAGCAATTAAGTATTTATAACACAAAAATATTTTTAAGTCTGTTTTATTTTTGGTTACTTTAATACTCCAAATGGCTGAATTGATTTGACTTAAGTATATAATTTTTATGTTAATTGAAGAAACTTGGGTTTAAATTTAATATAAAAAAAAACTGGACACAATTTACATTATAGGTAGAGAAAACTGAAAACCTCTTCTATAATTAGCATTATCGTTTTGATTATGTCAATACGAAAAATTAGTACCTACGTCTTGCTCCCGTGGCCTGAAATGACCTGCGCAAATCTAAACAAACACTCTTTTGTTTTCACGTCAAAGTTAAAACTTATCAATCGAGTCACGTGTATTATCATTTAGAAGTTCATGCCAACGCACCTCGTATGGTGCCTGTTTAAACGTTTATGCCCGATAAGGAGCCCGGAGCACCAGCAGGTTCAGATAATTCGGTCAGGGTCAGGTGGCAGCAAAATTGCCTTCGAGTTTACGAACTTGGGTCACGTTTTTATCAATAGGTTCCATCTAGCCTTCTAATGGTTGCCAATATTATGTAAAGTTTTTTAAGTGACTAGAATTTGCAATTCAGTTGTCAAACCAGTTGCATTATGTAGATGAATACTTAAACAGTGGATAATGTCTGGTCAACAAATAATTCAGGGTCAGTCAATTTAGCATCAGATTTTAACACACAAGTTTAAAATCTTAGCTAATCGTAAATTGTTAGCTATAGCAACAAAGCCACACCAAGCTGAACAAAGGCCTCCACCAAGGCTTTCCACAATGACCGGTCTTCTGCTGCCCGCATCCATCGGTTTCCCGAGCTGCTGGGGAAACTAGGGGTCTGGGCTGTGTCGTGTGCATTTTATTGGGGCAGTTTGCCGTATTCCCCACACTTGGCAGGCTGGTTGGGGATCGCAGTAATTTGATATTCCATAGGGGAAGTGCTGCTACCCGCTTCCCTAGTGAGAGTTCCCTTTGTCGCCTCTTACAACACCCACGGTAGGATATGGGTTGTTACTATTCCAAGCCCGGTACCACATGGGATATAATTGTAAGTTTTAGGCTTCCCTAAAAATAATAAGCATTTTTTATTAGCAGTCAATGTCCCACTGCTGGACATAGTTTCCATCCAGACCTTTTTTGGCTAGGAAATCATCAAATGAGTTCTAATAGTCAGACTTTTACTGATTAAAACCCACCAGTGTTCCTTCATTTGGCTGGCCAGGGCCACAGTGTCTCTTTGGAACAACTCGCAGCTTTGGCAGGCATTGGACCCTGTCACATTCCATCCAGACCTGACACGGACCAGTCTTTGTTGCTGAACTCCCCAGCTCCATACACTATTAATTTACTTATCTATTATATTATTTATTTATTATATTAAGTAAAAAGCTCTAATAGATGAACATTATACTCACAGGATACATACTTAATAATAACTACACACACATATTGAATACACTAGGATGACATCATTTTAAAAGCAAATTTATTGTCTCAATAAAAAGTTAAAGGCAATTGCATGTAATATTTGAGAAGCCAGGCAATCATGGTATTGAAGTCATATTCTGACTAAGACTGTCATCACTCTCATTTATGTTTGTGCAAATATCCAGCAGTTATGGATGCACAGATGGAAACTTTGGTAAATGTTATAAGTATGGCAAATAATGGCAGCTTGATTGATTTAAATAACATGTGTTTGTATAACATTATTTAAATATTCTGTTTGATAGCAGTAATAAACTGCATACAAAAATTATTATTTACTGCGTAAAGTGCTTTATATTTTGTCCACAACAAAAATCTGGCTACGTTTTTATTTTCAGGTTAATGACCTCATAATAATTGAGACTGCTGCCTCAAACTTGGCCTGTCTGGCAATTTAATTCTAACTACATCAATACAACAATATCAGAGAAAACTACTGTTGCAGAGCATAATTTACCTATAAAAATCAATTAGCTTCACCTTTGCATACTATATATGCTGATAAGATTTTAAAGTAAATATACAGTATGTTAACTAACAGAGGGCGTTCCCGTTAACCCGAAATAGTATAGCATACATACATGCTAAAAAAAATATTTCCATTCGAAAACAATTTTTTTTTAAATTTTTTCCAATAAGAATATATTCAATAAAAATTTTAAATTGACATGTAAAAGAAACACACTGTACACGCGAACATGAAAGACGGCAACGTCGCAATTTATGTATACATGACGACTACTATTTTGATTTAAAACAGGAGGTTTCAAATTTATTTCCAATTAGAATTTCTTTTTATTCGGATTTTTTTATGCTTATTTTTCTATGCTGATATTTTTATTTTAATCTATTAATGATATATATTAACGAGTTTAAGGGAACGCCCTCTGTTATTTAACATACTGTATATTATGTGGGTTGTAACACAGGATAACAAATAGTACAGTACAAGTCTCATGCAAAATTATATATACATATTTTTTTTATAAATTTGTTACGGGCTAGGGGTACTTAAACGCCGGTTAAGGGTTACGAAGTTTATTGGCAACGAAGGTACAGTCGATTGTAGGCAATGACAAGTAGAACGTAGCTGATGTCGTACCGAAGTCTTCTCTTACGTCCACGAAGTCCGTGTTGTAAACACACAATAACGCTACAGATGTTTCTTCACGTAGTACTTACAGTTCTCGTTATAATTGTCGCAGTAGGTCTTCTTTAAGATTGCTTCTTAACTGTCGCTGTTTTCGTATCGCTAGTCGAGTGTAGACTGACTCTGTGCGGGCGTCACGGTGCTATATATAGTCCAGCTGATCGAACATTCCAGATTCCTCTAGACGTAATAATAATAGCACATAACTTCGAGGTCACTCGGAAGTACCTACGGTAGTTCCCGGAAACGGGTTTCTAGAAATTTCGATGTCGACACTTTGTTGACAAAACTGTTGAGACCTGTACCATTCGATAGGCCGTCCTAAGTCTAGTAATGCGTTTTATTATTGTACCTAGGAAATGTCTAGATCTGGCGAAATAGGGCTCAAAAGTGACACACTGCATGTCACGCGATATTGAACCTTATGCCATCGACATAAGGTCCATTCGTAACATTGCCCCCTTCTTAGTCATGCTCGTCCCGAGCATGATTTGATCCATAATAGCGAGCTAGGCGGTCTACGTGTACGACTTTCAGCTTCCCTCTAGGTCCTTTCTTAATCCGGTAGGTGACATCGTTTATTCTGGTTACTATCGTGTACGGACCCTCCCATTTGGCTTGAAATTTCGGACTCTTTCCTTTTCTCCTTATGGGATTATGTAACCATACCAAAGTTCCCTCTTCAAATCCAGGCACGTTAGCTTTGCGGTCGTATCGGATTTTCATTTTCTCACTGGTTTTCAGACCATTCTTTCTCACTAACTCATGTATTCCATCTAATTTACGCCGTAGGTCGGCCACATAGTCGACGGCTAGGATAGGAGTATCGGGAGGTGTTCCGGTTAGTGCATCTATGGGTAGTCTAATTTCTCGGCCGAAGTTGACTTTCGCCGGTGTGCAATTTGTGCTATCATGTGTTGCAGAGCGGTATGACATTAAAAAGAGTGGAATGTATTGGTCCCAATCCCTCTGGTGTTCTTCCACTACTTTGGCCAAATGATTCTCCAACGTCTGATTGAATCTTTCGACCATTCCATCTGACTGTGGGTGATACGGTGTTGTACGAGTCTTATGTATCCCGAGTAGTTGGCAAACCTCTTGAAATAGTGAAGACTCGAAGTTTCTACCCTGGTCAGAGTGTAACTCCAAGGGAACGCCAAATCGACAGAACACCTCGTGAACTAGCTTTTGGCGACTGTATGAGCTTCCTGGTTAGGTACTGCAAAAGCTTCTGGCCATTTGCTGAAATAGTCTTGCATGACGATGATATACCTATTCCCTTCTTCAGTAACAGGGAATGGCCCAGCTATATCGACAGCAACTCTTTCCCATGGTGCACCAACATTGTACACTTTCAGCCGACCTCTGGCTCTCGTTTGCGGTCCCTTTACTGAGGAGCAAGCTACGCATTTTCTACACCAGTCCTCTACGTCTTCGCGGCAATGCACCCAGTAGAATCTTTTCCTCACCTTCTCCAGGGTTTTCTTTACTCCTAGATGTCCTCCGGATACTCCGTCGTGCACCTGTCTTAGCACTGACGCGACTTTATCGCAGGGGACAACTATCTGTAAGGTGACCTCCTGTCCACTGGGTGATTCCCATTTCCTCTTGAGAACTCCATTATCAATTATCAGGCTGTCCCACTGAGCCCAGTAACTTTTTACTGTTGGGCTAAGCGCTGATATTTCACTCCAAGCGGGCCTCTGGCCACGTTGTTTCCATTCGATTACTGTCTTCAAGTCACTATCTTCCCTTTGTGCGTCTTCCAATGATTGATTATCCCATTCTTCATCCAAAGCGTTTACCTGGATAATCCTTACGTTCTCTTTCTTTTCCTGTTTGGCACAATGTCGGCAAGATTCTTCGCAAGGTCGTCTAGACAAAGCATCAGCATTATTGTGTGACTTGCCTTTTCGATGTTCAGTGACAAAGTCAAATTCTTGCAGCTGCTCTATCCACCTTGCTACTTGTCCTTCTGGGTCTTTGAACTGGAGGAGCCACTGTAAGGCAGCGTGATCGGTACGAAGTGTAAACTGCCTCCCAATCAAATATTTCTTGAAGTGTTGTAAGGTCTTAACAACGGCTAGAAGTTCTCGGCGGGTAACACAATAATTTCTTTCTGGCTTGGAAAGGCATTTGCTGAAATATGCGATAACGACCTGCCTATCTCCTTTGTGTTTGAGAGAGAACTCCTCCAATACCCACATTGCTGGCATCTGTGTCTACCAAAAATCGGCCTTCCCTACTAGGGTAACCTAGTACAGGAGCCTCACACAAGTGAGTTTTCAGTAGAGCAAATGCCTGTTCGCAGTCGGAGTTCCATTCAAATAGACACTTTTCCTCTGTTAAACGATGCAACGGCTTTGCTAACTCGGAGAAGTTCTTCACAAACCGACGGTAATATGCACACAGACCCAAGAAAGAGCGTACCTCAGTTTTATTACGAGGCGTAGGCCACTTCGACACGGCTTTTATTTTTTCAGGGTCTGTTCGAATTCCTTGCGCCGAAATAATGTGTCCCAAGTATCCAACCTCTTTCTGGAATAGTGTACACTTACTAGGACTGAGTTTTAAATTTGCTTCACGCAGTTTCTGAAAGACTTTCTCCAAATTGCGTAGGTGCTCTGCGAAGTTTCGTCCCATAATGATGATGTCATCCAAATAGACCAGGCATGCATCACCAAGCAACCCCACCAAGATGCGCTCCATTAGGCGCTCGAATGTAGCTGGAGCATTGCACAGTCCAAAAGGCATGACATTGAATTGCCAGAGACCGTTCCCAGGACCAGTGGTGAAAGCGGTCTTTTCTTTATCCTGCTGACAGATTTCCACCTGCCAGTATCCACTTTTGAGGTCAACTGTGGAGAACCATTTCATGCCACTTAGCAAGTCCAAAGTGTCATCTATACGTGGCAGGGGATAACTGTCCTTTTTCGTGGCATCATTCAACATCCTGTAGTCAACGCAGAACCTTGTACTGCCATCCTTTTTCTTGACTAGGACAACTGGAGATGACCAAGGGCTGGTAGACGCTTCGATAATCCGATTTTTCTCCATATCTCTTAACATTTTCGACACTTCCTGTTCTCTTGCAAAGGGGATACGACGTGGTCTCTGTCTTATCGGCTGTGTATCGCCCGTATCTATATGGTGTTTGACGAGCCCAGTCCTTCCCACGTCACTGTCGGTCTTAGAGAAGATGTCATGGAATTTATACAACAGTTGCTTAACTTTGTGATTTTCGAACTTGTTTAAATTGCCCTTACAATCGTCGAGTAGTGTCGATACATGTTCCTGCCACTTCTGATCAAGTTCCTTTTGGTGAGCCTCTGTTTTTCTCAAAGATGCTACATGATCGCACACACCCACCATGCAATTCTTTTCAAGAATTATTTCTTTGTTACTAACGTTGATAATGCGTACTTTTGGTTTATCGGAAATCATCATCAGTGTCCTTGCTGTTATCCAGTCTGGGTGATCTCCCGAATCTTCTATTATAATGCAACGTTTACGGCATCCTATTGGTGATAGTCTAATATCTACTAAGGTTTCTGATCTTGGTGGTAATACCGTTCTCCTTAAACAGTACACTGACCCTTGTTTTCCGCCTTGAAGAAATACTTCTTGTTCTGGGAAACTCAATACTCCTTTAGCTACATTAAGGACGCACTGCTGTTTCTTCAAAAAGTCCAGTCCTATTATGCAATCATCTGTAATATTCGCTACTAAAACGGGGTGCGTAAATGTCTTATCACCCATTTTCAAGGTCACGTTCGTTTCACCAAGGACGAGTACTGGTTGGCCAGTGGCGGTTTGTAATCGGCATTGTGAAGATCCTCTTTTCCATACTATGGTCCGAGGAAATAGCTCCGGTCGTGCAATGGTTCTTGATGCACCAGTATCCAATGTGAAACTGCAGGATTTACCATTCAGTTCTCCTTCTATAATGAGACTGTTTCCGTCACCCACTTGTGATACTGTTATAATGGGGGCTACATGTCGACCAGCCAGTACTCGCCCCATAGCCCTGGCTGTTCCTAGTTTAAATCCTCGGCTTCCACCTGTGTCCCAGAAGTGCTTCTTCCCTTAGCCTTCCTGGGACAATTGATCCGAATATGCCCTTTTTCACCGCACTCATAGCATGTTGGCCCTTGTCGGGGTTTCATTTGTGCGGTTACCTCACGAATACGGTGGTGTGGTCGGCCATCTTGGCGTACTGCTTCCACCTCCAGAGCGTGTGTCAAGGCTGCCTTCAGAGTCTGATGGTGCCCCAGACGAACCGCAGCCCTGACTTCCGCATCTCGAATTCCATCAGTAAAAGCTTGCACCGTAGTAGCATCAATTGCTCCCGGCGTTGAAGCATACGCCCTCCGAACAATACGTTCTATTTCCGATGCCCATTGTTGCAAACCCTCACTGCTTTTCTGTGTGCGGTCGCGGAGTTGAGCCCTGTAGACATGTTCCAGGTGTTTTTCTCCATATCTAGACTCCAACGCTTCTAACAGACAGGCTAGGGTATTGCAATCGCCGGAAATATTTTCGAGGATTTGGACCGCCTCACCACGCAGAGCAAGCGTAAGGGCGGTTACGGCTTGATCGTCGTCCCAATTGTTGCCTTTTGCGACCTTTTCAAACTGTAGACGGAAGGCCACCCATGACGTTGTCCCGTCAAAATGAGGTACCTTGAAAGTCGGCAAAGCACTGGGTACCGGTACCACACCTTTAATAACTCCTTTTTGTACCTTCTCATGCAAAAATTCTACTTCCTTCCCAAACTCCATGATGGTATTGTCTAATTTATCGAAACGCGCATCATATTTGTCTATACGAGCGTCTTGCTGGTCTATGCGCGTATCTTGCTGGTCCATACGGACATCTTGTTGTGCTGTTTTTATTTTAAGTTCGTTGACCTCTTCTTTGGTTTTTTCCCATTTTTCATTTAATTCTAATACCAGCTGCTGGGATTCCTTTATTTGTGCCTGGGTTACCGCCTGAGATTGTTGTATTTGTGCCTGGATTTCTGCCTGGGATTTTGCCTGGGATTCTGCCACACTTTTAATCTGTGCCTGGGTTGCTGCCTGGGACTCTGCCATACTTTTTATTTGCACCGTCAAATGGGCCAGCAACGCCGATAAATCGCATCCACTGCTTCCGGGAATAGTAATGGTAGTAGGCGCACTAATAGGTGTTACGACGGCCGCTTCTGTTTCGGGTGCAGGGACACCAAGCGATTCTCCCTCTTGACGCGCCAAATCCATCGCTGCTTGTCGTCGCGTGCGAACTCTTTCGTCTTCCCTTGGCGTGACCGGCATGCCGCTTCTGACACCAATTGTTACGGGCTAGGGGTACTTAAACGCCGGTTAAGGGTTACGAAGTTTATTGGCAACGAAGGTACAGTCGATTGTAGGCAATGACAAGTAGAACGTAGCTGATGTCGTACCGAAGTCTTCTCTTACGTCCACGAAGTCCGTGTTGTAAACACACAATAACGCTACAGATGTTTCTTCACGTAGTACTTACAGTTCTCGTTATAATTGTCGCAGTAGGTCTTCTTTAAGATTGCTTCTTAACTGTCGCTGTTTTCGTATCGCTAGTCGAGTGTAGACTGACTGTGTGCGGGCGTCACGGCGCTATATATAGGCCAGCTGATCGAACATTCCAGAATCCTCTAGACGTAATAATAATACTGCATAACTTCGAGGTCACCGGCCATGTAAGTACCTACGGTAATTCCCGGAAACGGGTTTCTAGAAATTTCGATGTCGACACTTTGTTGACAAAACTGTTGAGACCTGTACCATTCGATAGGCCGTCCTAAGTCTAGCAATGCGTTTTATTATTGTACCTAGAAAATGTCTAGATCTGGCGAAATAGGGCTCAAAAGTGACACACTGCATGTCACGCGATATTGAACCTTATGCCATCGACATAAGGTCCATTCGTAACAAATTGTAAACTAGCGCTTGACCGCAATCCCGCCTGATGGTAAGCAGTAACGCAATCTATGATGGTAAGCAGTGACGCAATTGATGATGGTAAAGCACACTAATTTATTAAGAGCCTATTCACTCTAGCCTTGAAGACACTGAAATTGTAGTCCGACGGAAACACCGCCACTGGCAAATTGTTCCAGTTCCTCAATGTACGCGGTATGAGAATCAACCATTATTAAAATATATTTGCAACCCAACAGGATAGCGCTTGCATAGGACTTTCCATTAGACATTGCAAATGATAAAGAATTAAAGATTAGAAGTATGCAATTACTTTTTAGTCTTCTGACATGTTTATAGAAGTTCATACATATAATTATTTTTGTAGTAATCTTTCAATGAAAATAAACAACAGTCTAGAGGCTAGAGACATTTACAAAACCACTTGAAAGATAAATGTCAAGCAAGTTATCTGCCTATTTGTTTTATTACAATAATAAACATACAGTATTTCAAGTTAAATTAGTTCCCTGGTATGGTGAAGTAGAATTAAAAAGAAACAATACTGAACTTAAGAAAAAATGTTGTTTAAAAAATTTTACTCCACGAATAAAGCAAATGCCACAATTAAATACAAGTTTTATAAAGTCAATATCAGATGGGTTGTTTTGCTACGCATAAGGTCAATTAAAAATAATAACTAGTAGGTATTTGCCTTGAGGGAATTATTGGCTTATTTACAGATTTGTTTTCAGTAATGTCTAAAAATAATTTGTAAACAAATAAATCAAATAGTGTGTATTCAACTTAGTATTTTCATTCAACGGAGACATTTGTTGAGAGATAATTTAAATTCTTATGGTTATATCCACAAGATAGTAAAAAGCAATATTATTGCTCGCATAAAAACTTTCTTTTCTTAATCCACTGTATGTGCTGCACTCAGGAGGGATAAAGGAAAATACTTTTTTTGCTAATTGGAATTACAAATCTCAAGTGCCCATCTTTGGGGATGATCATATTAGTGTTTATCGATATTATGTGACAAGACCCTACTAGAAATTAGGAAATAAAATACCAGTTTCCACTAATTATATGCGGCCAGTGTCATTCATACACGTGACTACCTTGACCTTGCTTCCACATTCACCTTGATAGGGTTTGCACATCGCAATCGGAGGAAAACAGCTTCACTAATTACTACGAGAATGCCCAGCCGCTAAACACGCGCCATCACGCGTGCATTGAACGGGTCGTACACTACGCAAGATAAGCAACAGAACACATCACGTTTTGTTATCAAACACCTAATCGCTTACACATTCGAACACAAAGAACATCGCTATATACTGCGATATGAGCCTGGATCAACGCCAACCAGCAAAAAACAATATTGTATAGAGAAATTATGGGCACTCACCTGATATTTGTGAATTTCTTCTCACTGCTATCCTTCCCACGGATACGAAACTCAATCTTACACTACTCATTATATAAACTTCGACAACGATTCTCTAATAACATCAGCCCTCAACCTAACGACAGAAACGTTTTAAGAGCCAAATAGAAATTACACTAAGTCGCCGTAATAGGCGAGTCGCAATTTTTATTGTATTTGTTTGTCAGTGAGAGGTCTCTGTCATGACGCAACACTTTTAGTCAACATCAACACTTTTCGCAAATGTACAATTAGACGGTGTAAGTACGAAAACTGCACTTTACTATTTTTTTGTATGATTTTACAAAAACAATTTTATATTTTATATATTGGAGCGGCCATACTGATGTTCACAGCTGATTTTGATGTGAAAGAAAATGAAATTTTTGTACCACGTTGTTTCGATGCCACCGCTCTCTAGCGAGTAAATAAATAAACTTAGATACTGTTTTATCGTGAGAACGTAGAGTTGCTTTATGTGTGGCGCAAGATGGCGTAGATGATTGAAAGAAAAACCGAAACAGCAGGGCAAAGAAAAACAAAAATAACTATTAAAAATATTGTTTTCTAAAAATAAATGATACGTGACTTTTATATTCCATATTAAAAATGGCTATGTAAAACTATTGCATTCTTAATAATCTCGCTTCAAACATTCGAGAATATCAGGCAATTTTACTTTTTTTTTTTAAATTCAAACTGGAATCTGGTCACTTTGCATTAAACGTCAACTTGTTATTTATCTTCTGTGATGAAAATTGTTCAAAATGGCTGAGACAGAAACCGATAATAACAGTATTATCAGAACCGACAGAAATAATAAGAGTACAGGGCCTGCTAATGGGCCCCGTCGCGTTACTATCTATAAAACTGAGACCGGATTTGGTTTCAACGTGCGCGGTCAAGTGTCTGAAGGTGGGCAGTTGAGATCGATTAACGGTGAACTTTATGCTCCTCTGCAGCATGTCAGCGCTGTTCTTGAGAATGGGGCGGCGGAGCAAGCCGGCATCAGAAAGGGGGACCGGATACTTGAAGTGTAAGTACTTAGGATAACATGTTTTCCACCGCCCAATATTCGGATGATCAATCTTGGTTCCCATTGGATTTTCCCATAATTGTTTGTCTTACTTAACATAGCAACGCATTTCCCGCCGGTGCTTTGTGTTTATACATTTCTTGGAATGTTATTCTCTTCATAAATAAGGTGCTAAAAGTTTACATGATACTTTCATTCATACTAATTTCCATAGGGTGATTCATTTAAAACTTGTTTGATTGTGTTAACAACAGTCACTAGAGTATGGTAAATTGATTTTATTTGCGTTCGACACCAGTACTTGAGCTATTATTATCATTATAATTTATGTACAAATATGTACATTTTTCAGTACACATTATTATGCCATTTGGTAATAATTCAATAACTTTAGCTCCAGACTTGAAAGGTTGCTGTGAGTGACTGATCTCACCAGGGTCAATGATTTCAGTGACACGAAACTATTAATAACACTAACTTATAATAATTGCCCACTTGTTTAGCTGTTTCTTTAAACTTTAAAGACCAGGAAAAGAAGTCAAGGTTTCAACATGTTTTTATTAGTTAAAGGATTAAGTATTCATATTATGTCACATTTTTTTACCTCTTGTATTGTACTAAGAATTTTTTTAATAAGGAATTAAATATGTTTGGAGGTACACTCCTAAATAAAAAAAAAATTAAAAACTAAAACCCAACTTGACAAATCGCTGAAAAAGTATAAAACAGATTTTCAGAATACTGAACTGAACAAAGTTGCTAATGTAGTTGCAAGTAAATGGACACAGTAGTAATGTCATACAATACTATTCTGAAGTATGCAATATTCACTATGTAGAGATAAATTTTCATGTTTGGAAAGGCGTAGTCACACGTTGTCAAGGTGCTACGGTAGGTAGGTATATGTAACGTGTGACTACTAGCAACTTTGTTCAGTTCAGTATTCTGAAAATCTTGTTTTATACTTTTTCAGCGTCGTTTTTTGTCGTAGTTGGGTTTTAGTTTTTTAACTTTTTTTTTATTTGTACTATTTTGGTGTTAAAGTGTATTTGTGGCGCATATTATTAACAAAAGTTAAACTGATGAACTAAAAACTAGGTACTTGACATATTACATCTACACGCACATATAACAACATAAGCCCGAAGGCATATAGTGCAGAGGCCTTTATATGGGAGATTTAGCCAGTTATCAAACTGTTTCCGCCTTCACCGCGTGGAGTTACTCCCAGCTTATATCGTTTTCATTAGTGCATTACATATTCTAATAATGTTCACACTGCTCTACATTGCATAAAGCAATTCACAGTTCCCGTGATCCGCGCTTTACTCATACAAGCATAAAGCACTTGTGAAGCTCTTTCACGTGATACCAAACACGGTATATTTATTTTAATTTTATATTAACATAGAACTTTTTGTCCGCTAGAGGGCGCAATACTAAATTTGGTGACAAGCTTTATAGCTCATAACTAACAGAATATCAAGGCCCTTCTAATGGTACTGCAGTGGTCTTATTCTGATAAGTAGTAAAGAAGCTATGAACGAAAAGATGTGAATTATATGCAACCAGCCCATGAATACAGGTAAAGTCACACGCAAATGCTAGCAATATATATATATTCAAAATGTACAAGTAAAGCGCTTTCAAATGATACCAAACACAGCATATTTATCTTAACTTTATTTTTTTACTCTGTATGTTTTGTCCGCTAGAGGGCGCCACAGTAGATTTTGTGAAACCCCATATAGCCTATAACCAGCGGACAATTAAGGCGCTTCTAATGATATATCATTTGTCGAATTCTGATAAGTAGTTTAGAAGTTACGAGGGAACAGATGAACATACATACATACATACATACATACATACATACATACATACATACATAAATACATACATACATACATACATAGCCTGTCAAAATCATAACCCTCCTTTTGCTTTGCCGTAGTCGGGTAAAAAGTAGTGGATGTGGGAATAACAGTTTGATCACTACTCTACTGTCACAGTTATGAGCGTAGATTAAAAGACATGTACAGTACACCACGAACATTCCACCAGATAATAAATATGACCAGGAAAGTATGCCTCACACTACACAAAACTCCTACTTTAGCAAAAATGCCATTTTTCTAAAGAAGGTGTTTTTGTGCATTGTGATAACAAGTTTACAATTAATCTGCTGATCTACCCATACACAAACATGTGACAAAATAACCACATAGGCATTCTGCCGTCAATAACATAGTTCACACAAGACTCTTCTGAGAAAAACATGGTTATAATTTGTGCAAAAATCTTCCATAAATACTTTATTTGTAATCAGATCATGATGGTTGATGGCTCACCTGGAACTATGGAAGAGGACTTCAGTACCTATGTACCTATATTATATACTACTTACTTAATTGAAAAACGATACTGAGTTATTGAAGGACAATAAACCAGACTTACTGTAACTATGCCATTGATGGCCGCATTATTCTTTTAACATAGTAACACACTAATCAATATACTTCTTGTATACATTTTGTAAAATGACAAGTAAAATACAATATTGTTATATTTTTTAAATAAATAAAAATTATTTCTAAAGTCAAATCAGGGCCTGTAGCCAATGTAACATCGCTTCCTAGCGAAGCGAAATCGAATACTAAACCAACCAATGGCGGGAACGATTGACCACGTGATTTATCGCATCGCATGGTCAATCGTTCCCGCCATTGGTTGCTTTGGTATTCGATTTCGCTTCGCTATGAAGCTATGTTACTTTGGCTACAGGCCCAGGTCACCTTAAGTAATGTCTATCCAAATACTATGATTAAAAAAAACATACTCTAAGTAGCAGGCTTATATTATATATATATTTGATCTCTTATCTTAATTAGCATTCAATTTTTAATTTACTTACTTTTGAACTTTGCTCCCAATAAGATTGTAATTTCATGATCAACCTTCTAATTGAAATTATTTAATACAGTCAAATCATACTTTTTATCTAAAATTTTTTTACAATAGTGGATAGTGATTCGACTCAAGGCTATATTGAATGGGCTTTTGAATGAATAATTGATGATGATATTTTAGATTTTATTCTATCACGAAACAGGCACAATCATCTGCCTAGTATTTTCCCAACTATGTTGGTCAGTTTCCAGTCTTACCAATTTCATCTTCCTTTCTTTTACATGGAGTGACTGCCTATCTGGACCTCCACAACACATTTACTGCATAATACAAAACTCTTTGCTAAGACTAGTAGTCACACTTCTGACTTCTGACAGGCTTGTGTAATATAAAAAAGATTCTGATATAAATTACTATGAGACAAGTATTAGTGACGTCCAGTTAAACTGTCTTGATATTAGACTTCTGGTCTAATATAAGAGTGAAATATTTACATTAGGATAAGGCATATATTCAAAAATTTTGATCTGCTGCCGTATATTGATGTTTTGTTGAATAAAATGTCTTTAGAACATATTTGATGACATGACAATATCTTAAAATTATTATGTACTGCTAGTTGATAATTATGTTCAAATATATTATTTTATAATTTATTCTTAAAACTAGAAATTTAACAGACTCAAAGTTTAACCTAGCAGCACTTGTTATTGCAGACTGAAAAGAGAGGAAATGAGCTTTTAAAAAAAAATCTAACTCTAAATCCAGAATTCAACCTTGTTTGGGTAGGTAGACAGGTTGCACAAAATATTCCACAATCTATAGCTATTCATTTTATATTTGCTTAAAATTTCATCACCTCATGAAACCATGACTGATAATGATAATGCCCATCCTTTGTCATCATGACATTCAAAATGCTCTTAAAGGCCCAATAATTCACGTTTAATGTTATTATAATGTAATGAATGCACATGAACTGCCTTAGATAATGTTCCCACGTATTTTTTTGGTGGGAAATCATCAAATGACCTCTGCCTCTCCGGGTGGATCGGTAGGGTGGTGTGGTCGGTGTCAGGCTTGCTGCCTGAAACCCACCCGCGTTGCTTCACTTACCTGGACGCCAGGGGCCACTGTATCTCTTCCGAATAATTCACGGGCCTTCCTTTCACGGGCGGATCGATCTTAGTGAACCCCGTCACAATATGCTGACATATCGTAAGGCGTGCGTGGAACAGTACTCACCGACGACCCGGGCCTGGTCCATACCGGGTGGCGAGCTATCCATTGTTCGTCGCCCGAAGCACGCACTTACGGTAGTCGGGAGTTAGTTGTTTTTTCCCAACGTCTAGGGCGTCTCTAGAGGCGTCTAGGGGTGTGAAGGCGCAGACATTGCCTCACCATTACACGTTCAGCCTCTCTTCTCACCGCTTGTCCGTTCATCCATCACCGCCTTCTGTAAGTATTATTGCTACGTAGAAAGAGGTGACCGTCTGCCATGCACTTTCATCCGGACCATGACCTGGACCAGAGCGCGGGAGTACGTCGCAGGAATCGCCGTCGGGCAGACCTCCACCGCGACCTCAGGGTATACTGTACCCACTTCGGGAACTCGTGCCTCTCCTGCAGAGCATCACATATCCTATAAACATGAATTCCCTAAATATGTTCACTTTGAAATTGGTTTTATGTGGTCCTCAATTAGGTACTGCAATCGAATCTTCTAAAGATGTTCATTCAGTGACAAGCGCCTTTGTGGATCAGAGACTTCGGGTGGGCGTATCGCATCCGTTCCATCACTATACGAGCTCGCAAATTCGTCCTCTGAAATAAGTCTGGTGGGCGTACCGACGGCCTTGTTCCCGGTTGTTATACGAACGATATTTGAAGCCAGTCTTGCGTAATGATTATCGATTGCATCGATCAAAAGGTTGGTTCATCTTTTATATCCTCTCAAGTCCTTTGAGAAAAGAAAAACAGCGTCCCGTGTCCAAAGAGTGTAAACGGGACCTTATAGCTAAGACTACATTGTCTGCCCTGCCCTGTCAAATTACAATACTCCATAGGATAGTTTAGGCATGTTTAAACACATAGCGCCTAAAAATTTAATTTTTCGTCTGACATTGCCTAATTTGACAAGACTAAACGAATGTTTATCTAAACTAAGTAATGCACTGAGCTTCCACTTAGTGAAGTTTGTGAACAAGGGTTTCGGCGCCAATGTGGTTCTTCAGGGTGCCGGGAGGAATAAATCAAACCACGGTTTATCACGTACATACATTCAACTATTATACCTAGAAATCATTCCCGTGTTTTACACCTTTTTCAGCTGGATGAAAAAGGTGTAAGAGTCAGTATCAGCCCAATCTGATTTTTTTTTTTAGTAATTATAAACTAGTGATTGACTGCAAACCCGCCTGATGGTAAGCAATGATGCAATCGTTGATGGTAAAGAGCGCTAGTTTATTAAGCCTATTCACTTAAAAAAACTTTTTGAATAGGAAGACGACAGCTGAGCGAGGTGATAATAATAATTTATCATTTATTCTCTCTTGGTGATGCAATGTTAAACCCAGCGACACGATCAACGATGCTGCGCTAGAGGGAGATTGATCTGGACACCCTCCATGACCAAACTCCCAACACAACCACATTTGGCGCATCGTACCCGGCCCACATCGCAACACAACTGCTCAGACCCGTCCTCCGTACGGCTTCACCAGACATCACTAATGACTAATGAACTAATCTCATTCTGATGTTACCTATTTGATTTTCTCGCATTTCATACCAGTCATCATCATCATTTCAGCCGAAAGACGTCCACTACTAGACGTAGGCCTCCTCCAAGGATCTCCATGACGACCGGTCCTGCGCCTCCCGCATCCGGCGGTTTCCCGCTACCTACAATCTACATACCAATAATAACATTTAACTAACTCGCGGAGGTTGGATGTAAGCATCAAGTAGGCTATGGTATCTACTGAACTCACTTACCATGAGTGACAATGAAATACAATTACATAAGACATTCAACAGTTGTAGAGCAATACTAATATGTATTTACCAGTAGCAAGTACTAATAAGTGGTACGCCTGTCCACCATCGTAAGGTTTCTCTTAATAAACCTTGACTCAGTTATCAACATTTCTACTTACAAACAATCTTGTAGTAATGTCTTGTCGTATTAAAAAAAAAACGGTTATGTGCGAGCCGGTCTACGGGTGAAACTGCGATTTCTGCTGTTAAGTAATCTGGTGGTTTCACCTACCATTATCATCAAACTCCTTCCTTTATCCCAATTCATTTTTGGTCGCCGCAACACTTCTTTTTCATCCATTCTTCTATACTAATCGTCATCATCCCGTAGCTAACCTCATCATCGTTCACGCAGTCTATCCACCTATACTTTGAACTTCCCCTCTTTAAACTAAAACTTTCCTAACGAAATTTTACTTCTTCTGTGGTCTCTCCTACTTATTTAAAAATAAAGTTATTTTTGCTTCTAATTCATTAATATTCCACTAGTAATGGACTGGTCCCAAAGAGGTTGGATCAATGTTTCATTTTCGTCGATCCTGTTTCGGCATCCCGTGAACCTGGTACTTATTAAATTTCATTCAAGCCGTTTGATGAAAGGCCGTCGTAATGTCAACGGCCGCCTTTTAGTTAAAAGACGGTTAACTAAACTTCAAATTAAACCAGTTGACCACGACATTCATATAGATATTATTGTATTTTCCTTAGTTATTATTATTATGTGCGTACATACATAATTATAATCGTACAATAAGTTCAATGCTCGTAATTTCACAATAAGATTTTTTTTTTTAATTATTAACTAGTGCTTGACCGCAATCCCGCCTGATGGTGAGCAGTGATGCAATCGTTGATGGTAAAGTGCTAGTTTATTAAGCCTATTCACTTTAAAAAACTTGGTGAATAAGAAGGAAGACGGCAGTTGAGCGAGTTGATGCAATGTTAAACCCAACAACACGACCAACGATACTGCGCCAGAGGGAGATTGATCTGGAGACCCTCCACGACCAAAATCCCGACACCACAACATTCCTCCGTTCGCCTTCACCAGATATCATGCCGGAACACGACGAATCGCTTGGCGGCAAGACTGTCTGGTGGGTGGTAACATCTGCCGGTAGCCGATATTATGTCCTACTCCCACTGTCCTACCACCTATGCTGGTAATTTCACCAACATTATTTAACAGCACCTACCTACGTAAATAATAGCTAATTTATTACGGTAGGACGTTCAACGGTGTTGCTAAATAAATAAATAAATTAAGTCCCCCTAATTATTGTAAAATATTTTTTTAACGATATTTGTTGTATCTATTATTCTCACTCAAGTGTTCTTATACCTAAACAACCCTAATTTATATTAAAAAAGTAACATATTGATATATTTGTATGCCAATCTATGGCGAAGCATGTAAAATTATAATTTTATTTATAACACTAATGTATAGACGAGACGCCAGTGGGTCAAGTTGTCAGAAAATATAAAATTTTCCCTATCACACTTGGTTCTTAATGCTTTAGGGATGAAATTGAAAACCTGTTTAAGAAATTTAACAGATAGGTAACTGTAGTCTATAGTCTGTACTCTGTACCACGATATTGTAATCTGTAGTCTGTACTATGCCACTATAGTCTGTACCATGTTACATTAGTCTGTACCATGTTACTATAGTCTGTACCGTGTTACTATTGTCTGTACCATGTTACTGTATATTGTACCATGTTACTATCGTCTGTACTATGCCACTATAGTCTGTACCATGTTACTATAGACTGTACCAGTTTCTATCGTCTGTACTATGTTACTATAGTCTGCAGCATGTTACTATAGTCTGTAACATGCTTCTAAAGTCTGTACTATGTTTTAAAGTAAATATTATAAATATATTCTATTATTTAATAACATTGAGTCCAAACGGAAAAGATGAATTAAATGTCCTTACTTTGTAATTGTAACAGACACGCAATCAATAGCTTTATGTTGATCGTATTTGTCCATTAAACCAATGAGTTCAGTAAATTGATTCGTGATGTACAGACTTTTTCATCGTTTTTCACCGTTTCGGTGTATAAAATGTTATAGGAACCAACTATACAATATTAGATGTAATAGTTTCCCATCGGAAGGATTTATTATCACACAAAATGTATTGTAATTTATTAGGGACAAGATTTATTATATAAACCACAGGGAAAACATACACAACTGAAAGTCATACGGATCGTGTCTACATGTACGGTCAATGTTTGTTCTGTACAGGATTCCATCCCGCGAATACATTTACAACTTACAAGGGCTCTGCAAATGCCATCCCTTATCCTAGTATTTTCAAAAGAACTTGGGATTTGAGATTCAATAGCTCATATGTATGTAAATACAAGATATATCTATAATCTCGGAAAGAACATGGACGGTCTCAACTAAAACTCGCCTTTGGGAGTTCGGGACAAACAACATACCATCGGTGTAGTGCTATTGGCTAACGAATGATGTGGCAAATGGTTTAAAATGCAATTTTATACAAAAGGGCGGACATTATGATTGGTAATTATTTCACAAAGGACGATATCAATCAGCTAAATCATTGCTGCACTTCACTTGCCTAATATGTGGGCATATGTGTTCAAGTCTGCATTTAGAATTGCCAGTAATATTTTTCTCACCAATATCATCGGCAATTTTCCACACCTTCTGGGAAACGTCCTTAAACATGTCATTAACTCCAAAACAAACTACTAAACTAAAACTTTGGAGCAAAACGAAAACTAGCTACTCTTTCGGGTCACCAGCCTTAATTTTAGTTCACGGCTCAAACTAATAAGCTCACTTAGTTCAGTCCGCTTTCATTAGCAAGCGCTCCAGCAAATGTGTTTAGTTTTCAGGAGTTGGGTTTTATGTGGCTCGATCGATTGAGGTCTTATTTCAACTACACAGAACTTATTTATACGAATATCCCTATGGTTAAATACAGTATTTATGGTCATCAAAATGTATCTTTAGACAATTCAATTAGGTCCTGATTTTTCAAAACATACATAATGTTAACGACTTTGAGAGTCAAAAAGAGATTGATGAGGTTGAATGAATAGGCTTCTATCAGTTCAACGAAATGCAAGCCACATGATTGACTTTAATTGAGTACATATATCCATATGAAATCCAGGACACCGACACAATCTTAAGAAGCCATACTACAAAAAAATGCAAGCGTCATTCTTTGGTTTGCACAATTGCTAATACACAGCAACATACATAGTTTCACAATCAGGCAATATCAGCGACGTTCTAGTTTTAACACTTCTCATATAAGAGTGGGTGAATTAGAATGCCTAAATGACTTGGTTTCAAGTACACGTTTTATTTTTATATCAAAAACAGTACAAAGGCACATTAGCGTTCCGCTGTATGGTCCCTAATATGCTGTGGAACACTTATCGTGTCAATCATTCCAGCGATTTAGCTGTTTCTAGCTCCCATAATGTTGCAAGTATTTTGGTCGAATCGAGTTTCTTGCTACCTAGGCCATTGCCATTCATCATCCTCAGTAGTCATTACGTTTTCTCTTCGATCCAGGGTCTTAACGGCATATTTCCTATCCACCTATGCTTCTTCTAAAGACTTATCTTTAAAGACTATATGAGTAATTCAGTGTTTCGACAAACCAATATTAAAACAATAAAACAGCTATCTATACCCGGACCATTTCCGCAACATGACATTCCATTGATTACTCACTTAGCTGCAACGTTTCGCTACAGTATTAATTACGTTTTATGAGACGACTAACTTCTTAATAAAATGTTATTACGAGATGAAGACATCAAAAATGAAGGATAGTAAAATTACGTCTATATAACAGGGAGTAGGTATCTATTCGCTTTTGGAGTTATAGAAGCGTCTAAAATACAATTTCAACAATGTCATTTTTGACTGTTGGGTTTTGTTTTATTCGGCTGAAGAAACTGATTGATTATACTGGAGATTACTGTTTCAGATTCTGATTAAAAATTGTCAAGATAATTGCATCCCAATTCCCATAATTCTGGGAAAAGGACGAACTTCGTCATTTGTTAAAAAAAATCTACTAAGTAATACAATCATTAATTTATGAAATGGCGTGTACAGAAAATTGCCAGGGCCAGGGAATTGTATATTTAAAGCTCGGTGTTCCATTCCTTCCCAACCCACATCAAAGTTAGTATGTACATTAGTATCAACGTTCGATTCGTAGGAGGCACATTCAAGGGTGTGCCGCGGGAGGATGCTATATTTAAATCCAAGCTAGATAACAAACACAACGCTTATTGTTAAGACATAAAACTTGTTGTATCTGTCAGTCTGCAGCCCATAATTCCAGAACACCTGGGCAGATTTTAATGTTGTTTATTTTAACGTCGCGAAGATTGATTGAGGATACCTTTTAAAAATTTGCTTTAAATAAGACTGGTCGTACGTACGAAATTTTATATGACCGTTTCATAAATATTCTCAGATTTGTCAGTTACTATCAACGTTTTCACAAGTAAATAAGAGCATACGATGGCTCTTTGCCAGTTGCCACCCTCAACTCCTAATAAATCATCTCCGTTTACAAAATTCTGCGATCAATCCTTCCAATAGCTAAATGCCTACTGCAACTTCTTCTGGCGTTGACTGGGCACCACTATTTTTTTTTTGTCTGACGCTCATCCGAAAGGCCGATGTGATCTGCTGCATGTAGCAAGAAATATTTAATATATTTAACTCTTTGTACCCTACAACGAACCACGTGGTCTTGATTGGTATGGATTTAAAAATTGTACACTGAGTATTACTTCAGGATCGTCCATGACACCCGCAATATTATAATTATCGATCATCATGTGTCAACAAACAAAAAAAAAAAAACAAGACCTGTAAATCCACCAACTGGGCTTTTTTTATAATTAAAATCTAGTGCTAAGTGCTAAAATCTAGTGTAAGAGATGCAATCGTTTATGGTAGCGCGCTAGTTTATTAATCCTATTCACTCAAAAAACTGAGTAAATAGGAAGGAAGACGGCAGTTGAGCGAGGTGATGCAATGTTAAATCCAACATAACGACCTACGTTGCTGCGCCAGAGGGAGATTGATCTAGAGACCCTCCACGACCAAACTCCCGACACAATACCATTTGGCGCATCGTACCCGGCACACATCGCAACACAATTGCTTAGACCCGTCCTCCGTACGGCTTCACCAGACATCATGCCTCTCATAGCAAAACGAGGCCTGTGTACCAGTAGTGGAAACATAATAAATAACATCTGAATCAGGGCCACTGCTTTTTAAAAGCAACGAAACAATCGTCAAAAATAAATGGGATTGACATTCTGATGCGGCGGCTTTAATATGAACGACGCGGAGTAAAGAAATGAATTCAGTAGGATATTTATCCATTGGGGTCATTTAGAGTCGCACAGTTTTCGATGAAAAGTTTTATCTATCGAGAGCTTTTGTTGTTAGTAATATTGTTCTCTATTTTTAAAGTGGACATGGTATTATCAGACTCTTGACACACATAAAACACAAAGTAAATGCTAGCAGTTATAACTCATATTTTATTGCACAACATATCTATTATGTATAGTATTGCAAAAACAATTGCTAGTGATAATGTTGAATAGTGCATTTCTATCAGTGGACACTACTGGTCACTTTCTCTGTTTAAAGTTATAACTGTCTGCTGTGTTATTAATATCGTTTAAAAATAGTTAATTATGCATTTTTTGGTTGCGTTTTGTATTGATTGATCGTGATTACTTTCAGTAATCGTGACGTTGTCTTGTCTGTTCGTATCACTTTTTGCGCACCAATGTGATAAGATGGTCTCTTGTCAGTTTAATCCTGTGTCCCTACGAACGCTTATTGTTTTGTCAAACAGGTTGGTTATTTAAATTCCCTTGATTGACACGTCGACTGTTCAAACATTCGTTAATTATGTCTATTGGGAATCCTGTTATTACCATAGTTCCAATTACTTAGTCCGTGACATATTTTATATAAAATCTCGAGCTTGACAAGTTTCTGATGGGAAAGAATTTATTTCCATTCCTTCTTTTCGTTTCGTTCCTTTGCAATGTCTGCCAAAACCACAATACACTTTATCATTCAAAACAGCTAGTCGATAACTTCATGTTTCCATGAAAAAGCATTGCCTGGTGCGCATAATCGAGAAAGGACAGTATTGAAACTATTAATTCAATGATAACAAAAGAATGAAACTCTATCATGCTATTGCATAATAATTTAACACGTGTTTCCATCTGTTTTGAATAGATTTTAGTTAATTTATTATTATTGAAAACAATGTAATTGGTTCTCCTATCTACTATCACGCCGCTTATATCACACGTTGTGCAGTTCAAACATGCATTTCATAAGTTTTTTTGGGCTATTTATTTTAAGAATGTCTTCTCTCTACAAAATCTTCATTATTATCGCCTGTAAAGGGTAAGAACACTGTTCTCTTCGATTCTTACTAACGATAAGGGCCAAAAGGCTTGCACGAAAATTAAATTAATTTTATCAGTCTGAAATCTATCACCTCACCATTATATTTCGCTTCAGGGTTAAAACTCAGCTCACGGAGTAATTGTCCTCCGTAATGGTAATCCTTTACAATATGTTATCCATTGTTATTCAATTATTTTTACAATGCTCCACTGAATACGAAAATTAAAATTGAGAGTCCTCTATGTCAAGCAGTACGCGCCTGGGCGGCTTCATTACTCAGTTAAGTCCTTTTCAGTAGGGTTGTAACGGAGGCTTGTTAGCGGAGGCGGAGGCGGATGCGGAGGCGACGAGTCTCACCTCCGCGGATGCGGAGGTTAACGGAAGCGGAGGCGGAGGTGAAAGTACATATAGAAAAAATTGAAATTTATGGTTAAAATTAAACAAAATTTTTATTTTAAACACGTACATTAATAGTAGTATACTTGGTAAAAAATATTACCTTCTTGTAATGAAAATTAAGGAGAAACAAATTGTGCTTGCCGCATTCCCTCCTCGCATTAGTTGATTCTTGACCATTTCGCGCTCAAACGCGGCCGGACGGCTGTCGAGCGTTGCAGCTTGCGCGTTATTTATTGCATAAATACTTAAATAAACCTCCGTTATAACTCCGCTAAAAATTGTGCGGAGGCGGAGGCGGATGCGAAGATACGTTTTCTTGCGGAACTTCCGCAGTAACGGAAGCGGAGGCGAAGCTCCGTTACAACCCTACTTTTCAGTACCTATTCTGTTGGACGATGACCTGTTACAAAAGTGATATTCATGTAGAACAGAAATATGTAGGTATTACTTACGGTTTGTACATCTCATAAGTTATCTAGTATTTGGTGTTATATTTTGTGCCTTTCTGTGCATCCAAAGGTTGACTGTTCAGCGACAAGACTACCATCATGTACTTTCCTCGTTACTAATTTGTTATCCTCTTTGCTTTACTATATAGCATTTATTTCGTCTTTGTAAATATCCAACTCAAAGGGAGCGATCAATCAATGAAACCGTCTAAGATTTTGGGGAGTCAAACTTGAAGAACCTTGAAGGAAGTGTTCGATTTCGTTCTACATTCGTTGCTAAGTTGCCAGAAATATTAATATTAGATAAGAAAGTACCTACCGAGCAAAGAAAGCCCCAATTAATAGATTGGGGCTTTATTCATCGTACTTCCGTATGTAACGCTAATAATAACGGTAAACAAACTTTTGAGGAAAATTACTGAATAACTTTAGTTAATTGTTTACTTAATGTATATTAATAATGCTTGTTCAACACGTTATTTAGGTTTTAAGATATCTGTACTTCCTATTCAATGTCCTTATAATCAGGTAGCTACTACGGACAGCCTCAGTATGTGCTAATCCCTTTGTTATACACCTTCATCCCTTTGTTTTGACAGCAGTCTAATTAGGCTAAAAGAGGCAGTATCTGCATATTGCCATCTGCATATTCCATCATCCAAAGCTTCTAGATTGCTGACTAAACGCTAAGTCGATGCTCTAATCACGAACCAGCATGATGTTAAGCTTGCCTTACTTTGCCCACATTCGCAATTTATGGCGCACTGAATTTTCAACCCTCATTATTTAGCCGAGAATTGACAATCCAGCAGAGCGCATTACAGAGAGTCACAAAATCTCACTGCTGAAATTCCAACTCTCAGCACTAAACAGTGCATTGAAATACCACTGTACGAAAAAGATCTCCGCGGGAAAAACACGCCCATGCGTACCTGGGCTTATTATACCCACGAACGTCCATTGTGTTTAAAGACTCATTAAGCTACCATTTACAGTCTTTTGTTCATTCAAACACATTTCACAACACTTAGTACGAAAACGTAACAACAATATAATTGTCGTCGGAGAAAGCGTTTCATTTGTGTTACTGGTTAGTAGCCGCTTATTACATGGTCCTTAAAACTGGTTTCATATTTTTCCTTTATCATTTGATCCACCCACGTTGTGACTCAGCATATCAGTAGGTTTTTTTAAGTTTTTTAAGGATTTGCATACAGTTGCACACAAAGCTTGTTTTGAAGAATTGTCTCTATATAAGAATTGTGCCTACATTTGGCGTTTTCTAGCGTAAGAAGTCTTTTCTCAGCGCGGAACATTTTTTAGTGCTATATCAATATTAGGTACTAAAGAGACAATGTTACCAGATCTTCTTAAAAAATGAAAATATTATCCTTCGATCCAAAGTTGACCTTTTGAGTAGGTACTTTCTTTCCTCGACTTCGTATCACCTGGCAGCACTATATCTTCATTTTCGCGTCGCGTTCTTTCAGTGTTTTTTCTTATTCCTACTCTACTGCCAAAGGTCATAGCGTTCCAAATCACAGCATTTATTTCCAGTAAGCCAATTACAGGCACTTGACTTATCAAAGAGTCGATCAGTCTGTAAGATGAAGCTAGTGGCCCATTCCAAAGCGTAGGTAATTGTGGAGAAGAACTGGCAAGAAACTTCACGGATACTCTTTTAAATAATAACATTGATTAATGATGAATTTTTTGCCACTTCTAAGACATAGGACGAAGCAGACTCCTACACGGCATTTAACTTTCTTTTATTTTATAATACACTCATGACGTGATAACCAAGTCAGGCGAGTCGCACGTTGCATAACTTTATTTTATCCAAGTTTCAATAATTTGGACGCAGTACCAAAGTTGCTGTGACACTGTATCAAGACGATCTGCGAACTTGCTTGAATTCACGTAATAACAGCGTCCTGTGAGTGTAAGCCTATCGGTAACGTTCTGTGATCCAATCTTACCAATCGTAGTCCAGTGCTGGAATCTGTGTCGTAACGGGGTGATGCTGGTCGCCAACGGAGGTTGTGATCCAACATGTTTAACAGCATGCATTGCTTATGCGAGCCGAAGTTTCGACAGAATGGTGACGAGAAAGGAAGATATACTCTGCTGGATTCTAGGTATGTGTTTTACATTTGTACAACTTCATAAGTCCCAAAAATAAATTGAAACTCCAACATATTCTCATACTGAAAAGGATAATTTTGGCTATCATCTAGTTCAGCAAGCTCTTTTTAAGCCACAATACCCAAAAAACTGCATCGCAGCTGTGCAGAGTGCGAAATAATCTTTCTAATCCACTCCAAATATTAGGCGTAAGAATACTTTTTTCCTGACAGAATCCGGCGTGTAAGCAGTGATGCAATCGTTGATGGTGAAGCGCACTAGTTTATTAAGAGCCTATTCAATCTAGCCTTATCCTTTGTTTTAATTGTACTATTTTCACATCAATGTTACTAACAAAGGAATTTAAGGTGTTTATAATCTTAATGCCTATTAATGTTATAAATGCAAAAGTATGTAAGAATGGATGAATATTCGTTATTATTCATGCCGAACTAAAGGAAGGATTTCGATGGAATTTGGCACACACACACACACGTCTATACTAATATATAAAGCTGTAGAGTTTGTTTGTATGTTCGTTTGTTTGCTTGTTTGTTTGCGCTAATCACGGGAACTACTGGTCCGATTTGAAAAATCATTTTTGCGTTGGATAAGTCGCTGGAGGCCGCTAGTAGTTTATAACCAGGATTAACCAAAAACAAATGAGACACTAACTTTGTTCCTACGGTACAAATCTAACTTAGATTCATAATAATGATTCTAATTTTGTACATACGTAGGTACTTGTCGCGAATAAAAATTTTGCTTAAAAAACAGACTTACACTTAACAGAAAATTTCTAATACCGTAAGAAAAAATTGAATTTCTCGGGCTGTAATTGCGCATTCTCCTAGAAGAGGATTCGAAACAGCTGCAGTAATTTGAAGCTACCGAATAGTTGGAATGCATCTTACGTTAGGATTGCACTCAGTGCCAACGCTTATCTGCCACGATCAATTAGAAAGTACTCACGATGCTAACGTACCGACAAGAAGCGCCAAATCTTTGGTCTGATCATTAGGTAACTACACGGATCTCACATTCCTTATGTGTAAGATTTCGTTTGCAAAAGCCCACATTTTCATAATGAATTTCATTCAAGAGTCGCCAGATTTATTCTTTCATATTCCTGATCCATTGAATTATACAGTATGTTAAATAACAGAGGGCGTTCCCTTAAACTCGTTAATATATATCATTAATAGATTAAAATAAAAATATCAGCATAGAAAAATAAGCATAAAAAAATCCGAATAAAAAAAAATTCTAATGGGAAATAAATTTGAAACCTCCTGTTTTAAATCAAAATAGTAGTCGTCATGTATAAATAAATTGCGACGTTGCCGTCTTTCATGTTCGCGTGTACAGTGTGTTTCTTTTACATGTCAATTTAAAATTTTTATTGAATATTTTCTTATTGGAAAAAATTTTAAAACATTTTGTTTTCGAAAGGAAATATTTTTTTAGCATGTATGTATGCTATACTATTTCGGGTTAACGGAACGCCCTCTGTTAGTTAACATACTGTATGTTAAAATTGTGTTCTTATCAACTTCCATAATGTATGTCGTTGAACTGTCAAAATAAAAACCATACTTTCAATATTCATGCCAAAATAGACGCCTGTTTGCAATCATTATTATTAAATTCTTAAGCTGTTCGGGCCTGAACCTCACCTCTTGGTTTAGTCTCCTTGCCATAGTTTCTATAATCCTAATTAAATCTGGACTCCGTAGATATGTAACTGTTATCATCATCATCATCCCAGCGTTAATCCCAGTCGCAGCCGAAGCCTTTTTCAGCTTTGGAGTCTGGGGTCCGCTTTACCAGTCCAACTGCTGATATGGCTAAACTTCCACATTTTCCGTGAAGCGACTGCCGTCTGACCTCCACAACCCGAAGGCGACATTGAAGCATTGCAGTTAGACCAATTGTTGGACTTTTGAGGGCTCCAACAACCCGTAACGACTGCCACTAGATGTTCGTATGGCAACCGGGACCAACGGCTTAACGTGCTTTCCGAGGCACGACCAGACCAGTGCAAATATTCATATTCATGCATACAAATTACTTGCACTGTGCGGGGATCGAACCCGCGCCACCTTGCGCAGCGGCCGCGTCGGCTACCGCTACGCCACGGAGGCTATCAGATATGTAACTGTTAATTTCATGTTAATTTTGATCAACCTACACACACATCTTGTGGTGGAGATGGCGGATTGAGCAAGGCACCTTTGATTAGGATTGGTCCTTGGTAACTGTGGACGGAAAAAGATAGTTCAAGGAGAGTAGCGTGGTCTTTAATGGCTATAAAAAGAAACATTGATTTGGAATGAGATTCATTATTCTAGAAGAGATTAATAGGGATGTATCCAAGGTATGAAAATCAAAAAAAAATTAGTCCGTCATAAAGATAATAAAAAAAATTAAGACCCGTATTTTTTATTTTGCCGTAATTACCATAAACTACTGAGATATAGCGTACTAAATTTACGGAGTGGGGGCTAATTACGTCACGCCGTGGTATATTTTGTACCACGGCATGACGTCATGCGACATTTCAAATCATTATATCTTCCTATTTGAATGAAAGAAAAAATAAAAAATACGTGTTCAATATTTTTTATAAATCTATCTGATGGACATTAAATTATTTTTTAGGACTCAACCCAATTATATCGATACTAGCTTTCCGCCCGCGGCTTTGCCCGCGTGGAGTTCATTTATATCGCGCTTTTTAGATTTCCCTCGGGAATGTCAATTTTTTCCGGGATAAAAAGTACCCTATTATTTAATCCAGACTTTTAATAAAGTAATGTTACGTCTGCAAAATTTCAAAGCAATCGATTGAGTAGTTACGGCGTGAAAGCGGAACAAACAAACAAACACTTTCCCATTTATAATATTAGTAAGGATAAGGATGGTCGTTTATTTCAAAACTAACAAAACACATTATATCCGGTTCTCGGTTTCTCGGTGGTAGGCAACAACATCAGCCGCCGGCATAAGTTACCACCCACCAGACAAAGTCTTGCCGCCAAGCGATTCGTCGTGTTCCGGCATGATGTCTGGTGTAGCCGTACGGAGGACGGGTCTGAGCAGTTGTGTTGCGACGTGTGGCGGGTACGATGTGCCAAATGTTGTTGTCTCGGGAGTTTGGTCGTGGAGAGTCTCCAGATCAATCTCCCTCTAGCGCAGCATCGTTTGGTCGGGTTAGTCTTGGGTTTAACTTTGCATCACCTTTTTTTTTTCGGGGTGGAAATCCTCATAGGATGTCCGCTGCCCTGGGGTGGGCGACGGGGATAGACTTTTACTGACTAAAACCACCCCGGTGCTTCTTCTATCACGAGCGTGCGTGGGACCGTGGGAGTCTAAATTCTTCCACAGCCCCACACCCTCGTGCTGGCCCGGTCTGTCCGGGCCCCGTCTCCTGCACGGGGTAGTGGGGTGTTAAACTACCCCGTGCATCGCCTCAGGGGCGTGCGTCGACACTCGCGCGCGCCTCCGCCTCGGGGTCCATAGGGGGCGGGGACTTCCCCATGTCCCTCGCCCCTGGACCCATTCATGGGGGGCGGAAGAGGGCGTTATCCGCCCTTCTTCGGCGCCCGGTGCGTCTTCTGCGGCTCGGGAAGGGAGTTGAGATCTCCCTCTCCCGTTCCGCAGCTTCCTTCTGCGACATCACGTCCTCGCAGAAGGACACCACTGCATCCCACGACTCTGCGCTACCGACCATCCTCCGCACTACTGCCGGCAGCGTCAGGTCGCCTCCTACTTCATTTGTGAGGACACGGCGCTGTTCCTCCCAAGCTACACACTCGGAGAGCGTGTGCTGCGCCGTTTCCTCCCCGCATTGGACGCAGTGGTGGCACCGAGCGTCCGGCTCCCTGCCTAAGCGACACAGGTACTTGCCGAAGCAGCCGTGCCCCGACAGCACCTGCGTCACCCTGAACGACAGGGAGCCGTGCCTTCTCCCGAGCCAGTCGTCGAGTACTGGCCGGATCGCCTCGACGGTAACGAGGCCGGCGGTAGGGCGCATAAGCCTCTGCCGCCAGTCCGCCACCAGGACCTGACGGAGCTCCTCTCGGTGCAGCTCGATCTGCCGCTGCACCGGACTGGAGCCCCGTTTCCGCTCTTCCTCGCGCCATCGGTACAATGACGCGAGTACTTTCGCCTCTAGGTCCCAGGGCGGGGATCCGGCCAGGACGCAAGCCGCCTCGTAGGAAATCGTGCGGTACCCGCGGACGACCCTAACGGTCATCGCCCTCTGCGGCTTGCGCAGAATGGCGAGTGTTCCGGCTGTCAAGTCCATCGCCCACACAGGGGCCCCATACAGGGCCATGGACCGCACGATTCCCACGTATAACCGCCTACAGGCGGCGCTCGGGCCCCCCATGTTGGGAAGCAACGTTGATAGTGCGCCTGCTGCACCCATCAGCTTGGGCGCCAGTCGCCGGAAGTGGGGCCCGAATTCCCATCGGCTGTCGAGCACCAATCCCAGATACTTCATGGTGGACTCGACAGCTATCCGGGCCCCACTGACCACGATATGCGATCCCGGCGCCGGCGCACGCCGGGGGCCATGGAAAACCATGGCCTCCGACTTGTCAAGGGCCACCTCCAGGCCCAGGCGCCGGATGCGGTTCACCACCTGTGATACCGCAGCCGTGGCTACCAACGTCGCTTCCCTGTGCGACCTCCCCCGGGCAGTGACAAGCGTGTCGTCCGCATAACACGTCAAGTCGGCGCCCGACGGGAGCTCGCCTCTCAGCACCCAGTCGTAGCCGATGTTCCACAGGAGCGGTCCCAAGACCGATCCCTGTGGAACACCGCACGACATTTGGTGCTGACCGGCACCGTCACGTCCCCGATAGATGACGCATCTGTCCTGCAGATAAGCCCCTACTATGCGGCGGAGGTAGGGAGGCACCCGATGGTATTTCAGGGCCTCCCTAATACAGCTCCAGGGTAGGGTGTTGAAGGCGTTGGAAATGTCTAAAGACACCGCCAACACCACCCCACCCCGGGACACCGTATCCTCCGCCAGGGCTCTCACGCGCATGATGGCGTCTATGGTGGAGCGCCCACGACGAAAACCGAACTGGTTGTCGTTCAGGTTCGGCCCCTCTCCGCACAAGTGGCCGACGAGGCGATCTGCGATAATACGCTCAAAAAGTTTGCCCGCCTCGTCGAGCAGCACTATGGGCCGATACGCGGACGGTGAGTCCGCAGGGCGCCCCTCCTTCCTAAGCAGGACCAGCTTCCCCTCCTTCCACACACTGGGAAACTGACCCTGCTCGAAGCATGCCGTGAAGAGCCCCCTCAGCTGGGGCTCAAGCTCCTTCAGAGCCAGGACGAGAGCTCGGCCAGGAACTCCGTCAGGTCCGGGCGCTTTATTCTTGGCCCGGAGCCGCGACACGGCCGCTCCCGTCTCTGCTTGCATCACCTCGGGGACATCGGTGCCCTCCTCTTCTGGAGAGTCTGTGGCTGAGGGTGAAACCATTGCCGGGGGAACATGTCCCGCCCGCTCAGGGAAGAGGGTAAATACTACCGCCTCCAGCAGCTGGGGTTGCATACTTTGCACCAGTGGGGGCGCCCAGGGACGCAACTTGCCCCGTACCCAACGGTAGGGGCGCCCCCACGGGTCCCGATCTAGGGACCCCAACAGCTCTTCCCTGGCCCGCGACTTAGAGTCGCCAATGGCCAGCCACAGACTCTCCTGGGCCGCGCGGTACACCCCATACCGCGCGACTTCCTCGACGGGATCCCGTCGACGTCGTCTCCGGTAGCGCGTGTACTGGCGGCGAGCCGCGACGCACTCGACGCGCAACCGCGCAATGTCGTCGTTCCACCAGTACACGTTGCGCCTTGCGGACTGTTGGCGGACGCGGGGCATGGACGCGTCGCAGATCTGCGTCATCGCCCCGCGAAACCGCAGCGCCTCCGCTTCGACGTCGACGGGGCCGTCCGTCGCCGACTCCCAAATCCAGGACTGGACTATGGCAGCTTCCTCGAGAAGTTCCCTGTCGAGGCGCTTAAGCGCCCAGCGCGGGCCGTCGCTAATCGGGGCTCCTGGATGGCGGCCGCTCGCGGTCTGGGTGGAGACGTCGAACCGGATATACCGATGGTCCGACAGCGTCTCCACCTCCACGGCGACACGCCAGTCATGGACACGGCTGGCGACAGAGGGGCTAGCGAAAGTGACGTCTACTATTGACCCGCCCCGCTGCCGCACGCACGTGTATACCGAGCCCCGATTCAGGACGACCAGACCGGTCGTCACTACCCACTCCGCTAACACCTCGCCCCGAGGGTCAGTGACCGGAGATCCCCACGCCGATGACTTGGCGTTGAGATCCCCGAGCACCAGAACGGGACGAGGGTGATAGCGGCCTACGACGGCGCCCAACTCGACAAGGAACTCCTCGAAGTCGGCGAGACTCTTGTTGGGGGAGAAATACGCCCCCACGATGACGATGCCGCCCGAGACCGCAGCTACCCAACCGCGGCCCCAAGACGGGTCGATCAGAGTCCCGCCAATAATGGCCACCGAACCGTCAACGCATCCCAGCCAGTCGTCACGGGCGGGGATGAAATACGGCTCAGCGACCACAGCTACTTGAATCGACCACTGCGCCATGCTCTGGAATAAAAGATCCTGAGCTCTGGCGCAGTGATTGATGTTGCCCTGGAGGAAACGGAGTTGTGCCATTATTGACACTCCATTCCCTCAGCAACGGTCCTGGGCCGGGAGTCGGCCGCGGAGCTGTTAGCCTGCGGGGGAGGCGAGATTTCCCCGGCAGGCTTAGAGCTCCTCTTCTTTTTCTTTGTGGCCTTCTTGCTGGCAGGCGTGCCACAGGCCCCTCCGCCCACTCTGTGTCCCGCCGGCTTCCCTGCAGCCGAACACAAGCTGCAGTTGAGCGCAGCGGAACACTGGGCCGCCTTGTGACCGGGCTGACCGCAGCGATAGCAAAGATCGCTACGGTCAACCTCAGCGGCGCACTTGGCCCGGACGTGCCCCTTCTCCAGGCACCGGAAGCACCGCAAAGCCCGGGGCTGCAGGAGTTTAACCCTCGCTGCAACCCAGCCTACCAACAATCTGCCACTTGTGGCGATTTTATTCGCCGACGCCACAGGGCACCGAACCCAGACAGCGCCGAGTCCGGTGGCGTCGGTGCGAATATCGCCGGCCCGCACCTTGTCCGGCGGACACTCTCCGCTTCGGGCAACGGCCGCCACTACCTCTTCAGGAGTCACGGACCCGTCCAGACCAGCAATCCGCACCTCTGCGGTTTTCACTGGTCTGGAGATCCGGACGTCCTCAGGGTTGAGGACCTCCCTCAGCTTGGCGGCCAGAGTGTCCGCCTTCTCGGCATTGCCGCTCGCAGCACCAGCCACCTCAAACAGCGTCGCACCCGTGACAGCATGTTTGATAGTGACGGACTGAAGGCCAAGATCCGACAACTTGATCTTGGCCTTGGCCTCAGCAAGGACCGAGCCGTACGTCACGCCGCGCTCCGTAGCGCCACGCTGAAGCGTTAACGTTACAGCCTCGGAACGCGGCGCACGCACAGCTGGTCCCTTGCGACCGCCTTTGCGACCGCCTTTGCCAGTCCGCCGCGCAGCCTCCGGAGCCGCCTTTGCGATTTGACCGGAGGCGCGCGCTGGTGCTGCTGAGGCCGCCTTGGCGGCCTTAGCGGCTTTGCGGGCCTTCTTGCGACCCACGACTGTCGCCCAGGTCTCACCCTTAGACCCGGCAGTCGCGGGCTGTTCGCTCTCTGGAGCTCGCTGATGCGCAGTTTTCGGCGTCACCCCAGCCTTTCGCCGTTTGTCGGCTGCTAGGGGCGGGCGGAGGTTTTCCTCAGGGAGGCGCCGGGAAAGCACCTCCAATTGTGCTTTGACCACACTCCCGCACTGGAGCATGCACATACGGACGATGCGCTCAAGGCACGATGCGCTCAGCTCATCCCCCGTACGTGCCGGTCCTGGTGCGGGAGCCGGGGCCACTTCGGAAGCGGCATCGGTGGGCGTGTGTCGCTGCTGCTGCTCGCTCAGCGCAGCGACTTGTCGCCGGAGGTCCTCTAGGTCATTCCGGAGGCGGTTGTTCTCCTCCTGCAATTTCACGACCTCGTCTGAGGCCGTCGTGTTGAGGAGGGTGCCAACCGCCTCCTTGATGTCCGCGGCAGCCTCCTTGAGACCGCGAATGAAGGTGCTCTTCAGGTTGCCAGATTTTGTGGCAACCTTAAGCACCAGGTCCACTCCGTCCAAGGCCAGCCGACTAAGTTCCATCGCCGACGGTTGCCCCCCTTCCGCCGATAGAACAGCGCGTCGCTCTCGAGCGCGTCGGGCCATTTCCGACACTTCGTCGGCCGCGACGGCTTTGCGCTGCTCCCTCCTGGCGGCGTTGAGCTCCGCCTTTGAGCTCCCTAGTGAGGCGCAACTCTCGCCACCAGGGTCCTCCGACGTGACCCCCATGTCACTTTCTGCTTCGCTGGCCGCCGGGGTACGCACGAACCTACCCTGTGCGTTCCTCCGCGGCCGCGAAGCATTCACTCCTCTGAAGTTTTGCCGACCTCTCCTCGCGTTCGGCACCTTCGGGGCCGGCAGGCCTTCTTCTTCAGAGGTCAGCTCCGCCAACCCACCTCTTTTCTGAGCAGAGTCGCGTGGTCGCTTCCTAGCGGAAGACGGCTCACGCGGCCCTTCGTCCACATCGACTGCATCGAATTCGCTGCCAGTAGCATTAA
Source organism: Sesamia nonagrioides (assembly GCA_017933935.1). NCBI lineage: Eukaryota > Metazoa > Arthropoda > Insecta > Lepidoptera > Noctuidae > Sesamia > Sesamia nonagrioides. Next base: position 211,885 of record JADWQK010000930.1, on the reverse strand, counting down.
CGACAGCAGGGGCCTGGTCGCCTACCCCTGCGCGTTCTTCGGTCACCAATTTAACATTCGCAGGCCCGGATACCTGCGAACGCCGGGCGTCAGCCGGATCGCAAGACAAAACACAATTCGCTATCTCAGACATTTCCATTACGATAGTGGGTGTTACGCACATCGCTTCCCCAAGGCGATGCGGCTGCTCTTTTGGGAGGGCATTAGTCCTCCCGAGGCCTGCAGATGCCTCCGGTGCCGGATATACCGCCCGCTGTTCGGTATCTAAAACTAAGTAACTAACTAAAGATATTTTTTGGTTTTTTTGAAATTTTATGTGTTTTTTCTTTTGGTTTTTGATTTTTTGTTTATTTTCTCTTTGGTTTTCAAATTTTTTTTTTTTTTTTTTTCTCTTAACCTCCTACACCTAACCTATCCTACCCTCCTAAAACTAACCTACACCTAACCTAACCTAAACCTACCCACCACCCGGGCACCGTGACCGCAAACCTTCCATCGCCACGGATACCCATAGACCGCAGGTTGAGGAGAAACCTACGGTCTTCCCCACCTTGATCACGCGTCGTGACCCCTAGACCGCGGCTGTGAAAACCACGGTCTACACCTCCTCGCTCCCTATTCGTACGCTCTGCTGCAGAGCTGTAGAGCGCAGATAGGGAGCCCTCGGGAGCGACTCCTCCGCTCCGGCAGAAATTCGCCGTGGACAACAATCTCCTCCCGCACAATAGTCACGAAGAGATTGTTGTCCACGCCCAGGGTGCACCGGCCCAGCGTCTGCTCGTCCTCAAGGAAACAACAAGAGGGCCAGCAGCCACTGAGCACTCGGGGAGGTTTTCTGCCATGCACCCCAAACATTGCATCACCTCGCTCAACTGCCGTCTTCCTTCCTATTCACTCAGTTGTTTTGAGTGAATAGGCTTAATAAGCTAGTGCGTTTTACCATCAACGATTGCATCCATGCTTACCATCAGGCGGGATTGCAGTCAAGCACTAGTTTATAACTAATAAAAAAAAAATCCGACAAGTCGTCGAAAGAAAGCGTAGGAAGTGTTTTTAATCCTCTTGTAATTACTGCCTAAAGCTAACATTACGTTGATGAATTGATAAGCGTGTAAAATAATAATTATCGCGTGTCTAAAGAGAAATGCGACAAGTGCGACAACACAACAATTAGTCTTGAACTAGCAGAATATGCGGCTGTTATAATAGTCTCCACATTGTATAATCACAATGAACTGTATAATTTATTACTTACTTACATATTACTAAGCATGGAAATGACTGTGATTGTAACATAACTATAATTTTTATAAATAATTATCGTGTAGGTACTTAACAAACAATGAAAAAAACCGAGAGCCTCCGTGGCGTAGCGGTAGCGGGCGCGGCCGCTGCGCAAGGTGGCGCGGGTTCAATCCCCGCACAGTGCAAGTATTTGTATTCATGAATATGAATATTTGCACTGGTCTGGTCGTGCCTCGGAAAGCACGTTAAGCCGTTGGTCCCGGTTGCCACACGAACATCTAGTGGCAGCCGTTACGGGTTGTTGGAGCCCTCAAAAGTCCAACAATTGGTCTAACTGCAATGCTTCGATGTCGCTTTCGGGTTGTGGAGGTCAGACGGTAGTCGCTTCACGGAAAATGTTGAAGTTTAGCCATACCAGCAGTTGGACTGGTAAAGCGGACTCCAGACTCCAAAGCTGAAAAGGCTTCGGATGCGACTGGGATTAACGCTGTGATGATGTTGATGACTTAACAAACAATATTCTTTTGCCAATCTGTACAAAGTTAGTAGTGTCATATATGTATGGTCGGTGTAATAACTTATTAAACTTTAGTGTTATCTCTATCACTGACAGAATATTTCCTAACAATACCCACGTCGTAATAACCTGGACTATGAATACTGTTTCAAAAACCAAGAAATAGGGTTTTGCTCCGTCAGCTTCAATACGGATCAATACACTTGCCCATATTGCACAATGGCATGTGAGTATCTTTGATCACGTTACAGGCATTATTATCTGCATTCCCGACGTCGCATAAGAGTTAGGTTTTTCCCAAGCATCAGGGGGACAATTCTCATAATTTTTAGACTGTTTACAGTCTGATCTTGGGTTCAGTCTATCAAGAATACCACTAATTTCCCAAAAAAATTCGATGAGATTGCGACTACATTTTGAACGTATTCAATTAAGAGAATCGGCCTTCTGTTATCAGCCCTAGGCCTCTACCTACCCAGTACTCATTTACGCACAATCTAAAGTTCACGGCAGACCGAGTTACAACTGGATTTCTAATAAAATAGATCGTGTCTGCTTTAATACTCTAGTAACCTATTTTATCGATTGTCTGACGGACAAGAAATTTAACAGTCCCGTTAATGTAGCTATATTTGATTCCATTTATGTATAGGATAGTATACTCTATTATGTACGTCATGTTTTTATACTTGTCCTTGTTTCGTTGGATTTCGGTAAAGGAAATGGTCCCGTTTGTATTATTTTTGTCCTTGTGAGCCTTTTGTTCTGACCCGCCGAACACGAATCAAACGTACATATCAAAAGGTCAATGTTAGCTTTTAAAGGGTCAAAGTTCAAAAGGCAACGGTCAAAAAATTGGTGACACAACAAAAATGTGTAAATGACTATGTAGAACTAAAATAGTAAGTGGTTTTGTTACCTGGAAAATGGTAATTCAAGCAGTCATTATCCTGCAAAATAATATTTAATAAGCAATAAAAACACGAATTCTATTAAAAAGCAGCAACTGAATGTTAATATCGTCAATAAAATCTGAAATGGCCCCGTTTTCTAAGGTTATATCGAACCTCTTGGATTCATGAAACACAAGAAAATTGCGTATTCAATTAATGATATCCTTATAATATATTAATGTGTTGAGGTCAGAACTGTATCTAATCAAGTGTCATCAACGAACATGACCCATATAATTCAACGTCGCAATTCAAATATCAATATTTATTACTTAAATAAATGCATTGAATGGTCATTAGTAGCTTGTTAGTGCTTCTGATCGCGCGTTAAATGAATACGTTTTAGTACAATACCCTTAATAGAGAAATAAACTTAGGTTTTTCCCCAAATAATCTAGAATTTTATGGTGGTCGACAGGAGTATTTGAACCACAGTATTCGTATAATTAAAATACATTTGTTTGTGGTGCGAGGAGTTTCAGAGGTTTCACTTAAAAACATTATACGTGACCATTATACGATTGCTCTAAACTTTCTGGCCTGAACCTCGAAAACGAGAAAAAAAAACCTAAAACTTTTTAAACCATCGTGACTACTTTTTCTTTTGTGGTTTGTGTGTATCAATGTGCCAGTGTGTGTTACAATGTCGGTCCAAAGGGGCGGTGTTGGCAACTTTCGGTACTGTTTTTATTACTGTGCAAATACAGACTTCGAAATATATGACCTGGAAACTGAAGACTCTGCAAAGAATACTAGGTGAATATGTTTTTGGGATAGACTTATGACCTGCGAATGAATTTGTAGTATATTGAATAGAATGGGAGTTCTTATGTTCCAATCTACTATTGTTATCAGCACCCGCAAATTTTGCCCTAGTGCTGGTTCCTTTGGGGTAACCATTTCTCCTTCCAAACATTTCATTCTCCATCATTTCAGTATTCACTCCCTTTTTTACCAATACCATATTTCAACTAATTCATGCATCTTTATTCAATTTTCCTAGATATCTTATCCAATCACATCCACTTTCCTTCCAGTGATTATCTTATAAGGTAAGTCTCTGGCCGTGTATCACAGGATATTCAGATTTATTAAGGTTGATTTAGACTTAGAGGAATTGAGCAACATCAAAGGAAAGGCCCGTTAAATAATACGTTTGTTATCATTTTATATTTATCTATTGTAAGGTGTGTTAATATTAATCTTCTTCAATATAAGGCTTTAGACCTAGCTATTTATTTAAACTTTCGCACAAGGCGAGTTTCTTCTCTCCTACGTTATTTAACTCCGTACTCGAACACATCTTTAGTCAGCTAAATTGGGACCACTTAGGTCTGAACATCAACGGAGCTCGCCTTAACCACCTGAGATTCGCCGATGACCTAGTTCTCCTTGAAGAGAACCCAACAGAAATAGAACAAATGATGCAGAGATTAGCAAATATCAGTAGAGAAGTTGGTCTGGAAATCAATGCCAGCAAAACAAAATTGATGACAAACTCAAAGGAAGTAGACATTATGGTAGATGGCAACAAGATCGAATATGTCAAAGAATATATATACTTAGGGCAGATAATATCCCCCTCTGATGTAATGTCAAAGGAAATAAACAGACGAATAGCCCAAGGATGGAAAAAATACTGGTCACTGAAGGAAATAGTGAAAAACAAGGATCTAGGCATTCACATAAAAAAGAAAACATTCGACACCTGCATTTTGCCAGTTCTTACTTATGGCTGTGAAACTTGGTCAACAACACTCCAGCAGAGGGAAAGGCTAGCAAAATGCCAACGCGCCATGGAAAGAAGCATGCTTGGGTTAAAAATCAAAGACAGAGTAAGGAACGAATGCATAAGAACAAGAACAAAAGTCACAGATATTCTTACCCGGATAGACGCCCAAAAATGGAGATGGGCTGGACATATGCTACGCCACCCCATTGACAAATGGAGCAAGCAAGTCACCCTATGGCAACCAAGAGTCGGCAAAAGAAGTAGGGGTCGTCAAGTCAGGAGATGGGAAGATGACTTGAAACAGACAGCGGGACCATTCTGGTTGAGAGTAGCAAGGGACAGAACCCATTGGAAGGAATTGGAGGAGGCCTATGCCAAAAGGCACACCGAACTTAGGGACCTATTGTAACCCTATGTTATGGAATAAAAGGCTATTATTATTATTATTATTACAAGGCGAGTTTAATGCCCTAGGCATTCTCTACATCAACCCTGCTATCATATGCTCCGATAGGGTTTAGACACTGTTATTGACTCCCGAGTCTTGCTCCTGCTTTGTTTGTATCTTATTCCGATTTCTATACATTATGTTCTATATGATCTTAATGCTCTACCTTCCAACGTGTTAGTCCTAGAAATCATATTGGTTGTGTATGAGTAATGATTTCCGTCAGTAGTTATCCGCAAATATACGGGAAGGTCTTATCTCTCTGTGCCGAACGCATATTACAATGGTCTGTTATATTTGTTATGATGAAATGATCTGTTATCTTTTTAACATTTTAATGCCTTGACCAGGTTTATCCTGATTTCAAAGATGGTTAATAAAGAGTGCGGACTCAGAAAAAGATTAGTACCGAGACAGTGTCTAATGTTATACCTACAAAGCACAGGCCCGTTCGTGTGTGGAGTACTACAGTCACATTTGGGCTGGTCCTGCAAAATGCCACCTGGCAACTTTAGGCTCAGTGGAGAGGCGTGCGAAGTTAATCCACCATCTCCAAAGCCTGGAGCGCAGGCGTAGTATATTTTGAAGAGTGCGTGGGAATTACATGACATAATTCCGCCATTATCGTTCCATCATCGGACGACCCGTCCGCGTCGTACTGCGAGTAATCCACGCTTCCGTTATTGACACCGCTACTATCCGCACGAAGCGTTTCACCTCGTCTTTTATACCGGGTACGTCTGGACACTGGAACAATTTATCTGCGGCGATCCTCCCGTCTGATTGCAATTTAAGAATAAAATAATAATTAATTAGTGCGCTTTACTATCAACGATTGCACCACTGCTTGCCATCAGGCGGAATAGCTGTCAAGCACTAGTTTATAACGTTTTTGGCTACCCTAGCCTTGACCATGTAACTTTCATCTGGTTAACATTATATTATTTGCAAGTGTCTCTTTATTAAAAGTACATCAAAAATATAGATAAGGTATAAAAAATGATCCTGTCATTGCAGTCCTCTTCTCTTATTAGTCTCACCTTATTATTATTTTTAGTTATTGTTTGTGCTATACCTATGTAATTAAGCAACATGTTATCCAGGCTTGGGTTCTTTTTCTAATATCAGCATCCTCCAATTTTCTATTACCAAGCAACGTGTCGGGCTAAAATCGTTTTCAAATGTTGACGATTCTCTGGTAGGATGCAAGCGCTGGGTAACCACAATAAAATGAGTCGATTTGTCAACCACACAAAAAGATAAGCCTGTATGAAAGTCCACATTAATTTGCATTATCTGTTTTCACCAGATAATTGCAGAGAACTTTGATATACAAACAGACAAACAATACAAAACCCAATATAAACAGACTAGCTTTCCGCCCGCGGCTTCGCCCGCGTGGAGTTCGGTTATATCGCGCTTTTTAGATTTCCCTCGGGAACATCAATTTTTTCCGGGATAAAAGGTAGCCTATGTTCTTTCTCAGGGTCTAAAGATTGTCCGTGCCAAATTTCATCAAAATCGGTTGAGAGGTTTAAGCGGGAAAGCGTAACAGACAGACAGACAGACAGAGTTACTTTCGCATTTATAATATTAGTATGGATGTTGGTTCATTACAACTACATATGTATATTGGTAGGTGTACATGTCTCGGTTACACTGGTCGGTCATGGCGCTGAATGTAAACAAACCGCCAGTGTATGATGTAACATATCTACTAAAAATACCGATACTACGTATATATGTACTGAAATGTATTATTTTCTGAATATTTTCTCTTGTCTTTTGTCCTTAGCCTCGATCTTCTTTTAATCTTTACTGAAACGAAAATAGTCTTCAATGCGATTAATTTTATCGCTGATGCATTATAGGTATATCATTATACAGATATCTAGGATCGTATCTTGACCTCGGAGATTGCATGTTTTTACCGATATACTGCATTCTACCAATATTATAAACGTGGTTTTTTAAGGTTGTATGTGCGAAACTTACGCGGGTTTGGATGAAATTTGACACACAGATGGTTTATAACTAGGAATAACACATACTATACTTTTTTTTACGATACTTTTTATCACGATATTCCCACGCGACCGAAACACACTGTAATTCATACAACATATGTATTTACAGTAAGGGTCAAAAGGGGAGTACCACTTTTGACACTTATTGTTTTGTGTGTGGCTGTAAGTCCAAAAAAGTGGTAATGCACTTATGACCGTTACTGTACATCCTCACAAACATTCGCATTTATAAAATAGGAAGTAGATAAAGTGAAGAGGAAAACTTTGTCAGGCTGTAGCGGGTAACCTCTGGATATACTGAACCTATATTGAAAATTATTTCACCATTAGAAAACCACGACCTTTGTGAGTGTCGTAGGCTATAATATTAACCTGAAAAATGAAAAGAAATATTTATTGGTGGTAATTGGATTTCATCACAAGTAAAATTGTTTACCGCCTGGACACGGGTTAGCTAGTCTTTTACGTACACAAAAGTGAACAACTGACAATTGTGATCAAATAATATCTGGGATCGTTATGCCGTCGATCACGAGTTTATACATACATACATAATTAATAATTACCAAATTAATAATGCAGTAAACGGCTGCTCTTTGTTTAATTTGCATATTAATAATGCGCAATAGAATTAATTTTTCAATCACAACTTTAAATATAATTCAAATTGATGTATTTTAAGGTAAATAACACCAAATATTAAGCACACTATCAAGTCAAATCAAGTTAAAATAAGCATGTAAAATTCATATTAAATAAAATCGATATTTAAAGTAAATAGAATTAAAATAAATAAATACAATTAAATTAGGAACATCATATAAGTAATTAATAAATAAAGAATCATAAAATAAAATAAAATCAACTTCGACATTGCTACAGCAACATGTCTGCTGGAATGCTAGATGAAGTTACAGTCCAGCAGTCTGGACCAGCAGGGAGTCCAGGAGCCTGGATTTGTGCCTATTTGATGGCAATAGACTCGTCTTCTATTACATAGGACTTGAACACAGATGGCAAAATCTGGCTATATGTACCATAGGTACACCTTTATGAATTAGCCTAATCTTTCTAGGAAAAATAGGCGTCAAGTTATGTAAATATTATAGATAAACTAGCTTTCCGCCCGCGGCTTCGCCCGCGTGGAGTTCGGTTATATCGCGCTTTTTAGATTTCCCTCGGGAACATCAAATTTTTCCGGGATAAAAGGTAGCCTATGTTCTTTCTCAGGGTCTAAAGATTGTCTGTGCCAAATTTCATCAAAATCGGTTGAGAGGTTTAGGCGGGAAAGCGTAACAGACAGACAGACAGACAGACAGACAGACACAGACCGACAGACAGACAGACCGACAGACAGACAGACAGAGTTACTTTCGCATTTATAATATTAGTATGGATTAGTATGGATTATGAAAGACTTTACGCGTTCAGTCATAATTCGCTAAGTTATCATATCATACAATGCACCGCCAGTTACTTGGAATTTCGGCACCGAACATGTAAATTTGTGCTTCCACTTCCAGCAAACCTTCAACTTCAGAACCCTTTTGTTTGTCTGTATTGGGTTCCACATACCTCTAAATACGAATTTAAAACCCTGAAACCATATTGTCAGAATAATATTATTGACAGCTGCCCCTTTCTGTTCGTCATCTGTATTATTTTTGTCAGGTGATAATCATGTGCTTTTGTTTGTTGCAGTAATGGCGTGAACGTAGAAGGCTCTACCCACAGACAGGTGGTAGACCTCATTAAGTCCGGGGGCGACTGCCTCACGCTCACTGTTATCTCCGTCACACAAAGAGTAAGTCCTATTTCACTTATGAGCCCGCATCCGCCTTCTACTACAATTCGATATCCTTGGTTACGATAGTGCCGGGTGGTCGGATCTAATTCTGAGGTTTGGCACAGTGATCCCAGTTCGTTGTTCTACAGGGTAATTGCATAAGACACTATCAGTAGCAATCGGTTTCATTTTGACAGTTCAATAACATACATTGCGTTATTTACATTGTTGAGCAGCCACTTTTTCTAAGTTATAGAGCAATGGATTAGCAATATCCGTCAAAATGTTTCTAACTGATAGTTGTGACCTTGGCATATTTGTAGTTGGGACAACCCCATAATAGAGCATTGATACGCCTGTGTGCCACTAGTGGCTTAGTAAGGAAGACATAATTTGTGTTGTTTTGGTAGATATAGGTACTAACACTCGTTTCTTAGTTGTGTGGTTCTTAAGCAAATTGAGTGACTACGGATGGCTCCGAAACAGAAAATCTTATTTTTTTTATTTTATTTGGTATTTATCATCATCTACCTATCTCACCTCCACAACTCGTTTACTGGGTAATATCCTGGTAAGGCTGGTTGTCAAATTTTTGGACTTTGAGCTACCCGTAACGACTGCCAAAGTTACATCCGGGGCCAATGACTTAATGTGCATTCCCAGGCTCTCTGCACGACCTGCGACCTAAGCGAAGATTAGAAACGTATTATATTAAATGTTCTATTGTCATTGTACTCGAATAAGCTACGTAACCAAACTAACAAACGGCTCAAAAGTTGTGGGCTGACATTTTTACAGTGATTTATTTCTATCATTTTAATTATCTATTAGCCTTTTACGACTTATCCAAGGCGACAGCCAGTTTGGTACTCATTATACAATCATGTTTTCTGAATAGTAAGAGCCACTCACAGTGCAGAACATCCATTCTTTTATACTAATATTATAAAATGAAAGTAACCTCTATCTTGTTACCTTTCACGCCTTTACAGCTAAATGGAAATCAAATTCGATGAAATTTAGCAGACAGGTTGACCATGACCTGGGTCATGATTTTACTTTTTGTTCCGACAGTGTAGTTCCCGTGGAATTATTTATAACTATAATCTGAAGCGTGTGTAACTACAAATCAGTTCACATACGGCACTTTTGTTGAGTGAATATTTTTCCATATCACTTTAAACCTCATTTGTTATAGGAAGCAGAACGTCTAGAACCATGCGACGACAGCTCAGCACCTGTTGGCGTCATAGGCGGCGCGGCCAACTCCCGTGCAACCGTCTATCAACGTTACGACTACACCGACAAACGTTCCCTTCCCGTATCCATACCGGACTACCGGATCGTAATGGAGAGGAATACTGGGAGGTCCTTTGTGGCCTTCAACGTTCATATGGCAGGGAGACACTTATGTAGCAGACGGTATAGAGAGTTTGCGGCGTTACATCATACCCTTAGGAAGGAGTTTCTAGGTTAGTAATAAAGCATTTGTAAGTTTCGAACAGAGAAGGGCTAAGCATTGAACCATATGGCACACCCATTTTATTATGAAAACCTAAACTTGTAAAACCATTCAAGCCTACTTTTTGCTATTTTATAAGAAAATAGAAGCATACAAGATCGAAGTACGTCCAGTAATTTACATTTAGTGATATACTTTACAGTTGAATTTATCATTATCAACGCGTTCAAAAGCCTTCGTGAGATCCGAAATCTTATTTAAAAAACTTTGTAAATTACTCTGATTAACTTTTGAATCTAAGGAAGGTGTTTGTAATGCCTATTGTTAATTATTTCAGGCTTCAACTTCCCCAAGCTGCCTGGCAAGTGGCCATTTACACTGAGCGAACAACAGTTGGACGGTAGGAGGAGAGGTCTTGAACAGTATTTAGAAAAGGTTATAATTATTTTTATACTGTCATATTTAGCACATTTGCCAAAGGATTAGCTATCTTTATAAATTTTGGCATTCATTATATAAACCCAAGGCTGCAATTTTTAATTAGCCAAGCCATATCGGAAGCTATTTGCTTCTTTACTTTTTTGGTATTGTGCGTTGAATCGTTGAGCTCTTTAGAGTTTTGAGCTGAGCTGCGCGATTTCTGATAAATGCATGCGCTGACTGGACAGGTCTTCTATATTTGTGCGGCTTCCTTAAAATATCATCTCAGATAACGTTGTCTGTACTTTAAAAGAGATAGCCCTCTGAGTTTCTACCTTTCTTCTCAGACTAGTCCAGATCTAGTTTTTAAAACATGATTGACCTGTAAAAGTTTTTATACAAACCTACTTATAATATCATTTATTTACCGTGTAAGTTAAAATTATAATGCTCACCTATTATAATATTGTCAATACTTTTCTCGTCACTTCAGCAAAAAATCGTTTTGGCAGTATTATATCACAACTTGGTTTTTTACCAGGTATGCGCAGTCCGTGTAATAGCTGAATCAGACGCTGTGCAGGAGTTTCTGACAGATTCGGACGACTCCTCAAACCCCACACCAGTAGACCTGAAGGTCTTACTCCCTGACAAGGAAGTGGTCACCGTCAGCGTGCTCAAGTCTACCAACGCTGATGATGTTTATAGAGCCGTGTGTGAGAAGATTGGGTTGTCCAAGTCGGTGCAGAAGTATTTCTATTTGTTCGAGATTGTGGAGTACAATTTTGGTGAGTAATTTGTTTTTTTAATCTGTGAAGATAATACTTGTAAATTATTCTGTTCGTATTACAAAAATACATATAAGTACTTCGCATGACATTGCAATCGGTGGGATCGTGGTTTATCGCGTGTTTGTGATAATGTTTTAATAAAAGGTTATATAAAAAATCACGAGAGTTAACGAAACCAGCTTTCCGACAGAAAACTCTGTGAAACACGAAGAGTTTATTCATACATACATTTTTTAGAAAATTGTTTTTTTTATTATTTTTTTTTTTAATTATTAAAATTCAGTGTCTTTTTTCCAGAACGTAAACTCCAACCAAACGAGTGTCCTCACTCTCTCTACATACAGAACTATTCGACAGCATCAAGCAGTTGTCTGTCGATACGTAAGTGGTTGTTCAACCCGCGCACCGAGATATCAGTCGTCGCCGAGGACACTACCGCTGCTGCTTTTATATTCTGGCAGGTAAGATATCATAGCCACATTTATACATACGTATTAGGTCTATGGCTGATACATTCTTAAGGTTCACAAAATTAATTTTCCTATTAAATTACTGACGACATAACTTTCGCATCAACGAATAAAAAAATGGTGAACATGAACATCGACAACTTTTTTTTTTTTTTTTACCTATTATAAACCAACGCTTGACCGCAATCCTGCCTGATGGTAAGCAGTGACGCAATCGTTGATGGTAAAGCGCACTAGTTTATTAAGAGCCTATTCACTCTAGCCTTGAAGACACTCAAATTGTAGTCCGACGGAAACACCGCCGCTGGCAAATTGTTCCAGTCCCTCGATGTACGCGGTATAAAGGAGGAGGTGAAACGCTTCGTCCGGATCGTAGTGGTGTTAACAACGTAAGGGTGGAAACCAGCCGTACGACGGGTCGTCCGCTGGTGGAACGGAGATGGGGGAATTAAATCATGCAATTCCCTCGCACACTCCCCGAAATGCATCCTATAGAAAACCGAAAGGCTGGCTACTCTACGCCTGTGCTCTAAACTTTGGAGACCAACTCGAGTTAGATCAGGGTCACCAATCAGCCTCTTAACTTTGTTAGCATATGCGTATCTTAAACATCAATCTTAAACTTAAGTGGCAGTGGGCAGGGCACATTGCTCGTAGAACCGATGGCCGATGGGGCAGCAAGGTTCTGGAGTGGCGGCCACGTACTGGAAGACGCAGCGTAGGGAGACCCCTAACAAGGTGGACCGATGACCTGGTGAAGGTCGCGGGAAGTCGATGGATGCGGGCAGCACAAGACCGGTCATCGTGGAAAGCCTTGGGGGAGGCCTTTGTCCAGCAGAGGACATCTATAGGCTGAGGAAGAAGAAGAAGAAGAAACATCAAACCCTGTGTTCGTTAGTGGTACGCAAAGTTTTACATAGGACACAGTTGTGTACCTAATGGTGCTGGTGTGGAGGTCGGCGCCAGTTCTCTCGGTGGTAGGCCATCACATCGGCTGCCGGCAGAAGTTACCACCCACCAGACAAAGTCTTGTCGCCAAGCGATTCAGCGGCATGATGTCTGGTGAAGCCGTACGGAGGACGGGTCTGAGCAATTGTGTTGTGATGTACGCCGGGTACGATGCGCCAAATGTTGTTGTGTCAGGAGTTTGCTCGTGGAGGGTCTCCAGATCAATCTCCCTCTGGCAGCATCGTTGGTCGTGTTGTTGAGTTTAACATTGCATCACCTCGCTCAACTGCTGTCTTCTTTCCTATTCACTCAGTTTTGTTTTTTTTTGAAATGATCAGTCGTAATAAGAAAAGTAAGTGTGCACAGCGGACGCACGTCTTCTCATTCCAAGTGCACCTCTACAACATTTGAGGTATGCCCTCAAATCTCGATACAGTCCATCACCACCTATGTTTCGGCCAAATTCGATAAAGAATAGAGGTAAACAAACCGTTGCTAGGCACCGAATAGTTTACGCCTAAAAGACAGATGTTAACAACCTTTTCTAAATAGATAAAAGTTACAATTCTACTTCCTACTAATGTAAACAGTTTACTTGTTTAGATATTTATGATTTGCATAGAACACTTAACCGATTTGAATGAAATATGACAGTAAGCTAATTTCCTAATAGGTTAAATTTTTTGATACATACAAACGTATATATTATACTTAGTCCATACTTGAAAGTATTACAATGTATGTGTTATGCAGTTTGTTACGCAAGCATAGCCAAGGCAAATCATTATAGTAATATCCAGTCTCACGCTAACGCTGACGCTGCGCCTCGTTTCCAGCGAAGACGACACCGATCGCGTTGCATTATCGCGCCGGTGGGAACGAACGACATTCTTGGTCTATCGCTGACTGAGAATAACTCTCCTAGTGATAATTAATTTTAAGTTAAAAATGGCCATCATCATATGAGGTGGCAACTCTTCTGGTACGCTTTCCGTCGCTGGACATCCTGGCGGATATGGACGCAAAGGTTTACGACCAGATTCGCGATATCCGTCAAAGCGGAGAAGGTGTGCCAGGAAACTCGGTGGTAGGCCATAATATCGGCTGCCGGCAGAAGTTACCACCCACCAGACCAAGTCTTGCCGCCAAGCGATTCGTCGTGTTCCGGCATGATGTCCAGTGAAGCCGTACGGAGGACGGGTTTGAGATGGTTGTGTTGCGATCTGTGCCAGGTACGCTGCGCCCTTGTTGTGTCCGGAGTTTGGTCGTGATCAATCTCCCTTCGGCGCAACATCGTTGGTGGCGGTGTTTGGTTTAACGAGCTCAACTGCCGTCTTCCTTCCTATTCACTCAGTTTTTTTTTGTTTTTGAGTGGAATAAGCTTAAAAAAACTAGCACGCTTTACCATCAATGGTTGTATCACTGCTTACCATCAGGCGGGATTGCGGTCAAGCACTAGTTTATAATAATAATAATAAAAACCTTTTCGAAGGCTGGGTGAAAGAAGCCAGGTCCACATCTCCTTTAGGCTCACCCAGTGCTCACTGGACATGGTTCGATGAGTTCCTGAACTGAATTGGGCGAGAAGCCACGAAAAATTGCGATCACTGCGGAGGTATCCTACATTCCGCACAACGCACGCTCGAGGAGTGCCCTGCGTGGGCCTCGGAGCGGCGAATTCTGGTTGCCAGGATCGGGCGAGACCTGTCTCTGCCAGCAGTAGTGAAAGCTATGCTGGCAGCGACAGAGAAATCTAGGAAGTAGTTTCCAAAAAGACAGTTGTGAGATATAAAGATTATGGCTGTAGTGGAACTGGGTATAATATCAGCATGTTGTTGTGTGTCAGGCGGTGGAGGATGTGAACCGCGGCGTGTGCGTGGCGGGCGCGCGCCTGTACCAGCTGAAGGCGCTGCAGGACGTGCGGCGCGCGCCGGACTACCTGAGCCTGGCGCGCGCGCTGCCCGGGTACGGACACGTCGCCTTCCCGCCCGCACGGACCGACTGCAGGGCCACGCCCGCACTCGCCATTACTATCGGTACGTAATGACACCCTCAACATTACACACGACTACCTGAGCTTGGCGCGCGCGCTGCCCGGGTACGGACACGTCGCCTTCCCGCCCGCACGGACCGACTGCAGGGCCACGCCCGCACTCGCCATTACTATCGGTACGTAATGACACCCTCAACATTACACACGACTTCCTGAGCCTGGCGCGCGCGCTGCCCGGGTACGGACACGTCGCCTTCCCGCCCGCACGGACCGACTGCAGGGCCACGCCCGCACTCGCCATTACTATCGGTACGTAATAACACCCTCAACATTACACACGACTACCTGAGCCTGGCGCGCGCGCTACCCGGGTACGGACACGTCGCCTTCCCGCCCGCACGGACCGACTGCAGGGCCACGCCCGCACTCGCCATTACTATCGGTACGTAATGACACCCTCAACATTACACACGACTACCTGAGCCTGGCGCGCGCGCTGCCCGGGTACGGACACGTCGCCTTCCCGCCCGCACGGACCGACTGCAGGGCCACGCCCGCACTCGCCATTACTATCGGTACGTAATGACACCCTCAACATTACACACGACTACCTGAGCTTGGCGCGCGCGCTGCCCGGGTACGGACACGTCGCCTTCCCGCCCGCACGGACCGACTGCAGGGCCACGCCCGCACTCGCCATTACTATCGGTACGTAATGACACCCTCAACATTACACACGACTACCTGAGCTTGGCGCGCGCGCTGCCCGGGTACGGACACGTCGCCTTCCCGCCCGCACGGACCGACTGCAGGGCCACGCCCGCACTCGCCATTACTATCGGTACGTAATGAAACCCTCAACATTACACACGACTACCTGAGCCTGGCGCGCGCGCTGCCCGGGTACGGACACGTCGCCTTCCCGCCCGCACGGACCGACTGCAGGGCCACGCCCGCACTCGCCATTACTATCGGTACGTAATGACACCCTCAACATTACACACGACTACCTGAGCTTGGCGCGCGCGCTGCCCGGGTACGGACACGTCGCCTTCCCGCCCGCACGGACCGACTGCAGGGCCACGCCCGCACTCGCCATTACTATCGGTACGTAATGACACCCTCAACATTACACACGACTACCTGAGCTTGGCGCGCGCGCTGCCCGGGTACGGACACGTCGCCTTCCCGCCCGCACGGACCGACTGCAGGGCCAGGCCCGCACTCGCCATTACTATCGGTACGTAATGACACCCTCAACATTACACACGACTACCTGAGCTGGCGCGCGCGCTGGCGGAACGCGCGCTGCCCGGGTACGGACACGTCGCCTTCCCGCCCGCACGGACCGACTGCAGGGCCAGGCCCGCACTCGCCATTACTATCGGTACGTAATGACACCCTCAACATTACACACGACTACCTGAGCTTGGCGCGCGCGCTGCCCGGGTACGGACACGTGGCCTTCCCGCCCGCACGGACCAACTGCAGGGCCACGCCCGCACTCGCCATTACTATCGGTACGTAATGACACCCTCAACATTACACACGACTACCTGAGCCTGGCGCGCGCGCTGCCCGGGTACGGACACGTCGCCGTCCCGCCCGCACGGACCGACTGCAGGACCACGCCCGCACTCGCCATTACTATCGGTACGTAATGACACCTTCAACATTACACAGGATTCTCAGCGATGTTTTTGAAATTAGTGTCAGTTATACAGGCTGTAAGGGTAAACACCGTAGCCACTAAAACCATAGGCAATTGACTTAATTATAAAAATGTTTATCTGATTTTAAAAATAACCTGTGACCTTTGAGCTCGAATAACTTACGACGCAGATACGAGATAATATGAGACTTTTATGACAACTTTTAGAACGCCAAAATGAAGCTGTATACGAGTTTCCAGGTTATTATCTCAAATTCCGAGGTGAAACCCTAAAGTGACTGTACTAATCAGGAACAATTAGTATCGTTTATTTTATACATACCCTTTTTTTTGTGCGGATGGGAAATCATCAAATGAAGGGCGTCTTTGACTTTTACTGACTAAAACCCACCCGTGTTTCTCTGCCTACCAACCCGCAACTCTGACCCAGGAGGCATTGGTTTTCAGTTACGATGTGCTGACATCTCTTTGAGGCGCGCGTGAAACACAACGCGCCATCGACTCAGGCCTGATCCTTACGCTCGCGCCTACTGCCTACAGTGGCCGGGAGTTTGATGTGGTCTCCGGCGGCTAGAGGCGTGAGGGCGCTGGGCTCCACCTCCTCCTTTGCCAGCATCACTGTTTCGCAGGAGTTGACGACTTGCCATGCACTCTCGTTCGTGACCAAGGCCTAGACTAGGGCCGGACGCGAGAGACCGGCGATCGCCTCCACTCGGACACGGCGGTGCTCTGCCCAGGCCGGGCAGCCCTCCATCGTATGTTCCACCGTGTCCGCAGGGCGATCCCCACAGTGGAGACACCCTGTCGTTTCCTCCCGCCTTATAACAGCCGTGTCCGGTGAGGACCTGCTTCAGGAAAGTGGGAACGCCGCTCTCTAGCCACTCTTCAAAAAGGGGACTTACCGCTGCTATTATGGCACGCCACGCAGCACTAAGTTGCCACAATCACACTCCATGTCGCCAAGAGATCCCGCCGGAACTCTGTCCGCTGTACCGCGATTTTTCGTGGCTGCGGAGTTAATCCCCGGCGTTTTGCGTCTTTTAGCCACTCTCATTTTATTTAGATAAGGAACAAACCACCTAAATGGCTATGGAATTATGTAACTACCGTTACAGAAATTCAGTTCCTTAAAACATAATAATGACAGCTTAGTTTGGTACTAAGTTTGAAATACAAATACTGACTGAAAAGTTAAGTCTGAAACTAAAGTTAGATCACGTTTAACGTACTAAGGAGATGATTGTTCTTGTTAGGTTCAAAACTTTTTCTTTTCTCATTTATCTATACTGTTTACTTACTTTCGTATGACAGGCTGGTCCGGACTCAAGCTATCTACCTGGTGTGAAGGTGAGCCTGGAGGAGCGTCAGTGGACGTGAGCTGGCGCGCGGTACGTGAGTGGCGAGCGGACGACGACGCGGCCGCCACGCGCCTCACGTACGTGCGGCACGACAACCAGACGCGCACTGTCGCGCTCTTCACGCCATATGTGAGTGCAACTATGTTATGTTCTTATTTGATTTAATTAAACACTTGTTCATTTTATAAAATCGTTTACTGTCTTAAGATATACAAGCTGCTGTCCACACAGCTATAAAGAGAATGAAGCCGACATGCATATAGTGATGTGACTTCAGTACATCTTACTAAATAGTGATGTTACAACAATGTATTATAACCAGCACGATCTATTATATCTTTACTCACAAATTTTCTAAAAAGTACTACGTGTTTATTCAATATCTCCATCAATTTAGATAGGTAATTATATGTAAACAAAAACGTATTAACACGTGATTTAACGTTATTACAATAATATTCCTAAATTAACAACTTTGACACATTATGACAACTAAAGCACAAATAAAGCCCATGACGTTTAATGATAAGAATTATGACTTACAAATTTTCAAACGAACCAAAAATTTTTTAAAAACACAGGCACTGTAGCACAACATGCAATAAAAATCAATTGTACCTTTACTTCTTTATCATCGCTGTCAGCTTAACTAATTTGCTTGTCACTTTCTCTCTATGAACAATGTCATTATTTCATACCAAATAGTTATTACTAATACTTTTTGTTTCAGTACCAATTCCTATGCAATTGCATGGACAGAATAGCCGAAGAAGCGAACTGGGTGGACACCGGCGAATAAATGTCGTCACAACTTTACACCCACCATAGAAAGTAAGCCACGGAATCGGTATTATGCCACCTTAGTACCGCTCTATATGGTAGAAAAAATATTTTTGAAACTGGCGACATTATTTCAAATGTTGCCCACGAAAATATAATTTCTACCAAATGGCGGCGCGGGAGTATTAGTTCGTTATTCTTATTCTAATATTAAATGTAAGTTATTTATCATAACTCTTTTCAATACCTTCTAATGATTATTCAATCACTGTTTTCTGACAAATGTCACCATAAAGATAACCGTCTGCCTTTTCCCAATTATGTTACAGTTGGGTTCCAGTTTAACCGAATTTAGCTGAATACTGCCACAATCCAGTTGCTAGGTTATACGATACGCCTTAGGTTATGGTTTCTAATGACCCGTAACGACTGTCAATGGTTTACGAATGACAGCCAGGTCCAACGACCTAACGTGCTTTTCAAGGCATGGAGTCAGTAATAACCCATCCACGGACCAACCTCAGCAAACGCAGCTTAACCTGAACTGTTTAACCGTAGGACTGTTATTTCTTAGCCACAAACCCTCTTGCGCCTCACTATAGAGGCATTTTTTTTAAATGAGTCTATCAACATTCAGTTTTTGACTCCTCCGATCAATACCTAACTGTAACTTTTAAATCTATTGAAATACATATTATAATAAAAACCGGGATTAAGAATGGCAAAATAGGTTTTATTTGTCTTCAATATATTTTTTGGTGGCATTTTTCAAAAATTACAGTCATTTCTGATTACTAGAGAAAAGGTAGTATCATCTCTTCCGGAATTGGATGCAATATTGAAACATAAATTGTGGAATAATATTATTATATTAAATTTTAAGCTATGCTTATCAAGGTTTATTTGTAGTGTTATAATAACCAAGTACCTAGATTTCAATTTCGTGGTATATATTGGGAGATACGATGAAGGTTTTATCATTTTATTACAATGTAGCGGTACCTACAACGCTAGCTAGCTACCAATAACGCGTCATATTGACGTCACGCAAATCCTACATCTCGCAAGCAGAGTTTACTGTGCAACTAGCATGCCATACTAGTTCACGACATCAACCGTTGGGCAAGTGTCCGCCAAACAATTCCAGTCTGATCAGAGGATCCTCCCTTTCCTATGGAACCTTAAAACTAAGTATAATAAAAACGCCGATAATCTGCTCCTAATAATAAAAATAAAATATACCTAATTTAAACCTTATGCTGCTTTGAAAAGAAGCTGGACAAACGGCTATCCTTGTTCGATTACCATATAAAAATATTATATTTACTTGTAACTTACTATTCATCGTATCTCCCAGATGTCGCTAGTGTCGACTGTCCTTAGGGACACTCAAGGTCTCTCTGCCTAAGTTAGGTTTTATGTACTTACAATATTAAGATACGATTTTATTTAGATCTGCGTTATTTAAATTGCTCTACGCAACTATTAATTTTTTTTATTAACTCAAAATATTGATAGCAAAATTAAATATTCCTAAACGATAAATAATCGATATAGTCTAAATATTTTATTACCAAATCTATTAATCGAGTAACTTATAAATCGATTATTTGATTTAAAAAAATGGTTTTACAACTACTTTTTTTTTAATTTATAAATCGCATCATAATAGCAGCTAAAAGCTCATTTTTTATTACAAGACCATTTTATGTAGTAATATTTCTTTTTTAATTTTTAATGTGTTTGTGTAGTGATCGTAGTACTGTGAATCATTAACGCATTTAACGTGATAATGTAAAATATATTACAAATTAACTTTAATTAATAATCTTCATTGTGTAGGAAAATGTATTTGTGAAAAATATTTAATTAATTTTCTATGAAAATTCATAGATGGCGTCTAATCAAATTATAATGATGGTAAGCAGAACCGCTAGATGTCACTATTACATGTCAAGTAATCCTGAATCGCGCAGGTGGAATTCCCATAGTGAACGATGTTAAATAAATATTTTATACAATATAATCACGAATAATATCATGAATACGAAGTAAGCAAAATCAATTATATAGTTTGTGAGGTGTATGTGTTAGGTATTCGATTAACCGCCTTTACACTATTATCAGTTTTAGAGTTTATTTGTGGCTATATAAGTAATACATGTAATATTAACGACTAATCATCCTAAAATGGCCTCTAAATATTTAATAAAGTCTGTCTTCAAAAATGAAAGCTTATTTCCAGTTGAGAAGTTTTTGGTAAAATTGCAGTAGAAGTTACTCGTAAAAGTAAAAGTTTGTATAGTCCACCTCGTAATTGCTTTATCACCTTAAGGTTGAATGTCACTTGCAGTTTTAAGACGACAAATCTAATATATTTGGTCTTATAATGGTGTCTTCGTGATTGTTTGAATTCAACCTGTACTACAAGGATATTTTGGAGTCAGACAAAGGGGCGTTGTTGGAAAATATTTGTGTAACCTGACGCTTGCACGGACGTACCGTAATGTCGCGACAGAATTTTATCGCGCACTGGTTTTTAACTGTCGGTGTTGAGAATCTTACAGCGCATCTAAGCGCTTCAGAAACCACATTGTTAGATGCTGTGCTCTCAGCAGTAAGCAGTATGTTAAATATCCTATATGCCGAAAACCCGCCACGACATTTTTACGTCCGTGCGATCGTCGGCTAAATGTCGGCGTTTGTTTCGATTTTGACTTCATACCAAGAGAACCATATAAGTTTGTACTATTTTTTTTTTTTTTGTCAAAAGTGGCAAACCAATTACGAGGGCGACTTTAACTTGTGACGTCGCTGCAATTTTAGCAAATTACCGTCTCGATCCCTTGAAGAATAAGTTTTGATAAAGTTGATTTAAATCAGCTTAACTGTGTTGATGTTTGTTGGCGTTAAAAGCTGATTCAAATAGTTTAAGCCTTTCTTACATATCTATTATACCTTTATCCTACATTATATTAATAGATTTTATATGATCGTGTTTTTATATAATTATTGATTGATGGCAGCGAAATGTTTCATGAAGGTTTAGTACAAATAAGTGCAAATTAATAGACCGCTTTTTTAAATCAGCTATTTAAATGCCTTGGAAACACGAATGTGTTTCTTTTACGAAGATGTATCGATTTTATCGCCAGAGTATAGCATAGCATTCGCACATGGCTCTCTGATTGAGCCTAAATACTATTAATTGTTTGTCAGAAGTGCAGTTCAGTATTAATTGCATGAAATAACTGTTAGTGCCATAAAAACGTTTAAAAACTACAGCTAGTGTTGTTAGATACCTTAGGGGAGGTATTAACCTTTTGAACGCCAATCACTTCTATACAAGTTCGAGATTTTCGTGCCCTCAGCGCCACTACTTGATTAGAAGTAATCACAGTATAAAATAAATTTACGACTTTTACAAGACCTTTTATTTTGTTTTTATGGAAATTTGCCCTGTTATCAATCATATTTTTAACCTTTTCACGCATAATAAGTTCTTATTTGTTTAATTTTCAATAGAAACAAAAACGCCAGAAAATATTTTAATGCCCCCAGCGCCAATTACTTGATATCAAGTAAGCCAGTGATGGGACACGACGAAGAACTCGCTATATTTCATCTCGTCGAAATGATCATAAATACTATTATTGCAAGAAAATGACGTAAATATAGAATATTTTATAAATATTGTACACTTTAAACTAGGTTTTATTTACCTTAATCAAGAATTAATAGGTTTTCTAATCATTGTCGATAGTGAAACCCCGTTTGAAAAATCCATCCCTACAAAGTTAGTTAGTTGTTGGTCCGTACACGCCACCGACGTGTATAGAAGGAAATCTGTGACGTCATAAGCGGACGGGTTTCAAGGTCATAGTGACCTTGTGCATTTTAGTGTAGTGCAATGTTTACATCTCGAGTTGGCGCACGTGTCCTTATAAAAAAAAATTGTGACTGTGAATATGACGAATTATTGCGAGTTGTTCAAGTCTGAATCAGAATTTTGAAATAGTTCGTCGTCTTGACATTCCGTTAAGTCGTCAACTTCCGTTTCAGGAATTTTCCTCAGTTTTCTATTAGTTTCTACAAACCAGAAAAATAATTGCGAGTATTTAGCGACACCATTAAAAAAAGGTCTTGTGTAAAACAGACACCCTCCATTTTATTTTATTTTTTAAAACGTAGAAAACCACGTATTTAGCTTCTATTAATTGTATTTGTTGTAAGTAAACGAAATAAATTATGCAGGAATCGGTTGAGTTTATGCACGTGTAACTCGACCACAGTGAATATAAAATGTATACCATAGAAATCTAGACATCCCTAGAACAGAAAGGATTTTGACGTGCCTCGATCGCCAACTACTTGATATGAAGTAGAAGGATTACATTTGGAGACAAATAGGGATGTGCCTTGTAGAACACACGTCTAATAAATTTAAAATTCTTTTCTTTATTGTGGGGAATATATCCAGGTTTTCATATTGTTTTTTTTTATGAAATAAAATATGAAATTACGATTACAGTTTTTATTTAGCTTCGTAAATTGGTGAATAAACATTATTTTAAATGTATAATATTATTTGTCGATAGGACATTAATCCCATCCCTACGTTTTACTATAGATACGTTATACATTTGTAGTGTGGCGCAGGAGGACACATCGCGTATTATATAGATGGGCGTTCAAAAGGTTAAAGCTAAACACCACAGGAACAGGCGCTTTGATATTATAGCAGAACGGAAGTGGTACGATAATATTTATTAATTAATTAAAAATATCGATAGCGTTCTGTTCCCAACTTTAATGTATCGACCAGGTTAACAACACTAGCTCTCAACCGAATTGAAACGTCAGAGATCGAACATCGATTCAAATCAATTTTTTAATCGCACATAAAATTATCGAAATCTGTTGTTCACTCCTGATTGTTTTCTACTGCTAGTTGTATATCACTAATACACACACAAAGCTTTTGAAATTTTATTGTAGGACATAGTCACTTCACCAAAATTACTACAATTTGTAGTGAAATAAATATATCTCTTGAAGGAGAGTTGTTGATGCACTTTTAAAAATATAAACCGCATGATATCGTCTAAATGTTGCTAGAAATATAATGTATCGTCCTATTGTGATTGTAATGTTATGTTGTTTACGCCGCGTTTTAAAATATAACTTATAATTATGTTTTTAGCAAATTTTATCGTGTTACAGTGACGTGCAAAATGTTTGTTACGCCTGGTTTAAGGAGAGAGTTAAAGTTTTGGGATATTTTATCAAGTTAATTATAAAATAAAGGGTCAAACGCTTCTGATCTCTGTCTTACAAGTTATAGCAAATAAATAAAATTAAAAACAAGCAGATTTATTGGAAAACTTCTGTTTTTCCACTCGCAAATATGGCAATATTAGTTAGAGGTAACGGAGACAGGTTATTTTGCACGTCAGTGTAATAATCTCAGTAGTCGTTATAGGTATTTAGCTTCTCATGACAAGTTGGTAAAGAGTGACATGTACTTATTTATCTGTCGGGTGTGCGTGAGTTAAACTGTTGGGATGCGATAGAAGATAGAAGTTGCAACTTGATCGACAAATACATACTAAAGAGATAAAAACATAGACATATTATACCTACGTTTAATAAACTAGTGCACTTTACCATCAGTGATTGCATCACGGATTATCATTAGACGGGATCGCGGTCAAGTACTAGTTCATAGCGTAAGAGCGTTTACTACGTACGACCGGCAGCGTCGCAATTTAGTGTCATATTTCGTGGTTTTCAATTTTTATTGTTTAATCGGAGTTATATTTAAAAATGTATTTTACTAACTATTTAGGATCAGGTGAAAAGTGTGTAAAAGGTAAGAAATAATTGCGTTTATAGTTTATTTATATGTAAGTTATGCATTGGAAACTCGCAAGGTGGTATTTTCATAGAAGAGTAACTGTAAACATTAGGGTTACTTACTTTTTATCCACTATTCACCTAATTTTAAAAGTTAGTAGAATGCATTTTTTAAATATTGCTCCAGTTTAAAGTTAATAATTGAAAACCATGAAATATGACACTAAAATGCGACGTTGCCAGTTGTGCGTTGTAAGCTATTAAAAAAAAAAACATACATTCCGTATGAAACATGTAAGCGCCAGACCGTGTTGTGTAATTTGATGAGGTTGTAAAGGTGTAACTTCTATCTTGTGTCCTAGTATAACTGTAAAATGCAATAAGTGCTTTAAATTACGTTGGCCCTCAACGTAGATGTTTTAAAATTGGTTTTATATATGTTAAAATTTTGTATATTTCTTAAAAAAAAAACATAATTGTTGGTTTGAAAAGGTGCCATTGCACGAAGGACTGAGAAAGTGGTAATATAGTCTTTGGTATTTGTTTAAAAAAATATATGTTGCGTTATGGCAGGACTATAGATTTTGCTGTTAGCACATTTTAATAAACAAAAAGCGATGTAACATATTAAATATGCTATCTCGTATGCATGTTTCTGTTGACATGTCTAATTACAAATTAATAGAATATTATCCATATTAAATATAATTTAATTTTTAGTATTTTACTAATTTACAATACTTTTAATTATTGTTTATTTATATGTTTATAGGTATCATAATTATGTTGGTCTGATGTGTAATAATTGTAAAAAGTCAATGTTAAAATGAAATTTTATTTTATGTGATTAATTTTAAATTGTATTCAATTTTAACCAATTAGGTCATAAATTATCAAAAATTTAATCAAATATTATTTTTTATTGCACTCCAATGTACTTGTATGGATAGTTGTATTATAATGTAAGATTAAAATCTCATTTTTAGCGGCGTTTACAAACATTGGTTGGGCTACATTGCCAATGTTTGAATGCTATGTCCAGACGACAGCATATGAAGCTACTACAATCTGCCAGATTTCTTTATGAGATTTTCAACTTTATCTTCAAAGCATTAAGGCTCAATGTTGATTGGGAATATTTGACAGTTTCGGGTGGCTTGACCTGCTGTCGTCCGTCCAAGGCTGTCAATGAAAGCAGCTAAAAGGCACGTTTGACGTAAGATTTGGTGTTGGCCGGCGAATGTTTGTAACTGTGGTTTACTGGATCATACATTCCAATCATAGCATATATTCACTTCACATCGCTGTGTCCGATACTTAGTGATTGTTGGGCTACTTTTTAGTCGCTTATGTGTTACACTTAAAAATATTGTAATAATTACAAAACTTGAAAAAAGCTGGACTATTTTCAGGATGAGTTTCCGAGCGGACATTTTATTGGATCGCTCTATGTGACACTAGATATTGTTATTGCAATAACTATATTCAGTCGAGGGCTGGGCAACTGTTGCCCGGTATTCAGTTGCGGCTAGAACGCATCTAAATATCGGACAATGGTAGAACAATGCTTACAAACATGTCTTCCACTTTGTTCCCTTCGCGCTGGCTATTACGACACATCTAAAAAGTCGTCCAACTTCAGTTTAACTAATAAATGTAATTAATATGTATGTTGTTCACAGTGTTGAGTGATAAAATCAGTATGTATAGATTTTGCTTAAATAAATAAAATTGTATTCAATTTTGTTGTTTTTTATCATCATCAGCATCGTCAACCTTTTTATCATCCCACTGCTGTGCACAGGTTTCCTTTCATACAAAGAATAATTGAGCGTACTCACCATCCTTGCTCAATGCGGGTTGGCGATTTCAGACTTATAAAGTCCAGGTTTCTTCAAGATGTTTTCCTTCACCTTCAGTCATTGGTGTCCAAGATATACTTAGAAAGTACATATAACTTTAGAAAAGTTACATTGGTACTTGCTTGACCTGGAATCGAACCCGCGCACTCATACTTGAGAAGCCACCACGACTTATTTTTTTTTATAAACTTGGCGTATTTTTACAAAATATTGACAGCCATGAAATTCATATTTGGTAAAGTTCAACACAATGAACTCACTCCGGTAGTACGGACAACATACTGGGGTTTTATTCCTTGTCCACATCCCGTCTACTGTAACAATCTACAACTCTATTGTACGGCCCAGTGGCTCGTCCGCTCGTACATTTTGAAAACTTTTTAGAAACATTTAAAAAAGTACCAAAAATCGCTGAACATAACATAGGGTCTATATAGATAGGTTTTCCCTGTAAGCTGTCAACGGCTTGACCCTATAAAAAAAACACTGTAGGTATAAGATGAGATTAAAAAGAGGTTAAGTCCTGTCAAATCAAGATACTCCATAGACAAGAACTGCTTTATTACAAAACGAGATTTAACTGTAGTTCCAGACTTAACCTTTGAGTCAGTATTTGTATTTCGAACTTTATTGAGGTCTAGTCAAAGTTCTTAATACAAAAGTGCATTAAGTCCGCCTATACATTTTCTTTGTGCGAAAGTACTTATAAATAAATAAAGTGACAAATTAGTACCGAAATAAGTTGTAATTTTTTAAATAAATGAATGAAGTAAGCTGGATTTCTAAACACGTCAGGCTCTGATTAATTTCACAGGACTAAATTAATATTGACCTTCTTCTATCGTAGAAGATTAATGATAAATGTAAAAGAAATGAAATCGTTTATTAAGCAAGTAGGATCACTGATCACTTTTACACGTCATATTTTTTTAAAATTTATGGAGCCGGCATTTCCTAACTGACTACCTCTGAAAGAAAAAGCCGAAACAAACTCGGGAATCATCGTCTTTTTTCATGTCCAGACATTAAAATTGAAAATGCTTCCAATAATTTACGTGATTTCAAAGATCCACTGAGAGGGAATCTGCATTGCACATCGAACAATTTGATTGTTTTCACTTGAGGTCTACAAAAACGATTAGGTACTTGAGTGAGGTTAATTTCAGAAAATATTACCATCAGGCCGACAATCACCAAATTGCTTAGCCCGAAAGGGCATTCAGGCCAAACGGTAGTCTGAAAAGAAACGAACCTGCGACCCTGAGCGTCAGTACCTAGCTGAACTCTCAGCACTATTTAGGTCAATACCATAGCATGACTCTTCAAATATCCTTTTAATTCAGACTTCCTTCCCAGACTGAATTGAAACGCAAGACAAACCCATTCGTTGGATGTGCTTCAACCACCCGTGAATTGATAAATTACATAATACGCGTGTGAAATCCTGGACTTGTGGGCTTTGCAACATCAGCCGCCGGCATAAGTTACCACCCACCAGACAAAGTCTTGCCGCCAAGCGATTCGTCGTGTTCCGGCATGATGTCTGGTGAAGCCGTACGGAGAACGGGTCTGAGCAGTTGTGTTGCGATGTGTGCCGGGTACGATGTGCCTAATGTTGTTGTGTCGGGAGTTTGTTCGTGAAGGCTCTCCAGATCATCCTCTGGCGCAGCATCGTTGGTCGTGTTGTTGGGTTAAACATTGCATCACCTCGCTCAACTGCCGTCTTCCTTCCTATTCACTCAGTTTTTTGAGTGAATAGGCTTAATAAGCTAGTGTGCTTTACCATCAACGATTGCATCACTGCTTACCATCAGGCGGGATTGCAGTCAAGCACTAGATTATAACTATTAAAAAAAAAAAACTTTGGGAATGGCTGAGATACAGCTCACCTCAGACGGATATTTGGCTACAAAAGGATGAATTGATAAATGATTTCCTGTAAGTAGGTGCTGACTAATTTCACAGGTCTCAATGAAGTTGATACATTAGCTAGAGGCACAAAAAAAAATGTTACCTATATAACTTTAACTGATGATATTAACACACAGACTGCTAACATACTTTGGTAATTTCAGTAAAATATTCACAGTTTCATACAAAGTGATGGCGCTAACCTAGCGCACGTGAGTGTGGACAGTGGCGCTAAGTAGTCTATCACGAACACGACTGCTAATTCAAGCTCATAATTTATGACGACGGACTGTTGGCATTCAATAATTTAGGTTCTGAGATCTAGGGGAGACTGGAGATATCTGCCCAAAAACTAGGCGAACATACAGTGAAAGCAAGCTGGGAAGTTTTGGGGGTACTATCTCATGTAATATTGACGTTCAAAACAAGCTGATTCACAGCTAAATTTAAATAAATGACTTGATTTTGTTTTTGAAAACCGTCGCAGCTCTATGCACATTTTGGGTTTTATAGAAATTCGTGCAAAATTGCTTATTATGTAGAATGTAAATAACACATGACTACAACTGATCGATTTATGTGCCAAAAAGTATATTATCGAATCATAAAAGGTTAATAAACTTTTGTTGTTGTCGTCCGTATACATAGGTAAGTGTCGTATTGTGTCACAACACTAGTCAAAAACAAACTCGACAGCCTCCGTGGCGTAGCGGTAGGTAACAGACGCGGCCGCTGCGTAAGGAGGCGCGGGTTCGATCCCCGCATAATGCAAGTATTTGTATGCATGAATATGAATATTTGCACTGGTCTGGTCGTGCCTCGGAAAGCACGTTAAGCCGTTGGTCCCGGTTGCCATACGAACATCTAGAGGCAGTCGTTACGGATTGTTGGAGCCCTCAAAAAGTCCAACAATTGGTCTAACTACAATGCTTCGATGTCGCCTTCGGGTTGTGGAGGTCAGACGGCAGTCGCTTCACGGAAAATTTCGAAGTTTAGCCATATCAGCAGTTGGACTGGTAAAAGCGGACCCCAGACTCCAAAGCTGAAAAAGGCTTCGGATGCGACTGGGATTAACGCTGGGATGATGATGATGACTAGTCAAAAACAAACTGAAACATACAGTAGGTAGGTAGTTATACTTCGTTGTCGTATCACGGTCCAGCCAGTTAGCACGGCGCCGGATCTTATTGCGGCGTAATGTTTCCTTCTAGACTTGGAGACGACCCACGAAGTACAAGCACGTGCGGATGGGAATGTAGGGCAATAGATTGGCGTCGACTCACTCGAACACAAACTAAATTTAAGCTTACTGTATCTTTTTCTTTCCATTTTATTAAAAAAATTAGCTGAACCAGCGAACTATGTTTCGCCAACTTTTTTTTTGAGAATGTTGTCTATGTTCTAAAAAAATTTCTATTAGTGTTAATAGAACCTTTCCAGTGCTGATTGAAAGAGATATCGTGGCCCTGGTACACAGGCAAGTGAAGAAACACGGGTTTTAGTCAGTAAAAGTGTGACACGCCCTTCCGCTCCGCCTAGAGCGGGATAGGTCATCAATTGATTTTATGATTTCCTATACACAAAAAAAAAATATTACCTAATAGAAGAAGAAAAGAATACTTTTCTACACCATATAAATTACAGCTCATAAATGAATGCTCGGCTCAATTTCCCACGGGTGACTAAGAAAATATTAGGTGAAATAAAATCACCATTAAATAATATGATCATAATTATTGAAATCCTCTCAAAAAAAATGTTAACTAATTTTTCACTTTCCCGCCAAAAAGTCTACTTCTGTCACACTCACTGAACTTTTTTTTTGGAGACGTATAAAAATTTTAGTAAAAATTATCAGCACTGCAGTTACCTGTCCATTGTTTGGGCACGCCACAATAGCGGTGGTAAGTCCCCTCTTTGAGGAGTGGCTAGAGAGGTGCCACGGCGCCCTCACCTTCCGCCTGACGCAGGTCCTCACCGGACACGGTTGTTTCGAGAGGTTCCTGTTCCGTATTAGGCGGGAGGAAACGCCAGGGTGTCACCATTGTGTGGATCGCCCTGAGGACACGGTGGAGCATACGGTGGATGTCTGCCCCGCTTGGGTAGAGCACCGCCGTATCCTCGCAGCGGCGATCAGCGGCGATCTCTCGCGTCCGACCCTGGTCCAGTCCATGGTCCGGAGCGAGAGTGCATGGCAGGCCGTCACCTCCTTCTGCGAAGCAGTGATGCTGGCAAAGGAGGAGGCGGAGCGCGTGAGGCAACGGGAATCTCAGCGCCCTCACGCCACTAGTCGCCGCAGGAGACGCCGACGACACTAAACTCCCAGCCACCGTAGGCGGCGAGCTGCCCGGTAAGGACAAGGCCCGAGTCGACGGCGCGTCGTGTTTCACGCGCGCCTCAAAGAGATGTCAGCATATCGTGACGGGGTCCACGAAGACCGATGCCTCCTGGGTCAGGGTTGCGGGTTGATTAAACAAGAAACCGTGGCCCTGGCCATCGCACAGGCAAGCGAAGAAACACGGGTGGGTTTTAGTCAGTAAAAGTCTGACACGCCCTTCCGCTCCGCCCAGAGCGGGAGAAGTTATTTGATGATTACCCATCCCAAAAAAAAAGGTATCTATTGTTGAAAATAAACAGAAAATCGATGCAGTAGTTGACTTTAGCGCGAGCAGACTGATACGACGGAGCACTTTGTTTTAGAACTAGTGATATACGAGTATGTAGTTATGGACATAACATAAAATATTATTGCAGTGCTCTCAAATTAGTCGGCACATGACATAAATTGTCGAATTTTTAATCGCCATATTTTAATCACGTCTAAAATAACGCCTGTGACTGCGGCAGCAACCCTAATCAGCGAAGCGAACAATAATCATTATAGTTATGTACGTTCAGCAATATCGGCCAGTCAACTTATCTGAGAGACACGAGATATTCTGTGGATATTCATGACGTAGGTACCTATAGATAACTCCTATCTATCATCATTTTATTCGCAAGTTGACCGGGTGAAAAAACAATAAGTACCTACGTACCTTATACCTACAATATTTTATGTAACGAGTGATTATGAATGTATTTATAATTTTAGGTAGTTTATGAAGCGTCATAAACTGTCATTGGGTAAATCAACCCGAAGTCACTAATATATAAATAGGTAGCGACCTATTTATACAACGTGTAACATAAAGGGTATATACATAACAAAGCCATGGCATCTTTACATGATATCAAACGATATTGGAAGGGTTTTTTAATCCTATCTCTTTATATTAGGAAGTTATGAGGAAAAACACCGCCTGTGATAGGCTACTATCATACTAGTCGCATAGAGATATTGAAGACATTTATCGGATTTTGGCAAGTAACGTGACGGGTAACGAGTAGTTATTAACGTATGTAGTGTGCTGCCACGTTTGTTATGATTTGATTTTATGAAACACACAAAATCGAAAATTTGGTACCAATTTTTTGAGTATTTTATTTTGAGTTGAAACCCTTCCGATATCGTTTGATATCATCTAAAGATGCCATGCCCTTGGTATGTATATACCCTTTTTGTTACACGTTGTATATTAGTGACTTCGGGTTGATTTACCCAATGACACTTTAATAATTTGTTCCCAGGTATAATTTTTGAATTCTTCACATCATCACGACACCATGCAAAACCCGTCGATTCAAAAATCAGCCTTTAAAAGAATTTTCAGCATTTCAACCGCAATCAGCTTTTAAATTCATAGGTACTTATTTACTTATGAAAATTCACAGTATTAGGTAAGTGTTACTAACATCTATCTAATGTGGACCAAAATACTTGGTTGACTAATAAATAATATACTTATTATTATTTAATCGAGGTTTATTAGTGCCATAAGAAGTATTTTCTACAAAACCACAACAAAACCTGCATATCCGTTCTGGAGCTTCGATGACAGAGATAGATAGAAACGTGAATAATATAAAACCATCATGGCAAATATCAAAATAATTTATTAAAAACACATAGTTAACCCATTTACAAGTTAGCGTGTATAAACAACAGAAAACCTAAATTGAATTAACAGTGGGTCCAAACTAATACCTACTAGCCTGTATCTTGGTGACCCCAACACTACATACAGTTACTAACTGCGTTAGTTCATTGTTCATCGTTAAGAGTATGTATATTAAGTAATTCCCTCAAGTAATCCTGCGCACGCTTGAACCTGCGTGGGCGCAACGTCTAATGCTAAATGATACGTTATAGATATAACTGCCTAATTAAACACGACTACACCATCTGCCTACCCACTTGGGACAAGTCGTGAGGAAATCCTCACGAGTGCTTGTCGTCACTCATTACTCAGTTTGCAGGCACTCGGGTAAACGCAGATAATGAACAGTATACTTCGCGCCCCCGAACTGACTCCTGCGCATCGTGGTGAGAACGCGTGTGATTGGTTGTTGATGAAGTGAAGTGGGATTATTTGAATGTTGACTTGTTGACTCTTTGGTGGCAGTGATTTTATGTGTTCTAGTGTGTCCGTAAGTATGGGGAGACAATTTTTTTTATTGTTGGCAATGCACAGAAGAAAGTAGGCGGTGTAAAAAAGTAAATGCCGCAGTATTTAAACATTTATTAATTATGATTTAAGTTGATAGAATTTTCTTACTGTTGTATGAACATAATATTAGTCGTGGATATAATAATAACATTTTATGATTATGGACGTCAGCCATATCATAGACATAAGTAGATGTTTTAAGATTATGTTAATTTGAATAGATAATGACAATAAGTATCTTATATTAATTAATAAAGCATCTGTGATTAATACATGTTTATGATTGTGTATGTACATGTTTATGTCTTTCAGGCTAGAGTGAATACTAGGCTAGAGTAACTGGCTCATAATTACCTAGTGTGCTGTAGTTGTCAAAACTTCTTTCTTTGTTTTTTGGCTTCGCACGGTTTGTGCAGTTAGCCAATGTCACGCAATGAATTATTCATGTCGAAAAAGACGGCCGCGTGAACCGTCTTACCAGGGAGGTTTGAGGTAAATCATGATGTGGCCGTGTGTGAATTATTTACTAAATACACTTTTTATTACATAAATCACGCACTTTTATTTAGTAAACAACACCATAAATAATTTTAAAAGTCCAATGAAAAATGAGCGTGACACTCAGCTTGTATTTCCCGGCAAAACTCTTGTCAAAAGTTGACATAATATTGATGCTGGTGACTGTACTTGGTTCCCTTGCAAATTATTCTACTGACCTTAGGTAGTTTTTGGCCTTTAATAGACGGTTTTTTTTTTTTTGTATAAGTTGGCATTTATTTACCTGATACGTGTATCTTTTGAGTTTTCCTTATAGGAAGACCTTATGGGACTGTCCCAGAACCATCAGCGGTTAGGAAAAAAAACTAACCACGTGCGGGACAAAAAATCATGTCTGTTTTATTGGAGCCCTCTTAATATTTATTTTATTTTGGTTTTACTATTTGTAGCAATATCGGCAATAGAAATACTTCATCTATGGCGAATTGACAACTGTCTGCCTGTCATAGCTTTGTTTTTTTTTTTAAGTTCTTGAGATAGAGCTTGGCGAAAGACAGATAGCAGAGTTTTACTAATAGGATCCCGTTTATAACATTTGAATACGTAACCCGAAAAATTGGAAACTACAAAAATCTATATACTGTAAGACATGGACTGTTAGGACGAAAAGAAAGTCCACTCCATCTTTAAAAAACTATGTAAGTAAATCTATTACCTACTGAACGGAACATGGGTATTTAGCTCTAGTGTCTTCTTGTAGACAATGGACACACATACATCTCCTAGATAACGCTAATTCGAAAAAATAGGACATACTAATTTACGCGAATCTTATCTACAACTACTTACCACTTACAAATCTGCGATCAAATGCGATAGTGGCCTTAATTGCAAAATAATTAACCTACATCCTATAAAGTTAAGTACATACAATTTCGTACCTAAATCTTAATCTACATCTATATAACATATGATATATAATGCAAATAGTCTCGTATGTTACCGGGCTTAGAATAGTACCATCCCATCATATCCTCCCGTGGGTGTCGTAAGAGGCGACTAAGGTAACTTTCACCAGGGAAGTAGGCAGCAGCGCTTCTCCTATGGAATATCAAATTACTGCGATTCCCAATACGCCTGCCAAGCGCGGGGATTATCTTAAGCACCCCAATGTAATGAAAGTCTTGGGGGAGGTCTTTGTCCAGCAGTGAACTTCTATAGGCTGAAGATATAATGCAAGTTTTGGGAATTCTCTCAAGTTGCACCTAAATACATAAACCCTCTCGTTAAGCTCGTCCACACACACGTGACTCCGGAGAGAAAAGCTCTCTCCAGAAGGTTGGTTATGGCTGGAGACAGCTGGCAGGGCGGGCGTCGTCGCCGCCTCCACACGCACGGTCCAGTCACGCACAGCTTCAGCTTCACTATATGTCTACGCCGTGACCGCGTCCCACACCCAGTATAAATAGTGTGAGATAGGTACTCGTATTTAAGGCAAAGCTACACTACGTCTTCTTATCAGGAGACCTGTGGGCTGAGTGGTAATGATTTAGCAGTTGGGACCTGGAGTGCGGACCGCATTGGTACCTATCGGCAATCGTAGAATCTCTAAACGGACAATAATATCCTTGCAGTCTAAAGCTGGTGGAATGCGGTGGACTGAGTTGATAAACGTTTGATTTGTTCATGTTTCTGATTTCTTCTGTGTTCTAGTGTTCTATTAAAAAACAATAATACATAGGTATCTGTATGTAAATATCTAATCGTAATATACATCCGTACCAATAACTTCGTTCAGCTCACGTAATTTTCAATGGGAAGGAAAATCGTTATGCAGTTGCACCACCATAACCGTTTTATGGGAGTCGTAAACCATGAATGAATAAGTTTTTATGTTTATCTTAGATGGGTGTTCTCAATCCATGTGGATACTGAAGATTTAATTAAGATTATAGCGGTTACTTTTCGTTTTCACTAACACACCGATAAATGAATGCCTTAATAGAATTGTGCGGTTGTACCTATTTTGAAAAATTTCAATTGTCTAGCTATCACAGATTCACAGTACAAAGGGAGCCTGCTGACGGACATATAGACGGACGGACAATGGAGTCTTAGAAATAGGGTCCCACACCCTAATTGCGTAACCCACTATTAAGTACTATCAGTTGGAATCATTTGGAAGCTTATTGCTGTTCCATTGCTCCCTATGGTCGAAAATGTGTCTGTTCAACAACATGAGTAACGCAATGAATGTTGATGATCTGTCAAAATGAAACGCATTGTTACTGATAATGTTTTAGAATAAAATAGAGTACCTACTCTTTATTATGTACAAAATATAGATTATATAACATAAATATAAAGATTTTACAAAGGGTGACACAGTGGGCGGTCTTATCGCTAAGAGCGATCTTTTACAGACAACCTTTGGATGGAATACTAAGGGGTTACCCTGCTGTTTTTACCCTGTGAGTACAGGAACCCTTTTTTTTTCGCTGTGGAAATGCATTTACGCACTAATACCCCGAAGGGCGTGACAGCCTCTGTGGCGTAGCGGTAGCGAACGCGGCCGTTGCGCAAGGAGGGGCGGTTTCGATCCCCGCACAGTGCAAATATTTGTATGCATGAATATGAATATTTGCACTGGTTTGGTCGTGCCCCGGAAAGCACGTTAAGCCGTTGGTCCCGGTTGCCATACAAACATCGCCTAGCTCCATAAAGAATAGAGGTAAACAAACCAATTTAGGGTTATCACAACTCACGTTTTACAAATCTCCTGTTATTTACATGATTATCGACTTTTACATGCTAGCTATTTATTAACAATTCCTATTGCATCATATTTCAATAGAATCACTAAAATAACATGCAAGTTAAAAACTTGGTATTTCGAAAAACCATTAAAAAGTCGACATTAATTTTATGTGATAGCCCTACAAAAAAAGAAAGATGGATGAAATCCAGGTATTAGACACATTTTGTGGAATTCAACCAATTAATAAAGTTGAGGCATTTGTCAATACAATTTTGCGTATTTTAATTACTTTTAAATCAACTACATAATACATGCATTGTAATACTTTCAAGTATGGACTAATTATAATACATATGTATCAAAAAATTTAACTTAGGAAATTAGCTTACATGTTTGTCATAATATATTTCATTCAAATCGGTTAAGCATTCTATGCAAATCATAAATATCTAAACATAAATAAACTGTTTAGATTAGTAGGAAGTAGGATTATTACTTTTATGAAAATCATCTATGTAGAAAAGGTTGTTAACATCTGTCTTTTAGGCGTAAACTACTCGTTGCCTAGCAACGGTTTGTTTACCTCTATTCTTTATCGAATTTGGCTCAAGTATAGTGGCAGGTGTTACGGGTTGTTGGAGCCCTCAAAAGTCTCGCATTCGGGTTGTGGAGGTCAGACGGCAGTCGCTTCACGAAAAATGTCAAAGTTTAGCCAAAATCAGCAGTTAGACTGGTAAAGCGGACCCCAGACTCCAAAGCTGAAAAAGCTGCGGATGCGACTAGAATTAACGCTGAGATGATGATGATGACCCCGAAGGGCGTGTGTGAGACTCGCCCAGCCGAAGCTGGGAATACCCATTAAAACCACAGCGGCACATCGACATCGCCTTAGTGGCGGGGTGTCATGGAAAATGGCAGAGCCTGTCTACCAATCCCCCGCCGGTGATTCCCGCCAAAAAGGTGGGCCCACAATGGTCCCTTCATAGGCTGGCTGGCGGGCTGGGTACGTCTTCTTGTGCGAGAAGACGCAGCAGCCAAGGGTTTTTTAGCGAGGTGTCCTTCCTTTTATCCCCACTCGTTTGCACGGATGCAAACGGGGCCCCGAGCTCCTCTCAGTGAGGAGCCCCGGCTGTCCGACGGTGACCCGGAGTTCGGGTCACGTCAGCCGCCTGGAGTGGTAGCCGATCCGCCCCACATGTGACCGCCGAAGCGGTCCCCGCGTCTGGTTTTGGTCCGCGCCGGTAAACTGGTAACCCCCATATCTGTGGGCCGTTCCCCTATTCGCCACCTGGGGACGCGTCCGATGGCAGGCCAGAAACTGCACACGGAGTACAGAACCCCTACCCTAACCTTGAAAGCCTCCGTGGCGTAGCGGTAGCGAACGCAGCCGCTGCGCAAGGAGGCGCGGGTTCAATCCCTGCGTAGTGCAAATATTTGTATGCATGAATATGAATATTGTTTTTGTTTGGCAGATTCATCAAACATATAATTTATTGTTTTTTCTTTATCTATATTTTTTTATCTCTCTCTACTTTTTATATTTTGTATGTATGTATTTATTATATTTTTTTTTGTTTCTTTTTCAAATTCTCTTTTATGTCGTTGCACCTGCCATGTTTTGTCTCTGCATCACCTTAAGGTAGACTGGTAGAGAATGCCTAAGGCATTAAGTCCGCCATTGTGCAATGTTTTTCTTTGTGCGTAAAGTTTTAATAAATAAATAAAAAAATATTTGCACTGGTCTGGTCGTGCCTCGGAAAGTACGTTAAGCCGTTGGTCCCGGTTACCATACGAACATCTAATGGCAGTTGTAACGGGTGGTTGGAGCCCTCAAAAGTCCAACAATTGGTCAAACTGCAATGCTTCGATATCGCCTTCCGGTTGTGGAGGTCAGTCGGCAGTCGCTTCACGGAAAATATCGAAGTTTAGCCAAAATCAGCAGTTAGACTGGTAAAGCGGACCCCAGACTCCAAAGCTGAAAAAGCTCCGGATGCGACTGGGATTAACGCTGGGATGATGATGAGTACAGAACCCCTACAACTCGCAACTGAAATGTTAATCTATTTATGATTACACCTCTATAATTATGAAAATGTGTGTAATTTTTAAATTACGTCGTAATGTTGTCCTTCATACAACTTGAGAAAATTATTGTTATTCCAGTAATCGACTGTAGTTTTAAGCAATTTTAGAATTTATTGTCATTACCTAACATCCTATTTATTAAGTAGTCACGGACATAGTTATGTTAATACCTACCATGCGAAAGATTTATAAAAAAAACCTACAGGCTACTTGCTGACTGTTTCTGTACACAATTCAAATATAAATAAATATATAAGTACGGACAAATCACACTGATTGAGCTACCCCCAAAGTAAGTTCGAGACTTGTGTTATGGGATACTAACTCAACCATTCTATATTTATAATAGATACATATATAGAGAAACATCCAATACCCAAGCCAATCAGGAAAAGATCGTTTTTCATCATGATCTAGCTGGGGATCGAACCCGGGGCCTCCACGTCGCAGGCAAGCCGCTACGGAGAGCGTTGAAAATATTCAATGAAATAATTCACCTTTAAGTCACTATCTAACTTACCCGAATAGATAAAAAAATTCAAGATTTATTAATGTTTGCTTGTTAAAGGTGCCAGGATGCAAAGTTCATTCCTACTTCATAATAACGGGTGGATACTCCGACTAGACGCCATTTGTGTCTGGCGGGCACTTTCCCAAAGGTCTAAGTTATGAAGTTGTATACATTTATATGCTAGGTGCACGGTAAACTCTGCTTGCGCGATTTAGGATCTGTGTGACGTCAGTATGACGTTGTTCGCATGTGGCGTTTGTAGACACCGTTACAGCTTCAACTTACAATGTGTGTGAGTCTTTTCCTATTTCATCAAGATAGCGGTTCAATGATCTGAATAATCTGATTGTGATAACCTTTCTTTCGAATGTGACAGACACTAATTGTGCTTCCTAATTGCTATTCCCGATTACCATGTGACAAGACGGCAGGCGTGGATGGAGATGGTGGGATGAGCTGGACCCCTTTGATTAGAATAAAGATTAGCCCTTGGCAGTTCTATACAGAAAGAGGTGGAAGCCTCTTTAACCTAACAGTGGGAAATTAATGGCTAAAAACAAAAAAAATAAAAAAAATACTAGATACAGTAACGATACAGTAACGCCACTCTTTTTTTAAAATAATTATAAACTAGTGCTTGACCACAATCCCGCCTGATGGTAAGCAATGGGTCAGGGTTGCGGGTTGTTTAAAAATGAAACCGTGGCCCTGGCGGTCAGGGAAGTGAAGAAACACGGGTGGGTTTTAGTTAGTAAAATTCTGACACGCCCTTCCGCTCCGCCCGGAGCAGGAGAGGTCATTTGATGATTTCACATCCCAAAAAAAAAAATGGTAAGCAGTAGGTATTCATTCAAAAAATGTGTGAATAGGAAGGAAGACGGCAGTTGAGCGAGGTGATGCAATTTTAAACCCAACAACACGAACAACGATGCTGCGCCAGAGGGAGATTGATCTGGAGACCCTCCACGACCAAACTTCCGACAACAACATTTGGCACATTGCAACACAACTGCCCAGACCCGTCCACCGTACGGCTTCACCAGACATCATGCCGGAACACGACGAATCGCTTGGCGGCAAGACTTTGTTTGGTGGGTGGTAACTTCTCGGAACGTGGAGTTAGGTGTTATTTCAACTATTGCTAAGGATTGACACTATTGCTAGCTCACTCCAAACTCACTTTGGTCAACTTTTCACGCTGCAATTTATACAGAGTCTATCGCCTGAAACTCTTACAGAACGTCTGTAAATGGCAGGGCACCGACATTGAACCAATACATGATTCCGAACTCTTTATAGTATTTCGAAAATTTATAAACAGATTTTTTTATTGGTCTGTAACCGAAACAGCTAGGCTATAATGTATAATTATCTACTTAGAGAAGATAATAGGTACATTCATGTGTCGAGTATCGACAAGAAAAGACTTTAGAGGGAGACAGTATTTATTAGGTATACAGAAAAGACAAGATGGAAGTATAAAAATGAATAATGTAGATGAATGATTGATGGGTGATGGTGAAGGGCGGCCCCTGGTGGACCGGCGGCAGTTACGGAGGAGCGGCCCTGGCGGACCGGCGACAGCAACAGACGAGCGGCCCTGGCGGACCGGCGACAGCAACAGACGAGCGGCCCTGGTGGACCGGCGACAGCAACGGACGAGCGGCCCTGGTGGACCGGCGACAGCAACGGACGAGCGGCCCTGGTGGACCGGCGACAGCAACGGACGAGCGGCCCTGGTGGACCGGCGGCAGCTGCAGAGGAGCGGCCCT
Organism: Sesamia nonagrioides; assembly: GCA_017933935.1. Classification (NCBI taxonomy): domain Eukaryota; kingdom Metazoa; phylum Arthropoda; class Insecta; order Lepidoptera; family Noctuidae; genus Sesamia; species Sesamia nonagrioides. The sequence continues at coordinate 171,480 of JADWQK010000930.1, read as the reverse complement.
GGTGGACCGGCGGCAGCAACGGACGAGCGGCCCTGGTGGACCGGCGGCAGCTGCAGAGGAGCGGCCCTGGTGGACCGGCGGCAGCTACGGAGGAGCGGCCCTGGTGGACCGGCGTCAGCTACAGAAGAACGGCCCTGGTGGACCGGCGGCAGGTACAGAGGAGCGGCCCTGATGGACCGGCGGCAGCTACGGAAGAGGGACTGCCCCGGCGTCACAAGGCCGGCAGCAGTCGAAGGCTTGCGTGGACCCCCTTCACCATCACCCATCAATCATTCATCTACATTATTCATTTTTATACTTCCATCTTGTCTTTTCTGTATACCTAATAAATACTGTCTCCCTCTAAAGTCTTTTCTTGTCGATACTCGACAGTTTGGCGCCCAACGTGGGGCCGGCGGCAGTTACGGAGGAGCGGCCCTGGCGAACCGGCGACAGCAACAGACGAGCGGCCCTGGCGGACCGGCGACAGCAACAGACGAGCGGCCCTGGTGGACCGGCGACAGCAACGGACGAGCGGCCCTGGTGGACCGGCGACAGCAACGGACGAGCGGCCCTGGTGGACCGGTGACAGCAACGGACGAGCGGCCCTGGTGGACCGGCGACAGCAACGGACGAGCGGCCCTGGTGGACCGGCGACAGCAACGGACGAGCGGCCCTGGTGGACCGGCGGCAGATGCAGAGGAGCGGCCCTGGTGGACCGGCGGCAGCTACGGAGGAGCGGCCCTGGTGGACCGGCGTCAGCTACAGAAGAACGGCCCTGGTGGACCGGCGGCAGGTACAGAGGAGCGGCCCTGACGGACCGGCGGCAGCTACGGAAGAGGGACTGCCCCGGCGTCACAAGGCCGGCAGCAGTCGAAGGCTCCGGCGGCAAAGGGCCAGGCAGCTCCAGGCGCACCAGTTATATAGAGACTGGCACAGCAGGAAAAACCCTAGAAGGGCTCTCGAGGCAACGTTTACTGGAGACCTACTTTTAAGAGGCTTGTTTGGAAGCCAGAGCTCGACTGACCACTGCTCTGCGATGATTTCTAAAGAAACCTCGGAGAACGGTTAGAGGTCGAAATTTAAAATATTCGAAAATATGGACGAGGAACGGTAAATAATTTTACCATAAAAGAGTTCGAATAACAATTATAAAATAAAAATAGCAGACCAACAAGAATTTTGATGAGAAGGTTGTCATAGATACATCATCAACAATGTTGTCAAAAAAATGTCAAAATAATGAAAATGTTCTGTAACAATGTAAATATAAATGGTATTAAATTAAAAAGTGCAGTGTTTGATAGGAAAAAGTGATACAGTCCTGCATAGGTACGGCTTCCTACACTAAGGGGTCGCTAAGTAGCCGAAACTTAGGCGTAAAGTTGAGGACTGAGTCTGTGAACAGAAAAATGAGTCCTGGTGTAGTGGAATATGATCAAAACAGAGCCTCATAATAATGGAATGCATATTATGGACCGTGGAAATGAATGATACATATATAAGTATGAATATGAGTATAAATAATAAGTGTAAGTATATCTGAATATGTACATAACATTACACATGGTCTGGCCAACCGTTCCCCAATTATGGTGGTGTCGGATCCCATTGTAACCAGACATAGCCGAGTACCAACTTACATGATTTGACCAAGAATAGGTTTGGACTTTAAAAGAGACAGTGTTCGCCATTGGTTCCCTGAGTAATTAGGGAAGGAAATGCAGGCTTCATCTTGTTTAAAAAAATAAATGATTGAGAGAAAAGAAAATAAATGATTTATCATTATTTGCCTGACCTGTACAACCTAGTTATTAGGAAATACTTGGTGAGACTATACATTACTCCAGTTCTTTTTAAGTCCCAAATAAAGGAGTATGGCAGCAGCTGCATGTGTCATGTGCTTGTGTTGTTTGTAAGACAAAATAACCGGGGATGATTCGACCCAAAAAACTGACGTGCCCCTCCCCGCCTGGCCTGTCTTGCCCCCCCTTCCCCTCCTAGCCCTGAGTTGCTCTCCCCCCCTCCCCCTCCTAACCCTGAGTTGCTCTCCCCCCCCCCTCCAAGCCCTGACTTTGTCCCCCGATGACTTGCCTCCCCCTCCGCCTAGTCCTGACTTGCCCCCCCCCCAGGCCCAAACTGGGTACGCTCATGAGTATGGCCCCTATTCATAAAACAGGCACAAATCCAGACTTCAGACTGCAAGTGAAAAACTGAATAAGTATTCGAGTTTTGTTCCACGGATAATCATTTAAATATCCTTCACAACTTTATCAGCAGATGTAACGACATAGGGAACGCGGTACACATAACACAATATATTATGCAAAGTGCAGCAGCTGATGAGTAGGGCCCATTGTTAACACAAGGTCTAATTAGCATGTTAATTAAGATCATCCGTGATACACATCTTGTTGCACGTGCTCACAGGGTTGTGGGCTGTTCAATAAAGTTCTTAGTTTCATGACGTCATGGGTTTGCAGTTGTTTATGGCATAGTTCAGGGTAGGCGAACCTTTATGCATCAACGTGCCATTTTTTCTAAAAAAAAGTTTAATGGGGTCATTCGCGTGTCATCAAATAATTTTGACTTTCTGATTATTGGCAAAATAATAATTATAAATACTATCAAAACTCTTTAATAAATAAAGTAAGCAAAAGAGGTAAATTTTGGTATGTTTATATTAAATTTCAGTAAAATTAGTGTGACTTCTGTTGCTGCAGGTTAGATGACAAATAATTTATGTTAGGGTTGTAAGATGTTACTTTTAGCAAAATGCATGCTGAATTAGATTCATCTGTCAAACGGTTTCTAACCGAGTTTTTAATGTTATTCATCTCTGAAAATAATGACTCGCAGGCATATGTAGATGAAAACATGGTTAAAATAGCATGAGCCAGCTTCTTCAAACAGTTAAATGTGTCTGGTAACGCATTCCTTGTTTCCAGAATTTTATTATTAGCATTTTTACTTAAATTACTTAGCGTAGGAGCATCGCGTTCGATCGTCTTAAAATACCTAATTCTGCGAAGTGCCCAAAATATTGTGTCGCGTGCCATCAATGGCACGCGTGCCATTGGTTCGCCTACCCTGGCATAGTTATTATGCTATAACCATTCGATTACAAAATCAATGCACAAGTATGAAGTTGTGCATTGATTTTGCAGTCGAATAGTCACTGAATACTATTAATAACAGGAGGGAATACTTACCACTTTATTATCGAAGAAGATTACAACCAATATACTAGAGCAGCGATGGCCTAGTGGTATCTGCCGCGATTTACAAATTGTAGGTCGTAGGTTCGAACTCCATCAGGCGCTTTAATAATAATAAAGCCTTTTATTCCATATTTTACAATGTTTACATATTGTAGTTTCGTGTTAGTATACAGTATGTTAACTAACAGAGGGCGTTCCCGTTAACCCGAAATAGTATAGCCTAAATACATGCTAAAAAAATATTTCCATTCGAAAACAAAATGTTTTAAAATTTTTTCCAATAGGAAAATATTCAATAAAAATTTTAAATTGACATGTAAAAGAAACACACTGTACACGCGAACATGAAAGACGGCAACGTCGCAATTTATTTATACATGACGACTACTATTTTGATTTAAAACAGGAGGTTTCAAATTTATTTCCAATTAGATTTTTTTTTATTCGGATTTTTTTATGCTTATTTTTCTATGCTGATATTTTTATTTTAATCTATTAATGATATATATTAACGAATTTAAGGGAACGCCCTCTGTTATTTAACATACTGTATGTTTTGTATTGCTATTGTGACTTATAAATAATGTCAGTGTTAACCAATATGGACCCCTGTTTGGGTAAAGGCCTCCTCCATCCTCTTCCACGACTCCGTGTCCTTGCCTGACTTTATCCAGTCATTTCCTGCTATGTAAGTTATCTCATCAGTCCACCGTTTTTCTTTGTCTGCCCACACTCCTTTTTCCATCTGGTCCTTTTCATCTCGTAGCTTCCATCGCGTACCATCAGGCGCTTTACCTTGTGTAATATTATTTCCTCACCACTGCTCTCAATACAGTGAAGGAATACATCGCGAGGAAACAAATGTCCTAGACTTAGAAAGAAATACTTCGAAGACATGTGACATCTACCAACCCGCACTGGGCCCGCGTGGTAGATTACGGCCCATTCCCTCTCATCGAGAGCAGGCCTGTGTCCGAACAGTGGAAACATTATCTATAGGCTCATTATGTTACTATCAATGAAGTGGCTTTTTATGGGCGTAACAAGTTTTTTACGGTTACAGTTTTGACAGCACCGTTGGTCATTAGTGCAGCGGCTGAGCAATCACCTGCTGCGCTCAGTGTCGCGGTTTCGATTCCCGCATGGATAAAAAACATTTGTATTGCCTACACTTAGTTGTTCCAGTTATGGGTTTGTGAGATCAAATATTTGTTAACGCACCTATGGTACGTACATAATTCTTAGTTTGGGTAGACCCACATATTACCTAATCACTGCATAGTTAAAAAAATATGTATTAGCGATATTAATTAACTAGCGGCCGCCAGCGACTTCGTTCGCGTGGAGTTAGTTATGCTCCTATTGGTCGCAGCCAGAGGCGGGGCAAGACCTAAATTTGGTATGAGAAAGACAAATTTCGCGAGGCCCCATACGTGCCCAGGTGGGGGCAAGGGGAGGCAACTGCCCCCCAATGGAAATCTTTACTGGAAAGTTGTACTTGCGGTAGAATTCCGCAACGCAAGCAAATGTTGCCAGTCTATAAAAATAATTTTCACAATACAATTAATTTATATCTTTTTTATTTTTTTTCTTGCCTTGAAGCAATGCATACAAATATTTGAAGGCGCAAGGCCCCTTGTACCGCGAGGCCGTAGGCGGGGGCCCACGTCGCCCACGCCTAACGCCGCCTCTGGTCGCAGCGTGATGTTATATAATCTAAAGCCTTCCTGTATTAATGGACTATCCAACGCAAAAAGAATTTTTCAAATCGGACCAGTAGTTCCTGAGATTAGCGCATACAAACAAATTCTTCAGCTTTATGTATTAAGTATAAATGATTTGCATATAAAAAAAAACACGTACCCTATCTATACCAACTCCTCGAAAGTGAGCACAGGGGTGAAAAGATTTTTAAACTTGGATTTTTTCAAAGTACTTATCGCGATATTTTAAAACAATTGGATCTAAAAATTGTTTTGGGAAAAGAAACCGTATTCTGATATTTCACTTGTATCTGCAATTTACTAGTTACCATTTTCTATTTGATTATTATCGAACCAAAAGTTATTTGTAGCAAAAAGAATATACAAACACTTTGTCAGGTGTGGGGTTCGAACCCACGCTCCCTCTCGGGAACCAGAGCTTAAATCTGGCGCCTTAGACCACTCGGCCAACCTGACATGTTTACAAGATGCCAAATTACGGCAAACTATCAGTTGCCTGATATCATGTGGGTACTTCAATGTTTTAGTAATATTCTGGCGCTAATTTCATTGTTCATAAACTATACCGAATACATATAAGTTCAATTTTTATAAATATTATTTCCTGTCAAATTAAGTTACTCCATAAACCATAGCTACTAAAATTACGTCAATTTACGTCAAGTGTTGACTACTTTGACGAAACTAAATTAAAACTTATCTTATGTCCCTTGCTTAACGAAATAAAAAGAAAATGATGCATTGAACTCAAATTTCGTTTAGTTTGTGGACAAGCCAATCGGCGCCATTGGTAATGTAAATTAAACAAATATATATTGTAATTATAAATATATTGCTGATCCCTTGCATATTATATTATAATATATGTATATTATGTAATATTTTCTCGGTGGTAGGCCATAACATCGGCTGCTGGCAGAAGTTACCACCCACCAGATAAAGTCTTGCCGCCAAGCGATTCGTCGTGTTCTGGTGAAGCCGTACGGAGGACGGGTCTGAGTAGTTGTGTTGCGATGTGTGGCGGGTACGATGCGTCAGATGATTTTGTGTCGGGAGTTTGGTCGTGGAGAGTCTCCAGATCAATCTCCCTCTAGCGCAGCATTGTTTGGTCGTGTTGGACTTGGGTTTAACATTGCATCACCTAGCTACTGCAACTGCCGTCATCCTTCCTATTCCTTAGTTTTTTAAGTCATCATCATCATCAACCTTTTATCGTCCCACTGCTGGGCACAGGTCTCCTCTCAACAGAGAAGGATTGAGCGTAATCACCACGCTTGCTCAATGCGGGTTGGCGATTTCAGACTTGAAAAGTCCAGGTTTCCTCAAGATGTTTTCCTTCACCTTCAGTCATTGGTGTCCAAGCTATACTTAGAAAGTACATATAACTTTAGAAAAGTTACATTGGTACTTGCCTGACCTGGAATCGAACCCGCGCACTCATACTTGAGAGGCTGGTGTTTTAAGGGCTATTGTATTACTTAGTAATTGAGTTGTGCGCAAACTACTGCGCTTTACCATCAACGATTGCATCACTGCTTACCATCAGGCGGGATTGCAGTCAAGCACTAGTTTATAATAATTAAAAAAAAACTAAAACATTGTCAGTTCAACAAAGTAGGTAAGTGACGCAATGATCACGTTGTTCAGCTGTTAAAATTAAAGACATTCACCAAGCGTTAGTGAAATGGAACTGAATTTATATAAAAGGTTTTTTCAAGGATGGGTATCTAAAACTTGTAAATAGTATCATCATTATCATCAACCTTCTTTTTTATCGTCCCACTTTTGGGTACAGGTCTCCTCTCATACAGAGAAGGATTGAGCGTAATCATAAATAGTACGGTGTTAATTATTTTGTAAGTTCTACCATAACATAATAGTGTACAATTATATTTAGATGTCATTCTTCTAAGTGCGGACGACAGCAGGTCAAGTGACCCGAAACTGTTAAATATGTTTCTCGGTGGTAGGCCATAACATCGGCTGCCGGCAGAAGTTACCACCCACCAGACAAAGTCTTGCCGCCAAGCGATTCGTCGTGTTCCGGAATGATGAGGACGGGTCTGAGCAGTTGTGTTGGGATGTGTGGCGGGTTCGATGCGCCAAATGTTGTTGTGTCGGGAGTTTGGTCGTGGAGAGTCTCCAGATCAATCTCCCTCTAGCGCTGCATTGTTTGGTCGTGTTGGTCTTGGGTTTAACATTGCATCACCTCCCTCAACTGCCGTCATCCTTCCTATCCCTTAGTTTTTAAGTGAATAGGCTTAATAAACTAGTGCGCTTTACCATCAACGATTGCATCACTGCTTACCATCAGGCAGGATTGCAGTCAAGCACTTGTTTATAATTATTAAAAAAAAATATTCCCAATCAACCTTGAGTCTTAATGCTTACGAGATAAAGTTGAAAATATAATAAAGAAATCTGACAGATTGTAGTAGCTTGACGTCGTGTCGTCTGTACAAATAAATGTTAAGATTTATAATTTACAATATAAAGTGTGTCACGCATTTACCCCACCGCCTATATAAAGGGTCAAAATAAATTATGTAGCGAAACTCTGCACAGGTCATGATGTCAGTAACTAAACACGATAAAATACTTATATAAATAAAACGGATTACTTAGATGTTATTTTTGTTTTACTGAATATTTAATATTTAAGCCCGATTGTCGATAACCTTTAGACGCGGCGGTACCCTTTTGAGGCTTCCGTCGACTGGGACCCCAATTAACTCGGACCGCGGTCCCAGTCGCCGGATTCATAAAAAAATAATAATTTTCTTCCGGTGACTGGGACCACTCGTAAATGATAACTGAAATCAAATAATGTACAGTCAAACGACAAAGTAATAATTGAGTAAAAATCCTTTTTTAACCGACTCCAAAAAAAGAAGGAGGTTCTCAATTCTTCGTAATCTTTTTTTTTTTTACATATGTTCACCGATCACCCTAAGACCGATGTGCAGAATGCTCTTTTTTTCGAAAGTGTATACTTTTCAGGTGGTCCCATAGTCACCAGGTCAGGATCTGATGATGGAAGACCAGGGAAATCGAAGGGAGCTTTCAAAAATCGTAGAGGCGACTAGTACATTCTGTACCATTGATTATGAAATTAAAGGATTTAAGTTATTTGTATGAAAGATTACGCGGTAATAAGCGGTTTACGATTTACGAGGTATTAAAAAAAAACATACTTACTAGATCTCTTTCAAAATAATTTTTGTTTGTCGTTTTTATAGTAATGTACCTCATAAGCTTTTTTAGATTTTTCATTTTCTTATTTTAAAAGTTAGAGGGGGGGGGGGGACCAACTATTTTCCACTTTGGAAGCGTCTGTCACGCAAACTATTCGGTTTAAAAAAAATATTTAAAAAATGTCGATATCTTTTTTGAAGACCTATCCATGATACTCCACACGTATGTGTTTGACGAAAAAAAATATTGAGTTTCAGTTCTAAGTATGGGGACCCCCAATATTTATTATTATTTTTGCATCAAAATCTTAATGCGGTTCACAGAATACATCTACCTACTAAGTTTCAACAGTACCTATAGCTCGTATAGTTTCGAACGGACAGACAGACATGACGATTCTATAAGGGTTCCGTTTTTTGCCATTTGGCTATGGAACCCTAAAAATGGCCGTTATGGCTTCACACAAAATCGGTATTAACTGTGTTAAAATTTAAAAATAATGTTATAATTTTATAACACCTACACCACAAATATAGCCCTAAAGCAATAGTATTCGTCGATACTCGATACGAACTACGTAAATGTTTTGTATGAATAATTTTACGAGTTAGAAAGAAATAGTAATATACTATCATACAATGCTATTGCCTTTGTGTGTGTTTACCTGTATGTGTGAATTATATAAAAACGGGCTAGGTCAATTTATAAGCGCATAGGATAAAATCATGAACATCATTTAGAACAAGTCAATGATATTCATATTCATATCAATAATTTAGATGTTAATTCGTTTGACTGTACCGATTTTGGCTTGTATAGTAGACTTTTTTAAGTTACCTATGAGTGGTCCCAGTCGCCGGAAGAAAATTATTTATATTTTATGAATCCGGCGACTGGGACCGCGGTCCGAGTTAATTGCGGTCCCAGTCGACGGAAGTCTCCCCTTTTTATTGATAAAATGCTGACCTGTATGTTTACTTGTACCCGCGTGTTAATTGCGTAAAAAACTATCTGTAGTTACCAATAACATAGAATAAAGAGAGGGAAGTAGGTTATCTTCATACAAACGGACCGCGCGCGGCTTGTATGTGTGCGCCATCGTATCTATGCGTCGCCGCACGCACACCTAAACACAATATTAGAGTGCCTATCACTAGAGTTGTTCAAAACGGCTATAAAAAAATAGCACGCTACAGACTATAAACTATTAATTTATAGCGCGCTATTAAATGCGCTATGTTATAGCGCGCTATAAATAAGAAAGCACGTGGACGTCCAGCAGGCGCTATAATTCTTGCAACACGCTACATTTCGTAGCGTGTTACTTTACATAGCGTTCTTCGATACATAGACCGCATGCTATAACGGAACGCTAAAAAAAGCAATATAAAAAGATATCAATGAACTCTCTTTCATACTTTTCAGGCTTAAGACTGTCTACAATATGTAAAGAAAACCCTGTCCGACCCATAAGGATAATAAAGGTTAGGTAAACACTTGACCAAATATAATATAAAATTTTACATAATCATCACAGTAACAATAATAATGAATTTTGAAATAATCTTTTTTTCCCGGGTATTAATTCCAATTTCCCCGAAATTTAGTAATTTTTAAAAAACTGACAACACCATTTGTGGCGGAGCGAATAGCGATGCGACCACGTGCCGCATGCCCCGCCCCCTTTCACCCGCGCATATATGCGCGGGTGAAGGGGGGCGGGGCTATCGGGTTGCCTACCGCACATGCATTAAGTTACCTCGCTTTTTCGAAATAATATTTTTTTTTTTTGGGGTTTTTTTTTTTAAGTTTAGCCCGGCTTTATAGGCCTAACTGATTCTAATAATAGAATCAGTTAACGATACCTAACAATACCTTCACGGATCGGACAGGGTTTTCTTTACATATTATATAATTGGTAAAGGTTATTCTAACATTAATTTTAATAAATCGTAAATCAAATATAGGCGTATTTAAAAGTTCATTGATTGTATATATACAAAAAAACAACTATTTACATTATACACAGATATATACTGTAGTTCTTCTTTAATTTATATTTTATTTACATTTAAAAACATTAGTTGAACTACTTTTGTAGTAGACAACCGTGTTCCTCGATTACTGATAATATATCCTGATTTCGAAAAAATAAATTTAAAGGACAACTGTCAGTGACAATAATTACAAATAGCAGTCTTGCTGCCGTCTGCAGATTTTTTAAAAAAGTTCCAGATTGGCAAACCACCACCTTTGCGATTAGACATTTTTACATAGAGTACACACTAAATAATATCCAGTAGTTCGTTTTGCAACAGAATTATATATTAATATTTACACACACTAATAATACCTTTGCAGACACTAAATAATCGTCACTAGTTCGTTTTTCAACGGAACTTTATACTAATATTTACACTAACAATTAAGATCGCGCGCGATGAAAATAGCGTGCTCCGACAACAAACATACGTTTATAGTCCACAGCGCTCACGCGATTACTGACTGCCCGTATAGCGCATAGCGCCATTCTATAGCACGCTATTTTTTCATAGCGCATAGCGCAGATAGCGGGCAGCGCCCGCGGAGAGCAGGCGCGCGCTGTGCGAGTCGTTAGATCAATTTCATTCATAGCGTAAATAGCGTTATAGCGTCATAGCGTCTTAACGTCCACCTACATAGCGTGCGCTATGCGCTATGAAAAAATAGCGTGCTATAGAATGGCGCTATGCGCTATATTAACCACCTCTACCTATCACTGCGCTAGTCGCGGCTAGCACCGAACGAGGTTCGCGCGTCACGGCTTTTCGGCACATTCGCTAAATCACAGATTACAGAATATTACGTAGGTAAATTAAAGAACAATGTGTGATTATCGCAGGAGAACGTATTGTTGTTTGTTTGGGTGTCTTATTAATTCATCGATTTCAGAATTGTCTCTGTTCAGATTACCTACTGAGCAGGAAAGGTAAGCAAGTCACTTATTATTTTAGCATTATAATTTTTACTTGATGATGAGATAGGTATCTACCTAGGAACTTACTTATTTCTTGTTGTAAGTATTAGTTTTCTATCAGATAGGGGAAGTAGGTAGGCCTGTTTTCGTACTAGAATTTATTATTCACACAAATCAATGATTAAAGGTACTTTTGATCTGTCAGTTGATTTGCCGCTAGCGCTACTGCTTTGTTTACATTTAGTTATGCCGATTTCTCAGTACCTATTGTAGGTAGGTATAGTAACTACCTACTTACAGTTATAAAATCGTTATTAAAAATAAGTAAGTACCTAATTGACTATTTGTGAATCAGATAAATAAAGTTCAGATCTTAACAACAGAAATGATTAGTCAAAGAGGCAGTTGTTAGTATTTTTATGGTGTTTTACGATTTTTAGGGTTCCGAAGCTAAACAGCAAAAAACGGAACCCTTATAAATTCTGTCTGTCTGTTTGTCCGTCCGTCCGTCTGTCTGGCTGTTCGTTTGTCTGTCTGTCTGTCTATCTGTTTGACTGTCTGTCCGTGTGTCACAGCCATTTTATTCCGAAACTATTAGGACTACACTGTTGAAACTTAGTAGGTAGATGTATTAAAAATAAAAATAAATATGGTCCTTTATGTGTACAAAACTACTAACAAATCACTAATTAAATGATAAAAAAAACTGACCAGTATATGACTATATGTACCTATACTAAATACTAAGCAAATAATTTAAATATAAGCTCTTAGTCTATAAATATTTGTTAGCGGTTTCGGTGACAACTGACAACCGAATCCGACGAAGCGCGAACAGTCGTCAACTTTTAGACCTTTGCCAATTTATAGACACTGAATTAAAATTTAGCTAAACGTGACAACCCTAAGACAGTAGGCAATTAAATCGCGGATTGGGTCTGAGATAACCTACTTCCCTCTCTTTATTCTATGCCAATAAGTTTCATTTTGACAGTTCAACAACATTCATTGGGTTATTTACGTCATTGAACGGACACATTTCTCGAACATAAGAAGCAATGGACTATATCCTTCGAAATGATTTAGAATTGACAATTAGGTTGACGGAATCTCCGAGACCTGAAGTTGGAATGCTGCTTTTTGGAGGGAAAGGTTGGTAAGTACCTCAATAGGTAAATATTGTGGTGAACAAGTCAAATGATAGGGGCAAGTATAAACACGATGTAAAATTGTAGAAAAAAAAAAATAATTGCTTTAAAAGCAAAACAGCGGAATACGTTTGTATAGAGAAAGCACCACTAGAGTTCCTTCTTAAGAGCTTATTCACTCTAGCCTTGAAGACACTAAAATTGTAGTCCGATGAAAATAACGCCACTGGCAAATTGTTGTGGCATTTATAGCAATTATAGTGTATGCTATCAATTTAACTTTTCTCCCATTTCTGAGCTAAACTTGGATTGAACTGTCTTTACAACTGTCTCAAAGAGATGTGTTTGTCAGGATTGCTGGTTGTTTAAACCACTCACCCTAAAAAGTGTTGCCTCCAAGCGATTCGTCGTGTTCCGGCATGATGCCTGGTGAAGCTGCACGGAGGAGGGGCCTGAGCAGTTGTGTTGCGATGTGTGGCGGGTACGATGCACCAAATGTTGTTGTGTCGGGAGTTTGGTCGTGGAGGGTCTCAGATCGATATCCCTCTGGCGCAGCATCGTTGATCGTGTTGTTGGGTTTATCATTGCATCAGCTCGCTCAACTGCCATCTTAACCTTCCTATTCACTCAATTTGAGTGAATAGGCTGTTAATAAACTAGCGCGCTTTACCATCAACGATTGTTTTACTGCTTACCATCAGGCGGGGCTAATAATTGGCAAAATGAAATCCATTACTACTGGGCCATACTCTGATATTTTTATAAATTTGTCATTCCAACACGATTCCATTGTCATTGTGATTAAAAGTTCGTAATCTGCTAAATTCATAATGATCGATCAATTATCCCAGACGTCACGTAATGGAATGGTGATAGAATGACATTACCGTATTGCCGTATTATAAAACCAATACTCAATTTGAACATTTATTAATATGGAGTGCAGTGTCAGTGAGTATTGCAAAGTCATAATGACGCCATTTGGTTATTAGATTACGAAACATGTCAAAATCAATCATTATGAGATAACTGGTCAGCTATTCTGATACTATTGTAATAGCTGATGCTGATCATGACGACTTCATCCATCAGGACATGACAACATGTCATCTGACTTATATTATCCTCAAGCGACAACCTTTTCAATCAACAGTCTCATTACTGATACAGACCAGCGTAGCAGCGAATCCTTTTAAAATTACATTGAACCAATCCGCTTTATTTGCGATGTATTCGCAAAAAAGGAGATGTTTCATTTTGAGCCATCACTATTTACCTATGTACACTATGTAGATAAAAAGGAAAAAGAATTATATATTTTCATAAAAATACTACTTAATTAATTTGAATAAAAATAAAAGCATATATTTATAATTAATTATTTGAAACGTTTTAAGTGAGATAACCCTTTTTTAAGGTAGCCATGACAGTCGCTAAGACAGTGGGTGTCGATTTGAGTTGTGTTTCGCTTTTCGGAGCTTTTAGTTATTGTTTTTGTTTTACGTGCCCTATTTTCGGAATTCATGTTTTGTTTTTTTTTTCGCAGTCATGTAGTAGATTATATTATAGATCCCGTAGCCTTAGATACATGACACGTCAATCAAATGTCACTGTCAAAATCTTATATCTTTAGCTGTCGTCCGTACATTGGACATGCATTGTAATGAAGATATTTTTTGTTTTAATAAAAGCGTCGCACTACTCTAAGAATTTCTCGTGTATTGTGAGTGCGTTTCATAAACATATAAACTCACATACATAAACAGCCAGACCAGGAACAACTAATTATGGGCCATACAAATATTTCTTCCGTGCGGGAATTGAACCCGCCTTCACTGCCGGATTTTAACGCGTCACCACCGACGGTCTCTTGAGCGTGTTCTCAGATCAGTGGGATTACCCACTGCCGCGTCTCAGGATAAGAATGCAAACCAGCTGATATTTATATTTATGAGTCTCTTATCACTAACACTAGTTATTAAGTTATTTTGTTGATACAAACACTACAGAATGCGGTCTAAAATAAATTTGAATAACTACAACTGCAAAGACTGTTTTTGAATAATATCAGTTAATCATCCATACTAATATTATAAATGTCTGTCTGTCTGTTACGTTTTCCCGGTTAAACCTCTCAACCGATTTTGATGAAATTTATGCACAGACAATCTTTAGACCCTGAGAAAGAACATAGGCTACCTTTTATGCCGGAAAAATTTGATGTTCCCTAGGGAAATCTAAAAAGCGCGATATAACCGAACTCCGCGCGGGCGAAGCCGCGGGCGGAAAGCTAGTAGACTGTAAGTATCTAGTTGCAAAGTCTTATGACTGTCCCAGCTAATCCTCCTGAAACATCTCGGAAAAGATAACATAGAGCCGCTGTAATTATTCACACTTAACTACATATGTACTAGCTATTTAACCCTTTGTTAGGCAATTAAAATGATTTTACACTTTAAGTTATAGGTAGTTACAGAGTGAAGATCTTTATCTAAACAACCATAAAGTTCCACAGTAAAATACAGCAAAATAGGTTATAATAAAACTGTGGGGTAATTGCGTACACATAATGGGTTTCATTTTGATAGTTCAACAACATTCATTGCGTTATTTACGTTGTTAAACAAACACATTTTCGAACATAGGGAGCAATGGAACAGCAATAAGCTTCCAAATGATACCAACTGATAGTAATGGTGTGTTACGGAATCAGGATGCAGATTTATCTATACTAATATATAAAGCTGAAGTGTTTGTTTGTTTGTTTGAACGAACGTGCTGATCTCAGGAACTACTGGTCCGATTTTTGCGTTGGATAGTCCATTAATAGGCTATATAATATCACACTGCGACCAACAGGAGCGGAGCATAACTAACTCCGCGCTAACGAAGTCGCTGGCGGCCGCTAGTGTAAAATATACCCACAGGTGTAGAGACCACGGCAGAGAGGTTTCACAATATTTATCTTCAATACGGTCCCTTGAACGAAGTTGAAACACATTTTTTCCTGTGTTGGATATAATTCGGATATAATTCTTTCGGTGGTAGGCCATAACATCGGCTGCCGGCAGAAGTTACCACCTACCAGACAAAGTCTTGCAGCCAAGCGATTCGTCGTGTTCCAGCATGATGTCTGGTGAAGCCGTACGGAGGACGGGTCTGAGCAGTGGTGTTGCGATGTGTGGCGGGTCCGATGCGCCAAATGTTGTTGTGTCGGGAGTTTGGTCGTGGAGAGTCTCCAGATCAATCTCCCTCTAGCGCAGCATCGTGTGGTCTTGGGTTTAACATTGCATCACCTCGCTCAACTGCCGTCATCCTTCCTATTCCTAAGTTTTTTAAGTGAATAGGTTTAATAAACTAGTGCGCTTTACCATCAACGATTGCATCACTGCTTACCATCAGGCGGGATTGCAGTCAAGCACTAGTTTATAATTATTTAAAAAAAAGTATATGTAAGACTGGATTATGTAACCACATTCTGGCCTATCTGTTGTCAGAGGAAGGCAAAATGTTAGTAAAATTATTGGTTGGTGCGTTAAGAAGAAGGTAGCTTAAGATTACTTGTTGATTTTATTACATTCTGTCGATTTTGTGGTTTTGTTTGTCTCGACGAAGGCGCCATAACCATGTTTGATTAAATCTCCCTATTTTTCACTAAATACATATTTAAAAAAAGTTCCTTGTGTTAGACTCTTAGCTATAGAGACCGAGTAGCCTATTCGGTGCTACCATGTAACCTCAGTGAATTTATTTATACGTAAAGGATTAATAAAGAAGAAAAGACAAACTTAAGAGTTTTGAGAAGAAATCAGGGTGACAAGTAAAATGATTAAATGTGTAATAGGTATTATTTTTATGTAGTAATAATTATGGAAGGTACCAAACTGTACTTGCATTAGGTATAGATCGCGCCAAACATCTAGTCCGCTCTGAAGTTGCTTCGCGCATTTGTGCATTTGCGCATACTATTTAAATATATATATTTATACATATATATATATTTAAATATATGTGTAAATACGCATACTATATATATATATATATATATATACATATTTATACATATATACATCTATATGTATAGATACACCTGCAATACAATTGCGCGAAGCAACTTCAGAGCGGACTAGATGTTTGGCGCGATCTTATAAACGTGTCTATGAAGAATAGTTCATAAGGGAACTTCGAGATTACCTTACGCAAATTTGACGTCTAGAAAGTTCGTATTCTCAATCTAAGTTGAAAAAAAAGTTTATTGTTTTAATTTATGAGTCGGATCCGTCAACAATATTTACAAAAATATTGCCCTTGTGTAACGGATCACGAGGCCTTATTTTGGCGCCGGTCACCAAGTTCTCAAATTAAACTAAAAAGTTCAGTCCATCTTTACTATCTATTTCATTAAGAAAAGGACATAAGATTATTATTACTATTTCAGTTTAGTCTTGTCAAATTAAGATACTCCCTAGACAATTTAGACATGATTAAAAACAAGGCGCCCAAAGTTACCTCAAATTACGTTCGACGCAAACTAATTTGACAGGACCTTGCTTTTCTTGGTCGTCCTGTCACATAAGAAATGAGCCAATAAGAAACTTCTGAAGCATACCACGTGATATTATGTAGATTGTATAAGTACTTATGCTGAAACAGTTTAGCACTAATGGTTGATGTATTGTTTTCGATGTCTTTCTTTACTACTGCTGTCTCTAGGACGGCCGTCGTAATGATCGGCAATCATTTTGATGGCTTGACACCACTTTTGTGTAGAATCCATTTTATCATTTTCCAACATTGTGCACTGAGTCTTGTTTAAGTGATCATACGTCAGTAAATATTGCGTCTAAACACAGTGTCCATCGTCCTTCAACATAAACTTTGTCAAACGCCTCTATTAAATCTTTTACAAATGTAACAACCCAAGTATTAGGTACTTAAAAAGGCTTCGTTACATAGATATTGGGTATGTAACTTCATTTAATGAAATTAAATTGAGCTATGTAGTAAGAAATAGTCCGAATTTGGCCTATGTTGCCATTTAGTTCAACTAACGATCAATCTACTTATCAAAAATACTTCAGATACAGAGATATTTAAGCGTGCATATCTGGTCATTTGCGTCAAGGTGTTTAGTTTCTATGAATATTAACAAAAATCTGTGCCAAAGGACAATGGATACAGAATTGCACCTTCTGAATTTCACATCTCGTAGTCAATATCTGATTGCAGATTAATCACGGCGACAAACAAATGCCAACAGTTGGGAAATTAGTGATATTTTTAACCGATTGAGACGACTGTGACAACAATATTCTTAAAATTACGAGAACAAAATACGAGAAAGAAAGAAAGGAAAATATTTATTGTGACTGGTACCTACAGGAAAATGATAAAACTAAACTAAGTAGACACAATTACCTAAATTTAAAAACAAGTTATACATAAAAAGGTAACAATAATTTGAAAGTCCCTTACGAGGCCAAAAGGCTCCTATCTCAGCACAGTGCTTCGACACTAAAGAATAAATGTCGCAGCACTGGTATTCTGATAGGACCGGAATGGCCAGAGCGGCTCGTTTGTTATGAATTCTTTGTTAGATCTTGTTGGCCCAAAACTTTGAGAATTCCAGAGCGTCACCGTCGGTGGTAGCATAGAGGTCGCTATTATTTTTTCTTTTATCATGTGATCATTTTTGATCTGGGCTTCTTAGGCAAGTCTTCAGGCAAGATTTCAGCTCTAAGTATGTAGAATCCTATGATTAGAACGTTTGACTGTACATACTTGGAGCACAAATACCTCGAATAGACAAAAGACAACGGTGTATTCACCCAAACTACCTACGTCTTAAACTCTCAGCATACAACAGTAATCTTCAAAATCGGGGCCTATCCTAGATTCTACGCGCAAGAGGTAGTTTTCTTGTGATCTCTTGTGAAACCAATCCCTTCAGAGGAAATATTAGCCCTAGCATTGAGAGGAAACCTAGAACCGCGCCTGCTTAGAACTCACATAAAGTTGGGAATAAAATGCAGATCTCCCGCTAGTCCCCCACACGTGCTATCACTATGGCAGTTTGTATTTTTATCGCCCATATTTTCGAGTTCTTGGATGTAAGTCGAAAATTTTGAACCTGTTTTCAAACTAGCGTAGCAATTAACATAATTAACTGTGTTGTTTATCGGATTACCGCGTCATTTAGCGTCATTCGGCCGCGTCAGGCTGGCAACCAAACTTAGAACAAGAAAACTACTCAACCGAGCCACGCGGAAATCGTTAACCATTACTAGTTTTAAATATAAAGTTCTAATTACATTCACAAGTCTTATCATTTCAAGTTAAAGTTAGTTTCCTCATTAGTGTGGTGTTAATTCGCCGTTATTGGTTCTGCATTCCTGGTGCGAATATTTGTTTAAGTGTTAATTGAGAATTCAAAATGATCTATTATCGATCGCTGTCGAATATCCCTAGTTGATATTTGAACTGTGCAAAGAATTCGATTGAAGTATAACAGAGTCTTGATATAGTGATACTGTCAAAAGATGGCGAGCCCATGTTATGCTCATATGAAAGTGTTTTGGTTGTGGTGCTTGGAGCACCTGGACTATTTGCTGTATGGGACGTTCGTCCTGATACTGCTAATAATATTTCTTTACTTTATGATTGCGTAGCTGTACCAGCTGGCCTGTTTGTTGAAGGTAAATATTGTTTAAACAGAGACTTATCTGAAATTAAATAGCATTTGAATTCCGATGTTGATTTAAGTTCACTTGTTCGCTTGTTTGATTTTTTGTGTAAAATTTGTTTAACCAGCTGCGGTACCTAGAGGTTGAAAGTGATTAAGTTCAGAAAATAAACAGTCTTTAGGAGATTTAGAATCAACCAAGTGCCAGTGGAACTAGCGCACGAAGGGTTCCATAGCTACCATTATTTAAAAAAAATGTTTTAGTACTTTTTTATAGCGCCAACAGAAATATTACATCTGTGAAAATACCAACTGTCTATATAGCTATCACGATTCATGAGAAACAGCTTGGTGACAGACAGACATTACAGTGTTAGTAAT
Organism: Sesamia nonagrioides; assembly: GCA_017933935.1. Lineage (NCBI taxonomy): Eukaryota > Metazoa > Arthropoda > Insecta > Lepidoptera > Noctuidae > Sesamia > Sesamia nonagrioides. Next base: position 152,194 of record JADWQK010000930.1, on the reverse strand, counting down.
TGGGTCCCGCTTTTATACTTTTTGTACGGAACCCTAAAAACTACAAAATTATTCGTTTATTACGTCTCTCTATTTTAACACATCGTACGTAATATCCGTTATCTCCGCACGGCCGCACTCGTCTAGGAGGGTAGAAGCGACTTTGTATGTTGTATCACATACAGCAACGAGATCCTTATAGCCTGTTGTTATATTATATGCAAAGAAAACCCTGTCCGATCCGGGCTAATCTTATAAAAAAATCGCCCTAAAAATAATTTTGTTTTCGCAAAAAGAGGTAACATAATACAGTAGGCAATCCATGCGCGGGCGACGGAGACAGGGCACGCGGCACGTGGTTGCATCGCATATAATAATACGTAATAATGGTTTTGTCAAGTTGGAATTAATTTACGGGAAAAAAAGATTATTTCAAAATTCATTAAGTAGTATTGTTAAGTACTATGATGACCACGTAAAATTTTATATTATATTTGGTCAGTGTTTCATCACCATCAACCCTTTTTTTATTGTCCCACTGCTGGGCACAGGTCTCCTCTCAGACAGAGAAGGATTGAGCGTAATCTCCACGCTTGCTCAATGCGGGTTGGCGATTTCAGACTTAAAGTCCAGGTTTCCTCAAGATGTTTTCCTTCACCTTCATGTGTTTACCTAACCTTTATTATCCTTATAGATCGGATATGGTTTTCTTTACATATTATATACTATCTGAACAGGGAAGGGAATAATATCAATACATAGTATAAAACAAAGTCGCTTTCGCTGTATGTCCGTATGTATGCTTAGATCTTTAAAACTACGCAACGGATTTTGACGCGGTTTTTTAAATAGATAGAGTGATTCTTAAGGAAGGTTTGTATGTATAATAAATGCATAATATAGTAGAGAAACACTGAGAAATCTAAAAAGCGCGATAAAACCGAACTCCACGCGGGCGAAGCCGCGGGCGGAAAGCTAGTCCATACTAATATTATAAATGCGAAAGTAACTGTCTGTCTGTCTGTCTGTCTGTTACGCTTTCCCGCTTAAACCGCTCAACCGATTTTGATGAAATTTGGCACAGACAATCTTTAGACCCTGAGAAAGAACATAGGCTACCTTTTATCCCGGAAAAATTAGATGTTCCCGAGGGAAATCTAAAAAGCGCGATATAACCGAACTCCACGCGGGCGAAGCCGCGGGCGGAAAGCTAGTAATATATAAAGCTGAAGAGTTTGTTTGTTTGTTTCAACGCGCTAATCTCAGGAACTACTGGTCCGATTTGAAAAAATCTTTTTGCGTTGGATAGCCCATTAATCCAGGAAGGCTTTAGGCTATATAACATCTCGTTGCGACCAATAGGAGCGGAGCATAACTAACTCCACGCGTACGAAGTCGCTGGCGGTCGTTAGTAATATTGACAGTACCAAGTTTATATAATTATATTAGTTATACTTTGTTACTTTGCTAAGTATATTCATCAGTATGAATCACAAGAGGAACGTAAGGTAAGAGAAAGCACAAGAAGAAAGGAGTTTAAACACAAGTTGTCACCAAATTTTAACGTGGTCAGGCATTGCTCCATATACCAAGCAGTTGAATTATTCAATAGGTTACCAACTGATTTGAAATTGTTAATATATAATAGTCATTTATTTAAAAATAAATTAAAAACCTTCTTGTTGGAAAGATGTTTATACTCAGTATCAGAATTCATGTCAAATGATACAAATAAATAAAGTACCAGTGAATACGCTTTCAACTGAATTCTTTAACTTTGACTGTAACATTATGCTTTGACTATAACTACGCATTTGACATTATTTATTTATTATATATTTTTTTAAATGTTCTTGTAATCATATCTGACATTAGTTTATATATCTATTGACACACTTATGTATAATTGATTGACTTGTTATGTTTGTCTGTGATTACGTTTTATTTATATTCCAATTCGACATTTTTCTTTTTTATAGCTGCATGTGGTATTTCTATTTTACTTTTATATGCAATATTCAACACAATGTAAATTGTTATGAATAAATAAATGATGATGATGAATAAATAAAAGGAAAAAAATGTGTGTGTTATAATGATAATAATGTTTATCATGCAAATATCAATCCGACACATAACTAATAATAATACGTTTATTATCCAAATAATTGTCTGACAACATAAAGATCTGGAGAACAATAATTACAGTAATAACAATAATTTAAAGAAACAAGCAAAGTACGGTCAAAACAATTTTCTTTTTTTTAAGCCCTGACTCCTAAACTAGGAAGATCCTGTATCTTAGGAGCCAGTGTCTTCGCATTAATAGTGCACCATTGATATAATATTAAACAGATATGATATATGCCAAGAAACTAACCGAAAAACATGTGTCCGAACGCAGCAGAGGCACACATGCATATTTTTTATACTGCGTACATTTAACTACATTGGTACAGTGTGAATGAGATGGGGTGCAACTAAAGCATAAAAAAGAAAAAGATGGCTAGTGATTGTCGTTTGCGCTTAAATGGAAAAAAAGACGTTTGCCAACCAATCACTGACACTTTGCACACACTGACACTGACTGATTGCCAAAGAATAACAAGAATGCAGATAGGAAATATAACAGAGTAGTAGGTAATTTGTTAGGTGGTAGAAGGTGCTCAATTTGGTGGATATATTTTTTTTTTTACATTTTTACACTTCAATCAAGTATTACAAAACTTTAATATTTGTCATTGAAGTTTTGTAATACCTGATTAAAGTGTACCTATTTAATATTTTGTGACTGTGATTAAAGGAAACCTAATGCAATAAAATAAACAATTATAAACCATAGTAATTAGTGAAATTAATTCGGTTTAATCTATATTTACTATATTTCAAATCCTATTTTAATTTTTCAAATGTAAATCATTATGCAAACATTCTGTATATATTTTTATACTAGCTTTCCGCCCGCGGCTCCGCCCGCGTGGAGTTCGGTTATATCGCGCTTTTTAGATTTCCCTCGGGAACATAATTTTTTTCCGGAATAAAAGGTAGCCTATGTTCTTTCTCAGGGTCTAAAGATTGTCTGTGCCAAATTTCATCAAAATCGGTTGAGAGGTTTAGGCGGGAAAGCGTAACAGACAGACAGACAGACAGACAGACAGACAGACAGACAGACAGCCAGACAGACAGACAGACAGACAGACAGAGTTACTTTCGCATTTATAATATTAGTATGGATACTAGGCTAAGTGTTGTGAGCGTAGGTAATATTTATTTATATTATTGTATACTTCATGTTCATTTAATATCGACTCACACTGTCCCATTCAATAATATCATGTCATTTGACTCTATTACTTAGCAACGCAAAATAAACTCGTAATTTTATCAATGTTTTACTTAACTGTTGCAATAAGATGTTACAAAATTGTAACTAAGGACACAGGCGCGAAAATAAAGTGAAACAGAACTTTAATTGTAGGTATAAAAGTCACCATAAACATTATCGCTTCTGTGCAACTAATCTATGTCATATGCGTTCCCGTCTTTGTCACACTCGCAAGAAATCCAATTAGCTCTCTCTTTCTTTACTTACAATGGCCGCCTAAGCATTAGCAGTAAGAATGTTTGACAAAATAATTGAAACTATATTATTTATCTAAATATTTTGGAATACTTACTTATGATATGTGATTCCATGACTTTTGTTGGCTTTTCTACCATAATTCGTGCATTTACGCAGTACACAAAACGCCATTTTGAATGCGAAAAAGATTTTCTTAGCCACCAAGGACACACGCGCGTACGGAACGAGAGTATCGGGAGTGACTAAAGCGACTTGCAGTACTTACGTTCTTTTGTACGCTTCATTTTCAGTGCGCTGGTGACGTATCTATATAATATTATATCAATGTAGTGCACAAACAGTTATGAGCGTATTAGCAGAACTTGAACAAATTGTATGTGATTTACAAAAATAAATTAATTAGTTTAATTTTAGTTTAGTTTGTATAGAGAAAAGGAAAATGTACTTAACTAACTTAACTGTAACTTGTGTAACTTATCGCTTAGAGAGAGAGAGAACAATTATAATAGTGATCAACAAAAGTTGACTCCACGGTTAGCGCAGTGGTTAAGCTATTGACTGCTACGCTGTGTGTCGCGGGTTCGATTACCGCGCGGAACAAATATTTGTATAAACTACAAGTAGTTGTTCTGGGTTTGTGTAAGTGAATTTATATGTTTGTAAACGCACCCATCCGATACAGGAGAAATTTCTAGTAAAAAAAAACCTAGGAAGATCCTATATTATATTAGGAGTGTCCAGTATCGAGAATGTGTCGACACTGGACACTGTGGAAGAACGAATTTAGAGCGTAGGTACTAGCAGATGATCCGATAGTCACAGGCAGATTGGCAGAATTTAAACTAAAGCTTAAATGGAAAGCCATAACTGTTTATATTTTATTAAATAGAGCATCCAGGGATGTGTTGGTGTGTCCCCGCACAGTGCAAATATTTGTATGCATGAATATGAATATTTGCACTGGTCTGGTCGTGCCTCGGAAAGCACGTTCAGCCGTTGGTCCCGGTTGCCATACGAACATCTAGTGGGTTGTTGGAGCCCTCAAAAGTCTAACAATTGGTCTAACTGCAATGCTTCGATATCGCCTTTGGGTTGTGGAGGTCAGACGGCAGTCGCTTCACGGAAAATATCGAAGTTTAGCCAAAATCAGCAGTTAGACTGGTAAAGCGGACCCCAGACTCCAAAGCTGAAAAGCTACGGATGCGACTGGGATTAACGCTGAGATGATGATGATGATCCAGGGATGTGTTGGGTGGTAGAAGAAGTAGCTGGTAGTATAGCCACAGTTTGACAGTAATCTTTTTAACATATGAAAATTTTCTGTACGTGTGTTTGTGACTTAACTCCTCCTAAACGGCGCTTTTTTTTTCGCTGGACAGATTTAGATGAAATTTTGTGTGTATATTTCTATGGGATTTTGGATCATTTGTAAATGCAATTGGACCTGGTAGGTGGCGCTACTGTAGGTAAATGACCACTCCGTCGAGGAGGACGTTGTCTGACGGGTCCGTTTTAAGAATGTCAAAAAGTGGGTGTTGCCACAGTAAGATATTTCTAAATATAATTAATTAATTATTCTAAATCTAAATACAAAATCAATGCGAATCTCGAATTGATAAATTTGCTGTGATAAGAATGCACCACACAAGGTAACAACACAGTTATCTTCAAAATCTTTGAGACTAATCTCAAAAATAACTCTTTAGACTTCAACTGATAATCTATCGATAAATTCCGATAACACAGAGATTTAAAATCTTTATCATTTTTCAATAGTTTCAACTTATCGTCCTACTAGTCTAAATGCGGTTTAAAACTAGTATGGTCTACCTAGTATGGCTAGTATGGGCTGCTCATACGTTGCTGACAAAAAGTTCCCTATTAAAATTAACTAAATAACCTTTTTTAAACCTGGCTTTACTATCAGGTTATGACGTCACAATAACGAAAAAAAAAATTAAGCAATGCTAATCACGCGATAATCTCATAGTAAACATGGACGTGTGAATAACCTTGTGTCAGTGTGTGGCGAGCCTTACGGTGCGCAAGAGTGGATCCTCGAGCGGTCTTATGATTCCTAGTGTAAATATTGTAAAATTTTAAAAGTGATTTATTGACTTTGATTTTATTGTGTGGTGATTATTTATTTTTATTGGTTAGTTTAATTAATCGTTTTTTTAAATTTAGTAATAGGTATTTTTCTTGGAATGCGTTAGGTAGGTAGCAACATAATTATTTATTTATATTGTTAAAATTCGTTACCCAGGCTGGATTTTTTTATATATAATATACTTTGTAAATATAATAGCTCTAAATCTGCTTAGGTACTTAGGGGGAATCGCTAGGGTAGCCCGCGAAATAATCATAACTATTGACCCTACTTCATGAGATATCAATTTAGTAGGGTTATGTCAACTAAGGAGCTGTATTTTGATCTATAGATAACTCCACCAAATGACAAAAATTAATTTGATTAAATTTTTGCAATTATTGTTTTGATATTTTTTTTTTAAATTTAAAAGTATAAACATTCAATAAACAGAATAAGAATAATTGATCAAAAAATATTATTTCCAAATTATATCATTATTTAAAATTTGTTGAATTTAACTAAGGTTCAAAGTTCAAACAGCCCTTAAAGGGTTAGGTATACTGATGAGTTTCATGATTATTATAATAAGTAGATATATGTTACAGTAGTGAATCATATTTTAATCACCATATAATCTGACACTTTCCTGTAAATAGCTAAAAACGTAATTAAAAATGAATGTACCGGCCCCTCCCCGCGATGTAAAAGTATCACTTTTTATTTTCTCTAAGTAAATCGATATGACCCTCAAACAATCTGGGATCAGAAAATTATAAAAACATCAGAGACCAGAGAAATTATAAGGAAATCAGGGATCAGTGAAATTATAAAAAATATCTTAAATATTTCCAGGGCTTTATTATCTAAGTTAAGAAAGCATCCTTCACAACATAAATAAACAAACAAATAAATAAATAATACACAGATGACAGAGAACAGTAAGTAATAGTATGTCTCTTAGCATTAATTCTTAATATAACTACATAATAAATACTATATAACATAAAGCATTCCTATATTTTAAAGTTAAACAAGTTTCAACTTTATTCCTTTAGTAACTAAGTTGTATTTGAGTTGAAAAGTTACTAAAATGTTTGTGGTTGTAACCTAAACTGAAATTTATCATGGAGGGGTTCAAGTTATATTTCATAAACTTATATTTGCTTACATGTTTAGCAAATAAGTTTCGGTTGTAGACGACTTTCTAATATATAAAAAAATCTGCTATTTCATAGGAAAGGGCAACACGTATTAATTAGTACGCTAGGGGTAGCGTTGAACTTTTCTATTGTAGAATCCTATACTGAGATCATTTTTTTCTGTGCTATATGCATTTGAAGCCAATAATAGAGCATAAAGCATTGGCAATCAAATAAAAGATGATCAAATCCAAGTTTACGACAACACTTCCTTTACTTATTACAACGTGTAACAACGATGGAAGTGAAACAGTATTCCACTCACAGCCAGCCAATAAATCAATGTTGTTTGGTTCGGTTTTGGAAGTCGACACGTATACGGGAGGCTCTAATCATTTTGCGTCACTACTTTGTCTACATTAGACTCCAAGTCACATAGTCTGGTTACACTTATAACAAACACTCTACGTCATAATAAACTAGTTAGAAATTCACGCAGTTCTGTGGGTGAGTTTTAATTTCTGTTGTTGAAAACTGTAGTCAACTTCAGAGGGCCTTTTTTGTGGAATATCCTCATGGCTGTCCGCCGTCCGCCGCCCTGGGGCGGGCGACGGGGTCTGTCAGATTCTTACTGACTAAAAACCACGATGTTTGGGGGGCGACAGATGTCTCCGAGTCTGTCGACCCTGGACCCATTTAGGGCGTTAACCTCCCTCCGCCGACGCCCGGTGCGCGTGCTGCGGGTCGAGTGAGAAGTCGAGATCTCCCTTTTCCTTTCCGCAGCCTCCATCTGCGAGACAACCGCCTCCTCAACTTCAGAGGGCCTAGATCAAGTGACATCTTGCTAGGAATTCTGTGATGGAAAAGTCATTAACGTATTGGACTGATACAAGTTATTGCAAAACTTAATCTGCTTTAAAGGTGTCGATGACAATCTATTTAGATTGTCATCGACACCTATTTAGCCCATTTGGGCTAAGCCTAGAATTCAGATGCCTATGTGTTTGGCGCCATCACTGGCGTCAATCAGTTCATGTAACGTGCAGCTAATAGGACACGCAGGACATGATAATATAATTGTCCATCATTTATAGAATAGAACCACATTTATATTCCAAGGTGTCCTCTATGGTATTTCACTTGAATAGGTTTTCTTTCGCTCAATCCTTCTCTGTATGAGAGGAGACCTGTGCCCAGCAGTGGGACGATAAAAAGGTTGATGATGATGAGGTTTTCCTGGGTCCGAGTTTGCTCACAGATTTTCAGTTTAGGTTACAGCAGGTCAAGCTACTCCAAACTGTCAGATATTCCTAATCAACCTTAATACTTTAGAGAGAAAGTCAAAATATCTAATAGGGAAATATGACAGATTATTGTAGCTTGATGTTCTGTCGTTTGTTCTCAAGGCAACTTATGTCAGTTTGAAGCATATTGCCAATTCATAGCTCCATATGTTAAAACAAAATGTTTGTGTCAACAACGAAAACAACGCAATGAATGTTATTCATCATCATCATCACAGCGTTAATCCCAGTCGCATCCGAAGCCTTTTCAGCTTTGGAGTTTAGGGTCCGCTTTACCAGTCCAACTGCTGATATGGCTAAACTTCGACATTTTCCGTGAAGCGACTGCCGTTTGACCTCCACAGCCCGAAGGCGACATCGAAGCATTGCAGTTAGACCAATTGTTGGACTTTTGAGGGCTCCAACAACCCGTAACGACTGCCACTAGATTTTCGTATGGCAACCGGGACCAACGGCTTAACGTGCTTTCCCAGGCACGACCAGACCAGTGCAAATTTTCATATTCGTGCATACAAATACTTGCACTGTGCGGGGATCGAACCCGCGCCATGCAATGAATGTTATTGAACTGTCAAAATGAAACTCATTAGTGACCCTTTTCATAGTGTGTTAAGTACTTACCCTGCGGATTTAATTTGCATAATGTAATAACATACTGCATACTGTACAAATATTTGTATGCATGAGTATGAATATTTGCACTGGTCTGGTCGTGCCTCGTAAAGCACGTTAAGTCGTTGTTCCCGGTTACCATACGAACTTCTAATAATAGCAGGCGCTACGGGTTGTTGAAGCCCGTGCTCTGGCTGTTGAGAGTATGTCATGCTCACTCAAATGTCTCGCTGATGGTGGCGTGTGTGTTGGGTCATTGGGTTCCCTTGAATATGGTTGAGCTGAATGATGCTGATCCATTCGTCATGTTCGTGAACGGACGCCGTCGGAGGGGACTGGTCATCTCTTAGCTGCCACGGCGTATTTTAATTTCTGAATTGATTTTTGTGTGTTTTCATAATGGACGCTCTCGGCGTACAATTTATTTCTGCATCGTTCTCACACGGTTGATTTCAACATGAATGATGTAATCAAATATTTGTAACAATAGCTTGAAAATTTAAAAGAGTGTCCATGGAGTTTCTTGCCCATTCTTCTCCATAGGTACCTACTCTTTGGAATGGGCGACTAGCTTCATCTTATTGACTGACCGACCTTCTGACAATTCAAAAGTGCCTGTAACTGGTTTATTTGAAATAAATGCTTTGATTTTGATTTTTTTTTTATTTTAAAAGTCCAGCAATTGTCTAACTGTAATGCTTCGATATCGCCTTCGGGTTATGAAGGTCAGACGGCAGTCGCTTCACGGAAAATATCGAAGGTTAGCCAAAATCAGCAGTTAGACTGGTAAAAGCGAACCCCAGACTTCAAAGCTGAAAAGCTTCGGAGTCGAGATTAAGGCTGAGATGGTGATGATAAATGTAATAACGTACTATTTAAGATATTCTGCCCCCACTCATAATTATCAATGGCAACTATTGGAATGAAACGATAATAGTAGCTAACTTGTGGTTCTCCATTTTTCGCTTCGAGCCAGCTGCAATCCTTCATGAGTTCATAGATCTAACGGACTCGCTCTACACCGAATTTTACCAATTTATGATCTTCGTTTGTCGAAAAAAAAGAGGGACAAAGAAAACGCCATAATATACGCACATACTTACTTATTAAGTATATAGTATACAATGACATAACAAAATGGTTAATGAACCCTTGTTAGGGTTCCGTACTCGAAGGGCAAAAACGGACGATAACTCTTAGCAATAGCGCCCTAGTAGTAAGACTGTAATGTCTGTCGGTCACTGGAGTGTGTCTCATGAACCGTGATAGCTAATCAGTTGACATTTTTACACATGATGTACTCGCATTGTTGCTGCTATAACTACAAATACAAAACAAGATAAAATAAATATGCAAGTTGGGCTTCCATATAAAAGACGTGATTTTTTGCTGTTTTGTGCTCCATAAAAATAACGGCAAAAGGTAGACGCTTGAAATATTCACAGAATATACAGTCATATATTTATTTTAAAAATAAACACTAAGAGGGCTCACATTCAACAGACGGAATTTTTCTAGATATAGGGAACCCATCGTGCATAAGTCCGACTCGCACTTGGCAGATTTTTTACAAACTTACATATGTATTTTAATTTTGTTCTTGTGGTTCTAACAAAAAGAATCTCATTTTTGATGTGATATACAAAAAAAAGCATCCGCAAGACACTTGATTGAAGATGAGTTGATTACACAAGAACACGAGCTCTATAAATAAATATAATATCAGTTATTCTATGATTCACCATTATTTGTATTTCTATTTACAGATCTTTACGATGAAATAGAATAATGGAGAACAAGGACCAAGTCTCAAAAGACATAGAAAAAGGGCTAAACTCCCCCGAGTTGAAAAGAAACAAAGACATTCCATATGCAGATGATTTTATAGAATTGAATCTAGTCAAGCCCGACGAACCTATACGTCCCAAGCGCACAAAAGATGAGAAGGAAGATGGGCAACCACTCGCAGCTGAAAAGGATAGAAAACTCCATGCCTCCGATTTGGGAGAAGTTCATTCTTCTCCAAATAATGATACGATAATAGTGAATACTCCAGAAGGGACTCTATACATTACTTTAGAGCCTGATTCTGGTAAGTCCTCGAAGCCTACCAGTCCTATCACGGAGTCTACTAACTTGGAAGCCACTCCAACTACTTCAGACAGTTTCGGAGCTGCGGAATCTGATGTATTGATAAAAATGGAGAGAGAGGCTATGGAACAGAGGAAGATGAGCTTGAGAAGAAACTCCATTTCAATGCCGACACTGCAGAACTTGGAACTGGAAGTACTGAAGCAGCAGTATTTAAATAATCCACAGGATGAGGTGAGTTTAATGACTATTACTAGCAGTTAGGCATACGGAGTAGATAATATCTTTTGTCCTTTCTGTGGATAGGTTATTGCAAGTTTAGGAGATTACCGTTGGGGTAGACGTGTTCTTAAGTGGAGATCGCTAATTAGTAAAGTGGGACGCCCTCAGACTGTATGAAGCGATGATCTTCGTAGGATGACTGGTAGTAACTATGAGAGTTGCTGAAAATCAAGTTGAATGACGTGAAATAGGTGAATAGTAGACTGCTATAGCTTGATGATGATGATGATTATGAAATTTGGATTGAATTTAGTGTTATTGCTTTACATTGTAGTTACATAAGCGCCTGATTTATTTATATTTTTCATTTCACTATCCCTCGGCTATATCTATCGGCATTTTTACAGATTAGTATTAGTATATTTTTAGTTCCAGTTTGACTCATTTAGCTACAAGTCTGTTTAAAGTTAATGCTATTTGGTAAGTTGTTAGGTTATTTTACATTTTGGTATCCTGTACAATAATATTATCGCTTGTAATCGTGGCATCTCGAAAGAAAGTCGTAATAAAACTACCTCGATTGTATTATCGGAACAAACACAAAGAAGGCTTATCTGGTACTCCAATTGTTTGAGCAACTTAACCTTGTTCTGGATAAAGAATAGCCAGCCTAATCTCTGGTCATATTTGTTTACCTATCTTTATCCGAAACAAAACCGGGTTTCCTAGTTTGTCACATTCTAGAAATTTCTATGTTTAGTCAACATTTTTTTTTTTGACAATGTGATTTGTTGGTTAGATTAAGCGATCGACTGCTGTGTTGCTTGTCCCGAGTTTGATTCTCGCGAAGAACAAATATATGTTTTGCCAACAGATACTTGTTTCCAGGTCTGGCTGTTTGTGTCATCATCATCTCAGCGTTAATCCCAGTCGCATAACCCCAATCGTAGCTTTTTCAGCTTTGGAGTCTGGGGTCCGCTTTACCAGTCTAACTGCTGATTTTGGCTAAATTTCGATATTTTACATGAAGCGACTGCCGTCTGACCTCCACAACCCGGAGGCGATATCTAAGCATTGCAGTTAAACCAATTGTTAGACTTTTGAGGGCTCCAACAACCCGTAACGACTGCCACTAGATGTTCGTATGGTAACCGGGACCAACGGCTTAACGTGCTTTCCGAGGCACGACCAGATCAGTGCAAATATTCATATTCATGCATACAAATATTTGCACAGTGCGGGGATCGAACCCGCGCCTCCTTGCGCAACGGCCGCGTTCGCTACCGCTACGCCACGGAGGCCGTCCGTGTATGTGAGTTCAAACGTTTGTTTAGGCACAGGAGTAACTAATAGTGAAGGGCAACGTATTAGAAAACATTAATGAACAAAGGTCATAAATAGTCTAAACTGCTCCCACTGTTGGGACACGTGTCTTCGAAAGGGAGTGGGCTATAATCTATCACTCGGGCCCATTACTAGTTGGTAGATTTCATATCTTTGAATTTCTGTATTCTAAGGTAGCTGGTTCCCTCATAATGTTTTCCTTCACCGTTTTGAGAGCAATGCTGATGAAATATTTTTTAACAAATTAAAGCACCAGGTTTGAACCTACAACTCAGAAGCTGCGGCTTTTACCATGGGGCCTCCATTTCTCATACAATACAACAAATAACTGAAAGAGACACGATAATTTCAATTATAAGCCCCGCACGATGATATTGCGATTGGCGGCCATCTTGGTGACGTAGTCGAACTCGCCCCGCCGGTACCGTTCGCAAGTTCAGTCCGCTCTTACCCACTTACGCACATCGAATATTTTTGTTAGGTTTTTGTTTTTGTTATCCTGTTTTATTGTTGTTCTTGAGTTTTGTTAGCTGTTACTCGTTAAAATGAGTAAGAAATTAATTAACAGTCGTGCTGGTGAAATTATAATTAAAGTGGACAATTATTTTGTTAAAGAGAAAGAGGACTGTAAGTTAGTTTTTGAAAGTATAAACGGTGCTTTAAAAAGTGCTTCGGACACTACTGAGGACATTTTAATACCGGAGCAACTGTTAATAGTTATTAAAAATATTTTGCAAAATTCTACTAAAGTCACGGAGCGTGTGGCATGTGCCACAGGCGTTGCAAAAAATACTGTGACGAAATTGCGACGAGAGCATGAGTCAGAAACAGCCAGTGGCAGCAAATTGAGAACTGCTACTAAAGGAAAAAGACAAAAGAAGGAATATTTCGACGGGTTTTCCTTAACAGCTTTAAGAAATATTATACATTCAATGTTTACGGTGAGGAGAAAAATACCCACAATGCGCAAAATATTGGCGGCTTCAAAAGTAGACCTTAATTATACTGGCAGTGAAACTACATTAAGAAAAATAATTAAATGTGGTTTAGGCTACCAATTTAAACGATGCTACCAAAAAAGACTGGCTCTAATTGAAAGACCCCAAATTCAAGCGTGGAGGGCTAAATATATACGACGTATGAAAGAAAATGCCTCGCTTGGTAATAACAAAAGACCCGTTATTTATCTCGACGAAACGGCGATACACGCACACTACTCGGTAAAAAAATGTTGCCAAACAGCAACCGATGTCGGAGTGAGACGGAACGACAGCCCCGGCCGCCGATGGATAATAGTTCACGCAGGAAGTTAAAGCGGATTTGTTGGCAATGCCCTTTTAATGTTTAAAGCAGACACCAAAACGGGGGATTACCATGATCAAATGAATGCTGAGAATTTCACCAAGTGGCTTACAGAAAAATTAGTACCCAACAAACGACGCAACTCCATAATTGTGATGGACAACGCCCCTTATCACAGTAGGAAAGAGAATAGGCCACCAAGTATGAACAATAAAAGACAGTTGATGGTTGAGTGGCTACAAGCTCACAACATCGACTTTCCCGACGATACTACAAAACCTGAACTGTATTTATTAATTAAACGGCACAGACCGCCGAAAAATTATAAAATTTACAATTTATTAGCTGGCAATGGCCATGAGGTCGTTAGATTACCACCCTACAACTGCGACTTCAACCCTATTGGGTACATCTGGAACCTGGTAAAGATGAGGGTGTCAGAAAAGAATGTGGAGCAGTTGGAAAGTCGCATTGAAGCTCTGACGTTGGAGGCGTTGGCGTCAATAACTCCAGATGACTGGCGAAAGGAAGTCAATCATGTTAAACGGCTTGAAGAGGAATATTGGAATAAAGATCGAATAACTGACGAGAGTCATAAATACGGCAGACGACAGTGAATCGGAAACGACAGACATAGAAAGCAGTTCTGATTCGGAAGACTATATGAGTGGAATTGATTAAAAATATTGAAAAAAATATAAACATTTTTTTACATACTATCCTGGTTTTATTTATAAGCTGATAGATGTAGGTAGTAATTAAAACATGACTGCCACACAGTGGACTCTGGTTCAATTCCCGCTCGCAAATTAACAGAAATGTAGTTAGAAAAAATTAGTATACATATAAGAAAGATATACGAATAAGTATATTTTTCTTTCGTTTACAAGAATTATTTCCTTGAAATTATTAATAATGAAAGTTTATTTGTCAGAATATGGGTGAGTAGGTATAAAGAGTGTATGTATAATAAAATTATAAAATACAAATAAACCCTTAACCCCAGTTTATTAATTTTGCGTTTAACATTATTTTGCTAGCTGTCCTTTTGTGTGACAGACGACGTCACAAAGCTGTTATTGTGACAAGGTTCCATCGCAATATCATCGTGCGGGGCTTATAGCTCGCATACATGTGGCGGGACGTTTTGGATTTGGAACGTAACTATTATTAGTTATAATTTTATAAATAATCATATTTTTTAAATAAATTATAACTGGCCAGTTTCTCATACATAAAAACTTTTTGTTGCAATACTTTTTGAGTGACTTGCTAAATAAAGATAATAAGCAGTGCGGTATAAAATGCCAGAGGACATGCAGCGTTTGTAATTAAAGTGATCAAGTGACAAATTGAAAATAATAGGTAATTATAAAGGATCACAGTTTTCATAATAAAGAATAACTTAAGACGAATAGCAATTGATTTCTATATGGTGATACAAAGAGAAAATAAACTAGAATGGTTCCCTGCCTGTATTTACAAAAACTTGTGTTTTTTGTTATTTAACCAACCTGTGGTCATTGTGGTAGAGGTGTTTTATAGGATGCATTTTGGAGAGTGTGCGAATTACATGACTTACCCCCCATGACCGGACCGTGGTGATCGGACGTCCCGTCGTACGGCGAGTATCCACCCTTACGTTACTGATACCACTACGATCCAAACGAAGTGTTTCGCCTCGTTTTTTATACCGCGTACATCGAGGGATTGGAACAATTTGCCACCGGCTGTGTTTCCGTCTGACTATAATTTAACTGTCTTCAAGGCTAGAGTGATTGGCTCTTCCTAAACTAGCGCGCTTTACCATCAACGATTGCATCACTGCTTACCATCAGGCGGGATTGTGGTCAAGCACTCGTTTATAATTGATAAAAAAAATGATGTCGAGAATCGGATTCCTGACTCTTTCCAACTTGCATGCGCCATCCCTTCGTACGGCAGGTGGTGCAATAATATCCGGCAAGTCTCATTTAGGGCGGTGTCCACCTTGGGGGCAGCAGAGCCGTGTGCACTGAACTTTTGTTTGGTGGACATGACGGTTTTATAAATAGATATTTATTTTTAAATACCATAACTTTGGGATACGAACAAATTTTTAGGTGGTAGGCCATGACATCGGCTGCTGGCAGAAAGCCGCGCTTTGCCCGCAAAGTGTTAAGCCAAATGTTGTTGTGTCGGGAGTTTTGGCGTGGAGGGTCTCCAGATCAGTCTCCCTCTGGCGCAGCATTGTTGGTCGTGTTGTTGGGTTTAACATTGCATCATGTCGTACAACTGCCGTCTTCCTTCCTATTCACTGAGTTTTTATTTTAGAGTGAATAGGCTTAATAAACTAGCGTTGTCAAGCACTAGTTTATATTTATTTAAAAAAAAAAAAACAAATAAGACCTTAACAAGGAAACATTGTCATAAGAATTATTTATCGCTTATCATTTTTGTTTTTATTTATCATACAAAATATTTCGACGTGAAATATGACAATGTCGTATTTTATTATTAGCTTTAAATATGAACTTCGTTTGAGGATTAGTTTGTATGAAAATGAAACAAATTACCTTCTTGTATAAGCCCCGCACGATGATATTGCTATTGGCGGCCATCTTGGTGACGTAGTCGAACTCGCACCGTCGGTACCGTTCGCAAGTTCAGTCCGCGCTTACCCACTTACGCACATCGAATATTTTTGTTCGCTTTTTGTTTTTGTTATCCTGTTTTATTGTTGTTCTTCAGTTTTGTTGTTTAGTTTTGTTAGCTGTTACTCGTTAAAATGAGTAAGAAATTAATTAATAGTCGTGCTCGTGAAATTATAATTAAAGTGGACAATTATTTTGTTAAAGAGAAAGAGGACTGTAAGTTAGTTCTTGAAAGTATAAACCGTGCTTTAAAAAGTGCTTCGGACATTTTATTACCGAAGCAACTGCTTACAGTTATTAAAAATATTTTGCAAAATTCTATCAAAGTCACGGAGTGTGTGGCATGTGCCACAGGCGTTGAAAAAAATACTGTAACGAAATTGAGACGAGAGCATGAGTAAGCTACAGCCAGTGGCAGTAAAATGAGAACTCCTACTAAAGGAAAAAGACAAAAGAAGAAACATTTCGACGGGTTTTCCTTAACAGCTTTAAGAAATATTATAGATTCAGTGTATACGGTGAGGAGAGAAATACCCACAATGCGCAAAATCTTGGCGACTTCAAAAGTAGACCTTAATTATACTGGTAGTGAAACTACATTAAGATAAATAATTAAATGTGATTTAGGCTACCAATTTAAACGATGCTACCAAAAAAGACTGGCCCTAATTCAAAGACCCCAAATTCAAGCGTGGAGGGCTAAATATTTATGACCTATGAAAGAAAATGACTCGCTTGGTAATAACAAAAGACCCGTTATTTATATCGACGAAACGTGGATACACGCACACTACACGGTAGAAAAATGTTTGCAAACAGCAACCGATGGAGTGAGACGGAACGACAGCCCCGGCCGCCGATGGATCACGCGGGAAGTTAAAGCGGTTTTGTTGACAATGCCCTTTTAATGTTTAAAGCAGACACCAAAACGGGGGATTACTATGATCCAATGAATGCTGAGAATTTCACCAAGTGGCTTACGGAAAAATTAGTACCCAACATACCACGCAACTCCAAAATTGTGATGTACAACGCCCCCTATCACAGTAGGGATGAGAATAGGCCACCAAGTATGAACAATAAAAAACAGTTGATTGTTGAGTGGCTACAAGCTCACAACATCGACTTTCCCAACGACAGTACAAAACCTGAACTGTATTTATTAATTAAACGGCACAGACCGCCGAAAAATTATAAAATTGACAATTTATTAGCTGGCAATGGCCATGTAGTCGTTAGATTACCACCTTACAACTGCGACCTCAACCCCATTGAGTACATCTGGAACCTGGTAAAGATGAGGGTGTCAGAAAAGAACGTGGAGCAGTTGGAAAGTCGCATTGAAGCTCTGACGTTGGAGGCGTTGGCGTCAATAACTCCAGATGACTGGCGAAAGGAAGTCAATCGTGTTAAACGGCTTGAAGAGGAATATTGGAATAAAGATCGAATAACTGACGAGTTATTTGTCATAAATACGGCGACGACAGTGAATCGGAAACGACAGACACAGAAAGCAGTTGTGATTCGGAAGACTATATACATTTTTTTTTCATATTATCCTGGTTTTATTTATAAGCTGATAGATGTGGGTAGTAATTAAAACATGACTGCTACATAGTGGACTCTGGTTCAATTCCCGCTCGCAAATTAACAGAAATGTAGTTAGAAAAAAATAGTATACATGTAAGAAAGATATACAAATAAGTATATTTTTCTGACGTCTACAAAAATTATTTCCTTGAAATTTTTAATAATGAAAGTTTATTTGTCAGAATATGGGTGAGTAGGTACACCTACGACAGAATGTTAAATGCAAAATTAATATTTATTAATTTTGCATTTAACATTTGAATTATTTGTTTATTTGTATTTTATAATTTTATTATACATACACTCTTTATAAAGAGTGTAATAAAATTATAAAATACAAATAAACCCTTAACCCTAATATTAATTTATACATACACTCTTTATAAAGAGTGTAACAAAATTATAAAATACAAATAAACCCGTAACCCTAATATTAATTTTGCATTTAGCATTCTTTTGCTAGCTGTCCTTTTGTGTGACAGATGACGTCACAACGCTGTTATTGTGACAAGGTTCCATCGCAATATCATCGTGCGGGGCTAGTATTTGTACATACAATATGTTTTTAATATTCTATAAGTTAAGTAGGACACAATATGATTACAAATAACAAATTAATTACATAATTTTAACAGTTTATTAAGTAGGTACCTGAAAAATCTGACGGTTGTAAACCAGTATGGTATTCTAATTATTATTTTGAGTCATCATCATCATCATCTCAGCGTCAATCCCAGTCGCATCCGAAGCTTTTTCAGCTTTGGAGTCTGGGGTCCGCTTTGCCAGTCTAACTGCTGATATGGCTAAACTTCGACATTTTCCGTGAAGCGACTGCCGTCTGACCTCCACAACCCGAAGGCGATATCGAAGCATCGCAGTTAGTTTCTCGGTGGTAGGCCATAACATCGGCTGCGGGCAGAGGTCACCACCCACCAGACACAGTCTTGCCGCCAAGCGATTCGTCGTATTCCGTGAAGTCTGAAGAATGATGTGTGGTGTAGCCGTACGGAGGACGGGTCTGAGCAGTTGTGTTGCGATGTGTGCTGGGTACGATGCGTCAAAAGTTGTTGTGTCGGGAGTTTGGTCGTGGAGGGTCTCCACATCAATCTCCCTCTGGCGCAGCATCGTTGGTCATGTTGTTGGGTTTAACATTGCACCACCTCGCTCAACTGCCGTCTTCCTTCCTATTCACTAAGTATTTTTTATGTGAATGGGAATAATAAACCAGCGCGCTTTACCATCAACGATTGCGTCACTGTTTACCATCAGGCGGGATTGCAGTCAAGCGCTAGTTTATAAGTAAAATAAAATAGACCAATTGTTGGACTTTTGAGGGCTCCAACAACTCGTAACGACTGCCACTAGATGTTCGTATGGCAACCGGGACCAACGGTTTTCTCGGTGGTAGGCCATAACATCGGCTGCCGGCAGGAGTTACCACCCACCAGACAAAGTCTTGCCGCCAAGTGATTCGTCGTGTTCCGGCATGATGTCTGGTGAAGCCGTACGGAGGACGGGTCTGAGCGGTTGTGTTGCGATGTGTGCCGGGTATGATTCGCCAAATGTTGTTATGTCGGGAGTTTGGTCGTGGAGAATCTCCAGATCAATCTCCCTGTGGCGCAGCATCGTTGGTCGTGTTGTTGAGTTTAACATTGCATAACCTCGCTCAGCTGCTGTCTTCCTTCCAATTTGAATAAGCTAAATAAACTAGCGCGCTTTACCATCAAAGATTGCATCACTGCTTACCATCAGGCGGGATTGTGGTCAAGCACTAGTTTATAATAATAAAAAAACCGCCTTAACGTGCTTTCCGAGGCACGACCAGACCAGTGCAAATAAGTATTCATATTCATGCATACAAATATTTGCACTGTGCGGGGATTGAACCCGCGCCTCCTTGCGCAGCGGCCGCGTCCGCTACCGCTACGCCACGAAAGCTGTTATTATTTTGAGTAAGTAGCTAAAATTATTTTTCATCAATTATATGCATTTTTGGACCACATTCTTATTCTTTTTTTTATATAAATTATAAACTAGCGCTTGACCGCAATCCCGCCTGATGGTAAGCAGTGATGCGATCGATGATGGCAAAGAGCCTATTCACTCTAGCCTTGAAGACACTCAAATTGTAGTGTGAACTTATTGTGCTTATAGAATAATATAAAAATACGTTGTATTATACTGTTATATGAATGATAAATTATGACTCTCAAGATGAGCCGATAGCATCATCGATTGGTGTTCTAATATATTGGTAATAAAAGACAACAACAACGTAAATTATTGTCTTTAACTTCATTAATATTCTACAAGCTATGCGATATCAAAGTGACTATAAACATTTTGAAGAGGAAATACCCAAACTATATACCTTTGGACAACGAATATTTAGAGTTGAATTTGGTAAAAAACTATATATATTATGGCAAAGTTTTGAATTAGTAATGTACGTAATAATTTATCATATTAACAGATTAGAAATTGATGTATTCATGTTGTCATGCTTATAAAACCTGAATTTAAAAGAAAAGCAGTTGGGTAAAACCATAGATATTTGCGGTTAAACCTGCATATTTTTAACCCTGGGAGCTGATATAATTAGTGGACTGCGGCACGTTCAAGACAGTGCTTGTGAAGACACCAAGGCTTCAATAAGTCAAGAGTAAATAAATAAATAAATAATAATTCAATAAATCAACAACCCTAATGAGTAAAGACTATGGTGGTAAGTTCCATTTACAATAATCTAAATAAGATCAAAAAGAAGATTAGATGGATAGCAGTGTCTATAAAGTTAGAACTGGAACTATTTTGTAATGAACTCTACAGCACCCAAATAATGAGAACACTTTAGCAAATGGTGAATGCAAAAGCACCTGCAAAATGTAATGACAACCGATTATATCAATTCGTCTAACCCGGTAATGATAAAATTCAAAACATTCGAAAGATAACTAATCCGATCATATGACAACAAAACAACAATCCGGTATTACCTACGTGTCATTTATCTACATCGCTACTATTGGTGCGAATTTGATAAAACAAAGCAAAGAAAAAGTCTTATGTAGATAACATTACCAAAATTATCTTATTATATACCATTTCCGTACAAGTCATAGTGAAAAATGAGGTTGTGTGATATTTAAATCAAGGCACAGAATACGTTTTATAAGTGATAAATTAGTTAGTAGACGATAATCTAAAATAAACAGTTTTTAATCATGTGCTAGGGTTAAAAATATTAGACACGTTCCATTACCCTTGAATTGAGTATCATATCAGTGAGTGAACGAACAGAGTGACAAATGAGGACACGGAAGAAACCAGATCTTCGGATTGACATACCATCATATCCTCATGACTATGTGGAAATGCCACCCGAAACCAGAAAGAAAATAGAAGAAGTTATTCGAAGCAGTGTCAGCCCGAGCATAGATCATCCAATTACTCCTTCAACTAGCAGTATTGGTGATCCTGATGGTGTTAGAGAAGGAACTAGGATACCTGAAGTGAGATTGATGGATTCTGGAGTTGTTGAAGTGAAATATAACGAAAAAGAGTCTACAGATGTCACTCCTTCGGCTGAAAGTCCTGTCGTTTTTAGAAAAGTTATTAGAGTACAAGAAGGAAATGAACGGGAGGATTGTGAAAAAGGAACTAAGAAGGAGGCCTTAAATGTGAGTTTGTTTTTGTGGTGATGTTGGCAGAAGGGTCAGTAACCCACTCCTATGGGAAGAAGGCTTTATGAAGATTGTTACAGTAGCAAGTATTCTAGTTTACCACCTTCAGTCCTATATTTACGAGGACCATGTCACATTACGACACGACGATTTTTATTTCAGTAAAAAAAAGATAACGTTTTAGTTTAATCCTGTCAAATTAAGATATTCCATAGACACGAGTTTAGACGCGATTATAAACATGGCGACCAAAAATACATTAATTTACGTCAGGCGAGGACTAATATAACAGGTCTAAACTGATATGTTATGTTCTGTCCTTTTGTTAATAAAACAGAAGGAGAAGGATGCACTGAACGTAAATCTAGTGTAGTTTGTGAACAAAAGGATCGTGGCCGTCTTTTGAATTTTGAAAAAAGAGTCTTTTGAATTTAAAAAAAAAAGTCTTTTGAATTTTCATGTTAACTTTTTAATATGAATAATTAAAATAGGGAGATGAATGTCTCCAGAAATTGTTGCGTTTTTATGTTCAATGATGAGCAATGATTGGTTGATAGATTAATGATTAATTAATCATGTTATTTCTTCAGTGAAATAGTGTTCATAACTAAAAGTTTATTTCTATTTCCTTTTTTTACGCAAACTTTTTGGTAAAGGCTTCCTGTCACTACTTCTATCTTTCGTGAACCCGCATGTCTTCCTTTCAGTTTTAACGCCATCTATAGGTACAGGTCATCCCGCTATCTCCGAAGTCCGATGTTTTCATCAGTTCTGTGCTATTTATGGCCACAGTTTGTGGGTTGATTAGTGATCCTGCCAATCCCATTTCCATTTCCAAGATAAGAAAGATCCGGTAATTTATCCGTTATTTTTAAACACCAATTAAAATTGCATGCCTTCAGGCGGATTATGGAGATGCCACACTATTTGTGTTTATCTGAATTACCCATTTTCGCAAGAAATGCGTTTGAGTTTACACCTAATATATTGCACTTTATGATTCGTGGGCACACTTTCTATGGGTTCAAACTGCCAAAAATGGCAACAACCACTGCACTATGAGTATCTTAGGTCATATTTTGTCATTATCTGCATAGTCTTATCACAGCTATGTTAGACCTGACCATCGTAGTATTCAGCTTGAGTACCACTTTTCTATATGGAGTGTATGCCTATTTGAAATCCACAACTCAATTACTGAGTAATACGATAGCCCTTAAAAGTGTGTGTAAGTATTTAAGCATGAATATGAATATTTGCACTTTTGCCTCGGAAAGCACGTTAAGCCGTTGGTCCCGGTTGCCATACGAACATCTAGTGGCAGTCGTTACGGGTTGTTGGAGCCCTCAAAAGTCCAACAATTGGTCTAACTGCAATGCTTCGATGTCGCCTTCGGGTTGTGGAGGTCAGACGGCAGTCGCTTCACGGAAAATGTCGAAGTTTAGCCATATCAGCAGTTGGACTGGTAAAGCGGACCCCAGACTCCAAAGCTGAAAAGGCTTCGGATGCGACTGGGATTAACGCTGGGATGATCATGATGACGATAGCCCTTAAAACACCAGCCTCTCAAGTATGAGTGTGTGGGGTCGATTCCAGGCTAGGCAAATACCAATGTAACTTTCCTAAAGTACTTTCTAAGTATATCTTGGACACCAATGATTATAAGTTGAAGGAAAACATCTCGAGGAAACCTGGACTTTAATAAGTCTGAAATCGCCAACCCGTATTGAGCAAGCGTGGTGATTACGCTCAATCCTTCTCTGTATGAGCCTGTGCCCAGCAGTGGGACGATAAAAGGTTGATGATGACGATAGGCCTTGGTAAGACTGGTTATCTGACTTTTAGGCTTATAACAACTGGGAGCAACAGTTTAACATGGTTAACGAAACAGGAAGGGGTCTCAGTATTTAAAGATGATTAAACTTTCAGTAGCAATCGGTTTCAATTTGACAGTTCAACAACATTTATTGCGTTGGTTACGTTATTGAGCAGACCCATTTTCCGAACATAAAGAGCTATGGATTAGCAATTGGTTTCAAATTGATTCCAATTGATAGTAATAGTGTATTACGCAATTAGGGTGCTGAGCAGCTATTATTATTTGTCCTGGGGCCCCTCCAACCGTCTTTCGTCTTTCTAACAATTTCTACTGGCAGCCCACCTCGCTCTAGGCAACACCAGGAGGCAGGACTATTACCGTCACTTAATACGTAACAATCTACTGTGACACTGAAAGCCAAGAAGCGTCTAATAAATTGCGACGTCCTGTCGGGACGATCAATTTAGACCCACAGTTAGCGTTGGTATCAGTTTCATTTGGCAGGATTTGCTTGTTTTATGGGATTTTATTCGAGGTCTGTATTGTGTATTTACTGCGAAATAAATACACACCAGAATTATGGGACTTCTACTTCGATGTCTTCTCTTTGATAAAGAGTAGTATTCAAATATTGCCATATTTGATTACTACATGCTCAATTTTTTTTAAGAAATACACACATCAAAAGTGTCTAGGGATCAACATATATTTTTGCAATAACTTTTCTCCTGATTGATATTAATTAAAATTTTCTTTAAGGATTCATCAAATAAAGTGTTTTCGTTTGTCACAGTAACGATAAACCAAGTCACCTTTGCATTAATAAAGAAATTTGCCATTTTCCTAATAAAGGGATATTTGACATTTGAACCACTAACACAAAAGTTCGAAAAAAAGACTGAAATAACAGTTTTCTCTAAAATTTTATTGGGTAACTTAAACAATTAATAATCCGTGTTTCTACCGCGAACACTAACAACACAAGAACATCGGTTTGGCATACTCAAAATGAGTTCATCCAAATCACGCTGTGGAATGGCCGCCCATGTTCGTTGCAACAACAAAAAAGGTCTTCTTGCGACTGGATACCCTCCATATTCGGCAGAGCTCTTCTCTGTAGCATATCCCATGCATGCTCAATCGGGTTCAAGTCTGGCGACTGAGCAGGCCAGGGCAGGACATTGATGTTAGCTGCGGCGAGAGTCTGTCTTACAACTCTTGCGGTGTGCGGTCGTGCATTATCATGCATTAACTGAAATAAGGGACCGATTTGCACTTGTAGAGGAACGATGACGTCTGATACAATCGTTTCAGCATAAATTTGAGCGTTGAGGTTGCCTCTGATCCAAATCAACTCAGTTCTTCCGCCGATCCAAATACCCGCCCATACCATGATGGTTCCACCACTATAAGGATGGACTTCCTGGCAGGATTTTAATCGCTGTTGGCGTCCAGGGGTTCTCCAGTGTCGTATACGTCTTGTATCCGGTCTCATACCAAAACGAGACTCATCAGAAAAGCACACGAAACGCCATTGTTCTTCTGCCCAATTTCTGTGTTCAAGAGCCCATTGATATCGAATCCTACGATTGTGCATTGCTATAGGTGGTACCCGTAGCGGTCTTCGGGAACGAAGGTTCACTTCATGCAAGCGGTTTCTGACTGTTTGATCGCTAATTAAGTTCCCTGAAGAGTGATGAAGCCTCACGGCTAACATCATGGCGGTTATTGTTGGAGCTCTTCGAGTTAAGATTTGAATGTATCGGTCTTGTCTCCGTGTGGTGCAGCGATACCGTCCTCCATGGCGCTCAGCCACGGTACCAGTGCTTCGGTAACGTGTCCAAAGTCGACTGATAACACTCTGACTTGTATTCAGAGCTAAAGCCACAGTACGTTGCCGGGAACCAGCTTCTATCATTCCCACGGCTCTGAGCATTTCTTCCCTGCTTAAATGACGTCGCCGCTCCATAATAACGTTGGTTTTAATCAGTAGTAGGGAAACAGTAGCACTAATAATGTCTTCAATGCGTTGTATGTTTTTATAGGAAAATATTGACAGCTGATTTTCATCTTTTACTCGAATTTGATTCACAGTTCCTGATTCAAATTATGAAATGCACCAAAAAGGATCCATATAAATTTATAAAATCATAAATTTATTACAAAGCCACATCTCAATCTCAAGAAATCCGCATAAAAATGCTTGATCCCTAGACACTTTTGATGTGTGTATATCTTTTTCAGCTGAACAGACGGTTGTGATGCTGGTGAATTTGTTGCGTCACATCTTTTGGGGGACTATCTTATAAAATTGTAACTGCTTAGATGCTTATGCTGAATCTCAGACTAATTTAAATAAATTACTTTTAGTTTTAAATACATAAAAAATGTCTTCGTCATGCCATGTGTGTGTGAATGAGGTATACGAACAATTAGGATCAGTTAATCAAAGTAAGGTTATACTGCTAACATTTGTGGATAAAATCCAAAATAAGGTTATACTGCTAACATTTGTGGACAAAATCCAAAATATGACCTATGATGTGAAGTCACAGCGTTGCGCAATTACTCAGCTAATAAACATTGTGTGAATTAATGTTATCTGAGATTACCGGCTTTAGATCATTTGGTAGATTCGAGATAAAACTGGAGATAATCCACAAGGTGTTTAAACTGGTTTTATGATTGTTTAACATCATGTGAATTGTCTCAAGTTTTAGAAGCAAAGAGATAAAAAGAACCCGTATTTTTTCATAGATCTGGTTTGTCATAGGGTTTTTAGTCAACTTTTTTTTTTCCTTTATTACGATAACATGTCACACCTACAATTTTAAAGTTACGATTTTTTAGGAGTATTTCAGTTAACTGTGGTGAAAATGTTCAAGTATATTTAAAATCACAAAAAGAAGACCCGTACATGCCGTGTCAACTTGCTCGTCCCCCGACCCGCTTGCCTACATTAAAATCGTCGGGATTTGTCCGTGATCTTAGACACAGATTCGTCTCATACCGCTACCTCAACAGACCATATTGCAACACCACAATAATTTCAAGAACAAAAGTATTACAAATCATTTTTATCCCTGTGTATGTTTCAATTAAAAAGAAAACAGTGTACCTCAGCATTTTAAATTGTATGTAAAAACGAAATCAGTCTTACAGTGAAAATTGCTTTTCTTAAACTGCATTTTTCAAGTAGTATAATGAACAAAAGAGTTTGCGTTAGTGACAGAATTTAAAAATGAATTCCAACAATTATTTTTTTTAAACTCAATTAATAACTATCTTCATACCTCATCACATAATTCCCCAAAATGAACAACGAATCAAAGTTTAGTGCGTTCGCGCACAAGTTCAAATATCGATCACCGTTATGGATCGAGTCGGACTCTGACGTCAGTAAGTCAAGTGACTCTCGTGATTCTCGTGATGGTGGTAACGGTGGCTTGTGCAACAGTGATGATAGCATCGGCTGCCACAGCAGTGATAGCTCCGGGAGTATCAACAACTTTCTGGATTCCAAGGTTGTGTATTGTTTTAGCTTCATTTTATTTGGTAGCGACACACATTTGCATGAATATTAATATTTGCACGGGTCTGGTCTCGGAAAACACGTTAAACCGTTAGTCTCGGTTGCCATACGAACATCTTGCAGTCGTTACGGGTTATTGGAACCCTCAAAAGTCCAACAATTGATCTAACTGCAATGCTTCGATATCGACTTCGGGTTGTGGAGGTCACACGGCAGTAGCTTCATCGAAAATATCGAAGTTTAGCCAAAATCAGCAGTTGGATTTGTAAAGCGGACCCCAGACTCCAAAGCTGAAAAAGCGGTGGTTTCGGTGGTAGGCCATAATATCTGCTGCCGACAGAAGTTACCACCCACCAGAGGAAGTCTTTCCGCCAAGCGATTCGTCGTGATGACCGCATGATGACTGGTGAAGCCGTACGCAGGACCGGTCTGAGTTGCAGTTGTGTTGCGATGTGTGCCAAGTAAGATGCGCCAAATGTTGTTGTGTCGGGAGTTTGGTCGTGGAGGGTCTCCAGATCAATCTCCCTCTGACGCAGCATCGTTGGTCGTGTTGTTGGGTTTAACATTGCATCACCTCGCTCAACTACCCTATTCCTTCCTATTCACTCAGTTTTTTAAGTGTATAAGGTTAATAAACTAGCGTGCTTTACCATCAACGATTGCATCATTGCTTACCATCAGACGGGACTGCGGTCAAGCACTAGTTTATAATTTATAAAAAAGCCTCGAATGCGACTGGGATTTACGCTGAGATGATGATGATGATTTGTTAGCGACACACAAACATATTATGCCAAAATTAACTGTAGATTCTTAAATTAACACAATACTTAGAAATAGGTACGCAAGCTTTTCCATATTCACCATACTACATGTACATTTGTATATATCATTCACAATAATGTCCACGAATCCACAAACAGATAGTGTGTAGGTATCTTAAAAGACAGGTAAGAAGAAGGACAGGTAAGAAAGAAAAGAATATCATCATCATCATCATCAGCCCTTACTCGTCCGCTGTTGGACATAGGCCTCCTTCATGGCACGCCAACAAGCTCGATCCTGAGCAGTTCTCCATAGTAATCAATTAAGTAACTCTAAACTACATTATCTTTAAATGTTTAGAAACAGTAATCATGGCGAGTTTCATAAGGTGAGCGCTGCAGCATCAACGAGGCGACGAACCACACGTATCCCATAAAGCATCACAGACCTAGGCACGGACGACAGCAGGTCAAGCTACCCCAAACTGTCAGATATTCCCAATAAACCTTGAGCCTTAATGCTATAGAGATAAAGTTAAAAATCTAATAAGGAAATGTGACATATTGTAGTAGCTTGATGTGCTGTTGTCTGTACTATAGAGTGGAGCTTCATGACTTAATTTTATCTCAGAAACTTTAGCATCGTGTCCTTTTATTCCTAGGTTGATTTGTCATTTCATAAGAGGGCCGAGACAATTTACGACTGCTTGCAAAGCATTTCGTATTTCTACAGCATGTTTACTTAAAAGATTACTTAATCTTTTCGATAGTTTACTCAGTCCCATGCATATTTAACTTTTCCATCCTCCTAATAGTTGACAGGATGTAAATTTTTCTAGGCCCTGAAAATGTTGTATTCCCAAAACTACTGATACCTACTACCGATCCACTAAAAACCTTACTCTTGAAGTCAGTCAATAGTCATAATACCATCATTTTTATACCTAGCGTTAGTTGTAATGACAGCTCCCTACACGCACTC
Source organism: Sesamia nonagrioides (assembly GCA_017933935.1). NCBI lineage: Eukaryota > Metazoa > Arthropoda > Insecta > Lepidoptera > Noctuidae > Sesamia > Sesamia nonagrioides. The sequence continues at coordinate 123,523 of JADWQK010000930.1, read as the reverse complement.
TTCATCTAAGTTTTCACCCTGAGAGGGCTACAGAATCGCATTTCTGGACTTGGTCTTGCTAATACTTAACATTTTTGTTTATATATATGGCTAAAAGGAACTTGTAGCGCTTGTAACGCTGGTAGAAAACTTGACCGCTACAGAGTTAGATAAATAATGGGCCCGATTCTTTTGTTCGCAAACGAAATTAAATTTAAGTTAAATGCATAAAAGATAACAGAGAAAAGGATAAAAGATACCATCTTAGTTTAACCCTGTCAAATTAAGATACTCCATAGAAAGTTTAGACGCGATTATAAACATGGCGACCAAAAAAACGTCAATTTACGTCAGGAGCGGACTAATTTGACAGGTCTAAACTAACATTTTATCTTCTGTCATTTAGTTGATGATATAGAATGAAGAAAATACACTGATCGTAAAAGAGATGTTTCAGAAATATATGGAGTCTGGGCCAGCACATTGTACACTTAATGCTAGGTATAGTTACGCTATAGTTAACTGTTTTTAATTTCCTATAGTTTGGCTTAGTTTTTATACAGATTCAATTTAACTCGGCCAAAGAGTGCAACACAACTATTATTAATAATAATAATAATCATTTATTTCAGGTAAGATACCCATAGTTTCACAAAAGTAAATATAAACACACAGCAGACATGAAACACAAAGTAATAAAATAAAATTATACTAAAGAAATTTCATTAAATATAACTACACAATCAGATCGAATCATTAAAAAACAAAATGTAAAATTTAAAAATGAAATAAAATGCCAAAAAATAAAATAAAATAAAATGTCAAAATTAAAAATAAAATAAAATGTCAAATTTAAACTAGGAATGCAATATATACGCCTTTGTCCAGTGCTCCATAAAAATGCAGTCTGAGTCCAACCTCTCAGCAATGAGCTGCAGGTAACTGTTGGAGCTACCGCGCACCCGACGCATCAGGGACGCAGATCTTTTGCGCATTATCGCCGCGAATCCGTCCACACGTGCATCAGCAAACATTCCCGATGCGCTACAGTAGCGCGGCAGTCCCATCAGCACCCTGAACGAGTTGTTATACAGGATTCGCAGGGTATCCCAAGACTTTTTCGTATGTTTGACCCAAAGGCTGCATGTATAAAATGACTGGCAATAACTTTTAAAAAGCGTCGTTTTCACCTGCCTAGTGCAACGCGCAAACCTACGGGCCAGCATGTTTGCTCTGATGGATAATACCCTGCGTTCCCTTTCCATATCTTGGTCATCCGCAAGAGACTCGGTGACCCAGTGGCCCAGATACTTGAAGCAGGCTACTCGCTTTAACTCGCTGTCGTTCAGGAAAATCGGTGGAATGGTGTTATATGTTTTAGTGCCTGATTTGAATACCATGAATTCGCTTTTGCTTGCATTGTATCTGAGCCCGTGGGCCACCGCATATCTCTCACAGATCCCAATCAGTTTCCTGAGTGCATTAATCGATGGGCTCAGCAGCACCATATCGTCGGCATAGCTGATGTTATTGACAACAACACCATCAATAGAGCAGCCAACCCGAGCGCCGCTGAGCTCACGAATCAACCGGTCCGTGTACAGGTTGAAAAGTCGGGGCGAGCTCACCCCCCCCTGCCTCACCCCACATTGCAACCCATACTCGTCCGATAGCGATCCCGCCCACCTTACACAATTTCTCTGATTGCCATACCAGTGTTTGAGGAGTGCTATGAGCTCTTGTGGCAGGTCGGTATCCCTTGACAGCTTCTGCCACAACCTATCATACGCCACCAGATCGAAAGCTTTCGATAAATCAAGAAAGCAGGCGTAGACAGGTGTGCTTCTGCTGGTGTAGTACTGGACGGTGTGTTTGAGACATAGTACTGCTGTTTCAGTGGACAGGCCAGCCCTGAATCCGAACTGGGCGTCATGCAGAGTTACATGTTTACATAAATATGTTTCAATCACACCGTCCAGGACCTTCGCTATCACAGTAGCAAGAGATATCGGTCTGTAGTTGCCAATGCTGGAAGCGTCTCCAGTCTTGTTCTTAATTATTGGTACCACTACAGTCTTTAACATATCCCCCGGTAAATGTGAATGGCTGACACAGAGGGTGAACAACATGGCGAGCACCCTTGGCAGATGTACACCCGCATTTTGCAGGTGTTCAATACTCAGTGAGTCATGGCCCGGGGATTTTCCTCGCTTCATATTATCCACCACCCGCGCAACATCCTTCGCTGCGATATGCACCGACCTCGACCCCCCACGCACCACCTCCTCCCCCGGTTCCACAGATGCAGGACCTAGCGGGGATTGCACCGTAAAATGATCTCTAAACAAATTGGCAATCCGGACAGGATCGCTAATGCCCTCTACACTCACGGGAACACTCGGTCTTGGGTTCAGTTTGTTGGTCTCTTTCCAAAACTTTGCAAAATTTTTATCCTTATGTTGAGTCGCAATAAAGTTCATTTTTATTTGAGTTTTATTATCTTGACACCATTTTAGTTGGGATTTAAAACGACTCCGCGTTTCTCGCATTTTTTGATATGTTGACCCATGTACAGGTTTTCCAACTGATATCCACTCCTGAAACCAAAACCGAGCCTCTCTATGAGCGTCAGCTACATATCTATTCCAGCCTGTAACATAAGTTTTTCTTTTACAATTTCCTACTAATCTACAACTCTTACCGGCTGACTCACAAAGAATAGTAACAATGTCACTGTACATGTTGTTTATGATATTTTTGTGTTCTATTATGTCACAATGCGAGTCCGCACAACTACTAAATTCGGGGGGAAAATTCACATTTCGAAGCTTAGATGTACATAGTTCTCTATATTTCTGCTTCTGTAAGAAGTCCCTTTCACCCCAAATAACAAAATTAGGTACCAATTTCGGGACCTCTTCAATTTTTGATCTTAAAACACTTAGGTCACAGATAACTTCTAAGGCAAAGTGATCTGACCCCGAGAAGCTATATTTAATCTTAATGTCTATAATAGAATTCCTGGCAGCCTCCGTTGTTACAACGTGGTCTAACCACGACGAAGTACCGTGCGCGTCACTAATAAAAGTGTACGCACCCGATGACAGCCCGATAAAATCAATGTCCGCACAATTCCAGTTCATTTCACAACAAAACTGTTTAAGTTCCTTACCAAAAGGTGCCCTTGGGTCCGCATTGAAGTCCCCTAGTATATACACAGAGTCCACGTTACTGCTATCCACAACGGCACCAATTTCACTCAAACAGCCTATAAATTCTGCTAGGTTCTCAGGCTTATCAGGGCTGTCCGTAGGCATATAAACTGAAAACACCAGAAACTGGCGGTTATCTAGCACTACTTTAATACCCGTGACACGCACACTCACACACTGCACAATAGAAACGGAGCGAAACACCTCCTTACGCCACAGTATAGCAAGGCCACCGTAAGGCCTGCCCCTCACAATGCCCGCCGAGGTATTCACTGCAGAATTCCCGGTGTAGCCGAAGTCAGGATCAATTGTCCCTAGGAAAGCGACGTCGTGGGGCAGAAGCCAAGTTTCCTGCAATGCCACTATGTCAGCTGTTCGACAGAGCGACCTTACATAATCTATGTTGGTTTTGACATTTTTACAATTATAACTCCTAAAAGTTGAGCTACTTTTATTTTTTTCCATTGCGTGATCCATTCAAAGTAGGCTTTTTGAAATCAATAAAACGCCTAAACGTTACTCCCATTGGCCATAAGCTGCCTTCTAGAAACAGGGCAAGTTTTGAGTGAGGTACCATCATTTTGTAGGCATTATATTTCTTTTGTACCCTACTATTAATTTTCTGGAGAGTTACCTTCGTTTGAGTTTTTGTAAATAGGTAATCAACAATATCATTTTCTGTTGTAGTGCTGTCTACGTTGTTTATAAACAAAGGTACCCTAATTTCGGCTGCCCTAAACTTATCGTTTGGGTTCACAATCGCATTTCCCTCCACAGTAGCAAAGCGATTTTTATGCTTCTTACGCTGAGCCAAAATCCATCCTTCATCCGGTTTTTCTGTCTTCCACTGACCCTCCGCACTAACAGTACTTGCAAAATTCTTTAGTGGCTGCGCTGGTGTAGATGCCGGCGGATGAGTCGAATGTGATCTATTAATTTCCTTCGCATCTTGTATTTGTATAATATTTTGTGGCAACACGGGTGAAGTCGGAGTTTTAGATTGTATATCAACGCAACCGACATCACGCCCAACACTAGTGTTTGTAATTGGTCGATACAATTCATCATCGCAATACCGCTGCTCACCCGACGCTTTATTAGAAAACACCGAGCGGTTATCGCCCGGTGACGTTATCTCAGCTGTTTGACTGCGCTCCAAAATGTGCGGTAGGCCGGTAGGCCCGCTATCCATAAAATAACTGTTAGACAAAACACCGCCACCTCCCCGTTTCTTACTAACGTAGCAATCATAGTTATTCACAATAGATGTTTGTTTCAAGTTATTAAGATCATTTTTAACCTCTTCAAATTTGTCAACTGATACACATGTTTCTTTTAGTGTTTTTAACTCATTCTGAAGTACAAGAATGTCCTTTAGTATTCTCGTCGCATCCAAATGGTCCCAGAGAATAGGTGGCAATTTTTGAAGTACCCTCGCAACAAAAATAGGTGTTTCGTTTGGATCAGTTTCTTTAAAGACACTAATTACATCGAAGAGATCTCGCTGCTTACGCCCGTCCCGCTTTCGAGTGATCTTTCGCTTTGTTGTTGTAAGCGAATCAAACAACAAGTTCTTTGCTTGTTCAATTTCTTCAGCCGAGAACGAAGACGTACATATTTTAACAATCGACTCCTCGCTCATCACATCTATTTTGTTTTGGATAAACGCCAAAACTTCACTAATCACTATATTGCAATTGTTGCACTTGACTACTTTAGATGTCATTGTGAACATGAGACACACTACCGTACGTCCGTTCGTGTTCGCGCGCGAACGGTGACTTATTAAATATGGTGGTCGGCAATAAGCGAAATAAGATTTTGACAGTGACATTTGATTGACGTGCCATGTATCTAAGGCTATTGTATCTATATTATCTACCATATGACTGCGAAAAACAAAACTTGGATTCCGAACAAAACACAATCAACTCAAATCAACACTCGACACGAACACAACGGGAAAATAGAACTGTCAAAGTTGCCAATGAAACGTCATAAAAATTGTCATGGCTACCTTTAAAAGGGGTTATCTCACTAAAAATAATTAATTATTATATACTTGTATTTTTATTCAAATTAATTTAGTAGTATTTTTATGCTAATCTATTACTTTTTACCCGACTACGGCAAAGCAAAAGGAGGGTTATGATTTTGACAGGCTATGTATGTATGTATGTATGTATGTATGTATGTATGTATGTATGTATGTATGTATGTATGTATGTATGTATGTATGTATGTATGTTCATCTGTTCCCTCGTAACTTCTAAACTACTTATTCGAATTCGATAAATGACATATCATTAGAAGCGTCTTAATTGTCTGCTGGTTATAGGCTATATGGAGTTTCACAAAATCTAACGTGGCGCCCTCTAGCGGACAAAATATACAGAGTAAAAAAAAAAAGTTAAGATAAATATGCCGTGTTTGGTATCATTTGAAAGGGCTTAACTTGTACATTTTGAATATATATATATTACTAGCATTTGCTTGTGACTTTACCTGTATTCATCGGCTGATTGCATATAATTCACATCTTTTCGTTCATAGATAGCTTCTTTACTACTTATCAGAATAAGACCACTGCAGAACCATTAGAAGGGCCTTGATATTCTGTTGGTTATGAGCTTTAGAGCTTGTCACCAAATTTAGTATTACGCCCTCTAGCGGACAAAAAGTTTTATGTTAATACAAAATTAAAATAAATATACCGCATTTGGTATCATCTAAAAGAGCTTCACGAGTACTTTATGTTTGGACATAATGCCTAGTAATGCTTCGTAGAAATTTGAATGTAAACCAGGGTTTGGTAAACGGAGCGATGGGAGTGGTGAAGGCCTTCGAATGGCCTGCTCTTCGGCGCGATCAGTTGGAACAGGAGAACAGCCAAGCGCTGTTCTCATACAATTTGACGACGCATCCATAAAAGCAGATACTAACGGACTTATCAAAATCGAGCCTTGCCTCACTGAATTTGACGGCTTGAGGGGTTCTGGGCAAATTCAGCGTAAAATGCTCCCGCTGATTCTTTCTTGGGGTTGTACTGTACATAAATTAGAAGGTTGTTTTTTTTTTTAATAGTTATAAACTAGCGCTTGACTGCAATCCCGCCTGATGGTAAGCAGTGATGCAATCGTTGATGGTAAAGCGCACTAGCTTATTAAGCCTATTCACTCAAAAAAACTGAGTGAATAGGAAGGAAGACAGCAGTTGAGCTAGGTGATGCTATGTTTAACCCAACAACACGACCAACGATGCTGCGCCAGAGGATGATCTGGAGACCCTCCACGACCAAACTCCCGACACAACAACATTAGGCATATCGTACTCGGCACACATCGCAACACAACTGCTCAGACCCGTCCACCGTACGGCTTCACCAGACATCATGCCGTTGTACTCTAGATAAAAAAGTTACAGATCTAGGAAAGTCATTGTTTGCTAAAGGACAGGCCTATGTCGCTCTCAGTAGAGTTAAAACCATAGAGGGGTTATTTATAAGTGCCTTGGATCATAATAAATTACTTAAAAATCCACATGACAGTCGATCGTTAGCAGAATTAGATAGATTAAGAAATCTTCCCAGGTCCTCTTAATATAAGTTTTTTTTTTTAATAATTATAAACTAGCGCTTGACTGCAATCCCGCCTGATGGTAAGCAGTGACGCAATCCTTGATGCCTGCGCACTAGTTTATTAAGCCTATTCACTTAAAAAACTTAGGAATAGCAAGGATGACGGCAGTTGAGCCAGGTGATGCAATGTTAAATCCAAGACCAACACGACCAACCATGCTGCGCCAGAGGGAGATTGATCTGGAGACTCTCCACGACCAAACTCCCGACACAACAACATTTGGCGCATCGTACTCGCCACACAACGCAACACAAAGTGCTCAGACGCGTCCTCTGTACGGCTTCACCAGACATCATGCTGGAACACGACGAATCGCTTGGCGGCAAGACTTTGTCTGGTGGGTGGTAACTTCTGCCGGCAGCCGATGTTATGGCCTACCACCGTTAGAAAAACATCCAATCTATTTATACTAACGGCCTCATCCACTAATTCATGACCCATTCGGTGCCATCGACGCAAATGTGCGTCGCTACTACGAAAACCGGGAGCTTCATGCGGGAAAACCGTTGCTATACGCGCTACGCTCCAAGCGCTACGAAATAGTAAAATAGGACATCTCTACATATTACTATACGCCGATACATAAGTCAAAAGAGATGTCGTATGTTAACTACCTAGTTTTTAGTTCGTCAATTTAACTTTTATTAATATTATGCGCCACTAACACCAAAATAGTACAAATAATAAAAAGTTAAAAAACTAAAACCCAACTACGACAAAAAACGACGCTGAAAAAGTATAAAACAAGATTTTCAGAATACTGAACTGAACAAAGTTGCTAATATAGTTGCAAGTAAATGGACACAGTAGACTCTACCAAGATGCCTTCGTTGTAAATTGACAATAATGTCTTACGATACTATTCTGAAGTATGCAATATTCACTATTTAGAGATAAATTTTCATGTTTGGAAGGCGTAGTCACACGTTACATATACCTACCGTAGCACTTTCATAACGTGTGACTGCGGTTTTCCAAACATGAAAATTTATCTCTAAATAGTGAATATTCATACTTGTCCATTACTTGCAACAATATTAGCAACTGTTCAGTTCAGTTAAATCTTGTTTACCTTTTTCAGCGTCGTGGTTGGGTTTTAGTTTTAACTTTATTATTCCTTTTTTCTATGTAATTGTACATAGTGGTGGTCCAAATGAAACATCTCCTTTAATTTAGTTTGTGAAGAAGGAATCGTGTCCAATTTCTCACTTTCATCCAAGACATCGCACCCTTTATTTGGTTTGGGATGTGGAGTCGTAACAACTTATCTCAGGTAGGCAACATCAGCCGCCGGCATGTTACCACCCACCAGACAAGTCTTGCCGCCAAGCGATTCGTCGTGTTCCGGCATGATGTCTGGTGAAGCCGTACGGAGGACGGGTCTGAGCAGTTGTGTTGCGATGTGTACCGGGTACGATGTGCCTAATGTTGTTGTGTCGGGAGTTTGGTCGTGGAGGGTCTCCAGATCATCCTCTGGCGCAGCATCGTTGGTCGTGTTGTTGGGTTAAACATTGCATCACCTCGCTCAACTGCCGTCTTCCTTCCTATTCACTCAGTTTTTTGAGTGAATAGGCTTAATAAACTAGTGCGCTTTACCATCAACGATTGCATCACTGCTTACCATCAGGCGGGATTGCAGTCAAGCACTAGTTTATAACTAATAAAAAAAAAAACGTCCTTCTGCAGGGTAATTGATTAACACACTATCAGTAGCAATGGGTTTCATTTTGACAGTTCAACAACATTCATTGCGTTATTTACGTTTTTGAGCAGACACAATTTCGAACATACATATTATGAAGAAGTGGATTGGCAACTTGCTTCGAAATTATCAGAAATATCTCAAATTCAAAAATTTTATTTCGGATATAAAAAACATAATTATTTATGTATTAGTACCAGTAAAGCTTAGCCTAATTTATACTAATATATTAAGCTGAAGAGTTTGTTTGTTTGTTTGTGCGCGTTAATCTCGGGAACTACTGGTCCGATTTGAAAAATTCTTTTTGCGTTGGATAGCCTATTAATCCAGGACGGCTTTAGGCTATAATATATAACATCACGCTGCTACCAATAGGTGCGATGCATAACTAAACCACGCGAACAAATTCGCTGGCGGCCGCTAGTGTTAGTAATAAATTAACTAAAGTGGGTCTAGACTCCCATCCATCTACGTAAGAGGGGCGAGTCCCACTGATCTGAAATAATAATAGCACTTATGCATTTAGGTGCAGTTTACTAATAGCGATAAACCAAACCAAAAGCCACGTTCAAAATAGGTCCCTTCGATAGATCTTATGCAGATGTTCTCAACAGGACAGGAGACGTAGGTAATCCGTTTCTGGAGGGAAGTTACGACGGCCGCCATGGCCCACGCACAGTGGTCAATTTGAAGGGCTAAAATGAGGATCCAACTTAAAACGTAGCAAAGTTACCCACCAGTGTTATGATTATAGAAAATGTCTATTCAACCATTCATCTGTCTCATTACCTGATTGTTAGAATAGCTCTTGCCGTTCATAACCATTGCAAATGAACATAATAATTCGTTCCTCACGCATTTACCGCACGTTTCATTAGTAGGTACCTAGATATTAAAAAATAAAGAAAAGTTGTTTTGCTTGGTCATTTTCAGTTTCCTTCTCAAAGGTTTTCTTGTTTATTTATCCTTACAATGAATAGCTATATAGCAATTACACCAATGGAGCAAAAACTTTTCATGTGCTGCTTTCCATTTGTCCTATCCGCGGACTTGAACGAGTGGCGATGGATTACGTACGCTTAAGCACCCTGCAAGCGCATCCATTTCCAGAACCCCCCTTCCGTGATGGTCACATTCTTGCGAAATTATTTAGCACTTTACTTTTTCAACATTGGAGCATTTTGAAATTGGTTTTTATTGTTATTGCTGGCAGCGCTATCTTGCAGAAGTAGTGTACAGTACTAGCACATTGTAGTAATGACTAGAATTGCTAGATGGCGCTGTGTTTAGTATAAGTAACTTAAAATAGTACTGACTATTGTTAATAGATGTCGCTAGTCGCATATTCGTAAGATTTTTAATGGTTTACTTTTTGAATTATGGTTTTTGTAGCGTATTATTTATTTGTGATCGATTTATTATTCATTTAATAACTGGATGTAGTACATACGGTGCAAAGGGACTTAGTTAGGGGCATGCAGTATAAAGATACTGCATGCCCATAACTAAGTCTAAAAATACTTATTTGACATCTGTATCATAATTTCAGAGTTCAGACTATCAGTCTATATTTCAAGACGTCGCGGGTCGTAATAGGGCTGCTACCAGGTGCGTTGCTAGCGTTGTAGTAGTTTTAAGATATCCAAACTCATCTATATCTTATCGGTTTTAGAATACATATTTGATCAGATGATTTTTCTAGTATTAACTCATATAGATACACTTCAGTTTAAGCTACAACTTCAAAATTTTAAACAAATTTTTCAACTATCCTAGCCACTCTGAAATAAACTTAGGTAATAGGTAACTATTGAAAGAGAGTTGATATTTATGAATTTGAAAGTACAAAATTGAACATATTATGTATACTGATATTACAGTTTTTGGAATAATGCTGAATTGATAATACCTTGATGGTCTATTAGTTGTAAGAGTAACTGCTGAGCATAATGTCTTGAGTTCAAGTTCAAGTAATTAAGGAGCCCAGAGACTGTGTCTGATTTGTGTCTATTTTATGTCCGATTGATGCCAATCCTATTCTATCTATGGCTTCCTATTCTATGACACAAAATACATAAACCTTCTGCTTTACTCCTTGGATATTACAGTTGTGTGATGTTTTGTTTTATGTTATGATTTTTAATAAATTGTATTTTCTGAAGGTCTTAACAAATCTCAATGATATTTTTTTTGTTTTAGTAACAAAAACAGGGGTCATGGTACACCCTATTCCTGAACTAGGCAGATAAACCTGCCTGTCTTAGGAAAGAATATTTATAATGAATCTTAGTAACGGTTACAGCATAATTAGTATGTGCAATGGGCGAACAAATTCCTTATCTGATGAGGCATCCCTAAATCAGACGCTCTTCAGACACCTCTGTAGTGATTAATGTGATAAATTAATTACAATTGAACTAATTAATGTCCTGATACGGTCACCAGTGCACTTGCACTAGTGCAGAACCAGTGAACATGCGCGGATCCAGGCGGAAAGTTGATTTCGACTGCATACCTCTTACTCAGGTTTGGCTAAATCGTAGAGAATTTCCCCAAAGTTTCATTTGGGAATTTCGACAGGAATATCTTTCCCCTCGAGGGGTAGGATAGAAAAGACCCATAGTTCTTCTTCGTCAAATAATAGCCAAGTGTAAAATGCGGGTGTCCACAAATGCGCCTATTCGATATATGAAATTAGCTTGCCTTACTTGCACAGCGATAGTAAAATGTGGTCAGACAACACTATTTTCTAGATTTGGGGCTAAAACCTACAGCGGTCTCCAATCCGCCAACCTCGTGTTTATGTCGTTGTTGATAGGTTAATATATAATCCTGTTAACTTTTGCCCGCGACTTCCTATGCATGAAATTTCTTGTTCCCCAAATGCACTCCGTCGCAGCGCATCGCATCGCTCGTACGTGTTATCACTTCATTTTCGCTTAGCGTTCTGTCTTACATTCAAAATTAAAATTGTTTATTTCAAATTAACCAACAGTTGGTGCTTTGCTTGGATTCTAACTAGTAATGCTCTAATTGGAATAAGATAAAAAATTGTTTGAAATAGATCTTTTTTAGGATGCGATTAACAGATTTTAACTATTACGTTGTTGGCAACACAAATTGTAACTGCAGTAAATGGTTAGCATTGTAACTACTTTTTTTCTTTGAATGCTATCCTTACTCCTACGGAATAGAAGTCAAAATGGGTTAAACGGACGGTCATAAAGGTTTGTTTGTTTCTAATGTTCTTGAAATGGAGATTAAAATACAATAACATTTTTCCAATTAAAAAAAGATCCTTCGGCGTTATTATTAGTAGACTAACGGCCGCCAGCCATTTTCTTCGCGTGGAGTTAGTTATGCTACGTTACTATTGGTCGCAACGTGATGATATATAGCCTAAACCCTTCCTTGATTAATGGGCTATCCAACACAAAAAGATTTTTTAGAACAAACTATTCAGCTTTATTAGTATAGAGTATAGATTAGATCTTTTAATGGATAGATCATGGTGACGAGACAATGAGAGCTCGTCTGTATAAGTACTTGACCGGAGTAAGTTCGACGGATACGCAGTGCAATTTTCGTGTTGCTGGCGTGTCTGACTTGATATATTGAGGCGAGGTCCCACGTCATGAACCACTTTCCTGTTACCGGTTAGTGATTATATAACGGGTTAGTGACCGGCCATTGGCAAAGTTTAATATTCTTTTTTCTCGAACTCTTTTTTGTTCCTGGTCTGGCCTTTCAAGATAGTAACCACGATTTATTTTTTATTTCTGTACTAGTTGCGCTCCTCGGTAAGACTCGCTCGATTAACGTTCGATCTCGTGGGGATATGGAAAATGATTTCTAAGTGTTAATCCTGGTCCTAACCCACATGAATGTCAAATTTTATTCAAATCTGTTCGGCAAAACGGCTAGCTCAAAACGGTCTCCAAAGTCTGGAGCACAGGCGCAGAGTAGTCAGCCTGTCGGTGTTCTATATGATGCATTTTGGTGAGTGTGCTAGGGAATTGCATGATTTAATTCCCCCATCTCCGTTCCAAAATCGGACGACCCGTCGTACGGCGAGTTTTCACCCTTACGTGGTTAACACCACTTCGATCCGGACGAAGCGTTTCGCCTCTTCTTTTATATCGCGTACATCGAGAAACTGGAACAATAGGCCAGCGGCGGTGTTTCCGTCGGACTACAATTTAAGTCTCTTTAAGGCTAGAGTGAATTAAGCTCTTAATAAACTAGCGCGCTTCACCATCAACGATTGCAGCACTGCTTACCATCAGGCGGGATTGCGGTAAAGCACTAGTTTATTGATAAGAATTTATAAAAAAGGCAGTTTATGGGTGAAAGAACAACAAACGTCTATGTAAACTTTTGCGTTACTATACATATTAGTAGAAAGTAAAGTCTGGCACAGCGTGTCTGTGATGGTGTGTAGGTGTGTTTCATGAACAAAACTTATTATTGTGTTCACTTCCAGATCCCGGAGCACCACCAGAGCACAGGGTCAGGGTTCAGTGATGGCGACAATACCGCTGATGACCACACCGAAGTTCTGTCAGATGATGAAAGAGTCAAGTAAGTAAATAGCTACTCCATTTTTCTATACAGCTATAATAATAAGTCATTTATTTCAGACCATAAAGTCCATAGTTTTGTTAGTAACAATTTATTACTTATAACTGATGTCACTAACATTAGTTATAAGTAATCAATAGTAATAATCAAAACAATAATAAATTATGTCAAATAGAATTAAAATAATACATCGTGTCAAAACCAATTCTAATATTAAAATAAAAACTTAACATTTTTCTGCACGTGAATCATGCGACAGTGGTTGAGGTACTGGCAGTCGAGCCGTTCAGCAAAAGCGCTCAGGATACTGTTGCGACTGCTCCGCACCCTATGCTCCAGGGATGTGCACCGCTTGCGCATGATTGTGTGGAAACAATCCACACGCGCCTCCGCAAATATCCCCGAGGCGCTAGAGAAGCGAGGCAGCCCCAAGAGCACTCTGAACGCGTTGTTGTACTGGACACGTAGAGCACTGTACTGTTTCTGCGTGTAGTCTACCCACAGACTGCTCGTGTAGAAGGACGTACAGAAAGCCCTGAATAGGGCTATTTTGACGCCGCTTGAACACCGAGCAAATCTGCGTGTTGTCATACTCGCACGAACAGACAGCGCTCTACGTTCCCTTTCAATGACGGCATCGTCTTTCAAGTCAGAGGTTAATAAATGTCCAAGATATTTGTGTTAATGTATTAACCTTCTTAAGTGGGCATCCGTTGAGCTTAATTGTGGGCAAGTAATCTGGACACCTCCTTGCCTGAAAGACCATGCATTCGCTCTTTTTCGTGTTATACAACAAACCATGTTTCTCAGCATATCTTTCGCACATGCCAATTAACTTCGACACCCCACAGACGGAGGCGCTCAGCAGCACCATGTCATCAGCATAACTGATATTGTTAAGGCACACACCTCCAATATGGCAACCAACATGCGTGCTGCTGAGCCTCTCTATTAGCGCATTAATATACAGGTTGAAGAGCTTAGGAGAAGTTAGCCCTCCCTGTCTCACGCCGCACTGCAACCTGTACGGGTTCGAGTAAGCCCCCGCCCAACGAACAACGTTGACCTGACTGTACCAGTATTTAAAGATACGGGTCAGTTCATCTGGCACTGATGCTTGCTCCAGTTTTTGCCATAGCAAGTCATAGCAAACGAGGTCAAACGCCCTCGATAGGTCGAGGAAACAAGCAAAAACAGGTGTATTTCTATCCGTGTAGTATGCTATGGATCCTTCAAATGTTTTAGTGAAATCTTCAAAGATGGGTAACTAATGGTAAATAAATTTTATAACGGGGTCATTGGTCAATTGGACATTGTTCTTACGTCCAAATCACAGGACATTGAACATTTGTCATCATAAGCTTTGAATATGCTAAATTCATGGGCGGAAAAGAATCTCGATCAATACCCAGTTCGATCAACCAATCTCACAAACCTCAAACAACTCGAAACGGTCTTCAAAGCCTGGAGCACAGGCGTAGAGTAGCCAGCCTTTCGGTCTTCTATAGGATGCATTCCGGTGAGTGTGCAAGGGAATTGCATGATTTAAATCCCCCATTTCCGTTCCACCAACGGACGACCCATCGTACGGCGACTTTCCACCCTCACGTTGGTCACGTTGGTGGTTCACATCACTATTATAGGATCCGGACGAAGCGTTTCGCTTTTTCTTTTATACCGCGTACATTAAGGGACTGGAACAATTTGCCGGCGGCGGTGTTTCCGTCACACTACAATTTGAGTGTCTCTAAGGCTAGAGTGAATAGGCGCTTAATAAACTAGCGCGTTTTACCATCAACGATCGCATCACTACTTACCATCAGGCGGGATTGAGCGCTAGTTTATAATTTATAAAAACAAGGGTAGGCACTCATTACCGTTTCTACATTTCTAACTACTCAAGTAGATACGTAATATATTCTCAAGCTGATTTCCACTTCCTTCCTCCAAATGAGTCCACTTGAAATCTAGTCCTCTTATTGCGAGGGTTGCATCAAATCAGGAGTTAATAAGGAAGTGCGGACGATGACCGATGCATTGCGAAACGTCGGCCCATCAGCGCAGTCGCCACTCATCGTGTCGGCTGCAATGAGGGCACCAAACGTGGCAACGGAATCTTTTGAATGGTCCTTGCGAAAGAATTTGGCCTGTCGGGATTTAGAGTGAAGACTACTCTTGTACAGCTTGTGACGATGATCTATGTATGAATATGTATGGATTGATAAATACTTATTTGTTACCTTTGAATTTGGCACGCAGATAGTTTATAACTAAGAATAATCTATACCAATATTTATAAAGCTGAAGAGTTTGTTTGTTTGTTTGAACTCGCTAATCTCAGGAAATACTGGTCGTATTTGAAAAATTCTTTTTGCGTTCGGAAGCGCATTAATCCAGGAAGGCTTTAGGCTCTATAGCATCACGCTGCGACCAATAGGAGCAGAGCATATACAAAAAGTAAACATATCGAAACCTACGCGCGGGTGTAACCGCGAGGGCGCAGCTAGTATAATATACAATATGTAAAGAAAACCCTGTCCGACCCATAAGGATAATAAAGGTTAGGCAATCACATGACCAAATAAAATTTGAAATTTTGCATAATCATCATAGTAACAATACTAATCAATTTTGAAACTATCTTTTTTCCCCGCGAATTTACGCTAACTTCCCCAAAATTTGGTGTTTTTAAAAAAATGACAACACCATTTTAGGCGGTATAATTGTCAGCTTTCCTTTTATTGTTTTGTTAGATTATTTATTTCTTTGGCGGCGTCGCGCGTGAGCTTTGTCGGCGACGTAAAAGAAATAACTAGTGATGCACTAATTTTTGCGCAATAACGTTTTTTTTATCGCTATTAATCGAAACTTGTATCTGGTTGAATGATTTGTTAAAAACACAGATTACCCAATGGTAAAAGTACTTTTGTTTGTTTATCGATTAATTACTAATAACATTATTATAACACAAGTATTACATTATTATAACACAAGTATTAGTAAACACTAATACTTGTGTTATAATAATGTTATTAGTAATTAATCGAAACTCGAAATTCGAAACGAGAAGGACTTATGAAACACAATTTTAGTAAAATTTTACAAATATTTTAACGGTCAATATCATCGATTTTGAGACAGAAACTGAAATTAAAAATTTGGCATGATTTTCGTTTACAGCAGTGTACCTAACTAATTTAAGTTTTGTAAAAGTTCTAAACAATTCCATGCGATGTTGAATCTAGAATGAGAATGAGAAACTACAATACTAAATCGATAACAAAAATAGACAAGTAAATTGTTTCCATCGAAAATCAATATTTTGATTACTTACACATCCCTATTTACTCAAAGGATGCCGCGAGCAGCCCCGTAGGTACAATTTTTTAAAATAAAAATCATTTTTACTTTAAATTATCAGTTGTGCGTGAACATCGCTCTAGTGAAGACTATTCGTGTATTGTGTGATCATGTCGTTTCCTAATGTAGAGTAATGTAACATGCTGATGGAAGGTAGCAACTGCTGTTTTGTGATCAGGTGATTGTGGTCAATGTGGTCAATGTGGTTCCAGTATGACGGTGCGTCACCATATCTTTGTCCTGTACGTGAGTACCTCCATTATCAGTTCGGCGAGCAGTGGATTGGTAAGGGTGGACCAACTGTGGCCAGCGCGGATTTGACACCACTTGATTTTTATTTGTGTGCATGTCCGTGCTAATCTCGTGCGACGGTGCCAGCTGGGCCTGTATCGTTATTAGTAAACGAAATATGGAACAACATCTCCGCCACAGCCCAATCAAGCAAGCAAGCAATCAGCTCATCGAATGAAATGATACATTTGGAGAGTCAGACGACCTTCCTACTTAAAAAAAAGTTCTTTTCACGAGCTGCCTAAGTATCATTATTTCTTTCGAGACTCGATAAACGTGAATAAATTACCTATACCTACATGCATGAGGTCAACTGAGGTTATGAACTGTGCCTGTGTTGCCATGAAATTACCTGTTTATTTTATTTAAGTTATTTATTTTTAGGGGGAATTTTTTTTTAAGTTTAGCCCGGCTTTGTACCCATTAGTAGAATCAGTTATCGATACCTAACAATACCTTCACGGATCGGACAGGGTTTTCTTAACATATTGTATAGGGTACTTTTGATCCCGCTATTCCCAGGGTGAAATCGAGGAGCACACCCAATACATCAATATCAGCTGCCATTCTTAGTTCAAGTAACCATAGGTGTATCAAGCCAGCTTTACCTCTCATTCTAGAGCAGGTAAGTTTATAGCATCATCAGATTGGGTTTAAAATCAGTTTTTCCTCAATTCACTTACAACCATAACATCTTGCATGGCATGACGTCAAGACACCGTTGTACCTATTTGACGTTTACAATTGTCCTCTTAGAAATACGTATCACGTTTTGATGGCGGAGTGAGCATTATTTTTTGTTTAGAGAAAGTGTAATATTGCGACAAACCGAAAAATCATCAAAAATGTAATCAAATATGAGTTTATGGAAAAATAGTTTTATATCCTACTTACTCAATAAGGTTCAGTTTACGCTACAATTAAATTTTTACTTCATTAATTTCACTGAAACTCAACAAATGAAATCAACTTTAATAGCACTTATTATTTTAGTGCTATTAAAGTTGATTTGTATAACAAGAAATAACGAAAATTAGAAGCATAAGTAAAAGGAGATGTTTCATTTTGGGCCACCACTATGTACGCTATATAGATGAAAAGAAAAAAAATAGAAGTTTTTTATAAAAATACCTACTATTAAATTAATTTGAATAAAAATACAAGTACTTATATATACTTAATTAATTATTTGAAACGTTTTTAGTGAGATAACCCTTTATTAAGGTAGCCACATTGATAAAATATTAAACAGATACGATATATTCTAACAAACTGACCAAAAAATGTGCCGAACACAGCAGCAGCACATATGCATATTTTTATTCGGCATACATTGGTATACTGTGAGTGAGATGGGGCGCAATCTGCACAGAGAAGAAAAAGATGGCTAGTGTTTGTCGTTTGCGCTGTTAGTGTTTGTCGTTTGTTTTTACGAGTGTATCGAGAGTGACTAAAGCGAGATACAGGACTTACTTCCTTTTGTACGCTTCATTTTTAGTGCGCTAGTGACATATCTACCTTAGTTTAATATTTTATCAATGGGTAGCCATGACACTTTTTATGACGTTTAATTGGCGACTTTGACAGTTCTATTTTCACGTTGTGTTCGTGTCGAGTTGATTTGAGTTGATTGTGTTTATTTAATGGGTCGTATGCTCGGAATTCATGTTTTGTTTTTTTTCGCAGTCATATGGTAGATGATATAGATACGATAGGATACGACCTTAGATACATCACATGTCAATTAAATGTCACTGTCAAAATTTTATTTCGCTTATTGCTGACCACCATATTTATTAGTAGTTGTGTTGCACTCATTGGCTGAGTTAAATTGAATCTGTATAAAAACTAAGTCAAAATATAGGAAATTAATATTAAAAACAATTAACTATAGCGTAACTGTACCTAGCATTAAGTTTACAATGTGCTGGCCCAGGCTCCATACATTTCTGAAACATCTCCTTTGATTTAAAGATAATGCTAGACCAACCCAAGACGGGATTTCAAGAAATTAAGGAAAAATATTGTCACAGTATGATTTTCCCGGTTACGGTTATCAGATGATTTATGTGAAACTTGATAGGTACATTAAAGTGGTCCTACGTACCTACTACTGAATAAGGAAGTGGACTGCCGCTTGAGAGAAACCGTGTGCGTACAGTATGTTGAAATAACTCGCAGGGTAATTGGTTACAAATACAATATAATCTATAATTTATTGAATATAATACAGGCCGTTACTTGAACCGGCTCCCGTTAAGTTAAAAGGCTAGATTATAAATATGGTTTGTAGAAATTTGGTCTCCAAGACCCATACCCTAATTGTGTATCTAACACATTTTATCAATCTCAATCTCGTTTCGTTTGACAGACATTGCTGTAGGCCTAGTATGAGTTTTCATTACGAGACTTGATTGGCCCGCTTCAAGGTTTGCACAAACAAGTGAAGAAACTCGGGTGGATTTTAGTCAGTAAAAGTCTGACACGCCCTTCTGCTCCGCCCAGAGCGGGAGAAATCATTTGATGATTTCCCATCCCAACAAAAAAAAGGTAACAACTCTCAACCAATCTGAGTGCTAAACGAGCTCGATATCGACGATCGAGTCTCGTAATGAAAACTCATGGTAAGCATACTGATCCATGACTTTGTAGTGTCGAAAAATGTGTCTGCCTAACAATGTAGACATCGCAACGAATGTTTTTGATAATGAAATATTTATTAAATGAAACCCAATGGTACTGATAGTGTATTACGCAATTACCCTGCTGAATGCAAAATTTCTATATTTTAAGAACTGCTTACTTTACTGCAGGACTAAAAACAATTATATATCCGTCGTTTATTACAAAGTACCCAACTCTGTGGACTAGGTATTCTATAACTAGGTATTATACAATTCGTGATCCATCTTATTAAGACGGATCATTTTCGACAAAAATAAGTAGGTAATATCTAACCAATGTAGGTCGCAGATAATAAATCCGTAAGATTTTTACTGATGTTCCTTGTCTTCTAGTAGTAGTATATTAAGAGTCTATTCACTCTAGCCTTGAAGACACAGTTATTGTAATCAGATAAATAAAACATCATGCATTTGTAAAATTATTGCAGAAACTGAGAATATAAACCAAGTCATCAGTGTCCATAATTGTCATGTTGTTACTAAAAAGTGATAAACATCGCATTGTACGGGCTGTTATCTCATGTTACCGTCGAATAACATGTTCTTCAGGTACTGTTTATTTTGTTCGTCAGCTCACACAGGCCGTGGGAAATTGTTTTGCTAACGTTTAACGTGATTTTTTTATACGAGTTTTTGGCTTGGTTGCTAAGACCTTTGAGTCATTTCTTCGTTAATCTTGTTTTCTTTCGTAAACTATCCTAACTTAACCTAACCCATCTCCTTTCGTTTCCCGCGTGAGCCGACTAGGAGTGGGGTTTGAGGGAAAGCCATGATGTGGCAACTATGCTACAATATTTCAATGTTCTCTATAAATTATTCACTGAATGCACTTTTTACTACATAAATCACGTGTTTTTATTTAGTAAACGACACTATAAATAATTTAAACGTCCAATGAAAAGAGAGCGTGACACTCATCTTAGCTTTCCCGCCAAACACCCCGTTTAACGTGATAGGCTGATCTGCTGCCCCTTAATCGGCCAACACTTTTTTGTCAAACGATTGCGACTAGTTGAGATCGTTTGGGCCCAACGGACCAATGGGCGGTCCAAACGATCCCAACTGATACCAACTAGTCGCAGTCATTTGACAAAAATGTGTTCGCCGATTAGGGGGCAGCACGGTAATTACGTAACACACTATCAGTAGCAATGGTTTTGACAGTTCAACAACATTCATTGCGTTATTTACGTTGTTGAGTGGACACATTTTCGAACACATAGAGCAATGGATTAGCAATATGCTTAGAATTGATTCCAACTGATAGCAATAGTGTGTTACGTAATGTTAGTAAAGGTCTTATTTTGTAAAGCAACAGTTAATATACAATATGTAAAGAAAACCCTGTCCGACCCGTAAGGATAATAAAGGTTAGGTAAACACATGGCCAAATAAAATATTAAATTTTAAATAATCATCATTGTAACAATACTAATGAATTTTGGAATAATCATTTTTTGTCGCAAATTAATTCCAACTTCCCCAAAATTTGGTAATTTTTAAAAAGTGACAACACCATTTGTGAAGGAGCGAATAGCGATGCGACCACGTGCCGCGTACCCTGCCCCCCGTCACCCGCGGATGTATGCCTAACGTGTTGTCTACCGCACATGCATTAAGTTACCTTGCTTTTTCGAAATAATATTTATTTTTTTAGGGGGATTTTTTTTAAAGTTTAGACCGACTTTGTAGGCATTATTATAATCAGTTATCGATACCTAACAATACCTTCACGGATCGGACAGGGTTTTCTTTACATGTTGTATAATGCATGCGCATAAATTTGTAAGAATTGAAGGGATTCTAGCATTATTTCTCAACTCGTTCAGATGCCATTATACAATACGCATTTACGAGTACATAGGTACTCGTAAATGCGTATTACCTTGAACCAGACTTGCTAATTTATTAGGTATAGACCTAATAAATTAGCAAGTCTGGTTCAAGGTTTAATAAAATTAAATTATACAGTAAACCTAAGTTGTGTCAGAAAGCATTTTATGCTGTCAAAGATTATATTGAGGACAAAAATACAAAAGGACAAAAATTGGGATTAAGCTGCGTCTAATTTTACAGTCTAAATTTTTTTATATATACACAATGACACTTGCTTACTTTGTAATGTATTCTGATATTTTAATTATTGTGAATGTAAATACCATGTGGATGAACCACATTCATTTTAATTTTGTTCCTTTAGTTTTGTATCTTTGTTCCTTTAGTTTTGTCGTGCTTTGAGTAATCATGTGCCGCATATATTTTGCCAGTGGAAGTCGTAGTGGCCTAGTGGTTAAAACACCAGCCTCTCAAGTACAAGTGAGCGGGTTCGATACCAGGTCAGACAAGTACCAATGCAACTTTTCTAAAGTTATATGTACTTTCCAAGTATATCTTGGACACTAATGACTGAAGGTGAAGGAAAACATCTTGAGGAAACCTGGACTTTAAGTCTGAAATCGCCAACCCGCATTGAGCAAGCGTGGTGACAACGCTCAATCCTTCTCTGTATGAGAGGAGACCTGTGCCCAGCAATGGGATGATAAAAAGGTTGATGATGATAATGATGATATTTTGCTACCTATATTGGTAAATCGATTAAATGTTGTCAGAATGTTCGTTCGTTTGTGGTATGCGTTATGAATTATGATACACTTATATAATATTAATATTTATAGCTTTCCCATAGCTAGGTAACACAAGTACTTACCAATATTCAAATTTTATTCATGTTTTCAGTTGACGAAATTTCAAGTTGAACAAATAAATACCAACTGTATTTAAATAAGTTGATTTCAGTGTTTATGAGTTCTGAAAATGTAATGTATTCTAAAAATATTCGAAGTTGTAGATTAAATTAAACCTTATTATGTAGGAATCAAAGTTACTTTTTCATTACCTTATATTTGATTACATATTTGGCGAATATGTGACAATACTATTTTAGTGATATTTCTTTACATAGAAATAAGAGTGCAGCACATTCGCTAAATGTATGTGCGATACTCTATCAAATTGGTTTCCTGGGTGGTAGGCCATAACATCAGCTGCCGGAAGAAGACAACCCACTAGACAGTCTTGCCGCCTAGCGAGTCGTCGTATTCCGACATGATGTCTGGTGCAGTCGTACGGAGGATGCGTCTGAGCAGTTGTGTTACGAGGTCTGCACATTCGCCAAATGTTGTGTCATCAATCTACCCCTGGCGCAGCATCGTTGGTCATGGTGTTGGTTTTAACATTGCATCACCTTGCTCAACTGCCATCTTCCTACTCACTGAGTTTTTTTGAGTGAATAGGCTCTTAATAAACTAGCGCCCTCTACCATCAACCCCGTAAACAACACAATGATTGTTGTTTAGCTGTCAAAATGAAACTCGTTACGCAATTACCCGCAGCTATTTCAACACCGTATAAAATTAACGTCACCAACTATTACATTGTTTCATTTTCCTTCTCACTGCGTTTTCCAAGCGCGTTGAGAATTAGCAATTAAATGAATAAATTGATAAATGAATTCAATTAATAATACAGGTTATCAGTAAGTTTAGTACTTTAAATACCTTCATCATACTATTTTTGCTCTGCTGTTTCACCTGTGTAAGTTTCGATTGCTTGGAAAAAATATCGTGTTAATTTTGCTTCTAAATTATCTATGTGCCTAACATCCAAATGCGCTGAGTATTGCCTAAAAAAGTTACAAATATTAATCCACTTACACAGACTTTCGCGTTTATAATTATTTCCTTAACTTTATAATTATAGATTTAATTAAATTAGGAATAATGATTTTGATATTACTGATTTTTTAAATACAAGAATTCAGAATTATCCACAGGATGTAAGTATGCCGCTGTTTTGTTAAAGTTTTGTACGAGGAAAATAGTTCCACTGAAGAAAATGTGCCTTATAATTAGATTGGGGATCACCGGTGTGGTTTTGTGGTCTTCAATGAGTATTGTTATGACAGGTGTGAACCTAAATAGTTCGCGCGTGCGTTACTAATTTGCAATTTGCTTTGTTCAACATAAATCGAGAAATATTTGTAAAGTAGAACTTTACTTGAAAGCTATTATTTGTTAATACATATTATATTGGGTACTAGCTGTGAGCCACGGTTTCGCTTGGATTTCGATTCCTAGGTAATAAAATGAGAAAGTTTGTATCATCATCATCATCAACCTTTTTATCGTCCCACTGCTGGGCACATGTCTCCTCTCATACAGAGAAGGATTGAGCGTAATTACCACGCTTGCTCAATGTTGCTCAAAAGTTGACGATTTCAGACTTAAAGTCCAGGTTTCCTCAAGATGTTTTCCTTCACCTTGTAATCAGTCATTGATGTCCAAAATATACTTAGAAAGTACATATAACTTTAGAAAAGTTACAGTTCCCTGACCTGGAATCGAACCCGCATACTCATACTTGAGAGGCTGGTGTTTTAACCACTAGGCCACCACGACAGATGTTTGTATAGATGGCTGGATATTTGTTACTTTATCACATGAATCGGGATGAAATATGGGACACAGATAGTTTTATATCAATACTTCCACGGAATTGAAACGTACACGGGTGAAACCGCGGTTCCAGCTAATAATCCACATATTTTGTAAGTACTACAGACAACACAGGCCCAAAGATGATACATATTTTTATCATTATAACATAAACTATTGTATACGTGGTAATTTTTGAGATAAGAGGTACAATTGGATTAAAAAGGAATTGGTTTTACATTATTCTGTGATCGTGAATGTCCTACTTAATGTACTCAATAATTTATTGCATTCCATAATGTATAGGTACATAACAGATGGTATATTAAAATATAGATTAAATTAAGGACCAGCAAAGCACACAGCACAATAAATAGCACAGCAAAAAATATATTTTTTTGGGTTCCGTAGCCAAATGGCAAAAAACGGAACCCTATAAGGATTCGTCATGTCTTGGTAGGTAGATGTATTCTGTGAACCGCATTAAGATTTAAATGCATAATTAAAAAAATAATAATAAATATTTGGGGCTCCCCATACTTAGAACTGAAATTCAAAATTTTTTTTTTCATCAATGACATATGTGTGTCGTATCTTTATTTCTCGGTGGTAGGCCATACCATCGGCTGCCAGTAGAAGTTACCACCCACCAGACAAAGTCTTGCCGCCAAGCGATTCGTCGTGTTCCGGCATGATGTCTAGTGAAGCCGTACGGAGGACGGGTCTGAGCAGTTATGTTGCGATGTGTGGCGGGTACGATGCGCCAAATGTTGTTGTGTCGGGAGTTTGGTCGTGGAGAGTCTCCAGATCAATCTCCCTCTAGCGCAGCATTGTTTGCTCGTGTTGGTCTTGGGTTTAACATTGCATCACCTCGCTCAACTGCCGTCATCCTTCCTATTCCTTAGTTTTTTAAGTGAATAGGCTTAATAAACTAGTGAGCATTACCATTTACGATTGCATCACTGCTTACCATCAGGCGAAATTGCAGTCAAGCACTAGTTTATAATTATTAAAAAAAAATAATCTATGCATAGGTCTTCAAAAATTATATCGAGGTTTCTAAAATATTTTTTTTCTAAACCGAATAGATTGTGTGACAGACAGACGCTTCCAAAGTGGAAAAATGATGGTCCCCCCCCCTCCAACTTCTAAAATGAAAAATCTAAAAAAAGCATAAGTATATTACTAGAAAAACTAACAACGAAAATTGTTTTGAACGAGATCTAGTAAGCAGTTTTTATTTAATACCTCGTAAATCGTAAACCGCTTATTACCGCGTAAATCTTTCTTACAAATAACTTAATTCCTTTATTTTCATAAATCAGTACGGAACCCTTTGTGCGTGAGTCCGACTCGCACTTTTACGGCCGGTTTTTAAATATCTACGACAGAGGATGAAGGCGCTCTTGTATGTATGAATGTAGCAAAATGGTGACATGGTGTTAAACTAAAAATACTACGACTGTTTTTGCTATGACTCCACCATCCTCGTCTTCAAGCTTTTCTATTATAAAACATCATTTATTTACTTTATCTTTTGCACGCACTGTACTTTGTCGCACGACGTCGTTGCGCGCACACGTGTCACCCACCGGTCAGTGTAACTCGCACGCGCTTCCGAGAAACTCCTGCGCATCCCGATATAAAACCCATAGATCTTTAGTTTGAGAGTAAGATTGTTAGTGTGGTGAATTTGTGTCGTGAATTATTCGTGGATTTTTGGCAATCGACTAAACGCAAAACGCAAATTTCGAACGTCATTGCGAAAGGTATGTTATACAACGAACTATGTTCACTATTTACCTATTAAATTAACTAAGTTTAATCTTAAGGGAAGTTATAAATGATTTTGAAAATATATCTATATAAATGTATGTGGTAAGTAAATACTTATTAATGAATGAAGTTCGCTTAAAATTATTATAATGTTTTAATGTGTTTTTTTTTCAATAAAAACAGTAGTAGTAGCTGTCGTGGTTGTCGAATGTAATTTATTTTGGTGTATTGACATGTTTTTTTGTCAATATACACATTAACAGCATAATAGGTTTATACATACGTATATTCTAGTTTTTTTTCCTTCATCGTACTTTGGCTTACAAACCCGCAAAACCCGTTCTTCGAGTTTACCTCTATTGATTAGTGTTTACTTGATGAATTGATGTTTATCAATTCTGTCCAAAAGTTCAAAGTCCTTATTTTCAAACATTATACAGCAATGACAAGTAATTTGACTCGAAAGTTCCTTATTTTGCTTAAGAACATGCTCATATTTGAGTTTTCATCATCATCTCAGCGTTATTCCCATCTGAAGCTTTTTCAGCTTTTGGAGTATGGGGTCTGTTTTACCAGTCTAACTGCTGATTTTGGCTAAACTTCAATATTTTCCGTGAAGCGACTGCGACCAATTGTTGGACTATTGAAGGCTCCAACAACCCGTAACGACTGCCATTAGATGTTCGTATGGCAATCAGGACCAATGGCTTAACGTGCTTTCCGAATCACGACCAGACCAGTGCAAATACATACTCATATTCATGCATACAAATATTTGCACTGTGCGGGGATCGAACCCGCGCCTTGCGCAGCGGCCGCGTTCGCTACCGCTACGCCACGGATGCTGTCGATGCTCATAATTGAGTAAGACTGGTAAACCGGACTCCAGACTCCAAAGCTGAAAAAGCTTCGGATGCGACTGGGATTAACGCTGAGATGATGATGACATGCTCGTAATTCTTCGTAACCATTCGATAGTAGCTATAGTCACGGTAATGGTTCAATAAAACACGTTTATTTACTAATGGAACATATAAACAGCTAATTATAATAAGCTGTGTGTTTCTATCAAAATAAGTCAATGATTAAGTCATCTTCATCATCATTTATTTATTCATAATAATTAACATTGTGTTGATATTGTGTTATTAGTAAGTAAGTATACATAGTTACCGTTAGCAGCAAAAGTCGATTATCACTTTCGAAAACCTAATAACAGAGGATATTTTTTTTAATCGACATTTTATTTCAAAATAACCACACTCTGATCCTTGACGGACTTCAAAAAGGAGGAGGTTACTCATTTCGACCGTATAATATATGCTTTTTTTATGTTTGTTCGCGGATAACTTCGTCGTTTATGAACCGATTTTGATAAATCTTTTTTGTTGGAAAGAAGAATATACAAAAACCAAAGACATCATAATCGTGAACACGTATATTCATATTTGCCACCGACTTCCGAAATTAGTTATTTTTTACTTAGTAGTGCTTTTTTTTTTCGAAAGTCGGTTGTTTTTTTGTGAAAAAGTTTTTTTAGCACTGAGTTTCTTTTATAGACAGACACGAAAAGCGAATACCTATATTAAAGTTCTGTTGTAATGAATATTGAGCTAGAGTATGTGTTCAAGCATAACTTAATTTTTAACTGACTTCAAAAACGGAGGAGGTCGACTATTATATGGTTTTTTTACTGTTTGTTCGCGGATAACTTCGTCTTTTATGAACCGATTTAAATAATAGCTTTTTTGTTCGAAAGAAAATATCTTCAAGGTGGCCCTATGATAAGAAATCAGGGCCTGATGATGAAACTTCCAAAAATTGTAGGGGCGACTAGTGTATTGCTAAGTTTTTTCATTCTTAAGTATTTTAAAGCATTACAATTTAATAAAGGTAAAGAGTAAATAGATCTATTTACTGCAGTTATCTTGTGTTTATGAATTGATCAGAGCTTTATTACTCCTAGATGGATTGTGATTGTCATTAGGGGACTTATGATGAAGACGAAGGACAATTTGGCCGCGTTTCCACTGATACGGAACTGGGCGGAAAGGTGCTTAGCGGTGCACGAATTGACCAACCATTACTCGAAAACTCCGCTCCGCTTCAATGGAAGCAGCACAGTAGTTCATAGTGATGGGTCAACTCGTGCACCGCTAAGCTCCTCTCCGCGCTCTCTTTTCGCTTCGAGATTTCTGACAAGCGAAATACCGCGAAATCAGTATGGTTATGCAGGAAAGAATTCGAAAAGTCCCCCCGAAATAGCATGACTGCCTTTGGGGCGTTTGGAACTTTATTAATAGCAAAAAATATTAATGATTTTCTTTACTCCACCATCCCAGGTCTCTTGACCACTCACGTGCTTTTGCTTGAAAGAAATACAGTTCGTTGTCCGTCGGTCAAAACCTTTTTTCGTAGAAACGCGTGGAGTTATCAAACTGAAATTAATATCAAATATTCAAGACTGTAACCCCTTGAAACAGTCATCATTCTCCTGCCCTTATCCCAATTTATTTGGGGTCGGCGCAACATGTCTTTTTCTTCCATGCATCCCTATCAGAAGCCATCTCCGCAGTCACTCCCTTCGTAGTCATATCATCCTTCACACATTCCATCCATCGTTTCTTCGGTCTTCCCCTACTCTTATAGCCATCAACATTCATAATTAAGACTCTCCTCACGACATTCTCCTCATTTCTCCGTAACACATGCCCGTACCATGACAACCGATTTCCACACAACTTTTCAGCTACCGGTGCCACTTTCAGACTTCCTCTTATGTACTCATTTCTTATTCTATCCATTCGTGTAACACCACACATCCCTCTTAGCATTCTCATCTCGGCTGCATGCAATTGCCTTTCATTCATCCCTTTCGTAGCCCAACATTCTGATCCATACAAGACAGCAGGTCGGATCATGGTTTTCTAAACCTTGGAATCAACGCAATCAAAACACATAAGGAGAGTTTGTTTGAACTCGTTAACCTCGGGAACTCCTGCAGGGAAATTGCGTAACACACTATCAGTAGCAATAGATTTAATTTTGACAGTTCAGTCTACGTTATTGAGCAGATAAATTTTTAAACAAACGGAGCAATGGACTAGCAATATGCTTCGAAATGATTCCAATTGATAGTACCTAATAATGCGTTACGCAATTAGTGTGCTGGTTCGAAATGAAAAGAAACGGTTCAAGTCCCCCAAAAATATGATGTGAAACTTCTTAATCGCTTTCTTCTTTAGCCTATAGAGGTCCACTGCTGGACAAAGGCCTCCCCAAGGCTACCACAATGGCCGGTCTTGTCCTGCTGGCAACCATCGCGTTTACAATAATAAAAATTGACGCCGATGAAGTTTTGGGCAACAGCTAGAGTTACATAAACGTAGCATAAACGCGCCTTTCTTTTGTTCCATTCATTTTGACACTCGCTAGAAGAATCCCTGATTATAAATAACTGCTATAATTATTTAATATTATTAACCATTGCTCCGTTGTTATCATATTGTATTGCAGACCTCCTTCTGTTGTTGTGGTAACATAAATTATCAGCTTTGATTTGTTTAGGGAAATAGATATTCGTGAACTTTAACCCCTTATTACAAAGCAAGGACTTTGTTTAGACCAGGCTTTACTCTTGACCACCTAGATAATTATTGAATATAGAAACGCAGTTCTACGTACAAAATTGACAGCAGAGTTCGGTACTAAATTGCCACTTCAGCATTAAGAACTTTGTTTAAATCTCAACAAAGTTCGAAATAAAAATACTGACTAAAAGGTTCAGTCAAAAAATTTAGACTTCGTTTTGTAATAATATGGTTTTTATATAATATTATTTGGAATTCGCTGTGCTTCTACACTAATGTTAGAAATAAAGGCTTATTGTAAGTTAACTAATATTTTTAAGATTTTAACGCGGATTGTGACACTGACGCTAATTAATTACTGTTTGTATAGTAATTAGCATTCATTTGCAAAATAAGTTAATTACATTTCTCTTGGAGGAATTTATGTATTTTCTTCATTAGTACCAATGCAAATGGGCCAAGTCCAGCTCATCCCGCACACTACAAAGGTAACAAGAACAGTTCTTTATCAGCTTTAAACAGAGAGAAATTTAAAGATAGTACGGAGGCCTTTATGGAATGGGAAATCACCAAATGACCTTCTCCTACTAATGACCTCTGGGTGGAGCGGAAGGGCGTGTCCGACGGCCAGGGCCATGTTTTCTTTTTTAACCAACCCGTAACCCGGACCCAGGAGGCATCGGTCTTCGTGGACCCCGTCACGATGTGCTGACATTACTTTGAGGCGCGTGTGAAACACAACGCACAGTCGACTCGGGCCTGGTCCTTACCGGGCGACGCACGTCGAACTGCCCACTGCTCACCGGTGGCTGGAAGTGCGATGTCGTTGGCCGGGAGTACAGTTGTCGCGTAACGACAAGAAAAGACTTTAGAGGGAGACAGTATTTATTAAGTATACAGAAAAGACAAGATGGAAGTATAAAAATGAATAATGTAGATGAATGATTGATGGGTGATGGTGAAGGGCGGCCCCTGGTGGACCGGCGGAAGTTACGGAGGAGCGGCCCTGGCGGACCGGCGACAGCAACAGACGAGCGGCCCTGGCGGACCGGCGACAGCAACAGACGAGCGGCCCTGGCGGACCGGCGACAGCAACAGACGAGCGGCCCTGGCACCGGCGACAGCAACAGACGAGCGGCCCTGGTGGACCGGCGACAGCAACGGACGAGCGGCCCTGGTGGACCGGCGACAGCAACGGACGAGCGGCCCTGGTGGACCGGCGACAGCAACGGACGAGCGGCCCTGGTGGACCGGCGACAGCAACGGACGAGCGGCCCTGGTGGACCGGCGACAGCAACGGACGAGCGGCCCTGGTGGACCGGCGGCAGCTGCAGAGGAGCGGCCCTGGTGGACCGGCGGCAGCTACGGAGGAGCGGCCCTGGTGGACCGGCGTCAGCTACAGAAGAGCGGCCCTGGTAGACCGGCGGCAGCTACAGAGGAGCGGCCCTGGTGGACCGGCGGCAGCAACGGAAGAACGGCCCTGGTGGACCGGCGGCAGGTACAGAGGAGCGGCCCTGGTGGACCGGCGGCAGCTACGGAAGAGGGACTGCCCCGGCGTCACAAGGCCGGCAGCAGTCGAAGGCTCCGGCGGCAAAGGGCCAGGCAGCTCCAGGCGCACCAGTTATATAGAGACTGGCACAGCAGGAAAAACCCTAGAAGGGCTCTCGAGGCAACGTTTACTGGAGACCTACTTTTAAGAGGCTTGTTTGGAAGCCAGAGCTCGACTGACCACTGCTCTGCGATGATTTCTAAAGAAACCTCGGAGAACGGTTGGAGGTCGAAATTTAAAATATTCGAAAATATGGACGAGGAACGGTAAATAATTTTACCATAAAAGAGTTCGAATAACAATTATAAAATAAAAATAGCAGACCAACAAGAATTTTGATGAGAAGGTTGTCATAGATACATCATCAACAATGTTGTCAAAAAATGTCAAAATAATGAAAATGTTCTGTAACAATGTAAATATAAATGGTATTAAATTAAAAAGTGCTGTGTTTGATAGGAAAAAGTGATACAGTCCTGCATAGGTACGGCTTCCTACACTAAGGGGTCGATAAGTCGCCGAAACTTAGGCGTAAAGTTGAGGACTGTGACTGTGAACTGAAAAATGAGTCCTGGTGTAGTGGAATATGATCAAAACAGAGCTTCATAGTAATGGAATGCATATTATGGACCGTGGAAATGAATGATACATATATAAGTATGAATATAAGTATAAATAATAAGTGTAAGTATATCTGAATATGTACATAACATTACATTTTCCCCCCGACCCTGGAAAAATTTTCAACTGTAGAAAATTTTCTAATAAGGTTTCAAGTAGGGACTGTAAAACAACACTTCACACATTCATCCATCTCCATTCACCCATTCATACCACCTATCTCTTTCAAGCAATCTTCTTCATACAGGCATGGGTGGAGTTCACAGTTGATGACTGCCACTCATAGAAGTGTGTTTTAGAATGACGACAAGGCTTATTTTTGGAGTTGTCAGCCGCTCCAGACTGGAAGGAAAAAAAAAGGAAACATTAGATAATGTCAGTAGAAATTTAAGCTCCTAGAAGAGCGAAAGAGTTAGATTTGGTTTAGGCTTATTTTAGGAGTAACCAACCGCTCCTGCATAGGCTTATTTAATGAGTTGCAATCCGCTCCATACGGTAAAAGAGTGAGACTGAAGAGTAGGGTCGAGCAAATGTAATGTAATGTTTGTGTAGTGAGTGATGTTTATATATAATATAAAAAATAAATAAGATGTGCAGCTGTAAACAAAAGAAATAAGTAATATTTACATAAATAATTAGTAGGTGATTGAACTACCAGAGTCAAGTAATCCAGTCAAAGATAAATTGTAAACTTTGATGTTAACAAAAGGTCGTTTAAAATCCTTTTCATTAGAGTATAGAGTTGAAGAGATTTTATAGCATGAAAAGAAATTCTTAAGAGTTTTAATCCAATCGTTCCAATCGTTGGCATCAAAGTTTGTTTTACTTTTCAAGTCAGTCGTTAGTTTTTGAACTAGAGTTAGGTTTAGGTGAACAATTAGGACAGTCTGGGGTTTTAAAACCTTTAAGACCACATTTAAAACAAATTAGAAAGTGACGTTGAGTACAAGTATTTAAGGTATGACCATGCATACGACAACGAACGCAAAATGAATTTTCTTGCGAGTTAGCTTGTTTTAGACTGTTTACTTGTTTGGGAGGGTTTTTGTAAAATCTATTTGTGTATGAAGGAGGTTTTGGATCAGAAGTAGAAAATTCCGAAGAAGTTGGATGAATTTGTTTATAAGCACATTCTGAAATAAGGGGATTTTGTTGGTTATTTGGTTCTTTAAAATGTTTGTCTCGATCTAAGAATTTTTCATAATTTTGACATGTAGCCAAGAGTGCATCAATAGAGTTAGTTATCTTTTAGTGCCACGAATACTGAGTAACATGGTCTTATATTTCTTAGAATGATTTCTAACTGTTCCGTTTCAGACAATTTTTTAGCCAGACGAGAGAACATTCCCGACATAATTGAGATATAAATTATGATTGGTTCATCACGACCTTGGGTACGACTTTTGATGGCCTCCAATAATTTAAAATCATAGTCAAAACCGCCAAAATCTTTAATTAGAGACAAAGAAATTTCATCCCATGTTAGGTCTGGATTTTGATTTATTTTAAATCTAAACCAATGTAGGGCACTGTCTGTAAAAATATCATAAGCCTGTGTAATTAACAAATTTTTGGGTATATTCCGCACAAGACAATATTCGTCAAGTTTTTGTAAAAACGATCTAGGGCAAGATTTTCCATTAAACGTATATCGTTTCAGATCTTTGAATAAATTATGATTTGGAGAAGTTAAAACAGGAGAGGAAAGAGGAGCTGTGAAAGGAGGGTAAATAGGTGGAGTAGAGGGAGCAGTGAGACGAGGAGAAATAGGAGGAGGAGAGGGAGTGGCGAGAGGAGTATGAATAGGAGGGGTAGAGGGAGCAGTGATATATGAATAAGAATTCATAGAGTTTAGATTTGAACAATAAATCTTGAAACTTCCTTCAAGTGTCTCAAATTTTGATTTTAAAGTGTCTAGATTAAGTTTATAGTCAGGGTTCAAGTCTGTGTCTATACGTTCCAACCTGTAAAATAAATGATTAATAAAAGATTCTATTAAGCGATGGTATTTGGAATTACCCTGTAATAGATTATCTATTTTAATATTTAAATAACTCAGAGTACTATCTATCTGAGCTAACTCCTCCTCTATAGGAATGGGAGAAGTTAAAATATCTTCCGATGGTGTAGAAGGAGCTAGCAGAAGTATCTGCTTCTTTAACAATATAACTGTTTCTGCTGGTTCCTCCAGTCTAATTGTAACTTCATATTCAAGCTCGTTTTTATTTAAGAGTTCAAATTTGATTGGACGAGACATATTTAAGTGTAAGTTAGAAAAAAATAGTTAAGTATGTAAAAGTATACCTTGTTTTCCTGTTAGGGAAAAAAAAAAAGAAAATTAAGTTAGGTGTTGTAAGTATATATGAGTGAATGAGTTATGTGTGTGTTAAGAGAAAATGAAAGGGATAGAATAGCCAAAATATTTAACCAAAGAGCTGAGAATGTACGACACTAGACGAAGTGTTTCTTTTGAATTTAGGAAGTTAAGGGGGTGCAGGAAATTTTAGTTGGGCGCCAAACTGTCGCGTAACGACAAGAAAAGACTTTAGAGGGAGACAGTATTTATTAAGTATACAGAAAAAACAAGATGGAAGTATAAAAATGAATAATGTAGATGAATGATTGATGGGTGATGGTGAAGGGCGGCCCCTGGTGGACCGGCGGCAGTTACGGAGGAGCGGCCCTGGCGGACCGGCGACAGCAACAGACGAGCGGCCCTGGTGGACCGGCGACAGCAACAGACGAGCGGCCCTGGTGGACCGGCGACAGCAACGGACGAGCGGCCCTGGTGGACCGGCGACAGCAACGGACGAGCGGCCCTGGTGGACCGGCGACAGCAACGGACGAGCGGCCCTGGTGGACTGGCGACAGCAACGGACGAGCGGCCCTGGTGGACCGGCGACAGCAACGGACGAGCGGCCCTGGTGGACCGGCGGCAGCTGCAGAGGAGCGGCCCTGGTGGACCGGCGGCAGCTACGGAGGAGCGGCCTGGTGGACCGCGTCAGCTACAGAAGAACGGCCCTGGTGGACCGGCGGCAGCTACACGAAGAACGGCCCTGGTGGACCGGCGGCAGCTACAGAGGAGCGGCCCTGGTGGACCGGCGGCAGCAACGGAAGAACGGCCCTGGTGGACCGGCGGCAGGTACAGAGGAGCGGCCCTGGTGGACCGGCGGCAGCTACGGAAGAGGGACTGCCCCGGCGTCACAAGGCCGGCAGCAGTCGAAGGCTCCGGCGGCAAAGGGCCAGGCAGCTCCAGGCGCACCAGTTATATAGAGACTGGCACAGCAGGAAAAAACCCTAGAAGGGCTCTCGAGGCAACGTTTACTGGAGACCTACTTTTAAGAGGCTTGTTTGGAAGCCAGAGCTCGACTGACCACTGCTCTGCGATGATTTCTAAAGAAACCTCGGAGAACGGTTGGAGGTCGAAATTTAAAATATTCGAAAATATGGACGAGGAACGGTAAATAATTTTACCATAAAAGAGTTCGAATAACAATTATAAAATAAAAATAGCAGACCAACAAGAATTTTGATGAGAAGGTTGTCATAGATACATCATCAACAATGTTGTCAAAAAATGTCAAAATAATGAAAATGTTCTGTAACAATGTAAATATAAATGGTATTAAATTAAAAAGTGCTGTGTTTGATAGGAAAAAGTGATACAGTCCTGCATAGGTACGGCTTCCTACACTAAGGGGTCGATAAGTCGCCGAAACTTAGGCGTAAAGTTGAGGACTGTGACTGTGAACTGAAAAATGAGTCCTGGTGTAGTGGAATATGATCAAAACAGAGCTTCATAGTAATGGAATGCATATTATGGACCGTGGAAATGAAGGATACATATATAAGTATGAATATGAGTATAAATAATAAGTGTAAGTATATCTGAATATGTACATAACATTACACAGTGTTGTCTCCCGACCAGGGCGTCTCCTGCGGCCGCTAGTGGCGTGAGGGCACTGGGATTCCCGCTGCCTCACGCACTCCGCCTCCTCCTTTGCCAGCATTACTGCTTCGCAGAAGGAGGTGACGGCTTGGCATGCACTCTCACTCCGGCCCATGGCCTGGACTAGGGTCGGGCGCGAGAGATCGCCACCGATCGCCGCTACGAGGACACGGTAGTGCACTACCCAAGTCGGGCAGACCTCCACCGAGTCCTCAGGGCGATCCACACTATGGTGACACACTGGCATTTCCTCCCACCTTATACGGAACAGGAACCTCCCGAAACAACCGTGTCCGGTGAAGACCTGCGTCAAGCGGAAGGTGAGGGCGCCGTGGCGCCTCTCTAGCCACTGTTCAAAGAGGGGACTTACCGCCTCTATTGTGGCGTGCCCAATGTCCTCCTTACCTTGTATATCTTTCACATCTTAACATTAGCGAAATAAGCCGAATATTCTGAAATTTGATTAAACTACATTCCGAAGCATTTATCAAATCTAAATAAGTGGACCTACTTCCTATTAGCAATAGGTTATTAGGTACACTTATAGAAGGTAATAACCTATTAATTTACAATTCACTGTAATTGCACACTATTACTATCGAAGCGTATTGTTAATTCATTGCTCCATATGTACGAAAATGTTTCAGCTCAACAACGTAATGAATGTTGTGGAATTGTCAAAATGAAACCATGATGCATTTTGATGAGTGTGCGAGGGAACTGCATGATTCAATTGCCCCATCTCCGGTTTACCATCGGAAGACCCGTCGTACGGCGAGTTTCCACCCTTACGTTGTTAACACCACTACGATCCGGACGAAGGGGTTCGCCTCCTCTTTTATACGGTGTACATCGAGGGACTGGAACAATTTGCCAGCGGCGTGTTTCCATCGGCCAACAATTTGAGTGTCTTCTAGGCTAGAGTGAATAGGCTCTTAATAAACTAGCGCGCTTTACCATCAACGATTGCGTCACTACTTACCATCAGGCGGGAATGTGGTCAGGCACTAGTTTACAATTATTGAAAAAAAAATAGTGTGTTACTCAATTACCCCAGAAAAAGATAATATTCTAAAGCATTCAAAAAGTGTTTAAAAATAGAAATTGTAAAATAAAAGTCAGTTGGCAGTTCAGTTGTAACCCTGGCCCATTTTGTAGATCAAGTTGTGAAATTGTACGCGTCGTAAAACTGAGATAAAAATAATCAAATTGCGTTTCATTTGATAAAAAGAATGTTAATTAAAGTCGTTGTTTAATTAACATTCTTTTGTTTCTCAAATAACAATTATTAAAGAAACGTATGCAAAATTTACGATCTCAGAAATAAAAAGCGCTCATATAAAATAGGAAAGACATGTTGCCAAGAATTGCCAAACTTAAGTGGCAGTGGGCAGACCACATTGCTCCTATAACAGATGCGACCAAAAGGTTCTGGAGTGGTGGCGCGTACCAGAAGAAATTGGAAGGCAAGGATAAGGTGGACGGAAGACCTGTGAAGGTCGGAGTAATCTGCTGGAAGCGAAACACTTGAAGAGCTCGAAGTGGAAGTGCTTGAGGTACGCCTGTGTCCATCAGTGGAGGTCTTTCCGCTGAAATAATAATGATGATGATGAAAAATTAAAGTCGAATGAAATAAAGTTGCACGAATAAAATTATATAGGTAGTACATATTCGCCAAAAGCTTTAATAACTATGAGTCTATGAAAAAGTAACTTTATTGACTATACACAATAAATTTAGTCCTGTCAAATTATGACAGGACTAAAATCTTCTTTAGTTTCCTTATTGAAATAGAAAGAATAAGAAGAACTAAACTAAAACTGAGTTTAGTTTGTGGACAAATGAAGGGAATCGAGATCATTGTCTTCAAACTAATTATAATTTTATGCAAACTAGCGGCCGCTAGCGACTTCGTTCGCGTGGAGTTGGTTATGCTTCACCCCTGTTGGTCGCAGTGTGATGTTATATAGCCTAAAGCCTTCCTGGATTGATGGGCTATCCAACGCAAAAAGAATATTTCAAATCGGACCAGTAGTTCCTGAGATTAGCGCGTTCAAACAAACAAACAACCAAACAAACACACTCTTCAGCTTGATATATTAGTATAGAGTATAGATGACACAAAGGACTACTAGGTGCATATTATAATTGTTGGCATTTCAAGGAGCAGTTCTTTATTAATTATTATGTTATCATACAAAACTTCTTACAAAAATTCCTCACAAATTCCTTGATTCCGGCTTCCCATAATTATGTTCAGGCACTCCTACTTCGTTATAACATCAAGGATAAGGATACGTCATCTTCTAGACTATAAAAAATCTAAAGTTCACCTTCGACATAAAGACTACTTCAATATCTTGAGAGATTTATAATTCGGATGGATTATGTCTGCCTGTTATGTGTACTTGAATCTCGTCGAATGTGATAAGTAGTCAAGCACAGTTTTTGGATTGTGATGTAATTGACAATTACAGTATCGTCATTTTCATTCTAGCCTGTATCCTTCTACACATGCTAATTTATAGGATTACCTACAGCGGAACTAACATCATTGACTATGGAAACGGCAATAGCAGTGTGTCGATATAAACTTATATCGAAAAAAAAACTTATAAGCATCTAATGATATGGAACGGCTTTATTGTCGAAATAACGTGAGTTCAATTTAAGTTTAGTGCATTTTATTAAGAAAATGATAGAAGAAAAGTAGTGCCCCCCCTCAATGCGATGCACACGACACAGCCCAGGACCCTAGTCCCCTGGAGCTCCGCTATTCCAAGACGGTCGCGGGAAGTCCATGGCTGCGGGCAGCACAGGACCTGTCATCGTGGACAGCCTTGGGGGAGGCCCTTTGTCCAGCAGTGGACCTATATAGGCTGAAGAAGAAGATTGTGCGTGTGAAAAGTAGTCCTGTATTGTTTTTATTCGTGTGTATAGATTTTTTTTTTATATAATAACGAGTGCTTCACCGCAATCCCGCCTGATGGTAAGCAGTGATGCAATCGTTGATGGTAAATTACGCTAGTTTGTTAAGAGCCTATTCGCTCTAGCCTTGAAGGCATTTAAATTGTAGTCAGACGGAAACACAGCCGCTGGCAAATTGTTCCAGTCCGTTGATGTACGCGGTATTAAAGACGAGGCGAAACGATTTGTCGATCGTAGTGGTGTCAACAATGTCAGGGTAGATACTCGCCATACGACGGGTCGTCTGATGATGGAACGGAGATGGCGGAATTAAGTCATGCAATTCCCTCGCATACTCTTCAAAACGGATGCGTTTTGAAGAGTATGCGAGGGAATTGCATGACTTGAGAGCACCGATAGGCTGGCTACTCTTCGTCTGTGCTTTGGAGACCGTTTTGTACTGAATCTGGGTCACAAATTAGCCATTTTCAGAAACTGAATTTGGCAAGAGTAAACTAATATTTATCTTGTTTCATTTTCTTAATTGAATAGAACGAACAACATGCGCTGAAATTAAATTTAGTTCCGTTTGTGTAGATCTTCTGTTGATTACATTATTGTCCTTACTGTAATGTATGTATCCGTTTGTTCTTAGATATGTGATCTTAAGCTCCACCTCCTGCAATGCCTTTATTACATGTTACCAGGCCATACTTATTATTGCATAGGTCATGCTCTTTATCAAGCACAATTCTTACGAGGTACCATTAAACGGCTGTTTAATGTTACCTCTATTCTTACAAATTCTTGACCTCCTTAAGCTTCAAATGAAGTGACCATTATGATAACCTCAAGTGATCACCGGTGTCGACCAAATGATATGTATTCCTACGTAAATGAGTTCCTCATTACCACGGGTCATGCGGCAGTTCTTTAGCTCAATTTTGCTCTTAGTTCGTCCGTTATCTTGGCTTGCTACGTCATGTTCAGGTATTTTGTCAGTTTTATTTATATTAGGATTTGTTCGAGTTGCTAATGTGGGGAAAGGATAGAATCTTTTAGTTGTATGGAAAATATTTACATTGATTGTGTTTTTCGGCCTCTCTCATTATGAAAATATACTAAGATTATATGTTTTTCTAGCGAAACGGAAGTACCTATAGGTACGTCTGAGGTTGCAAATATTTTTGTACAAAAGTATAAAGTTTCTTTTTTCAATTCTTAATTTTAGTAAACGTACCCGCAAACAAAAATCGCATATAACTAAAATAATTTAATAATAATAATAATTTATTTTATTTTCTTAATTTCAGGACTCCCCTCCGTTCCCCCCGCCGCAAATCAACGGCTCCCCGCAGGTTCGGCCGGTCGGAGTTCAGTATGGACGATGATGACTATTCGCCGAGTAACTCCGTCACTTCTGTCAACTCCCTCGCCAGTCTACTGCGAGAGAAACTCCAGGTTCGTACTACTTCTTTCTTTGGCAACGCTAAATCTATGACCGTTGTAAACCAGAAAATTTTAAATTTAGTTAATACAATTATGTAATCATATTAATGATTAAACCATTGCCTCCTCACTCAAGAATATTTTCTTAATTTTCAGAGTATCCCTCAAAAAATCCGAAAGAAACCGACAGACTACAAGCTCCGGGCGTTCGTAGGTCTGATGTTTCTGGCCGTTGTGTTCTTCGTGGGGTTCGCGTATGTCCTGTACCACCAGCAGGCGCTAACCAAGGCCTACTTCGACAACGTGCAGTTCAACGAGCCCAAGAGACTTATCAGGATCTATAATAAGGATGATGTTGAGATTCTAAGGGCTAGTTTAGGTAAGTGACATAAAACTTTTTGTAAAATTTTCAAAATGGTCTTTATGGTCTTCTTGCAGTTGAAATGATCAAAGGTTACCACTGACTTAATTTGATTATAGTTCACTTGTCACGTTCACTAATGTTTCTTCATAAAATAGCTTTCGACTAAGGGAGCTTTTGATTTTTCCTCTCAAACAAATCAACCAATTCAATAACTTACTGCTATAAGTACATACCTTTCTAATCAGAGAATTTATTTTCACCTATTCAAAAATCATCCTTAATAATCTTTCATATGTCCCTTTCCAGCTGTTAACATCCAGGGCAAAGTAAACGCTTATCCATGTCTACCTGAACATCGGCGCAAAGATGGTTCGGAGTGCTTAGAGTGGCTACACACACTTCGTTTCTACCTCAAGTCTCTGCCACATGACCCTGGCGTTGATAATACCACTTGCTACCATGTGCATTGGAAGGCGTTGAGATCTGGTGAGTAAATTGAACTTTTCTGTAATTATAGGTAGGTAGGTAGGTAGGCAATTTGCCAACTCCTACGTCAAGGACGTCGTTGTTTGATATTATCTTTGGCTGTGTTATTGTCAACACATAAAAGTAGATTGAATCTAATGTCAAAATATAATTAACATTTTTGGTTACAGATGTCTATCCAAATGACTGCTTTGACTGGAGTGCAACGAAAGTTCACTGGTATGGAGGCGGCCAATCTTCTAACCTAACCTGGCCTTTAGATAGTGGCTCATTGGACTACACGCCGTTCATCACTGGAGATATGCAGAAGTCCCAATGGGGTAACGTGCTCACACGGTACTTCATCAACTCCAAAGGGGCTGCCATTATCATTGATGATGAAACACCTCTTCACGTCTCTGTCAATAAAGGAGGTAAACAAATCTGCCTAAAAGCAATGTACCATGAGTTTGCTTACCCAAACAAACTGACTGAGTTCCCTGAAATGAGGTATAATATTTGCACATCTGAAGATATGGCGTCATTGCATTCTTCAATTCATAGTCATCGTAGAGCTCCATTATGGGATGGTTTGAAACCCGCGGATATGCAAACACTAGAGTCTCTCATATCAGAACCAGTTTGGCAAATAGCTCCTAGATTTAAACAGGAATTACAAGCAGAAACCATTTCCAAATACACCGAAGACGTTATCAATCTAGGATTTTTGAAACAAGGACACGTCTTGATCAATGAGCATTGGCAGAATGAAATAGGTGATCTGTCAGTTGATACCAGTCGATTTGAAACATTGAACACTACTGTAGATAAACTACATAGAAGAGGGTTTAAAGTAGCATTTACTATTCAACCGTTTATTAGTACTGAAAGTAAAAACTTTGCAGAATGTGTTCAAAGAAGATTGCTTATCAGTGAACGGAATAGTGATAGAAGAATACCAGCACTGACTCGGTTCAAGTCGTTAGCAAGCGCTGGAGTGTTAGATATAACAAATAACAGATCAATACCCTGGTTTGTGGAAAAACTACAAGCAGTAATTGATGAGTACCACATAGACTCCTTCTTTTTGGATTTAGGGACTGCTTACGACATGCCTCATTACTTCCGCTGCGAAAATCTGCTAACTAATCCAGACCAATACAAGAAGATCTTTACGAAAACTTTTGAAAAGCTATTTAACATTATTGGAGTATCTTCAGCAGTATCGTTGCCTCGTCCACCCATCTTTGTGTCTCTACCGCCGTTTGAATCTACATGGGAGGCGTTGAGGCTGGTTATACCAACAATGCTGACTTACGGAGT
This sequence comes from Sesamia nonagrioides, assembly GCA_017933935.1. Classification (NCBI taxonomy): domain Eukaryota; kingdom Metazoa; phylum Arthropoda; class Insecta; order Lepidoptera; family Noctuidae; genus Sesamia; species Sesamia nonagrioides. Next base: position 81,587 of record JADWQK010000930.1, on the reverse strand, counting down.
CAATGGTTTTCCGTTTATAATGCCGGGAGCTGTTGGAGGGGATATCTATTGGCCTGGAAGTGAGCAGTTCCTACCCTCGTCCAAGGGATTAGTAGATACAACAAATGCAACTCAGGAGAATGGAATTGCGCTGCCGGAGAGGGAGTTGTATATGAGATGGTTACAAATGGCAACGTTCCTGCCTGTGATGAAATTTACTCATCTGCCGAGCAAGTACAATGATGAAAGAGTTTTGGAGATGGCGAAGAACTTGACTTCGTTGAGACAGAGAATGGTAAGTAGCGATAGAACATTATTGTAATACTTTAACGTTGCAAAGTTATATAGCTTTTTAGTATGTAGTGTATTTTAGGAGTATATTATATTATTTGGAGTATACAAAATTCCGCGTATCACTGGTCAATTTTCCTCAGTAGTCAGATAATATTTCTTTTTCTAAAAAGAATAGGGTAGGGTAGAAGTAGTGCTTAAAACCTTTTACTATTTTTGTGCTTTCACCAAACTATATTTCAATAAAGATAGTTTCTTTATTTTACAATTACAAATTGTTCTGCAGTATTATAAATAACCCTCAGTGGATTAAAATCGTCCACGGCTTGATTAATTATTATTGTTATTTTGACCTTTACAAATGTATTATTATAATTATTTTCCAGGTCACACCCCTCCTTCTGAAGTACAAACGCGAGGCCCTGGAAGAAGGCCTGCCCCTGATCCGTCCGCTGTGGCTCCTGAGTGGTAGTGACACTGCTCCGATGCCGGTTCAAGACGAGTTCGCGATTGGAGGGGAGATCGTCGTCGCGCCCGTCTTGGAACGGGGACAGACCAGTCGAGATGGTATGTTTGACTTTCATTTTATTACTAACTAGCGGCCGCCAGCGACTTCGTTCACGTGGAGTTAGTTATGCTCCGCTTCTATTGGTCGCAGCGTGATGTTATATAGCCTAAAGCCTTCCTGGATTAATGAACTATCCAACGCAAAAATAATTTTTCAAATCGGACCCGTAGTTCCTGAGATTAGCGCGAACATACAAACAAACAAACAAACATACAAACAAGTTTGTTTGTATGTTTGTTTGTTTGTATGTTCTTCAGCTTTATATATGTAAAGCTGAAGAACATACAAACAATACACTAATATTAGTATAGATAAGGGTGTAGAGAAAGTGAAGTGTTGATGACGGGACTTTGGTGCCGTAGTCAATGACTGGAAGTGCTATATCTTTACACTAAATAACATTTAAGTTTTCTTTCTTAAATAATGAGTGTTTATTATTAATAAATGTGTAAAATAATCACTTGTCACACACATGGTCAAATTATTTTTATATCACTCGCTACAGCACCAAATTCCCGAAATGCTAATGTGCGCCGCAAGTTAACGCTTCCTGCTGCACATCTCTTGTGGTTGATTCCAGGACGACCCTTATAGCATAGCATAATAAAATTTGTCTATTACATTCCCACTACTGGGATACAGGCCTTCTATCTCGTCAGAGAGGGTGGGCTATATTCCACCATGTGGGGCTTTCCCGGGTTTCTGTCACATGTCTTCGGATTGTTTGGTTAAAAAAAAAACAACTTAATTTCAATGAAAATTAAGTTGATTTTAAACTGACTAGTACCATTGATAAAGTTCAAAAAATATTTGAACTTGTAAACTGAAATATATTGTGTAGTAAAGTAAAGATATTTTTCCATTAATCCATACTAATATTATAAATGCGAAAGTAACTCTGTCTGTCTGTCTGTCTGTCTGTCTGTCTGTCTGTCTGTCTGTTACGCTTTCCCGCTTAAACCTCTCAGCCGATTTTGATGAAATTTGGCACAGACAATCTTTAGACCCTGAGAAAGAACATAGGCTACCTTTTATCCCGGAAAAATTTGATGTTCCCGAGAGAAATCTAAAAAGCGCGATATAACCGAACTCCACGCGGGCGAAGCCGCGGGCGGAAAGCTAGTATGTGTTTATAGTTATCGAATATAAGTCGCAATGTCGCAAATACTCGTAAAATATCACCCTTTTTGGAGATTTTAAAATTTATCATTATTTATTTCCTTGTATGAGAAGAGATCTGTGCCCAGCTGTGGGATAAAAAGGTTGATGATGATGATGATTATTTTACTTCCAGTATACCTCCCAACTGGTCTATGGCAGGACGGTATCGACGGATCACTGCGGAAGGGCAACCGCTGGATGCACGAGTACAAGGTTCCTATAGACAGAGTGGCGTACTTCGTCAGAAAACCAGATGACATGAGGTTTAAGTAGGACTTCTTCTGAACAAACAATGTAATATTGGCAATATTTTATTATCTTTTGTGTGAATATAGGATTTTATCGAATGTCTTTTTCAGTATCAAAGTCCCTTCAAAAACACAGGCATTCGAGTAATTATTGACATTACGAGACAAGAGAATGGTTATACAATGACAGTCATTAATTAAAATTAATCTTTTACATAAACGTGTGTAATTAACATACCTATAAATTGTTTTGCGTTCAAATTGAACACCAATATTATGCTTTATATACGAAAACAAAGTTATATTATAAAAATATATAAATAGCTTAAAGTGGCTAAAAGTTATTTGTTTATTTTTTTTCGTGTTCTCTTAAAGACCTTCTTACATATTTTCTATTCTAGTCTTAAGTGACAAAGATGAAGAAGTTTTTAGTACCTATAAAGAAATGTATTGTTCAATATTTTTCCGTTATGGACGTTTTATATTATATTTCATTAGCATTTTTTAAGCGAAAGACGTTGACGTTAATTTTATCTATCACAAAGACAAGTTAAAGGTCGACACTGCCTCCAAATAGAGTTGTAGTTTTATGTACAGACGACAGCAGGTCAAGCTACCCCAAACTGTCAGATAATCCCAATCAACCTTGAGCCTTAATGCTTTAGAGATAAAGTTGATATCTAATAAGGAAATCTGACAGATTGTAGTAGCTTGATGTGCTGTCGTCTGTACTAATGTTTATAGGTAACGAGTTATCAATAAAACATTGGCCAATAAAAAGATCTCTTATATTTTTACTTTTGATTATCAGATGTATTTCAGCTATATCATTAGAGATATTTACAACTTACGTGTTTTAAATGAAATCTCACTCTGAAAACTTGATTGATCAATAACAAAGACATTAAAATTATATTTACAATAGACAGGACATCAAGAACAAAATCGTAATCCAATACTTCTGGCAAACTGGTCAAAAGTCGCTCAGTCTAGTTTGCGCGTCAAGACGTATTTGTGTCCACCAAAAATAAATATTTTCTAAGGAAATATGTTATGTTGCGCTTTGTATTACTGTACATCTTGTTATGGTAAAACGACTGGACCTAACTTCAAAATCTTTTTCTATGAATTATTTATATTTCGTCTGTATTTCAAATTTAAATAAATTCTTAAATTGTTCTAGAAGCTTTTCCATTATTGTAATAAGCGCCCTCTATTGTTGAGTAGTTTTACTATTTTCTTGTAGAGATGTAGTAATGTTGTTTATCGATTTAGTTATCGATAATAATTATTAAGTTGAAAACATTTTGTTATATTTTATTGACATTTCAAATATAGCTAAATAAACTTAAAATATTGCTATATTTCTAGTGTATTTATTATTAACTCTATTTAAACAAAATCATGTCATATTAAAAAACAAAATTGAATGAACAATTACTATTCATTTACCTCGGTTTTTGTTATTTTAGGTTTCCGAATAAAAATAATGTTGTAGGGGAAAAGTGGATACGATTTGTCCAGATAGACCGTAGAGAAGAAAATTGGCTTCCGTCTGCTTCGTCAAAATTATGCTCAATGCATTTTAAAAGAGAAGACATCTACTTTGGAAAGACTTGTCGATCAAATTGAAAAAAAAAAAAGAATCGTTACCTTGTATTAGAAATGAAACAGTAAGTTATTAATTTGTCTTTTCCACTTAAACGTAAAAATTGGGATAAAATTTACTGTTAAGTGGATAAGTACATAAATGATATAACTTATTTATAATGAAATATATTCATAAAATATGTAGGTACGTATACAATATGTTAAGAAAACCCTGTCCGACCCGTAAGGATAATAAAGGTTAGGTAAACACATGATCAAATAACATAATATGAAATTTTACATAATCATCATAGTAACAATACTAGTGAATTTTGAAATAATCTTTTTTTTCCCGCGAATTAATTCCAACTTCCCCAAAATTTGGTACTTTTTAAAAAGTGACAATTATTTTTGACGGTATAATTCTGAGCGAATAGCGATGCGACCGGGTGCCCTGCCCCCCTTCGCCCGCGCCTGTATGGCCTACCGCACATTTTTTTAAGTTACCTCTTTTTGCGAAATAATACTTATTTTTTTAGGGCGGTTTTTTTTAAGTTCTGGCCGGCTTTGTAGGCATTAGTAGAATCAGTTATCGATACCTAACAATACCTTCACGGATCGGACAGGGTTTTCTTTACATATTGTATGTAGTACAAAGATTGCGAGCTACTTTGTGATTTTTAGGATTCCGTACCTAAAAGGTAAAACGAACCCTATTCATGAGACTTCACTGTTCGTCTGTCCGTCTGTCACCAGGCTGTATCTCATAAACCGTAATAGCGAGACAGTTGAAATTTCCAGAGATTTCTGTTGCCGCTGTAACAACAAGTACTAAGAATAAAAATAATAAAATATTGAAGGGTCCCTTAAATATATAAATAAGAAACTTGTAAACTCAAAATTACCTATAATTTTTCTGCTTCTTACAATTTTTTTGTTTTTGTTTCAAGCTATCATAATGCGAAAAAACATCGTCGTAGTAACTTATTTGAATATTATCGATAACTTTATATCGAATTGATACAAACCCTACCACAGATTTTTACATTGCCATTTAAAAATATTTGCAAACAAACGTGTAAAAAGAATAATTTAGCTAAAAATGAAATGCAAACGAAAATTGCAAAACAAAATGCGCTTTATGGCGTAAAAAGTCTATTACACTCAAAAATCGCAATAAACTGATTGTTATAATAATTCGTAATCATAACACATCTAAAATGCCAATAGACGGTGTCACGGAAAATTAATAGTAGCGAATAAAATTCTAAAACAGTTTTTGATGTTTGTACAAGACAAGTTTCACTTAATTTGTTTACTTTTCAATATTTATTTACCCGATTTGAACTATACTAGGGTATTAAATCGGATCTGGCAACATAGACCACACTGGACATCTACCGGGCAATAGCTCAATACATTTTATATAAACTTTTTTCGTTTTTACTATGTGATGTCTCCAATTGTCGATCTAATTTTGCTACATTGTACTAGATGGCGGAACTGAGCCATGGGATCACAGTTTTTCTAAGCGATTTTGACAAATGCCCGCTCTATTTTTCTTAAATCTCTTTGATCAATAATGTCAATTCTTGATTGATCAATAATGTCCTCCCTACCATCAGCTGGAGTGACCCTTTTAACACAATAATCCAATAAGTAGCCGATTTTGGACGTTCAATATCGCCCACTGTATTTATGCCTTTAGCTATTACCTATTATCTTATGTATGGGCGTGTTTAGAATGTAAGTGTTCGTAAGCTAGTGTAGATACGTAAATAATAAAAAAAAAAACATTGTTGTGATTACTTTAACATTCCAAAGGTTAGTAGCTTTTTAATAAGAAATTATAACGAGTTTAGACATTATATTTATTTATTAATAGTTGAGTAATAGTGGTGCATGATTTGCCGTAATTTAGGAATTGAAATAATTATTTAATTTGTGTTAATGTAATACAATATTCACGTGTTTAAGATCATTAAATGCTCCAAACAAGCCCCTCTATTTATAACCTTTGCTTAAAGTTAACTAGTGATTAGCGACTGTTTAACCATTATTGACGTTTTAACGTCACTTAACTATAATAACCGTTTATAAATGAATACCATAGTGTTTAAGGGGTTTATTCATAAATGACGATTAAAGTTAAGTGACGTGCAAACGTCAAAAATATATGGTTAAACAGTCGCTAATCACTTGTTAACTTTAAGCAGCATCATCATCATCATCATCACCAGCCCCTACTCGTCCACTGCTGGACATAGGCCTCCTTCATGGCACGCCAACAAGCTCGATCCGCCAGCCACTACCAGCCACCTTTTTGATGTCGTCGCTCCATCTCGCCCAAGGGCGTCCCACGCTACGTTTATCGAGACGCGGTCTCCACTCGAGGACTCGTTTACCCCAACGGTTGTCGGTCCTGCGGCATATGGTCGGTTTTTGGTCTGTGGCAACACCGTTGACAAGACGTCAACAAAACTTCTCCCAATAATTTAATTTAAATTTAATTGATATTATTGTGTTTTTAATGTGCAATTACTAATTTCATACGCAAAACTTAATCTTTAGTTGCAAAAACAGTGATATCTTGTGATATAAGTGTCTAAAAACGCGGTAAAAGTAATTTCAAACTGTGAACAAGTTTCGCTGTCAAAATCATAAATCGTAACGAATATTGTAATTTCGAAAAAGTGCATTGTCATCGCAAATTCCTGTGAGTGTTTTAACTTTTTGCGACCTACATTTGCTGAAACTTACAGTAACAAGGAATTGCCTTAATTGTTTTTAGTTCCTTACACAAAGTACTTAACCTACCATCACCTATATCCCAAAGTTCTTGCTTTTTTTCTTTGTTTTGAAAAATAATGTCAGGAATGGATAGAATTATAACCAGGGGGGCTGCTGCACGCTTGGAGCAATCTAAGCTGCAGTTAGCATTAACTGAACTTCAAAAATATAAGGGTTTGTGTGAGGAACTGAAACGGGAACAGGATGACAGTGAGAGGGAAGTACTTCAAATTTTAAACAATAATGCTAAGCTCAAGACTGAGATGGCTGAAATGCATAATCAGCTAATCATCATCAGTGAGGAACGGGATAAGCTCCAGCGTACTGTAAACAGCTTTGACCAGTGTAGCAATGAGTTCGATATCACACTCAAATGCAACACTGAGCTAAAATGTAGGTTAAGTGATGCCCAGGACACCATCGACAGGCTGGAGGGTGCTAGCCGGAGACTCCAAGCAGCGCAGACCAATGCTTTGTTTGATGAACTGGTTGGTACCACTCCGTTGCATTCTGCCAACTCAGTCATGGGCAACATAAACTGTAATAATAACATTGAGACAATTGATCTTACTTGTGATAATAGTATAAGATCAAGCCCTCCCCCATTTGTAAATAGTAGTAAAAATAAGTTAAAAAAATACATTAAAATTAATAAAATGATTAGAAAAACTCGGAAATTAATTAAAAATAACAAAAACACTTTTTCAAAAAGCTTTAATGTATTAAAAAGTTCTCAAAAATTAAAAGAAACCATTAGTGGGCATGAAATAAAATTAGATAGCATTAAAAATAATTATGAGGCTGAAATTCAACAATTACAGTCAGAGACTCTCCGCTTACAGGATTCCTTGAATAATGTTATAGCTAAATATGAGATTTCTCAAAAGGAAATGGGAGAGTATATTCTGGCAATGAATGGTCTGGTGGACCTGTGTAGTGAGAACGAGAGAATGTTAAACTCTTTAACGAACAATCTAACACCTGATTGTAATCATGGTCCATCGGGCTGTTCACGGTCAGCTGTCTCTAATGAGTCTGCACCATCAGTGACTCATACTGTGGAGTTGTTTGACAGTCTCAGCAGTACTTCCCTCGCCACACCAAACACAGAAGAATTAATAATAACAAATAAATTGTTAAACAATAGAAATAAAATATTGATGTACTGCGATGAAATGGGTAAAAATATGGGTCATACACTACAACACCATTTAAATGACCAAGTAATTAATTATTGTATGCCTGAAGCATCTTACAGTAAAATTATAGAAAAAGTTATAAGTGGTAATTACAGTCCATCCACAACCATTGTTATTTTGATTGGGAGAAGGGGAAATGCAAACAGTGTAAAAATTAAGAAATATTTTGAAAGTCTAGCCTCCTTAAATGTAAATAAAATAGTTTTGTTTGCCTTTCCTTATGGCAATGGCCTGTCACAGACGGAAAACAAAATTAGATATAGATGTAATATGACATTACAAACTATGACATTATATAATGAAAAATTTGAATTTATTGACTCTAATGTACTTATTAGTCAAAATTATTTTATGACCAAAGATAACTATTATCTTTGTAATTTTTATAAAGGACAGGTAGCAGAATCGCTATCATACTATATATATAAGTCAGCCAAGTGTTTGGCTAACTATACTGCTTCTATTGAGCAGTTAAGTAATACACTTAGTGCTAATGAGCAGAGCTTGGAATATGTTCCAAGCTATTTAAATTACAACTTGAGACAATAGAGTCAACCTCTAGCACTATTTTAAATACCAAGTTAGACTTGTACCCATTATCAAGGGACATTGAGACAACAGAGTTAAACTCTAGCATAACCGTAAACCAAGATATAATAATATCACACCCATCAAATAATTTTCAAAATAAAATGAATAATAATAACCTTAAAATTGTTCATCAAAATATACAGGGTGTGATAAATAAACAATTAGAATTGGAGTTGTTCATGAACTGTAATTACATTGATATTGTTTGTCTTACTGAACATTGGTTAAAAGCCCATCAGTTCATGTTCAGCTTTAATAACCATCAGATTGCTAGCTCGTTCAGCAGAGTGAATATGATAAGGGGTGGCTCCCTAATAATTGTTCGTAACAATTTCAAATTTAAAGAAAGGACTGATATTGTAAGCCTCTCTGTTGAGCGGGTTATTGAAATTGCTTGCATCGAGCTTGAGCGGTTCATTGTAATAAGTGTCTACAGGCCCCCATGTGCTTCCTATGATATTTTTGAGAAATATATGGAGGAAGTTTTATTAAAGACTTGTCGCAGTAACAAAACAGTTGTTGTTTGTGGAGACTTCAACATTAATGTTCTAGAGAAATCAGCTACAGTTAATAAATTTATGTCATTATTCACGTCTTATAACTTGTACGCAAGATTCTTTGAGCCGACTAGAATAACTGCCACGAGTGCCACCTGTTTAGACAACATCTTTACTAACTCAAGACCTTCTGACCATTTAATTATAAACGAGTTAGACTCTGATCACTGTGGCCAGTTAGTTACTTTTACTCAGAAAAGTGAAGTCAGAGCTCAAAGAAAACTTGTGAGTTTTGTTCCTATAAATGAAAATCGTTTAGGACAATTTAAAAATAATTTAATTGAAAGGCTACCGGACTTGCCTTATCACGCCAATCCGGATCATGCGTATAGTGTACTATTTAATCTCATTAATTGTGAATTTATGAAAGTTTTCACAAAAGAAACATTGCCTGTTAGCGACCGTATTATATTTAGTGACTGGGCAACCCCAGGTATTTATAAAAGCAGGGAAAAAATGTATGAATTATATCAGGAAAAAACATTTAACCATGATGAAGCTTTTCAAGATTTTGTTAAAAATTATTCAAAAACTTTTAAAAGAGCCTGTTCCTCAGCAAAAGCCATACACATTAAAAATAAAATAAAATCTTCTGGCAATAAAATCAAAACAACTTGGGGAATTATAAATTCTGAAACTGGAAGAACCAAAGTACAGAACCGCGATTTCCATCTTAAAATTAACGATGAAGATATAAAGGCGGACTTGGATGTAGCAACTGAGTTTGAGAATTTTTTTACTAATATTCCAATAATGACAACAAAAACTTTGTCTTCTTCCTCCACTTCTGCATATGCCATACTAAAAGAATGTGTTCCAGAATGTGACAATCACTTTGAATTTACATTTGTGACTGCTAAAGACATTATAGAATCTTTTAAGGATCTTGATGTAAAAAAAACTGCCGATCATTGGGGTTTGTCAGTATACACTGTAGCTTCAATAATAGATGTTATCGCACCTTTCTTAGCAATTGTTTTTAATTCTTGTGTCACATCTGGTGTATTTCCTGATTTGATGAAACTAAGCAAAGTAATTCCACTGTTCAAATCTGGTAGTACAACTGATCCCACGAATTTTCGGCCAATATCGATATTACCAACTTTGAGCAAAATTTTTGAAAAATTAATTTTGAAACAGTTGTTGAGGCACTTTAACTTACACAATTTATTGCACGTGAAACAATTTGGTTTTACAAAGGGTCGTTCAACTACGGATGCGGGCGTGGCGTTGCTAAAGAACATATTTGGGGCCTGGGAGGAATCGCAAGATGCTCTTGGTATTTTTTGTGATTTGTCCAAGGCCTTTGATTGCGTACATCATGATACTCTTATCAGGAAATTGTACCATTATGGTTTGAGGGACAGAGCTCTCGACCTTCTGACTTCTTATCTGAATAATCGAATTCAGAGGGTTGATGTTAATGGCAAGAGATCTGCAGGATCTGTGGTCACCATGGGCGTTCCGCAGGGCTCAATTCTAGGTCCATTCTTGTTTTTAATTTATATTAATGACTTACCTCATCACGTGAGGGATAACCACAACATAGTATTGTTCGCGGATGACACTTCTCTTATTTTTAAAGTCAAGCGTCAGCTAACAAACTTTGACGAAGTTAACAATGCACTCTCTAAAGTTGTCCATTGGTTTAATGTAAATAACCTCCTTTTAAATGAAAAAAAACTAAAGTCATTAAATTTTCTACGCCAAATGTCAGGCAGCTAAGTACCAATGTTCAACTGAATGGAGTAGAGTTGATCCCTGTCGAGTCGACAGTTTTTCTTGGATTAACTATTGACGCCAAGTTACAATGGGGTCCTCACATTGAGAAGCTGTCGGGTAGACTCAGTTCTGCCGCCTTTGCTGTTAAGAAAATTAGACAGATAACTGATGTGGATACAGCCAGAATTGTTTATTTTAGTTATTTTCATAGTCTTATGACTTATGGGATTCTTCTCTGGGGAACTTGTGCGGACATCAATACCATCTTTGTTTTACAGAAGAGGGCTGTTCGAGCCATTTATAACCTTGGTCCTAGAGAATCTCTTAGAGAAAAGTTCAAAGAGGTGAACATTCTGACTGTAGCTTCACAATATATATTTGAAAATCTTATGTATGTTCATAAAAATATCTCGAATTTTAAGAAGATAAGCGATATTCATAATGTAAATACCAGGAACAAACACAATCTTGCTTTACATCACACTCGTCTCCACAGAGTAGGCAACTCGTTCATGGGTCAATGTATACACTTTTACAACAAGCTTCCCATGGACGTTCGAAACTTACCCATTAAACGATTTAAGAACCATATAAAGGCCAAACTTTGCAAAAAGGGGTATTATAAAATCACAGATTATTTAGAAGACAAAAAAGCTTGGGATTGAGCTGCTCGCTCTGTTAAGCATTGTTAATTTTTATTAAGCAATATGCGTAATTATAAGGTAAATTATTGTAAACATTTTCATTTTTAATGTCTGGACTTGAAAAAAGACGATGATCCCTGAGTTTGTTTCGGCTATTTCTTCTCAGAGGTAGTCAGTTAGGAAATGCCGGCTTCATCTAGTTAAAAAAATAAAATAAAAAATAAACATGACGTGTAAAAGTGATCAGTGATCCTACTTGCTTAATAAACGATTTCATTTCATTTCATTTCATTTCATTTCATTTCATTTCATATGTGACCAGCCCATTGCCACTTCAGCTTGCTAAATCCTCTCACCTATGTTAGTGACTCTGGTCCTCTGTCGGATCAAGCAACGTTTATGGATAAATAGTAATATTTGACAAAAGATTAGATAACATTTCATTAGTTTTTGTTTTCAATTTAATTTAAAAAAATAATTATATCACTTATTTTCTTCTTGGCTGTGCCGAATCCTTTGCGCATTGTGTTTCTGAAAAGTATACCTACGTCGTTTTAGTGAATACATAAGTAGTAAAAGTCATTCCAAATTAAGTTAACTGGTTTTATATAAGCGTGACTATAAGTACAGTTTTTAATAGCAATTGTTAAGAAAAGCGGTATCCGAGTGTTGTATTTTAAAATAAGGAAATAATGCGCTAATAATATGCGTGGTTGTTCCAGTCACATTTATGTGCATGACTTTAGCAAATTTGCTACCATTAAGTGTAATTGTTTATAAGTATGCTACAACAAATCAAGTGCGTTATTGTGAATCTAATCAAAAATAAAATTATTGTATTTAGTATCTACAATATACAGCGTAGCCAGAAAATTGACATCCAGAAGCTTTTTAAAGTGCCCCAGTGTTTAGATGTATCTAATATTTTTTAAAATATGTAATATTCTACAATAGTGCGACCAATTTGGTTTAATAATTAGTAAAAACCAAGTAGAAGGCTTTTAAGTTTTTTTTTTGGTACTAGGTATGTCATTGTGTAATTAATTATGCATAAAATTTAATTAAATTAAATTATTATTTTTTTCTTTTTAAAACCTCATTACATTATTAAGAAATTCGAAAGACACCACTTTTCTGGCTACCTGTATACAACATTATTTTTTGTTTATGCGAAACCCGAAACACGTGTCCAGTATTTTTAAGTAATGAATCTGTAAACAAAATTTCAAAAAGATATCATGAAAAACCACAAAGTTATGAGCTAGTTATCCTACTTGGTTGTCCCAACAAAAATATGGTCCACGCTCCGTTCTGGCGGGCGAGCCGAGCCGGGGGCGTTGACCTGTGGCGTCAGCTGAGCGCGGGCATGTGCACGCGTAAGCCGCGTAGCGCGCTCAGTAACCACTCTGAATTGATTCAGTTTCTTATTGTAAACAAACTATATTCAAGTTTCGCATACCCAAAAAATGACGTTGTATAGGTATACCTATTTAATTAGAATTGTTTAATACTGTTCTGTATATTTTTTGGTGTAACTTGCACAATTTTGAAAGTTTGTACTGCTGTTGTCTGTATTCTTTACAGTTAGAATTAAGGAACCAAAAAGTATTGTATACGACTGTTTATTGTATGATGCATTTAAATTGTGAAATATGTGCTGTTATTAAATGTTTTCAAATTTAATGATTTAGTTATTTCTCCCTATTTTAATTTTCATTATATTAATTGCATTTTATAGAGTCTACTTATGTGGTTGGTTTTACAAGGACATTTATCGTGGACCAGTAAAGAGCAGAGGACTTTATTATGACTAATTTATTAAAAGAAAAAAAAAAATATATTATGCAGGTCCGGGGTTAGGGATTTGTAAAGTCGTTTCTGTAAATTCGAAAAAGAAGTCAATCCAATTCCTCTGCCGGCAAAGAATATTTTATAGTTATAAGTATTCCTGCAAGGCCAAATACATATTTCAATGAAATACAAATATTTCTTTGAAATATATATTTTTATCCGACTGCTGAAGAAAGAAGGAGAATGTTTTTGTAGATATTTTCAATAAGTATTTTATTTATATTAAAATTCTTGCTACCTTTTTATACAGGATAAACCAAATAAAATACGTAGGTACCTACTACATATATACCAAAAAATAATAAGATATCTTAATTTTATTTTTTGTGAATCAAGTAAATAAATAAAAGGGATAAATAAATTAACAATAATAATCCGGAAACGTTTTTAAACATTTTATTACTCATAATGATTCATACATTACCACCAAACACGCTGAATGGGTTATAGCGACGTGACTGATACAATGATAATAATTAATGAGTACTTTATGTTACTTTATATTACATACAATCATAAATATGCACCTAAGCCCTTAAGGGCTAGACATTATTTAAATTATTAAACATCTTTTAAAGTAGCAGGTTTGTTAGGTAAGCAAGCAAGCAATCGAAAAGTCCATTTAAGTGCATACGATTAAAAGCAGTAAGTGCAATTAGATTGCGATCAATCGATGAAATCGACCGTTTTGAATACATATTAGCTGTATTACAGTCATTGACCATTAATGTTTTAAAGGGATCTCCAACGACTGGTCGACCCAGAAGTAGTTTTTATTTAACTTTTTAAGATGTTTCGATATGATCGTATGCACCAAACTTCCTCTTTCTAATCCAACATTCCCGTAACAAATATTTTAATAATAATTAATAATTTAGGCGTATACAGCGTTTACCTTGCAACTGATTGAAGCGCTGACTTTAGCTGTTCAACAAATCTGATCAGTCTTACTCACCACTAAGCGTGTTACTTGCACCCCAAGAAAACGATGACAGTGGAATTTTTCAACAAAACACAAACGTATTTACGCACTTAAAAACTTAATAAGTAAGTCTGAATAACCGATTTACTGTATTAGTGATAAATACAGAGCACTCACTTAAGGCTGCGTCCCTAAGTATAACAGACATGCCGACAACTCACCCAATTCGTGGCATAGTATCAGTGGCTTAATTTGAGCAACGTAATTTCAATTACTCAATTTGAGTTTAGTAAACTGCGCTGACTTTTGCTTTAATAATTGATTAGATTACTTAACTAGTGTAACTCTGACATCCTTAACTTAAACAACACGTGTTTCTGTTTATATTGAGTTCGTGTGAGATCTATTATCAATATTATTTCCACCCCCATCATTCACAGGGTGCAAACATTCAAAACTAATGTCGTAACGCATCGGTTTCTAGCACCACTTTAACATTCAACCTCGATTAATAAAATAGAGCGTGGGGACTGTACCATGATGGGATAATTAGAACACCAATTAGGTGAAATAATTCTATTTTAAAATGGCTTAACATGTCTCGTTTGACTTTTATGTCGGATGCATTTAGCCACAATAAAGTATCTTGATTCTTCTACACGCTCTATTTTATAACGACTAGCCCACATTGATACCTACCTACAAATCCATATTTTCCATTTATTTTACTCCTTAAATCGATGTAATTCCTTGAGAGATCTATTCGACATACCATTTCGATCCGAACTATTCGAACATTCCAATTCCTTCTCATTTGATGATGACAAACAGTCATACGATGTACCTGATCTTTAATTGAATGCTTCATGTCATGGACAAAATTTCCTAAATATACGTATATTTAATCCTAGGCATCTATAGATGGCGTTGAGGTAAAGCAGGTTCTAAATTGGCAAAATGATCAGTTTTATTTGACGTCTTGTTGAGGTAATCTTGACAAGCACACTCAGGTAAGCCGCATGGCTGTCTGTCAAACTTTGACAGTCATGATTATATATTTAATGATTTAGATATATTACATAACGAAGACAGCAAATTTAGTTGTTAAATACAATGAAACATGTTAAAGTAACCCACAATTGGAAGAATACAACATTTAATAATTTCAATAATGGTTTATTTCTCAGAGCTATTGATGTTCACTAAGCTGATACAATTCTTAATTTAATAACATTTTTAATATTCCTAATAATATGCATTAATTAGAATTCTAGCTATAAAATACAATAGTAAACTTTAGGGTCAGGCTTTATCGCCAGCTAGACTGTGGTGGCTGGCTGAAAACAACAAAGCCTATTTAAATAAAAAATACTCAAAATCTTTTTATTCGAAGCATTTGTAGTCGTCATCCCCGATGCACTCGTGATGAATATCATTTAGTTTTAGCGAAAATCTTGTTATTTTGAGGTTGCTATGTCCACACAACTGTCCAAAAGCCATCACTACCATTTGAGTACCGCAACATCAAAATAATTGTAGATTTTTTGCAATGTAGAGGTGTAAAAATGCTCCATCTTACTAACACTGACTGTTGGAGCCAATAGTGGTCACAACGGCGCGGCATCGGTTCAGACCTCACTCATAAGGTATTTCTCACATCCCTGTTTAGTCCCATTCAAACTACGTAAAGCATAAACCACATAATGAAACGATATTGTGCTCACATCAATCCACACACAGTAACACATACTATATTAATTATGTATTTTAAACTATAAAATAAAAACACATTCGTTGACATACATAAAAAATAAAATAAAGAAATATTCTTTATGTATTCGTTTACAATTTTTATAAGTTTTTTTTTTTATTTGTTATTACATTGTGCTGGTGCTTTCAGAATACAAATTGTTCTC
Source organism: Sesamia nonagrioides (assembly GCA_017933935.1). Taxonomy (NCBI): domain Eukaryota; kingdom Metazoa; phylum Arthropoda; class Insecta; order Lepidoptera; family Noctuidae; genus Sesamia; species Sesamia nonagrioides. Next base: position 65,558 of record JADWQK010000930.1, on the reverse strand, counting down.
GCTATAATTTTTTCTATATTAAAAATGTTGGCAAAGTAAGCGATTGTTGATGACTTAAAATTAATTGACTCAAACATTGGATATTTGGCAAATAAGGACAACTTAATAGTGGAATAAGAGCAAGTGACAAATATCTATTACTATAACATCTAAAAGATGATACGGTAATATTAATCAAAAGGTAAATATGCTCGCTTCTGCCGGTGTATGGAGGAAAGCCTTGAAGAATGCTTACACACTAGATGCCGAATCATATAATTATGGATCATTATCACATTCGCTCACATCCGAACATAATATTTTGAAAGAAATCGGTAATCTAATGGAGTAGGTATTTTTATCTATAATTACATGAGGATTTTATCTTCGAGAAAGCAAATATTACAAAAATGCTTAAAAACAATTCATCTGAATAGGAACGAATTTATAAAGACTATAACGATTTTTATAAGTATTTGGGTCGCCACGACTAGAAATATTAAACGGAAATACAACAGACCAAAAAATATACATATAGATGCCAACGTAATACAAATAGAGATTCAATAATCTCGTTTCATCATTTAATAATTAATTATCTTTTGGAAATGAGTAAATTTTATGTAACACGTAATTATAACTATGTTATATTACTATACCTCGACGCAACAAGCAAGTATCAACTTAAACAGAGGTAAATATAATGAATTCTTTAATAATAGTTTTCTACTAAAACATTTATATTAATAATGGTTAAGCTCTCTATCGTTTTAGGCTCACTGTTGGTCTAGAATAACACAGATGTCTTCAGTTGTATAGTTTCGATCGATCGTACTATTAATAAGGGTACTTTAATTGTATATAAGAACAATACACACAAATTCAATTAATATTGGAGTTGCAGGTATATCCAATCATAATTGACTCTGTGTGTAATATTTTTATATATTTGTATTAAAGCCGTCCAGATAGGGTATGGAGTTAGCGTGTGGTAGTATGCGCAACTTATTTGAAAATAGCCGATAAGATAATTTCGTTAGCGTGATGTAGAACCCGATCTTAAACCAGTGCCATCTCTTGGAGGTATATAAAACTACGTTAAATACTACAATCGATCTTCACTATTGTCTATGTATAGGTAATCGCAGGGAAATAAGCTCGAGTTGAAAATAAATGTGGAAAATGTCACTCCTTACATCTAACAGAATTACTTACGAGGTACAGACTGACACGAGAAGTCATCTTTGTCGTTCTAGAGTCGTAATAATAAGTCTCATCTAACAAATATGAATAAAAACTAGCGCACGCAGCACTAGCCCGACGAGTGACTTCACATTTAAGAACGTCTTTTGAAGACATTATTTTGTTTATAAGTATATCTTTATTTAAACCTTTCAAAAAGTACCATCAGGTTTTATGTTAACGTCAGTTAACATGCCATTTAAGTGTTAATCACGTCCTTTTAAAGCGACTACTCTAAAACAAAAGAATTGCCGCTAAGACATCTAATACAATTTGTAAATTACAAATGGCGATAGCAAAATAAGTTATCTTATTTTTTTCCCCAAAAATTTTGATCGCAAAGCGGTGTTTTGGCTAAACAAAATGGACTGGTTACGCTAAATATCATGTATAAAAGCACTACAGTTTTGTATAAGACCAAATTTTAAAACATCATCAGAAATATATTTTAAATGGCAAGCTACTAGAAAACAGTTGTTTTTAGAAAAAAATGGACGTCTCTGTTCTTAGGTCGAGAATTGGTTATTGACTTAACAATTGGATGTGGTTAGGACACTGTCAGTTTGGAAGTTACGAATTGGCCGTGGTTTGCACAACACATTTTGACACCAGCACTTTCGTTTTTTGTTTCATTATCGTTACTTTCATTAACAACTAAGATTTTATCAAACTCTTTAGCAGTCTGTTAATTGCATTCATATATCACAAAAACTCAGTATCTATTTGCAAACACTCTCATACGAAGGAGTAGCTTCAAGAGTCAAAGCTTACGAGCGCTTCTTTCATTATCACAGCCTTTTTTTTTCTACAACAACAATTACACTTTTCTTTGGTTCATTCGGTTCGTAAACGTCGACTCCTTATTAGAAGCTTACTTCTTCGATGAGAAGGCTACAAATAGACCCGAAACCTAGAACTCGAGTCTATAGGCCGCACATGATGTCTCGTGGTCCTGAAGGTTGATGGTGCAACGCGAGGCAGACGGCGACAGGTCGATCTTGTACTTCTCGAGAGCTTCTTCGTTTTCTGTCACCCAGTAGCCAAGCACATCGGTATCGTACGTGGGGATAATGGTGACTTCTGCAAGGAACAGCAAGAAACGTATTCAATAAGAAAGCATTGATTGTATTTACCCGAGTGCCGAAAAAAGAGGGTTACGTTTTTTAAGGAATTGTTGTAACGTACCTAAGTGATGCCACGCCATTTTATTCTTAATTATTTAGGTACATTTAATTTAATTTGTCATTATTATAATTGATATTGAAGTCGTGGTGGTGGTGTTAAAACACCAGCCTCTCAAGTATCGGTGTGCGGGTTCGATTCCAGGTCAGACAAGTACCAATGTTTCTAAAAGTTGTGTGTAATGTACTTTCTAAGTATATCTTGGACACCGATGACTGAAGGTGAAGGAAAACATCTTGAGGAAACCTGGACTTTAAGTCTGAAATCGCCAACCCGCATTGGGCAAGCGTGGTACGCTCAATCCTTCTCGGTATGAGAGGAGACCTGTGCCCAGCAGTGGGACGATAAAAAGATTGATGATGATGATGATGATAATTGATATTTTAAGGGATGACCTACCATAGCTTGTTTAAGGAATTGTTCAGTTGCGGGGCAGAACAATAGAGGACAAATTTTATATTTGCACTGAAAAGTCTTTACAGTGAGAAACTGACCATCGATTCGATCCAACCGCAGTGTTTACATTACAAGTTCTCAAGGCACTACGAAGCATGAAATTCAGTAAGAATCCAGGCGACGATGGCACAACAACGGAAGCCATAAAAATAGGAGAGTCAGTTCTTCTCCCATAGGTATATTAAAAAAAAATTCATATCTGAAACCGGAATTTCACCACACAACTTTTGCCACTCATTGACAAAACAGACATCTATCATTACCGCCATATCAACTTAGTTTCGCATCTGTACACCACACTTTATATTATATCGTCTTTGTGGACTATTCTAAAGCTTTCGATGGTATCATGCATAGCTCAATTTTAACGCCTTACAGAATCTAGACAGATACTACTTGCATTAACCATCTACAAAGTGATGAGACGGCGCACATCTTTGGTCTAGAGACTATGTATATTACATAGTCTCTTTCCAGGCAAGACAAAACAAAGAATCCCAAGACACAACGAAAATGCCTCGAAGAGCATTGGGACATCAAAGACCTAATGAGGGGGGCAAGGCCTGCGCCCCACCAGCCAGAGGCAAAGCCAAAGGCCAGGTTAAGCCCTCTGCCGCCACCGCCGTCTTCGCCACAGCCGCCACCACCGCTGTGGCCCCTCACAAGGTTTTCGGGAGGAAGCTGATAAGGAATGCCAATAAATGGCCCCATTACACCTCCTCTAGGTGAATATCAACCACTGCGCTTCCGCTCAGGACCTGTTGCTCCTTGCTGCTGCTTGTTGTTGCTTGCTTGCTTGTTGTTGTTGCTGTTGATCATGGCGCAGTGGTCGATTAATATGACCGTGGTCGCTGAGCCGAACTTTGTCCCACCCAGGGATGACTGGGTGGAGGACCTGATCGGCTCAGTGACCCTAATTTCATCTGCCGCCGCCGGTACTCGTGCTATCGAGGCAATCAAGAGAGGACGCGGTTGCGTAGCTGTACGGTTCGCGGAGATAGTCGTGGAGGGGGTATACTTTTCCCCGAATCGTACTCACGCCGAGTTCCACAATTTCCTTGCGGAGCTGAGAGTCGTTGTTGTAGGGTTTCGATCCCTTCCCGTGCTTGTCCTCGGTGACTTTAATGCAAGCATCTATTCCAACCACCGGTATATACGATTCCACGTCTCCGCCCAGACCTCGAGCGCGCTGACACCTGGCTGCTTCCCAGAGGGTCATGGTCGTTTGGCTGGTCTGGGGATAGCGCACGGTCTCCGCTGAGGCAGCGAGCCTCCTTGCCAGATTTCCGCCATGGGATCTGCAGGCCAAAGCCCTCGCCCACACGTAGGTGTGGCTAGAGGAGGCAAAACGCCGGGAAATAACTGCCCTGCTGAGAGAAATCGCGGTACGGTGGATAGAGCTCCGGCGAGATCTCATGGCGACATGGAGACTACAATTGTCGCAATCTTAGTGTTTGTCGCAATCTTAGTGTTGGGCACGCCATAATAGCGGTGCTAAGTTGAGGAATGGCTAGAGAGGCGCCATGGCGTCCTCACCTTCCGCGTGACGCAGGTCATCACCGGACACGACTGTTTCGGGAGGTTCCTGTACTGCACAAGGCGGGAGGAAACGCTAGTGTCACCACTGTTGGGATCGCCCTGAGGAAGCGATGGAGCATACGGAGGAGGTGTCCCCGGCTTGGGTGGAGCAGTGCCGTGTCCTTGAGGCGGCGATCTCCCGCGTCCGGCCCTGGTCCAGGCTATGGTTCGGAGCGATAATGCATGGCACGCCGACATCTCCTTCTGCGAAGCAGTGATGCTGGCAAAAAAGAAGGCGGGGTGCAAGAGAAAGCGGGAATCTCATATTGACGTAATTTAATAGTGACGTTCAAAAAGTGCCGATTCTCAGTCTAATTTGTCCCGCAGGAGACGTCGGGAGACAACATCGAACTTCCAGCCACCGTAGGCGCGGGCTTGTGGACGGTGAGCAGCAGGCAGCTCGCCGCCCGTTAAGGACCAGGCCCGGGTTGACGGCGCGTTGTGTTCTACGCGCCTCAAAGAGTTGTCAGCACATCGTGATGGGGTCCAAGAAGACCGATGCCTGGGTCAAGGTTGCGGGTTGGTCGCAAGCAGACGTGCAGGCAAGTGGAGGAACACGGGTGGGTTTTAGTCGGTAAAAGTCTGGCACGCCCTTCTGTTTCGCCCGGAGGGGGATAGGTCATTTGATGATTTCCCATCCACAAAGTCATCATCATCATCTCAGTGTTAATCCCAGTCGCATCCGAAGCTTTGTCAGCTTTGAAGTCCGGGGTCCACTTTACCAGTCTAACTGCTGATTTTGGTTAAACTTCGAAATTTTTCGTGAAGTGACAGCCGTCTGACCTCTACAACCCGACGGCGATATCGAAGCATTGCAGTTAAACCAATTGTTAGACTTTTGAAGACTTCAACAACCCGTAACGACTACCACTAGATGTTCGTATGGCAACCGAGATCAACGACTTAATGTGCTTTCCGAGGCACGACCAGACCAGTGCAAATATTCATATTCATGCATACAAATATTTGCACTGCGCGAGGCTCGAACCCGCGCCTCCTTGCGTAGCGTCCGTGTTCGCTACCGCTTATGCCACGGAGGCAGTCATTCATGCATACGGGATGTATGCACACGTTTCACATGTGTTTTACAGACATGGTCTTTTATTCTGATAAAGCAGCAAAGGTCCGTCTTCGATGTTTGCTAAACGTTTATGGAACATAGTATTTTGGGTATTAAACTAACAGACCGGGTATGTCTGTAAGTTCCATTACAAAGATAACTGATGTCACTCGGAAAGCTGCCAAGCTAACCTCTGACCAAACTTATGACACAATGGGTCCCCTCTTAATGGCAAATGACATCGCGGTAGGCCTAGACGCATCCCACTCGTCCGAGTGGGATGCTCTGGACTCCTTCAACAAGGCTGCACGTTTAAAACAGTGGTTAAGCAATTGACTGGCGTGCTGCGTATTGCGGGTTTGATTCCCACAAGGAATATATATTTATAAGACCTATAAATAGTTGTTCCGGATCTGGCTGTCTGTATATGTGATTTTATATGTTTGTAAAATCCACAATATAGGAGAAATTCCTAGCGTGGCGCAACGTTTAAAAAAAAAAAAACAAAGCATACTGGTACTCAGAGGCTTTATGCGAGAAGTGGAAGGAGAGTAGAGAAGCCTTCGCCCCGCAATGGGCCTGCCTGAGATAACAGGCTTTTAATAATATAATATTTCAATTTTATGGCGTGAAAAAGTAGTTAAATTTTATTAAAGCTAATTGCTAGTTACTAACTTACCTAAGTCTTTATCTTCCCATGTTTTTTTGGCATCGAGCAGGGCGTTATAGATCTCCTTCGAAGGCTCAGTTCCGGAGAACACGTAGTAGCGTGCCCGGACTCTCTTGAAGAATTCAATGGCGGAGTAGTATGAGTTGCCATGATGTGGCACGTAAGTCAACTCCATGTATACTGGAGCAGGAGCCTTCTTCTTGCTGGGAGACTCCGAGGCGCGACTCTTTGCTTCCTTGCTCTTCTCTTGGTTGATCTTATTTTTATTCAATACTGTTGAACTTGTTTGCTTCTTGGGAGTACTCTTTCCGTCTGCTTGAGTTGGCGCCCCGATTGGACTTGGGAGACCAAGTGGCTTTCCCCAAGACTCGATAGGATCATCAGATGGTTTACGTGTTTCACTAGTAAATTCTGATTTTTCATACTTAGTTTCCTGCTTGCTTGATGAACTGCTTTCGGTCACTTTTTTTGACTCTGATTTAAGGTCTTTCAATGTGATTGAACTTTCTTCTTTCGAAGAATGGCTTGAACTTGAATGGAATTGAGAATCAAGCTCATATTTAGCTGTTATGTTTGAAATAACTTGAGACCCGCTAACCTTCTTGTGTTCTTCGATGGCTTTCTCAAAATGCTCGTCAGCTTCTGTTAAGAAAGTTGCATCACTGTGTTTTAAATGTTCAAATCTTTCGTTAGCTAAGAAGGCTTCAGTCATTTTCGTTGCAGATCCGGTAAGAATTTCAGTCGTAGTTAGTTCGGACTGTGACAAAGGTTTATATGAATCATCTTCAGGGATTTGTCCATAAATAGAAGTAGACATAACATCTTTGTCTAAAATTGATTCATGTTTGTCGAATAGATCCTGTTGCGATTTAGCAGTGTCTAATTCAAAGCTAAGATTGGATCTCGGTGAGTGTGCTACTTGAGATTTGGTACTGCTGGGGCTGCCCTGACCGTCTTCATCGCTATAGTACATACCGCTGCCACTTTCCGTACCCCAAACATGAGTAGCAGCTCTGGAACCCCTGGAGCTGATATCTGATGGTGGACTAGAGATTCCAGGATGATCTAGATCATCGCTAGCTGCTGATGAGCTTCGCAGATCACCAGTCTTCGACGAGAGCTTGGAGAACGACTTTTCACTCTCACCGGTGTCAACGGTTTCTTCAAATTCTTCTCTGAACTCTGATATCGTTGTTTTAGTAGATTTTGTAGTCTTAGTTACTCCGTCAGAGCCCTTGTTAACCGTAGTAGTTTCAATAGTAATCTTAATTTTTTCCGGGCTAATTACCTCCTTGGTTGTTACCACAGTAACGGTTTGTGTTATTTCATTGTTACCTTCTTTGATTACTTTCGTGTAAGTGTCCGTTTCTGTTGTTATTTCTCCTACTGGTGAGCGTTGCTTCTTTGGTTTCTGTTCTGGTTTGTCTTTTGATTCAAGCGGTAGCTGATTGGCTGCAGATCTATCATCGAGTACTTGTCTTTCTTCCTGAGCAACTGGTTGTTTCTCTATTTCTTCAAGTTCTTCAGGTGACCAATCGTCAAGGCCAGTTCCTGGGGGTAAATACGTGATTTGTGTGCGTACGTCTTTTGTAGTTTCAACTGTGCCATCATCTTTTGCATTTTCAGTAACTGTTTCTGTAACTGTCTTAACCGCGACGTCGTTTGTTTTACTATTGCTAAGTTCTTCTTTCGTCACGTTAGTTGTAATTGTCTGAGTAATTTTTTCGCCATGATCGGATTTCATTATGTTGGTTTTCTTATCAACGGATGTCTTGATCTTCCCAGTTGAGACCAATCCCTGTAGTGCAGCTTGAAGGTCACTGTCTGATGTCTTTTGGAATTCGGAAACAGTAATTTTTACATCTTTAGTTGTTTCTGTTGCTCCGTCAGGAAATTCGTCCACAGTAGTTGTTTCAACCGTGGTTCGCACGCGTTTAATATTTATATCATTGCTAGCCAAGAACTCACGCTTGGTTGCAATTGTTATTTTGCGCTTAATGCTAATGGAATCTCGCTGTATGACTTCGTTTTTAATATCCAGATCTTCAGTCGAACTTTCTACAATTTCAGAATCACCTATTTGTAATTCTTCAGGACGTTCGGAAACATCTTCAATTGATCTATTTGGGTAACTAGCTATGTCACTGATAGTGACTGTTTCTTTCTTCTTCGTAATCACAGTACCATCAGGGTGTTCATCTTCTGTCTCACACCTGACAACAGTTTTGACTTTCCTAGAACGTGTTACCATATTTTCGAATTCCTGTACAATCGTTACTATTGTAGTTTTTCTATTGATTTGGATTCCATTTTCAATGACTAAATCATCTTTAGTTTGCACTGATTCTTTTGGTTTATCAACTGCACTATATCCCGTAAGATTTTCATAGAATGTTTCGGTTTTATAATCATCTAGTGTGACTTTTTTGTCCCTCGTGATTTCTGTATTGCCGTCAGGTAATGCAATTTGACACTCAGTTTCTACAGTTGTCCTTATCTTCTTCTTTCCATCTTCTTGTTGTGATTCAAGCACCTCTTTTGTAGTTTTGATTGTAGTAATTTGTTCAAGTTGTTTGCCGTCTCTAGTTATTACATCATTTTTAGTTTCTACGTTAATTTGTACATCTCCGATTTGTTCATAGCCTATCGGATGTTGGCTCGGGATTTCTCTCTGTTCATCTTTTATGTCACATACCGATGTACTGGTATCCACAGTAGTTCTTGCAGCACCATCAGGAAATTCATCTGTTGTTGTTACCATTTTAACGGTCTTCAATTTTCTTAATACTTGCTGACTATCAGCGTATTTAGTTCTGACTACTTTAGTATTGATAATTCTCCTGATGTGGACATCATTTTCTTTTATTTCTTTAATGTCTGTGTTCTCAATTACATCTGGTTCTCCCGAAGGTAATAAGTCTTTGAGCGCAGCTTCTAATTTTCTTATTTCAGCTTGTTCTTCTACAGTGGGCTCGACAGCCTTAAGACCCTCGTCTACTAATGAGATTTTTTCACTAGCTCTTGTAACAACTGACCCATCAGGATATTCATCTTCCGATACTGTTCTTACTGTGGTTTTAGTTCTCTTTAGATTTTGGTCAGCATTGGCAAATTCTTGTACTGTTGTAGTAATAGTAATTTTTCTTTTGATTACAATACCATCTTCAGTGATGATTTTAGTTTCAGTGGTCGTGTCTTCTATTGGGTCTCCGATAGCAATAAATCCTTCCTCTTCTACATCAGTTGCTTCAACTTCTATGTCTGTTACTGAAGTACTGCTTTCTACAATGGTTCTTGCTGAGCCATCTGGGTAGAAATCGGTGGTGGTAAGAGTGGTTACAGTTTTAAGTTTTTTTAGTTTGCCTTGTTTATCTGAATATTTCGTCTTTACAATTTTTGTAACTATAGTTCTCTTGATAGTTGTTTCGTTTTCTTTGATTTCTACGGTTTCACTGGACTCACTAACTTCTGGTTCTCCAACTGGAGTAAACTCTTTTAGAGCAGCATCAACTTTACTGCTTTCATCAGCTGGTGCAGATGTTGGTGGTAATCCATCATCAACAATTTTGTCACCACTTTTTATTTTGTCTTCTATAACTTTTGCTTTTTCAGGATGTCCATGAGCTACATTGACAATTGGTAGTGATCCTTTTTCTTTTGAGACTGGCATAGTACTTTCTTCCGTGTGTACCTCTTTCTTTATTTGTATTTCTTCAATACCAATATCAGTAATAGAGGTGCTCGTATTAACAGTAATTTTTGTGGTACTATCAGGATATTTATCACACGTAGTGACTGTCGTTACTGTCTTAAGTTTTCGTAATAGTCCTCGACTGTCAGAGTATTTAGTTTTAACGATCTTAGTAGTAATAGTTCTAAAGATATTAATTTTATTATCTTTAATTTCTTCTGTTTGTATGTTTTCACTAACTTCTGGCTCGGAAGGAACAAGTTCCTTTAGAATAGCTTCTATTTTTTCATTTTCAGCATTGACTTCTATGTCTTCCGTCTCCATAAGATCTTCATCCAAGAGTGATATTTTTTCGCTGGTCTTTTTTATTACAGAGCCATCTAAATGTTCATCTTCTATGATGGTTTTGATTGCTGTTTTAATTCGCTTGATACTTTTGGAAGTATTAATGTATTCTTGTATAGTAGTTGTTATTGTTGTTGTTCTTTTGATACTTTCACTGTCTTCTATAACTGTTTCAACTTTTGTAGTAGTATCTTCTTTAGGTTTGCCAATTGGTTCAAAGCCTTCGAGACTTTCATCTACAGCATCTATTCCGATATCTGAAACAGATACTTTAACATCTTTTGTGATTTCTGTTGTTCCGTCAAGTTGTGTGGTTTCTGTCACAGTTTCCACAGTTGTTTTAACTTTCTTTTTACTCCTATCCACTGAGCTTAAAGTTTCCTTTGTTGTTGTGGTAGTTATAACTTGCAGAGCACTTTTCCCATTAATAAGAACAGTTTTTTCATGTTTATCAGTTTCAACTACCCTGTCTTCAACAACTGTTAAATCTTGAAGTTCAGGGCTTTCTACAGATTCTACTTCAATATCTGTCAGAGATGTACTGCTGTCAACTTTGGTGCGAGATGAACCGTCAGGGTAATCATCAGTTGTAGTGATAGTTGTATCAGTCTTGATCTTTTTCGGCACCCCTTGTTTATCAGCATATTTAATTTTCACTGTTCTTGTTACAATTGTTCGCCTGATGGTAAAGATATCTTCTTTGATTTCCTCTGTTGTAGTAGTAACACTTTCTTCAGGTTCACTACAAATTATATAATTGCTAAGTATACTGTCTAAATTACTGCTAGAATCTAAAATAATCTCTTCAGTCTTAACTTCAACGTTTTTCTGTACATCTCTTGAACCATCGGAGTGTTCTTTAGTAACATTTGTTTCGACTGTAGTTCGAATGATCTTTTTATGTTCACTAACCTTAATTGTTTCCTTTTTGGTAGTAGTCGTTACAGTTTCTACAATATCCTTGTTGTTTTCTTTGATGATTCGTTTACTGACATCTGTATCTATGATCGTATCTTCAATATTATCATCAGATTCGTCAGTCTCACTTAAAAAGGATTTGAGGGATTCCACATCTTTAGGCACGGAAGCTTCGCGTTTGTCAGTCAAGTCTCTAATTTCAAACTTTTCTTCACTTTCTAAATATTCCTTATCTGTTTTGTCTTTGGCGTACAAATCCAAGGACGAGGTAGATCTAAGGCTGGAAGAACATTCTGAGAGTAATGTTTGTGTGTCTTTTGTTGTTGTTGTAGAGCCATCAGATCCTTTGCTAAGCGTAGTTGTTTCTATTGTAGTCTTAATATTTTGTGGTGTGCCATCTTCTCTTGATATTACTTCTTTAGTAGTGACAGTAGTTATAGTCTGAGTAACCACATTTTCACCTTCTTTAATGATCTTTGTAACGGTATCAGTTTCTGTTTTGATCTTTCCTACATTTTGCATTAAAGATAAAAGATCCGATTCATCATCTACAAGAGCACTTGTCTTTTTAGGTACTTTCTCAGTTGATGTAGAAATTCTCTGAGTAAGAACATCATCACCAACGTGAACAACTTTAGTGATTGTTTCTTCACTGCCATCAGATTTATCGTAGGTAACTTCACTTTGAACTCCATCACTGATTTTCACATCTTGGAAGTTACTACTAGGTGTTTTTGGAAGTGGACTGACTGGAACCGTTGGGGGAGTAGATACCCTGACCAAATATTCTACGCTTTCTGTCTTAATACCTTGCTGTACAGTATCTTCTCCAAACGCTTTATGTATAGATTCCATAAGATGTACTGCACTATCTTTCATTGCTTGTGATACACTTTTGTCATCACCTGCTCCTAAATCAATAGGTATACTATGCACCCCCGAGTCTGATGCTTCAGAAAGAGGAATTTCATCTTTAGGCGAACCAAGTTCCTGCGTTTTGTCATCATAAACTTTTGTTAAATCTGTATCTTTCAAAGTTGATGCAATTGAATCATCAATTGTAAGTGATTCAACTCTTTGACTAGTATCATCAGAATATAGCTTAAGTGATTTCTTTTCGGATTTTTCAGAGCCCTCAAAACTGTATTTTTCTTCAAGACTGGTTTCCTTGGAAACATCTTCGGAACTACTACCATGTGGTATGGGGGTAAGGCCATCTGTCATGCTCTCAACAGAATCTTGAGTAGACTTATCATCGGGAATAGATCTCTTCTTAATGTCATGTAGTTTGCTGACAGGTTCCTTAAGGTAAGGTTCTACTTTAGAAACAAACTGTCTTTCTTGTTTCAGCATTTCTTCAGTTTGACTCAATAAAGATTGTACTTTTGTGGCTTTCATATGAATACGCGAGTCTGTTTTAACATCAAATCTTTCAATTTGACTATCTTCACTTAGTGATTCTCCGTCTTCACAAATGTCTTTTTCATCCATATCTAATTCATGAAATTCGATTTTGCCTTCTGCAGGTTTTTTAAGGATTACGGATATTACTGGGCTCACTGATTTGCGGTCAACTTTGTCTTCCATGAGTGATTGATCTTCTTTTTGTTGCGTTGACTTTTCACTTGCATTGGACGTTGGTTCCTCAGCAAAAGATTCCTTTTCATCAATGTCCTTTTCGTCATCTTTTGATTTGGTTTCAATTTCCTTTTTAGTTACTTCAGATTTTTCTATAATATCATTATCAGTTGCATCAGTAGGGATATCCAATTCTTCATAAGGTTTAGGTATGTTTGAAGCTGCTGGTTTTACTGAGATTCGTTTGTGATCACAAGGCTGATCTGGACTAAGTTCTTTTTCAGATTTAAATTCACTGGATGTTTTTACATCTGGTTTGGCTAAACTAGGTGCCTTTTCTTTAGATTTTACTAGAGTAGATTCTGTATCGTCTTCTGATTTTTCTAAATCCAAATCAGTTTCATATAGAATTTCAGCAGTTTCTTCATCTAACCTGGCAGAGCTAGGTACGTCTTTAACTGGCTCGTGTGGAGAATTTACTTGTAAATTTAGTGACAAACTAGTATATTTTTCCTCTAGGATACTTGCTTTTATTTGTTTTTCTTGAGTCTTCACAAGGCTAGGTGATCCCTTATCAAGCTTCTGAGGACTAGCAACCTTCTGATCGGGCTCAGTTGGGGTTGGGGTCTCAACTGACTTGTCTGAGGTAGGTGCCTTTTCATTGGGCTTAACTAGGCTAGCTGCTTTCTCATCAGGCTTCTTTGGGCTATCTGGTATTTCGATTGGTTTCTCTGACACCTTCTCTTTGGGCTTGATTAGACTAGCTGCTTTATCAAGCTTCTCTGGGCTATCTGCAATTTCAATTGGCTTGTCTGAGCTAGGGGCTTTCTCGATAGGCTTCTCTAGGCTACCTGGTATTTCAGCTGGTTTTTCTGGGGTAGGTATCTTTTCAATAGGCTTGATTGGGCTAACTGATTCCTTATCAAGCTTCTCTGGGCTAGCTAGTGTTTCGATTGACTTGTCTGACACCATCTCTTCGGGTTTGATTGGGCTAGCTGCTTTATCAGGCTTCTCTGGGGTAGCTGCAGTTTCAAGAAGCTTGTCTGAGATAGTTGCTTTCACGACAGGCTTTTCTAGGCTAGCTGGTGTATCAGCTGGCCTGTCTGAAGTAGGTATCTTTTCATCGGGCTTGATTGGGCTAGCTGCTTTCTCATCAGGCTTTTCTAGGCTATCTGGTGTTTTGATTGGCTTGTCTGACACCTTTTCTTCGGGCTTGATTGGACTAGCTGCTTTATCTGGCTTTTCTGGGCTAGCTGCAATTTCAATTGGCTTGTCTGAGCTAGGGGCTTTCTCGATAGGCTTCAATAGGCTAGCTGATGCTTCAACTGACTTGTCTGGACTAGCTGATTTCTCATCAGGCTTTTCTGGGCTAGCTGGTGTTTCGGTCAGCTTGTCTGACACCTTCTCTTCAGGCTTAACTGGACTAGCTGCTTTATCAGACTGCTCAGGGGTAGCTGCAGTTTCAACTGGCTTATCAGAGCTAGGTTTTTTCTCGACAGGCTTCTCTGGGCTAGCTGGTGTTTCGATTGGCTTGTCTGACACCTTCTCTTCGGCTTTTATTGGACTAGCTACTTTATCAGGCTTCAGTGGGGTAGCGGCAGTTTCGACTAGTTTTTCTGGACTAGGTGCTTTCTCGACAGGCTTTTCTGGACTAGCTGGTGTGTCAGCTGGCTTGTGTGAGCTAAGTGCCTTTTCTATGGGCTTGGTGGAACTAGCAGCTTTCTCATCAGGCTTCTCTGGGCTAGCTAATGTTTTGGTTGGCTTGTCTGCTTCAGGCTTCATTGAACTAATTGCTTTATCAGGGGCAATTAGTGTTTCAGTTAGCCAGTCTGAGCTAGATGCGGCTTTGATTTCACTGGCTGCCTTCTCATGAGGCTTCTCCAGGCTAGCTAGTGTTACAGCTGGTTTATCTGAACTGGGTGCCTTCTCAACACGCATGTCTTGGCTAGCTGCTATTTCAGCCAGTTTGTCTGAGCTAGGCGCCTTTAGGACTGGCTCATCTGGCGTGTCTGGGCTACCTCTTGAAGGTTTTTGTACTGGTACGTCATCATGCTCCACTAGACTTGATGCTTTATCATCCGGTTTGGTAAACGCTGAAGTAACACCGAGTTCATCTGTTTTATCTTCTTTTTTCTCTAGGAATGACATTTTTTGCATTCCTTTTTGATGCACTTCACTAGGCGTTTTAACACAACAGAGCTCCATTAGTTGCTCAAAGGTAGGTTTTGAGTCACTAAGTGAAGTTTTTGTGTAGGTTCTCTTGACTTTAGTACCATCTGGTAGTTCGTCTTCTTCGACAGTAACAATCACTATCTTATACATCACTGTCGTTCTCGTAATGCTGTAGTACTTTTGAACAATCGTGGTAATAATAAAAGTTCGCATAATAACGACACCTTTTTCGGTGATGGTAAGATACTGAGTAATAGTTTTTTCTTCCGATTCACCCATTGGCTTGAAATCCTTTAGTCTTTCTTCTATTTCTAGTTCATCGAAGAATGATAAAGGTTTATCTTGTGATGGGCTACTTGGACTGAGATGTCCATTGTCGAGCTTCTCTGTAATTGATGCTTTAATTTCAGACCTGATTGTGACTTGTGCCTTATCATCTGCTTCTGCGGATTTGAGTGGACTAGGTTCTTTCTCAATGGCCGTAACAAAGCTAGCGGATTTTTCACCATGTTTGAAGGAAATAGATTCTTTTTGTTCATCCAATGTTGGGCTTGGTAATTTCTCGCCCGGCTTGCTGGGGGGTAGATCTTTGTCATCAGGTTTTACGAAACTGGGTTCCTTTCCACCTGGTTTGACTGGGCTAGCTACTTTTTTATCAGGCTTGACTAGGCCAGGCTCATTTACTTCAGGTATATCAGGGCTAGGAGCCTTTTCATCTAGTTTCAATGGGCTATGTGTTTTATTATCAGACTTAACTGGGCTGACTTCTTTCGTATCGGTCATAACAGAGCCAGTGGTTTTTTCACGCAAGTCATCGTCAGGTTTGTCAGGAATTGGCTTTTTGTCAGCCTTGATTTCCTTCACATCTGTTTTGACAGGGGAAGCAGTTTTTTTATGTAAATCGATAGGACTAGTTTCCTTTTCGTCAGATTCTTTTTCTTCGTATGTTGTATCTGGCAGTGGTTTACTTAACGTTAATTCAAGACCCGTAGTTAAATCCTCATCCGTGACTGGAGTAGGTTCTTTTACTTCAATTTTTACTGTGCTTTTCTTGGGTCTCATATCAGCAATGGACACTTCTTTAAAAGTTCTACTAGTTTTTGTACCATCTGTATGTTCATCTGACTCCAGAGAGATTACAGTTATTTTATATTTAGTTATTGTTCTACTTATATTGGAGTATTCTTGGATGATTGTCGTTATTACTGTTTTTCGTTTGATGACGAGACCATGTTCAGTAACGGTAACTATCTGAGTCGTCGTGTCCTCTTCTATTTCACCTACCGGTTCAAATCCTTGTAACTGCTTTTCAATTTCTAATTCATCCAGGTTTGGGCTTGGTGTTTCTCTGTCCAAAACTGACAAAGTTTTTTCATCAGCCTTGAGATGTTTTAATTCTTTTTCATCTGGTTTTTCGGGATATCTTGCCATCTCGTCAGGTTTGGTAGGACTAAGCGATATGTCATCAAGTTGGAAAGGGCTAGTTGTAGCGACACTAGGCTTGATAGGACTAACTACAACAACGGACTTGGCTGAGGACGGTACTTTAACATCGGTAATCTCAGAATCATCCATTAAAGCTGGACTAAGTACTTCCTGATCAGAGTCAACTAGGCTTGGCGTCTTGAAACTAGAAATTAAATCAAGTTTTACTGGTTTAAGCACTTTTTCATCTAGACTTTCTGATGTTTCTGTAGGCTTTTCGAGGCTTTGTACCTCTTCATCAGATTTGGCTGGGCTAAGTTTATCCTTCACAGATGATACTAGACTTTCTGTTTTCTCATGATGTCCGGCTGAGATTAGTTCTTCCCTCCCTATATCTGATTTGGCAGGTTTTAGATCATCCTTCACAAATAATATCGGGCAGGGCTCAGGCTTAGTTGAGCTAAGTTCATCTTTCACAGATGGCACTGGGGTGGACCCCTTCTCATCAGGCTTGAATAAGGATTCGTCCTTCACAGATGATACTGAGCTTGGTGCCTTCGTATCTGACTTGGATGGGCTTACCACATCCTTTTCAGAAGGCGTCGGGCTGGGCACCTTCTCACTTGGCTTCGTTGGGCTAAGTTCATCTTTCACAGATGATACTGGGCTTGGTGCCTCCTCATCTGGCTTAGCTGGGCTCAATACATCCTTCACAGAAGGTGTCGGGCTGGGTATCTTCTCATCAAACTTAGTTGAGCTAAGTTCATCCTTCATAGATGTCACTGGGCTGGGCATCTTTACATCAGGCTTGACTAACTTTTCTTCTTTTACAGTTGATATTGAGCTTGGTGTCTTCTCATCTGGCTTAGCTGTGCTTAGTACATCCTCCACAGAAGGCACCGGGCTGGGCACCTTTTCATCAGACTTAGTTAAGCTGAGTTCATCCTTCATAGATGGCACTAGGCTGGGCACCTTTTCATCAGGCTTGACTAAGGTTTCGTCCTTCACAGGTGATACTGAGCTTGGTGCCTTCGTATCTGACTTGGATGGGCTTAGCACATCCTTTTCAGAAGGCGTCGGGCTGGGCACCTTCTCACCAGGCTTAGTTGGGCTAAGTTCGTCTTTCACAGATGATACTGGGCTTGGTGCCTCCTCATCTAGCTTAGCTGGGCTTAGTACATCCTTCACAGAAGGCGTCGGGCTGGGTACCTTCTCAACAGACTTAGCTGGGCTTAGTACATCCTCCAGAGATGGTTCCGGGCTGGGCACCTTCTCATCAGACTTAGTTGAGCTAAGTTCATCTGTCATAGATGGCACTGGGCTGGGCACCTTTTCATCAGGCTTGACTAAGGTTTCGTCCTTCACAGATGATACTGAGCTTGGTGCCTTCGTATCTGACTTGGATGGGCTTAGCACATCCTTTTCAGAAGGCGTCGGGCTGGGCACCTCCTCACCAGGCTTAGTTGGGCTAAGTTCATCTTTCACAGATGATACTGGGCTTGGTGCCTCCTCATCTGGCTTAGCTGGGCTTAGTACATCCTTCACAGAAGACGTCGGGCTGGGCACCTTCTCAACAGACTTAGCTGGGCTTAGTACATCCTCCACAGATGGCACCGGGCTGGGCACCTTCTCATCAGACCTAGTTGAGCTAAGTTTATCCTTCATAGATGGCACTGGGCTGGGCACCTTTACATCAGGCTTGACTAACTTTTCTTCTTTTACAGATGATATTGAGCTTGGTGCCTTCTCATCTGGCTTAGCTGGGCTTAGTACATCCTCCACAGAAGGCACCGGGCTGGGCACCTTTTCATCAGACTTAGTTAAGCTGAGTTCATCCTTCATAGATGGCACTAGGCTGGGCACCTTTTCATCAGGCTTGACTAAGGTTTCGTCCTTCACAGGTGATACTGAGCTTGGTGCCTTCGTATCTGACTTGGATGGGCTTAGCACATCCTTTTCAGAAGGCGTCGGGCTGGACACCTTCTCACCAGGCTTAGTTGGGCTAAGTTCGTCTTTCACAGATGATACTGGGCTTGGTGCCTCCTCATCTAGCTTAGCTGGGCTTAGTACATCCTTCATAGAAGGCGTCGGGCTGGGTACCTTCTCAACAGACTTAGCTGTGCTTAGTACATCCTCCAGAGATGGTTCCGGGCTGGGCACCTTCTCATCAGACTTAGTTGAGCTAAGTTCATCTGTCATAGATGGCACTGGGCTGGGCACCTTTTCATCAGGCTTGACTAAGGTTTCGTCCTTCACAGGTGATACTGAGCTTGGTGCCTTCGTATCTGACTTGGATGGGCTTAGCACATCCTTTTCAGAAGGCGTCGGGCTGGGCACCTTCTCACCAGGCTTAGTTGGGCTAAGTTCATCTTTCACAGATGATACTGGGCTTGGTGCCTCCTCATCTGGCTTAGCCGGGCTTAGTACATCCTTCACAGATGGCACCGGGCTGGGCACCTTCTCATCAGACCTAGTTGAGCTAAGTTTATCCTTCATAGATGGCACTGGGCTGGGCACCTTTACATCAGGCTTGACTAACTTTTCTTCTTTTACAGATGATATTGAGCTTGGTGCCTTCTCATCTGGCTTAGCTGGGCTTAGTACATCCTCCACAGAAGGCACCGGGCTGGGCACCTTTTCATCAGACTTAGTTGAGCTAAGTTCATCCTTCATAGATGGCAATGGGCTGGGCACCTTTTCATCAGGCTTCATTAAGGTTTCGTCTTTCACAGATGGTATTGAGCTTGGTGCCTTCTCATCTGACTTGGCTGGGCTTAGCACATCCTTTTCAGAAGGCGTCGGGCTGGACACCTTCTCACCTGGCTTGGTTGGGCTAAGTTCATCTTTTACAGATGATACTGGGCTTGGTGCCTTCTCATCTGGCTTAGCTGGGCTTAGCAAATCCTTCTCAGAAGGCGTCGGGCTAGGCACCTTCTCACCAGGCTTGACTGCGCTTGATTCATCCTTGACAGATGGCGTCGGACTGGGCACCTTCTCATCAGATTTGGCTAAGCTGAGTTCATCCTTCACTGATACTCGGCTTGGTGCCTTCTTGTCCGGCTTAGCCCTACCTGGTTCCTTTTGATCAGGCTTAGTTGGACTAGATGGCTTATCATCTGGCTTCACTACGCCAAGTTCTTCTTCCACCAAGACTGGGCTTGGCGACTGCTCATCGGTACTAAATGTGCCCTGTAAATTGTTATCAGGTTTAAGTTGGCTAACTTCCCAAACATCCAGCTTATCTATGCTAGAATTCACATCATCTCGATGGGGAGGGACCAAGTCAATTCCTTCCTTTTCAGGCAATGCTGTGCTTGATTCCTTCGATATTTTCTTTTCATCTAATTCTGGTCTGAGATCTTCCAGTTTTTCATCTTTAAGTAATTTATCGGATATAAATTCTTTTGTCTTGTCAATCGTTTCTTCAAATTTGCTTATTGAAGTTTTTGCAACTGGTGATTCTTCTACTGCTAATTCTTCAGATTCAATTAATAAATCTTCACCATCGATTTCTTTTTCAATTTGTTTGATGCTATGAATATCTTTTTCTTGACCAACTTGCTTATCATCAAGTTTGTCAGAAATGATATCTTTTTTCGCAATTTCATCAAGTTTTTCTTTTAGTTTTAAGTCTTGTTCTGCATCAACAGAATCGTCAGATTCGATTGATGGAAATTTGACAATATCAATGTTTTCTAAATCAAGTGATTTAAATTCAACAATTTTTATGTCTGCGGTTGTTGGTAATTTGTGAGTGAGTTTCTCATCTTCCTTTTCTGAAATCAGTTTTTTCATGTATTCTTCTTTGGCTGATAATGGGCTTGAAACCCGTTGTAAGTCTGAATCATCAAAATTACTTTCTTTCATAGCGTCAAGAAGTTCTTTTTCGGTAATCAAATCACGATCTGCATTTATGATATCTTGTGTGTCCTTCGTGACTTTGGTAAGACTCAGTTTTTTTTCAGTATCTTTCATTGAGTCCAGTACAAGTTCAGGGCTTGGCATTTCATCTTCAGACTGATCTTGTGTGTCAGTGTATATGGTGAGTTCTTTTGTAATTCTTTCATCTTTAGTTTTGATATCTTGATCCACTTCTCTCCTTATCTGAGCCTCTTTCTCTGAACTAGGTTCTTTTACAGGAACTTTGTTGAGAATGGCGTCAGAAATTTTAAGGACTTGTGGTTTCTCATCGATGGTGATTTTTTGTTTCTCTTCTTTTTCTATCTCCAAAATATGTGACAGTTTAGGTACATCCATTGGACTTTCTTTATTGTCCTCTATTGTCTCATCTGTAATTTTAAGTTTTTCATAAGCTTCATGAAGAAGATCTTTGTCAACAAGAATAAAGCCATCTTCGTCCACGTGCTCTTCCTTTATATCTTTATGTTTGTCGTCAACTTCTTTAGGCGTGCTTTTATCTTTTTCAATTGGGGTTACTGTTTCGTGTGGTTCAATTGGACTTGGTGTCTTCTCCTGACTCCTCTTTTCAGTTTCTGGGGAACTAAAATCTTTTAGTTCAGGTGTTACCGTGGCAGTTTTGATTGGCCTTGACTCTGTTTCGTCAGTTTTAACTAGGCTTTGTTCTTTTACATCAGGCTTGACAGAACTAGCTACTTTTACGTCACTCTCTACTAGCCTTTCTGCCCTTTCTATAGGTTCGAGCAAGCTAGTCTCATTTAATTTAATTGAGCTTACAGTCTTCTCAAAAAGTTCCACTTGAGAAGCATTAGTATCACTAAATTCAGTATATAGTTGCACTGAAGATATCCCTTTCTCTGGGCTGAGTTTAGGCTTATTATCAGTAAGATTAACAGTCCTAATAGTTCGGGACTTAATAGTGCCGTCGGGAAGTTCATCTTCTTCAGTAGTCAGAACTACCGTTTTGTACCGTAGAATAGTTCTATTTATATTGCTATATTCCTGAATAATCGTCGTAATGATAGTTTTTCGTTTTATAACAATATCATTTTCGGTAATTATTACGAATTGAGTTCTACAGTCTTCTTCTGCTTTACCTACGGATTCAAAGCCTTTAAGATTTTCGTCAATTTCTAATTCTTGGTCTTCATCAAAGATCAAGTAAGGTGTCTTTACTTCAGAACTGACAAATTCATCAGCTATTAATTGTATTGTTTCTTTATCTTTCTTATCTTCCAGGAGAAGACTAGACGCCTTTTCATAAGATTTGCTCGGGCTATGTACCTCCTCTTCAGGTTTAACCAAGCTGGATTCCTTCTCATCAGGTTTGACCGAAATAGGTTCTTTCTCATCAGGTTTAACAGGCCTAGGTTCCTTCTCATCAGGTTTGACCAGACTAGGTTCCTCATTATCAGGTTTGACCGAGCTAGTTTCTTTCTCATCAGGTTTAATCGGGCTAGTTAACTTCTCATCAAGTTTAACCGAGCTAGCTTCCTCCTCATCAGGTTTGACCAGACTAGGTTCTTTCTTATCGGGTTTGACAGAGCTAGGTTCCTTCTCATCAGGTTTGACCAGACTAGGTTCCTTATCATCAGGTTTGACCGAGCTAGTTTCTTTCTCATCAGGTTTGACCGGGCTAGATTCCTTTTCGTCAGGTTTGACCGGGCTAAGTTTCTTCTCATCAGGTTTGACCAGGCTATGTACCTTTTCATCAGATTTAACCAAGGTGAGTTCCTTTTGATCAGGTTTGACCGGGATAGGTTCCTTCTCATCGGGTTTAACCGAGCTAGGTTCCTTCTCATCAGGTTTGAGCGGGCTAGGTTCCTTCTCATAAGGTTTAACTGTGCTAGGTTCCTTCTCATCAGATTCGACCGAGCTAGATTCCTTTTCATCAGGTTTGACCGGGCTAGTTACCTTTTCATCCGGTTTTACCGGGGTAGGTTCCTTCTCATCAGGTTTGATTGAGCTAGGTCTCTTCTCATCAGGTTTGACTGAGCTAGGTTCCTTCTCATCAGGTTTGACCGGGCTAGTTAACTTCTCATCAGGTTTAACCAAGCTAGGTTTCTTCTCATCAGGTTTGACCAGATTAGGTTCCTTATCATCAGGTTTGACCGAGCTGGGTTCCTTCCCATGAGGTTTAACCGGGCCAGGTTCTTTCTCATCAGGTTTGATCGAGCTTAGTATCTTCTCATCAGATTCGACCGAGATAGATTCCTTCTCATCAGGTTTGACCGAGCTAGGTTCTTTCTCATCAGGTTTGACCGAGCTTAGTATCTTCTCATCAGATTCAACCGAGATAGGTTCCTTCTCATCAGGTTTATCTGAACTAGGTTCCTTCTTATGAGGTTTGACCGGGCTTGGTTCCTTCTCATCGGGTTTGACCGAGCTAGGTTTCTTCTCATCAGGTTTGACCGGACTAGGTTCCTTTTCATCAGGTTTGACCGAGCTGGGTTCCCTCTCGTCAGGTTTGACCGAGCTAGGTTCTTTCTCATCAGGTGTGACCGGGCTTAGTATCTTCTCAACAGATTCGACCGAGATAGATTCCTTCTCATCAGGTTTGACCGGGCTATGTACCTTCTCATCAGGTTTAGCTGAGCTAGGTTCCTTCTCATCAGGTTGTTCCGAGCTAGGTTCCTTCTCATCAGGTTTGAGCGGGCTAGGTTCCTTTTCGTCAGGTTTGACCGGGCTAAGTTTCTTCTCATTAGGTTTGACCGGGCTATGTACCTTCTCATCAGATTTAACCGAGGTGAGTTCCTTCTGATCAGGTTTGACCGGGCTAGGTTCCTTCTCATCGGGTTTGACCGAGCTAGGTTTCTTCTCCTCAGGTTTGACTGGACTAGGTTCCTTTTCATCAGGTTTGACCGAGCTGGATTCCTTCTCGTCAGGTTTGACCGAGCTAGGTTCTTTCTCATCAGGTGTGACCAGGCTTAGTATCTTCTCATCAGATACGACCGAGATAGGTTCCTTCTCATCAGGTTTATCTGAACTAGGTTCCTTCTCACGAGGTTTGACCGGGCTTGGTTCCTTCTCATCGGGTTTGACCGAGCTAGGTTTCATCTCATCAGGTTTGACCGGACTAGGTTCCTTTTCATCAGGTTTGACCGAACTGGGTTCCTTCTCGTCAGGTTTAACCGAGCTAGGTTCTTTCTCATCAGGTGTGACCGGGCTTAGTATTTTCTCAACAGATTCGACCGAGATAGATTCCTTCTCATCAGGTTTGACCGGGCTATGTACCTTCTCATCAGGTTTAACTGAGCTAGGTTCCTTTCATCAGGTTTGACCGAACTAGTTCCTTCTCGTCAGGTTTAACCGAGCTAGGTTCTTTCTCATCAGGTGTGACCGGGCTTAGATTTTCTCAACAGATTCGACCGAGATAGATTCCTTCTCATCAGGTTTGACCGGGCTATGTACCTTCTCATCAGGTTTAACTGAGCTAGGTTCCTTCTCATCAGGTTTGACCGCGCTAGTTACCTTTTCATCCGGTTTTACCGAGGCAGGTTTTTTCTCATCAGGTTTGATTGAGCTAGGTTCCTTCTCATCAGGTTTGACCGGGCTAGTTAACTTCTCATCATGTTTAACCAAGCTAGGTTTCTTCTCATCAGGTTTGACCAGATTAGGTTCCGTATCATCAGGTTTGACCAAGCTGGGTTCCTTCTCGTCAGGTTTGACCGAGCTAGGTTCTTTCTCATCAAGTGTGATCGGGCTCCGTATCTTCTCATCAGATTCGACCGAGATAGGTTCCTTCGCATCAGGTATGACCGAGCTAGGTTTTTTCTCATCAGGTGTGACCGGGCTTAGTATCTTCTCAACAGATTCGATCGAGATAGATTCCTTCTCATCAGGTTTGACCGGGCTATGTACCTTCTCATCAGATTTAACCGAGGTGAGTTCCTTCTGATCAGGTTTGACCGCGCTAGTTACCTTTTCATCCGGTTTTTCCGAGGCAGGTTTCTTCTCATCAGGTTTGATTGAGCTAGGTTCCTTCTCATCAGGTTTGACCGGGCTAGTTAACTTCTCATCATGTTTAACCAAGCTAGGTTTCTTCTCATCAGGTTTGACCAGATTAGGTTCCTTATCATCAGGTTTGACCAAGCTGGGTTCCTTCTCATCAGGTTTGACCGACCTAGGTTCTTTCTCATCAAGTGTGATTGGGCTCCGTGTCTTCTCATCAGATTCGACCGAGATAGGTTCCTTCGCATCAGGTTTGACCGAGCTAGGTTTTTTCTCATCAGGTTTGACCGGACTAGGTTCCTCATCATCAGGTTTGACCGGGCTATGTACCTTCTCATCAGGTTTTACCGAGATAGACTCCTTCTCATCAGGTTTAACTGAGCTAGGTTCATTCTGATTAGGTTTGACCGAGCTTAGTATCTTCACATCAGATTCGACCGAGATAGGTTCCTTCTCATCAGGTTTGACCGAGCTAGGTTTTTTCTCATCAGGTTTGACCGGACTAGGTTCCTTATCATCAGGTTTGACCGAGCTGGGTTCTTTCTTGTCAGGTTTGAGCGAGCTAAGTTCTTTCTCATCAGGTGTGTCCGGGCTTAGTACCTTCACATCAGATTCGGCCGAGATAGATTCCTTCTCATTAGGTTTGACCGGGCTATGTACCTTCTCATCAGGTTTAACTGAGCTAGGTTCCTTCTCACGAGGTTTGAGCGGGCTAGGTTCCTTTTCGTCGGGTTTGACAGGGCTAGGTTTCTTCTCATCAGGTTTGACCGGGCTATGTACCTTATCATCAGGTTCAACCGAAGTGAGTTCCTTCTCATTAGCTTTGACAGGGCTAGGTTCCGTCTCATCAGGTTTAACCGAGCTAGGTATCTTCTCATCGGGTTTGACCGGGCTATGTACCTTCTCATCAGGTTTAACCGAAGTGAGTTCCTTCTCATCAGGTTTGACAGGGCTAGGTTCTTTTTCATCAAACGGGCCAGTTACCTTTTCATCAATTTTGACCGTGCTAGGTTCCTTCTCGTCAGGTTTCACCGAGCTAGGTTCTTTCTCATCAGGTGTGACCGGACTTAGTATCTTCTGATCATATTCTACCGAGATAGATTCCTTCTCGTCAGGTTTGACCGGGCTAGGTTCCTTCTCATAAGGTTCGACCGAGCTAGGTTCTTTCTCATCTGGTTTGACCGGGCTTACCTTCTCATCAGGTTTAACCGAAGTGAGTTCCTTCTCATCAGGTTTCACCGGGCTAGGTTCCTTCTCACTAGGTTTAAGCGAGGTAGGTTCCTTCTCATCAGATTTGACCGGACCATGTACCTTCTCATCAGGTTTAACCGAGCTAGGTTCTTTCTCATCAGGTGTGACCGGACTTAGTATCTTTTGATCAGATTCTACCGAGATAGATTCCTTCTCATCAGGTTTGACCGGGCTAGGTTCCTTCTCATCAGGTTTGAGCGAGCTAGGTTCTTTCTCGTCAGGTTTGACCGGGCTTACCTTCTCATCAGGTTTAACCGAAGTGAGTTCCTTCTCATCAGGTTTGACCGGGCTAGGTTCCTTCTCACTAGGTTTAAGCGAGGTAGGTTCCTTCTCATCAGATTTAACCGGACTATGTACCTTCTCATCAGGTTTAACCGAGCTAGGTTTTTTCTCATCAGGTGTGACCGGGCTTAGTATCTTTTGATCAGATTCTACCAAGATAGATTCCTTCTCACCAGGTTTGACCGGGCTAGGTTCCTTCTCATCAGGTTTGACCGAGCTAGGTTCTTTCTCATCAGGTTTGACCGGGCTTACCTTCTCATCAGGTTTAACCGAAGTGAGTTCCTTCTCATCAGGTTTGACCGGGCTGGGTTCCTTCTCACTAGGTTTAAGCGAGGTAGGTTCCTTCTCATCAGATTTGACTGGACTATGTACCTTCTCATCAGGTTTAACCGAGCTAGGTTTTTTCTCATCAGGTGTGACCGGGCTTAGTATCTTTTGATCAGATTCTACCAAGATAGATTCCTTCTCACCAGGTTTGACCGGGCTAGGTTCCTTCTCATCAGGTTTGACCGAGCTAGGTTCTTTCTCATCAGGTTTGACCGGGCTTACCTTCTCATCAGGTTTAACCGAAGTGAGTTCCTTCTCATCAGGTTTGACCGGGCTGGGTTCCTTCTCACTAGGTTTAAGCGAGGTAGGTTCCTTCTCATCAGATTTGACCGGACTATGTACCTTCTCATCAGGTTTGACCGGGCTAGGTTCCTTCTCATCAGGTTTGAGCGAGCTAGGTTCTTTCTCGTCAGGTTTGACCGGGCTTACCTTCTCATCAGGTTTAACCGAAGTGAGTTCCTTCTCATCAGGTTTGACCGGGCTAGGTTCCTTCTCACTAGGTTTAAGCGAGGTAGGTTCCTTCTCATCAGTTTTAACCGAGCTAGGTTTTTTCTCATCAGGTGTGACCGGGCTTAGTATCTTTTGATCAGATTCTACCGAGATAGATTCCTTCTCATCAGGTTTGACCGGGCTAGGTTCCTTCTCATCAGGTTTGACCGAGCTAGGTTCTTTCTCATCAGGTTTGACCGGGCTTACCTTCTCATCAGGTTTAACCGAAGTGAGTTCCTTCTCATCAGGTTTGACCGGGCTGGGTTCCTTCTCACTAGGTTTAAGCGAGGTAGGTTCCTTCTCATCAGATTTGACCGGACTATGTACCTTCTCATCAGGTTTAACCGAGCTAGGTTCCTTCTCATCAGGTTTGACCGGGCTAGGTTCCTTCTCATCAAGTTCGACCGAGCTAGGTTCTTTCTCATCAAATTTGACCGGGCTTACCTTCTCATCAGGTTTAAGCGAAGTGAGTTCCTTCTCATCAGGTTTGACCGGGCTAGGTTCCTTCTCACTAGGTTTAAGCGAGGTAGGTTCCTTCTCATCAGATTTGACTGGACTATGTACCTTCTCATCAGGTTTAACCGAAGTGAGTTCCTTCTCATCAGGTTTGACCGGGCTGGGTTCCTTCTCACTAGGTTTAAGCGAGGTAGGTTCCTTCTCATCAGATTTGACTGGACTATGTACCTTCTCATCAGGTTTAACCGAGCTAGGTTCTTTCTCATCAGGCGTGACCGGGCTTAGTATCTTTTGATCAGATTCTACCGAGATAGATTCCTTCTCACCAGGTTTGACCGGGCTAGGTTCCTTCTCATCAGGTTTGACCGAGCTAGGTTCTTTCTCATCAGGTTTGACCGGGCTTACCTTCTCATCAGGTTTAACCGAAGTGAGTTCCTTCTCATCAGGTTTGACCGGGCTGAGTTCCTTCTCACTAGGTTTAAGCGAGGTAGGTTCCTTCTCATCAGATTTGACTGGACTATGTACCTTCTCATCAGGTTTAACCGAGCTAGGTTCTTTCTCATCAGGTGTGACCGGGCTTAGTATCTTTTGATCAGATTCTACCGAGATAGATTCCTTCTCACCAGGTTTGACCGGGCTAGGTTCCTTCTCATCAGGTTTGACCGAGCTAGGTTCTTTCTCATCAGGTTTGACCGGGCTTACCTTCTCATCAGGTTTAACCGAAGTGAGTTCCTTCTCATCAGGTTTGACCGGGCTGGGTTCCTTCTCACTAGGTTTAAGCGAGGTAGGTTCCTTCTCATCAGATTTGACTGGACTATGTACCTTCTCATCAGGTTTAACCGAGCTAGGTTCTTTCTCATCAGGTGTGACCGGGCTTAGTATCTTCTGATCAGATTCTACCGAGATAGATTCCTTCTCATCAGGTTTGTCCGGGCTTACCTTCTCATCAGGTTTAACCGAAGTGAGTTCCTTCTCATCAGGTTTGACCGGGCTAGGTTCCTTCTCACTAGGTTTAAGCAAGGTAGGTTTCTTCTCATCAGATTTGACCGGACTATGTACCTTCTCATCAGGTTTAACTGAGCTAGGTTCCTTCTCATCAGGTTTGAGCGGGCTAGGTTCCTTTTCGTCGGGTTTGACCGGGCTAGGTTCTTTTTCATCAACCGGGCCAGTTAACTTTTCATCAAGTTTGACCCTGCTAGGTTCCTTTTCATCAGGTATCAAAGGGCTAGTTGTCTTTTCATCAAGACTGACTGGGCTAGATTGTTTATCATCAGATTTACTGGAAACAAAACTTACTTCAACTGGTTTTATAACTTTCTCAAAAGATATAATACTTGAAACGTCTTCATCTGTTTCAGAAAGACTTAATTCTTTTTCCTCAAATTTTATTGGACTGTGTGATTTCTCGTCTGGCGTGGTAAGGCTAGGCTTCCTTTCATCAGGTTTGATTGGGCTTGATTCTTTCTCGTCAACATGAACTGGACTTGATGCCTTGTCATCAGAGGTGATGAGGCTTGGTTTCCTTTCATCGGGTTTGATTGGGCTTGGTTCTTTCGCAACAAGATGAACAGGGCTTGGCGCTTTCTCATCAAGCTTGATTGGGCTTAGTTCTTTCTCTTCAAGATGAATCGGGCTTAATGCCTTATCATCAGGGGTGATGAGGCTTGGTTTCCTTTCATCAGGTTTGATTGGGCATAGTTCTTTCTCGTCCAGATGAATGGGGCTTGGCGCTTTCTCATCAAGCTTGAATGGGCTTAGTTCTTTCTCTTCAAGATGAACCGGGCTTGGCGCCTTGTCATCAGAGGTGACGAGGCTTGGTTTCCTTTTATCAGGTTTGATTGGGCTTAGTTCTTTCTCGTCAAGATGATCGGGGCTTGCCGCTTTATCATCAAGCTTGATTGGGCTTGGTTTTTCTTTATCAAAGTGAACTGGGCTTGATACCTTTTCATCTTTGGTGATAAGGCTTGCTTTCCTTTCTTCAGGTTTGATTGGGCTTAGTTCTTTCTCGTCAAGATGAACGGGGCTTGGCACCTTGTCATCAGGGGTGACGAGGCTTGGTTTCCTTTCATCAGGTTTGATTGGGCTTAGTTCTTTCTCGTCAAGATGATCGGGGCTTGCCGCTTTATCTTCAAGCTTGATTGGGCTTGGTTTTTCTTTATCAAAGTGAACTGGGCTTTGTACCTTTTCATCTTCGGGGATAAGGCTTGCTTTCCTTTCATCAGGTTTGATTGGGCTTAGTCCTTTCTCATCAAGATGAACGGGACTTGGCGCTTTCTCATCAAGCTTGAATGTGCTTAGTTCTTTCTCTTCAAGAAGAACCGGGCTTGGCGCCTTCTCATCTTTGGGGATAAGGCTTGCATTTCTTTCATCAGGTTTGATTGGGCTTAGTTCTTTCTCGTCAAGATGAAGGGGGCTTTCCGCTTTCTCATCAAGCTTAATTTGGCTTAGTTCTTCTTTATCAAGGTGAACTGGGCTTGGTACCTTCTCATCTTTGGGGATAAAGCTTGGTTTCCTTTCATCAGGTTTGATTGGGCTTGGTTCTTTCTCATCAAGAGGAACGGGGCTTGGCTCCTTGTCAACGGGAATGATGAGGCTTGCTTTCCTTTCATCAAGTTTTATTGGGCTTTTTTCTTTCTCATCAAAATGAACGGGGCTTATCGCTTTCTCATCAAGTTTGATTGGCTTTGGTTCTTCTTTATCAAAGTGAACCGGGCTTTGTTCCTTTTCATCTTTGGGGATAAGGCTTGGTTCTTTCTCATCAATATGAACGGGGACTGGCGCTTTTTCATCAAGCTTGATTAGACTTGATTCTTTTTCGTCAAGATGAACGGGGCTTATGGTTTTCTCATCAGGCTTGATTGTGCTGGGTTCTTTCTCCTCAAGATGAACTGGGCTTGGTGCTTTGTCATCTGGGGCGATAAGGCTCGGTTTCTTTTCATCAGGTTTGATTAGGGTGGGCTCTTTCTCGTCAAGATGAACTGGGCTTATGGTTTTCTCATCAAGCTTAATTGGGCTTGGTTCTTCCTCCTCAAGATGAACTGGGCTTGGCGCTTTGTCATCTGGGGCGATTAGGCTTGGTTTCTTTTCACCGTGTTTGGTTAGGGTGGGCTCTTTCTCGTCAAGATGAACAGGGCTTGGCGCCTTGTCATCAGGGGAGACGAGGCTTGGGTTCCTTTCATCAAGTTTGATTGGGCTTGGTACTTTATCGTCAAGATGAACCGGGCTGGGTTCTTTCTCGTCAAGATGAACCAGGCTTGGGGTCTTGTCAATAGGGGTGATGGGGCTTGGTTTCCTTTCATCAGGTTTTATTGGGCTTAGTTCTTTCTCACCAAGATGGACGGGAAGATGAACTGTGCTTGGCGCCTTGTCATCGGGGGTGACAAGGCTTGGTTTCCTTTCATCAGGTTTTATTGGGCTTGGTTCTTTTTCATGAAGATGAATGGAGCTTGGCGCTTTCTCATCAAGCTTGATTGCTCTTATTTCTTCCTTAGCATGATGAACTTGGCTTGGTGTCTTCTCATCCTTAAGGATAAGGCTTGCTTTCCTTTCATCAGGTTTGATTGGGCTTGGTTCTTTCGCATCAAAATGCAATTCGCTTGGCGCCTTCTCATCTGGGGTTATTAGGCTTGATTTCTTTTCATCGGGCTTAATTGGGATTGGCTCCTTGTCGTCAAGTTGAACGGGGATTGGCGCTTCCTCATCTAGCTTAAATGGGCTTGGTTCTTTCTCATTAATACGATCTGGGCTTGACGCCTTGTCATCGGGGATGATGAGGCTTGCTTTCCTTTCGTCGGGTTTGATTGGGCTTGGTTCTTTCGCATCAAAATGCAATGCGCTTGGCGCCTTGTCATCTGGGGTAATTAGGCTTGATTTCTTTTCATCAGGTTTGATTGGGCTTGATTCTTTCTCATCAAGATGAACCGGCCTTGGGGCTTTGTCATCAGGGGTGACAGGGCTTGGTTTCCTTTCATCAGGTTTGATTGGGCTTGGGTCTTTCTCGTCAAGATGAACGGGGCTTGGCGCTTTTTCATCAAGCTTGATTTGGCTTAGTTCTTCTTTATCAAGGTGAACTGGGCTCGGTACCTTGTTATCTGAAGGGATTAAGCTTGCTTTCCTTTCAACACATTTGATTAGGCTTGTTTCTTTCTCATCAAGAGGAACGGGGCTTGGTGCTTTCTCATCAAGTTTGATCGGGCTTAATTCTGTCTCACTAAGATGAACTGGGCTTGGCTCCTTGTCATCAGGGATGATGAGGCTTGGTTTCCTTTCATCGGGTTTGATTGGGCTTGATTCTTTCTCATCAAGATGAACTGGGCTTGGCGCCTTGTCATCTGGGGTAATTAGGCTTGATTTCGTTTCATCGAGCTTGATTGGGATTGGCTCCTTGTCGTCAAGTTGAACAGGGCTTGGCGCTTTCTCATCTAGCTTGATTGGGCTTGGTTCTTTCTCGTCAAGATGAACTGCGCTTGGCGTCTTTTCTTCAGAGGTGACAAGGCTTGGTTTCCTTTCATCAGGTTTGATTGGGCTTGGTTCTTTCTCATCAATATGATCTGGGCTTGGCGCCTTGTCATCCCCGATGATGAGGCTTGCTTTCTTGTCATCTGGTATGATTGGGCTTGGTTCTTTCTCATCAAGCTGAACTGGGCTTGGCTCCTTGTCACCAGGGGTGATGAGGCTTGCTTTCCTTTCATCGGGTTTGATCGGGCTTGGTTCTTTTTCATCAAGATGGTCTGTGCTTGGCGCCTTGTCATCAGGGGTATCAAGGCTTGGTTTTCTTTCATCAGGTTTGATCAAGCTTATTTGTTTCTCAGCTAGATGAACGGGGCTTGGCGCCTTATCATCAGAGGTGACAAGGCTTGGTTTCCTTTCTTCAGGTTTGATAGGGCTTGGTTCTTTCTCATCAATACGATCTGGGCTTGGCGCCTTGTCATCCGCGATGATGAGGCTTGCTTTCTTGTCATCTGGTATGATTGGGCTTGGTTCTTTCTCATCAAGCTGAACTGGGCTTGGCTCCTTGTCACCACGGATGATGAGGCTTGGTTTCCTTTCATCAGGTTTGATTAGGCTCGGTTCTTTCTCATCAAGATGAACAGGGAATGGTGGCTTCTCATCAAGTTTGATCGGGCTTAATTCTTTCTCACCAAGATGAACTGGACTTGGCTCCTTGTCATCAGGGATGATGAGGCTTGGTTTCCTTTCATCGGGTTTGATTGGGCTTGATTCTTTCTCATCAAGATGAACTGGGCTTGGCGCCTTGTCATCTGGGGTAATTAGGCTTGATTTCGTTTCATCGAGCTTGATTGGGATTGGCTCCTTGTCGTCAAGTTGAACGGGGCTTGGCGCTTTCTCATCTAGCTTGATTGGGCTTGGTTCTTTCTCGTCAAGATTAACTGCGCTTGGCGCCTTGTCATCAGAGGTGACAAGACTTGGTTTCCTTTCATCAGGTTTGATTGGGCTTGGTTCTTTCTCATCAAGATGGACTGTGCTTGGGGCCTTGTCATCAGGGATATCAAGGCTTGGTTTTCTTTCATCAGGTTTGATCAAGCTTGTTTGTTTCTCAGCTAGATGAACGGGGCTTGGCGCCTTATCATCAGAGGTGACAAGGCTTGGTTTCCTTTCATCAGGTTTGGTTGGGCTTGGTTCTTTCTCATCAATATGATCTGGGCTTGGCGCCTTGTCATCCCCGATGATGAGGCTTCCTTTCTTGTCATCTGGTATGATTGGGCTTGGTTCTTTCTCAACAAGCTGAACTGGGCTTGGCTCCTTGTCACCAGGGGTGATGAGGCTTGCTTTCCTTTCATCGGGTTTGATCGGGCTTGGTTCTTTTTCATCAAAATGGACTGTGCTTGGCGCCTTGTCTTCAGGGGTATCAAGGCTTGGTTTTCTTTCATCAGGTTTAATCAAGCTTATTTGTTTCTCAGCTAGATGAACGGGGCTTGGCGCCTTATCATCAGAGGTGACAAGGCTTGGTTTCCTTTCATCAGGTTTGATAGGGCTTGGTTCTTTCTCATCAATACGATCTGGGCTTGGTGCCTTGTCATGCGCGATGATGAGGCTTGCTTTTTTATCATCTGGTATGATTGGGCTTGGTTCTTTCTCATCAAGCTGATCTGGGCTTGGCTCCTTGTCACCAGGGATGATGAGGCTTGGTTTCCTTTCATCAGGTTTGATTGGGCTCGGTTCTTTCTCATCAAGATGAACAGGGAATGGTGGCTTCTCATCAAGTTTGATCGGGCTTAATTCTTTCTCACCAAGATGAACTGGGCTTGGCTCCTTGTCATCAGGGATGATGAGGCTTGGTTTCCTTTCATCGGGTTTGATTGGGCTTGATTCTTTCTCATCAAGATGAACTGGGCTTGGCGCCTTGTCATCTGGGGTAATTAGGCTTGATTTCGTTTCATCGAGCTTGATTTGGATTGGCTCCTTGTCGTCAAGTTGAACGGGGCTTGGCGCTTTCTCATCTAGCTTGATTGGGCTTGGTTCTTTCTCGTCAATATTAACTGCGCTTGGCGCCTTGTCATCGGAGGTGACAAGGCTTGGTTTCCTTTCATCAGGTTTGATTGGGCTTGGTTCTTTCTCATCAATACGATCTGGGCTTGGCGCCTTGCCATCCGCGACAATGAGGCTTGCTTTCTTGTCATCTGGTATGATTGGGCTTGGTTCTTTCTCATCAAGCTGAACTGGGCTTGGCTCCTTGTCACCAGGGATGATGAGGCTTGGTTTCCTTTCATCAGGTTTGATTGGGCTGGGTTCTTTCTCATCAAGATGAACAGGGAATGGTGGCTTCTCATCAAGTTTGATCGGGCTTAATTCTTTCTCCCCAAGATGAACTGGGCTTGGCTCCTTATCATCAGGGATGATGAGGCTTGGTTTCCTTTCATCAGGTTTGATTGGGCTTGATTCTTTCTCATCAAGATGAACTGGGCTTGGTGCCTTCTCATCCTTGAGGATAAGGCTTGGTTTCTTTTCATCAGGTTTGATTGGGCTTGGTTCATTATCATCAAGCTGAACTGGGCTTGGCTCCTTGTCACCAGGGATGATGAGGCTTGGTTTCCTTTCATCAGGTTTGATTGGGCTTGGTTCTTTCTCATCAAGATGAACAGGGAATGGTGGCTTCTCATCAAGTTTGATCGGGCTTAATTCTTTCTCACCAAGATTAACTGCGCTTGGCGCCTTGTCATCAGAGGTGACAAGGCTTGGTTTCCTTTCATCAGGTTTGATTGGGCTTGGTTCTTTCTCATCAATATGATCTGGGCTTGGCGCCTTGTGATCCGCGATGATGAGGCTTGCTTTCTTGTCATCTGGTATGATTGGGCTTGGTTCTTTCTGATCAAGCTGAACTGGGCTTGGCTCTTTGTCACCAGGGATGATGAGGCTTGCTTTCCTTTTATCGGGTTTGATTGGGCTTGGTTCTTTTTCATCAAGATGGACTGCGCTTGACGCCATGTTATCAGGGGTATCAAGGCTTGGTTTCCTCTCATCAGGTTTGATCAAGCTTGTTTGTTTATCAGCTAGATGAACGGGGCTTGGCGCCTTGTCATCAGAGGTGACAATGCTTGGTTTCCTTTCATCAGGTTTGATTGGGCTTAGTTCTTTCTCATCAATACGATCTGGGCTTGACGCCTTGTCATCCGCGGTAATTAGGCTTGCTTTCTTGTCATCTGGTATGATCGGGCTTGATTCTTTCTCATCAAGATGAACTGGGCTTGGTTCCTTGTCATCAGGGATGATGAGGCTTGGTTTCCTTTCATCAGGTTTAATTAGGCTTGATTCTTTCTCATCAAGAAGAACTGCGCTTGGTGCCTGCTCATTCTTGAGGATAAGGCTTGCTTTCTTTTCATCAGGTTTGATTGGGCTTGTTTCTTTCTCATCAAAATGTACTGGGCTTGGCGCCTTGTCATCTGGGCTAATAAGGCTGGATTTCTTTTCACCGGGCTTAATTGGGATTGGCTCCTTGTCGTCAAGTTGAACGGGACTTGGCGCTTTCTCATCAAGCTTAATTGGGCATGGTTCTTTCTCATCAAGATGAACTGCGCTTGGCGCCTTGTCATCAGTGGTGACAAGGCTTGGTTTCCTTTCATCATGTTTGCTTGGGCTTGGTTCGTTCTCATCAAGATGAACGTGGCTTGGCGCTTTCTCATCAAGCTTAATTGGGCTTAATTCTTTCTCATCAAGATGAACTGGGCTTGGTGCCTTCTCATCCTTGGGGATAAGGCTTGCTTTCGTTCCACCAGGTTTGATTGAGATTGGTTCTTTCTCATCAAGGTACACT
The DNA here is from genome assembly GCA_017933935.1 of Sesamia nonagrioides. Classification (NCBI taxonomy): domain Eukaryota; kingdom Metazoa; phylum Arthropoda; class Insecta; order Lepidoptera; family Noctuidae; genus Sesamia; species Sesamia nonagrioides. The sequence goes on along the minus strand of JADWQK010000930.1, from coordinate 30,316 downwards.
GGGCTTGGTGCCTTTTCATCTGCGGTGATAAGGCTTACTTTCCTTTCATCAGATTGGATTGGGCTTGGCTCTTTCTCATCAAGATCTACTGGACTTGGCGCCTTATCTTCTTTGGGTATAAGGCTTGTTTTCCTGTCTTCAGGCTTGATTGTACTTGGTTCTTTCTCATCACGATAAACTGTGCTTGGCGCCTTGTCATCTGGGGTGATAAGGTTTGGTTTCCTTTCACCAGGCTTGATTGGACTTGGCTCTTTCTCGTCAAGATCTACTCGACTTGGCGCCTTATCTTCTTTGGGTATTAGGCTTGGTTTCCTTTCATCGGGCTTGATGGGGCTTGGCTCTTTCTCGTCAGGCTTGATTGATTTTAGGTCTTTCTTTTCAGGACCAACTGAGCTTATTGCTTTCTCGCCAGGAGTGATGGCTAAATCCGGAATTTGTTCTAGTGTTTTTTCTTGTGTTATGATTCGTTTTGGCTTCTTATCATCAAGAGTAACATTTTTTAAAGTCCGACTTACTTTGGAGCCATCGGGAAGTTCGTCTTCTTCGATAGTTACGACGGTTACTTTATATTTATATATTGTTCTTGTTATATCGCAATACTCTTGTACAATTGTTGTTATGATAGACTTTCTGTTTATAATTACACCTTTTTCGGTAACAGTGACAAACGTTGTTATTGTTTGTTCTTCAGGTTTTTCTAGTGATTCAAAAGATTTAAGCTCATCTTCTATTTGTTTTTCTAGACTTTCATCATATATCTGATTGGGCATTTTTTCTTCTACAGTGCTTTGACTTAAGTCTTCCGACTTAACTGGGCTAGCTGCTTCAGAATCAAACTTATTTACTTCTGTGTCATCAATTGTGACAGGACTAGGTACTTTCTCGTGGACCGGACTAGACATTCTTTTTTCAGGTTTAGACAGTTCTTCTTTGAATTGGAATGGGACCGGGTCCGGTTTATTATCGAAAAGTTTAATTTGCCTAAAAACTTGAGTGTATCTTGAGCCATCTGGATGTTCATCCGCTTCATGGGTTATAATGCAAATCTTGTATTTTACAATTTTTTTGGTGACGTGTTTATATTCTGTAATAGTTGTTGTTATCAGAGATTTTCTTATTATAACGATACCTTTTTCAGTAACGGTTTCTACCTTGCCGGTAGTATGTTCTTCTGGCTTACTCAAAGGTTCGAATTCTTTTAGTAGTTCATTAATTTCGGATTCCTGATCTTCATCATAAATCAAGGCAGGTACCTCGCCATCAGGCTGTACAATGGGACTTGGTGCCTTCTCTTCTGGTTTGACTGAACTAGTTGTCTTATCTTCCGGGGTGACAAAGCTCGGCTTTCCTCCATAAGGCTGAACAGAGCTTTGCTCTTTCTCGACAGAATGAAGTGGGCTTGGCGCCTTGTCTTCTGGTGTGAATAGGCTTGGTTTCTTTTCATCAAATTTGATTAGGCTGGGCTCTTTTTCGTCAATATGATCTTGGCCTGGCGTCTTTTTATCCGTGATGACCAGGCTTGGCTTTCTCTGATCTAGTTTTTCTGGACTAGGAGCTTTTCCATCAACATGGAATGGGCTAGATGTTTTCTCTTCTAGCCTGACAGGACTAGATTCCTTTTTATCTGATGAAATTAAGCTTTCCTTTCTCTCTTCAGTCTTAACTGGAAGTGGCTCCTTCTCATCAGTAAGAATTGTGGTTAGAGCCTTTTCATTTGTTGTTAAACTTAGCTTTCTCTCATCAGCCTTAACGGGGCTTGGCTCCCTTTCATCAGGCTCGATGGGGCTATGTGCCTTTTCAGATTGCTCCTTTTTTAAATTAACCGTAGTTACAGGTAATCCCTTTTCAGGACTTGGAGATTTTCTTTCCATCATTTCCTTTGCTAAACTAAGAGTTGTCTGATCGGTGATTTGTTCCACTTCGCTAAGATATTTCTCATCTGTAGGAGAAATAGGCTTAGGTTTTTCATACGCCAGCGTGACTTTCCTGATGATACGACTGTCTTTAGAACCATCTGGCAACTCATCTTCTTCATTAGTTAAAACAGTAGTTTTGTATCTAAATGCTGTTTTGCTCAAATTAGTATATTTCTGGATAATTGTCGTAATTATTGATTTCCTTTGAACTAAGATACCTTTTTCAGCGATTGTCATGATTTGCGTTGTAGTAACTTCCTCAGGCTTTCCAGTTGGTTCAAAGCTCATAAGTCTTTCTTCAATTTCTAATTCTTCATCTTCATCGTAAATTAAGCTTGGCTTATCGTCAGGTGCTGGACTTAAAGGTTTTTTCTCGTCAGACTTTAATAGAGAAGCATCAAGTTCTGCTGGGATATGTGCTTTTTCTTCTAATTTGGTTGAGATTAGTGCTGTCTCAACTGGAGTAACTGAACTGAGCTTTGGTCTTTCATGAGAAAGAAGTACTTTTCTGTAAGTTTTCCCAGTTTTTGTACCATCAGGAAGTTCATCATCTTCAACTGTCAAAACAGTAGTTTTGTATCTAACAATCGTCCTAGTAATGTTACTATACTCCTGTAAAGTAGTGGTAACTGTTGACTTCCTTGTTATGACAATACCTTTCTCGGTAATCGACGATACCTGTATAGTAGAGACTTCCTCTGGTTTTCCAATTGCCTCAAATCCAATTAGCCTTTCTTCAATATCTAGCTCTTGATCTTCATCATAAATTAAGCTAGGAACCTTGTCTTCTGACGTCTCTTCATCAGGTGTAGTTTTCTCCCTTTCAAGCTGGGGTGAGCTAGGGGCTTTCTCACTTAAAACGGCTATTTTTGGACAGATTTCTTTTTCCGGACTTATTTTTTCTAATTTTAAGTCTAATTTGGTAAGAACATGTTCAGTTGTTTTAGCTATTTGATCCTTCATTTCGTCAAATATGGATACCTCATGAAGTTTATCAATAGGTACCTCTACTTCAACCTCTTCTGAAGGTACTTCCGAGGTTGGGCTAGGTGTTTTAACATCGGCCTTTTCGGGAATTTTATCTTCTAGTATCAGATCTTTTTCTTTTATATCCTTTTCAGGACTTGACTCTTTCTTGCTGTCAGTTAACTTTATTTCAGTCTCCTTTATTATGGCCTTTTCAGTGATTTCTTTCTCTGGGCTAGGTTCTTTCTTATCAGATTTTTTGCCGAAGAAGCCGAACACTTCATCTTTAAAAGCGGATACCTTTCCAGCTACTTTTTCTACTCTCGTTTCAGCTTTCTGTAGTAAGGTTTTCTTAGGGAGCTCCTGTTCAGGACTTATTGCTTTCTCCACAGTGGGCGTTTTGTCTTTGACAATATTTTCAGATATTTCTGCAATAATTTCCTTCTTCGGTACAGGTGCTTCTTCAAAGCTGGTTCGCTTTTCAGGAACATCTGATGTTGAGTATTTGAGTGTTTTAGGTTCGCTTACTTCGGATGGTTTTGCTTCGATATTTTCTTGTACAACTTTTTCCTCTTTCCTCTTTAGGTCAGCAATTTTCTCTTCAAGTTTTTCAAGTGTTTTAGCTGATTCTAACGTAGAACTGATTCTTGTCTCAGAATTTACTTCCTCAACATCTTTTGAGGCATGGTCGGTTATATCTGCACTTATTTGTGCTTCCGTAATTCCAATTATATGACCTGCGTCTGAAATCTCTTTGATATTCTCTACTTTATCTTTCATCTTTTCTTCCAGAATGTCTCGTTTCACACGCTTGCCTTCACTCAGTACAGTTTTATCCGAAGATTCACTGACATCTTCTGATGTGATGGATCGTACAGGTGATACTTCTTTTTGTATAGTCTCTGCAATTTCATGACTGGGTTTCGCATCTAAGGTTTTACTTTCTTTAACATCTTCATGCAAATCATGTTTGATTTCTTTTTCACTTAATAATAGCATATTTGTAGCTTCAATAACACTAACCTTTTTGTTCACACTTGGGAAGGCTTCAGGTGACTTACTTAATAACGGTGACTTCTCCGCCATGATTTCTTCTAAGCTCTTTTCAGATTTTAGTACTTCAGCAACGTCAGCTACAATTTTTTCCACTTCTTTAGGACTTATGGGAGGTTTATCCATTTCTAACTTATGAGCTTCTTCAATTTCTTTTTCAACATCTTCAGGTATTGATGGAATCTTTTCGGGCATACATGGGATAGCTTCAATTACAACAATATCATCTTTGATTGGTGAATCAAGAGTCGTGATGTGAGTTTCTCTTAATTTTTCAGTGTATTGACCATAATCATACTCGGCATCATCATATTCTTTGACAGGTTTTAAGTCTTTATCAGGCATAGCAGAAACTTTGACCTGTTCGTGGTACATTGGAGACTCTGGTGCTGAACCAGGAGTCACAGTAACGAGTTCAGGATGTGATGCACCTTGAACAGTTTTAACTATTACGTCATCTTGAACTGCTTTCATTCCTTTGTAAGACAAAGCCGTATCCATATCTGGAAGAGGTAGGTCTTTAGGAACTTTAATTTCCTCTGGTTTACGTTTAGTAAATTCTTCTTCTGGCGTTTTCTTTTCTACATAGGTTCTATAATCTACTTCTTCGTGCAAAGGTAAGTCGGCTACTTCGTCAGGTGTCTTGACAATTTCTCTAATAGGCACTGGTATGGACTCAAGTTTAGGACTTTTCTCAAGTGATAATGGTTTCGTATCGACTAAGCTTTGAGGTGGTATTATTTCCTTTGTTTCCTCTTGAATGTGTTTTTCTTCTACTTGTTGATCTTCTTTGATATCATCAAGAGTTATTCGTTCATCTTCAGGTAGAGTTGGAGCAGTTGTAGCCCCAGATTCGATAGTAGTAGAAATTTTCTCATCCGGTTGAGACTCTTGAACCTGCATTTCAAGAGAATCTTTGGGTTTGGGAATACTCTTACTATCAGAAGTTTTCTTTTCACTGCTAATATCTTGTTTTTCTTCGACACTTACTGAGTGTTCCTTAGATTCGATTTGTTTTGTTTCCGTTTCGATAATTGCTTCAGTCTTTTTTTGAGTTTCTTCTGCTATTTCTTTTTTCTGTTCTAATAATGGTAAATCTTTCTTTTTCTCTGATTCTTCTTTGTCTTTAGCGTGTTTTTGTAATTCATCTTCATGATCGTGGCTATCTTCTCGGTCCAAAACTGAGTCTTCAGTATACTGATCAACTTCTTCCTTTTCAATAATCAAATATTCTTCTTCAAATTCACCGTCGGCAGTCGTTTCAGTCTTGGTTTCATCTAACAAGCAAGTAATTTTTTCAATATCTGATCTTCCTACAAACTCAATCTTCTCTTCGGCTTCGCTATCCCTGTTAAACACTGCTTCTATTTCACGTACGATTTCTTGTTCTTCTCTTTCATCCAACTCCTGCTGTTTTATATCATCGATGGACTTTGACGTTTCTTCATCAGATTTCTTTGCATCTTTTAGAATATCTTCATAGTTAACTCTTTGTAACCCCTTTAACTTTGAAGAATCAGCCTTAACTGACTTCACTGATTTTGTTGGGCTCTTCATAGTTTTTAATCCTTTCACTGGTGATGCTAGTGGTCTTGGCCGGCGCGATATAGGTTCTCGTTTAGCTTTAGTTTCTACCTTTCCAGGTAATTTTGCTGTAACATCTCGTTTGGGTGATGCTTGTTTATATTTGGATTCAGCAACCATACGATTTTTAGCTTCTTTGGTGCTTTTGGCTGGGGTACTACCGGGGCTCAGTCTTCTGGTTTTGGCTTTAATTTTGTCCTTAATTGGTGGTGCAGATGGAGTAGTTTTAGCTTCACTTATTCTTTTGGGTGTACTTGGAGGCGATTTTTTGTCTTCAGGTGCAGTTTTTTTATCAGTACTCACTGCTGTTTTCCTTTCTGAAACGGTTCGTGTGGCACGATGACTGATTTTACTCCTACTTATAGACGACGTCATTTCAGATTTGCGAGTGTCCACCCGTGTTTTCTTTTCCACTTTAGCTTTCGGTTCAGCGTCAATTTTTTTAGCATCAACCTTAACTAGAGAGTCTTTAACTTCATCAGTCTTATCAGTGCGTTTCATTTTCTTATCCACAGCCTTCTTTTTAACTTCTTTCTTTTTAGGCAGACCATCTATCACAGTGCTCTCGTATTGAGCAATCTTATCATCTAGTTTAGTTTCTATTCTCGCAGTGATAGAATCGTGTAAGACGGAGTCCATTTTATCTTCTCTGTCTACGAGTTCACTTAGTAATTTATTGTCTATAATATTGTTTGTTTCTCCTTCTTTTAAGTCTCTTAGTTCTGGCTCTACGAGTTTTTCGTCTTTTGTCTTTTCAGTAATTATGCTTCTTTCTTTGCTAGATTTAGTTGTAGCTTTAGCACTAGTCTTTGTGGTAGTAACTGTAGTTGTCGTTGTGGTGGCTGGTGGCGTTGAGGGAGCCATCTGCCTTCCCGTGCATGTAGGGTGCTGTAGAAATTCTAAATGTTTGAGCTTTTCTAAGCCTTCGAATATTTTGTGTTGCGGAGTCGATCCTGGGAACATTATCCTGGTAATGGTATCGTCAGGATTAGCTGGGCGCCACACTAGTAACGCGCAAATCGATACTAAGTTTGGTATCGGGAAATTGAACTGTCCAGATACACTGGCGCCTTCGAATAGCTTTTGTTCACTGTTGTGCCAACGTTTAAGGAATTCACGAACGTATTTAGAGTCCTTGGACGGATTCAGTACGTACATGTCTAGGCTTCCTGAAATTAAACGAAAAACCGACATTATGAATAGAGATTGCATTAGCGATAAGACCGCCCATTGTATGTTTTGTTGTGATAAATGTATTTTAATCGATGTATGTTTTTGGTGACAATAAAGTATAAAAAAATACAATTTGAGTACTTAAAATTATTTATTGATTATCTAGGGTAAGTGAACATATGCTTTAATTGTCCATGTAAATTAATTAAAAATAGCAACGTTCATATAAATATTACATAAAACAAGTATGGTAACGTTATTGGATAGTGTGTTGGTTCGATATTTAGATTCTGGACACTCAACAGTACATTTTGGATAAACCGTTTATTTTTTGTCTAATAAATACAAAATAAATAGCATTCATGCATACCCAAATCAAGAGTGGTCAATGATTATGCGAATTATGAATTAAACATAGAACAAAAGTAAAAGGCTCATTAAAAATAGAAGTACAGGTAAACGTACCATGTCCAACTTTGTGGTATAGATTGACAGGTTCGGGGTTTCTGTAACAGTGCTGTGGCTTGAGATTGATGTGGCGCAGATCGGCCATCATGTCGGAGCCTTCCTGCAGCAGGGACACCAGTAGCGGGTCCACGTCCTTATCTCCGTCGGGGCTCGCAAGAGCGCGGCGTTCCTGGAAACAAGCAATTTTCAGGTTAAAATAAGTTAATTTGAATCCACCTTAAAAGACAATTATTGTAAAAGAGTAACCTTGTAATTTACTGCCGTCTATCCTCCATAGGAAACTACCAGACTATGCATCTGCCGTTTCATATGCTGAATAGTTCTAGGAGTACGTGTATTATAGTATTTTGAATATTTTTTTTAAATGTTATAGGGATTAAAAACGAATCCTCTATCCTTTCGTAAAACCGGCCAGTGATTTATATGTGTTTCGGTTTTTCGTCTGCCTCGGAACTTCGAAAGCGTATAACTATGAATCTATTAGTAGGTCGAAGTAGAAGAAGTATTATTATTTTGATAGGCGAACACAGGTTGTGTCATTTTCAAAGTATATTTCAAAGTATGTGGCCATAGAAACCAATATTAGACTATATTCTATCTAAAGTAAAAGAGCCCAATGCTGCACATCCCTAGTTTAAGAGAAAACTATAAATATGTTTGAAATTGTAGTCAATTGAACCTTACTATCCTTATAGTAGATATTAAAATTATTTTTTCCATTAATATGTATTTTAGGCCAATATGTTGCACTGAACAATAGGTATGTTTATGGTCTGACTAGAATAGAATACAATATATTATGTACACCTGTATATTACGTTCTCCTGTATATTTTTGCTGTTTGGGAGGAAGAGGGGGGCTGGTGATTGTAGCACAGACAAACCTACTTCAGCCACCAGTCTCCTTTGCGGGTTGGTTAAAAAGGAAACCGTGGACTTGATGTACAGGCAAGAAAGAAACACGGGTGGGTTTTAGTCAGTAAAAGTCTGACACGCCCTTCCGCTTCGCCCAAAGCAGAAGAAGTCATTTGATAATTTCCCATCCGGAACAAAAAGGCACCAGTCGGTTCAAATGGTAGAGTAGAAATATGGTTAATATTAAGACGCTGTGAATAGCAAACTTTTAGGTATTTGAGGGGGTGAAGCAGACGAAGTGGGACACGACTAGCCCCGCCCACTGCGGGGCGCGGGGCGCTCCGCGCGAGTACATCGATGCGTGAGGCGTCGTGCATCGAGAAATACGCACGTTCTATTAAATCTATACCAACCATTCTCTATTCCATCTTCATTTAGAAGCGTAATTTTACAACCCAACCGCGAAGCATGGTTGGCTCTGTTCGTCACAGTCCCAGTTCGCATTAGACGAGCACCAGGTTCGAATCCCAACATCCGTTTACTTTACCTTGCGATTTTCGAAAATGTATATTTTATACATATTTTCATTTTTTATTATTACTTTTGTTTTCTTTTTTATTTTTATAATGCGCTTTGTCCGTTCTGCTTAAATTTTTTGTGTTATGTCCTTTTTTCATGAAACTGTTAGAAATATATCATTTCTAGAAATTACTATTTATAAACAGCTGTTTAGAGTAACTGTTAAAAAAAATGCATTTTCGGATATTTAAAAAAATAAAAGATTTTTTCTTCAAAACTGCAACTCTTATCGAAGTCGGGTTTGTACGAGTGCTTAGAATGATGACACAACACAAAAATATTGAAATAGATGGAGGCACTTGGAGGAGGCCTATACTGAAAGGGGCCATGAATAATGCAACAAAATGAAATCTAAATTTACTGTTTTGAACTATTATCAAATTAACTGTTATTTTTATTGTTATAATTACAGAAAAAAATCAAATAAAATATCGGCAAAAATACAACAGTAAATTAAAAAGCATTTATTTCAATTAAAATCTACAAAAAGCATATAATGTAAACCTGGGGTTTTAACCCGGGCAAAAACGAAATATGATTATTCATCAACAAACAGACACGTAAATATAATTATTTTCTGTGCGGGGTAAAGCAAAAATTGACATGGGTCCGTCAAGCAGCGCGCCTCAGCGGTCGCTGTCGCTAAGCATAGAAGTGAAAGAGAAGGCAATGGACGCCGCGATGGAGCGACGTTTCGTTCACGTTATTTATCATTAAATACATTATTTATTTTAGAATATCTTAGTTAAATCGATAAACAAAAACAATGGTATCATTTACTCTTATATTTTACATCGCTCTTCTCAATTTTATCAAGATTTGATGATTAATAATACAGTTACAACTGTTATAAATTCAATTTTAGGGGTTACTTTAGGATTTTTTTCTATCGAGAAAATTCATTCAAAACGTGTTTTGAAAATAATGGTTTCCTGCTACATATAATCAAGATTAACATATAAATTTTTGGCTGCTCTGAAATGTATACATTTGGCTAAAAAACTGTTTTTTGAAGCCTATTTTTACTGAGCACAGCGCCTTAAGGAAACCAATGTTGTGAAAAGAGAAATAAATAGTAATAATATAATTCATAGCTTTCTTAGGACAGAGAAAGGGTTTTGAACATACCCTTACACGTCACATAATATCACTTGTTTTACAACACTTTTTTTAAACAAGATAAAAACACTTTTGTATCACGTTTTGTTTCACTGGCGCTCTGTGACACACCGTACGCCGTACGTTGTCTACATTCGCGACAAACTGATTGGAAGGTGATACTATACGCAACACTGATTATCGTAGATTATAGAATACTATGTTCAGACTTCATAGGTTTTATTAATAACATAGCATCCTTTGATATATTTTGAGTAATAACAACGCTTCAAGATGATCGATGCATTGTGTATGGCACATTTCGAGGCTTGCTACCAATCTGCTAACCAGCCAATATTTGTTCTTTTCTATTAAGAATTTTATGCACACAAGAAAGTAAGAAGTTAGTTTGTTTAATTAACTATACCTAACTAGTAAGTTTGTTTAATTAACCAAATCTCCATATAACTCTTTGCAACTGTTTATCTGTTATCTTTTCACATGGATTTCCTTGAAATTTTGCGCAAAGGTAGGCTATTATATTATCTGCGTAAGGACATACCATGCCGGTAGTATAAGTTCCAGTGAGAACATTTTCAATCAAACCGCAGGGAGAAGCTCGATAAACTTTTAACTTTTGTCGCAAACAAATCCACATGTACAGCTAGTTTACCGTAGTAACATTAGTAAGTCTGTTCTATAAGATTCTTAAGGGCACATAACCAGTAAGCAGTGTGTCCAATGAAGTGTATCTATGCAGTGTCATGTGTCGGCCTTGTGAGGGCGTCTGTGTGGCGCCGGTACTTCTGCTCCCATTGTTGGAATAACTCGGTGACGATGTGGGACAGAAGGTAGGAAAGTCTAGATGTCATTCTGGTTTGTAATGACAATACAAGTTATTACGAATGATGAGCTGCTGACTTTCGTTTTCTGAATGTATCTTTTTGGTCTCGTATATTTAAATATTTTATATCAATAGTATAAATTATTCATAATTATAATGCTAGTAATGTTAGCTAAAATAATATATGATATAACAATATGCTAACATTAATAATAATATAGGACCGAGACTATTTTTTTTTACTCCTTCTATACTATACAATTTCGAGTTTTAAATTTATGAATGTGTTAAGTTTGGTTGTAGGTTCTACCTGCATCTGCGAGTCCCAATAAATATTTTATTTTTCTTTCTTAGCTTGAAATATAAAATATTGTGTCACAAAATGGTACCTATGTGGATTTCAGTTTCATACTAATTGGACAAACCCTACATCTTTATGATTTTAAAAACAGCACTAATCGTCTTTCGACTGAACTGGTGACGAAAACCAACCAAATAGTTAAAAATATATATTTCACCTCTAAATTGCAGAAGAAGTGTCCAATCTGGGGGTACACTGAAGCTCCAGCTTTCCTACGAAGCACGGACGCCATGCCGGACATGGAGCAGTTGTTGATCCTGGTGAATAGTACGGCATCGAGACGGTCCAGGTGGCGCGCGAAGTCCCACCAGCATGCCTTGCGCGAGAAGCCTCCGTCAACTGGAACATATTGCAGATACAGGTTAGTATTTGTTTAAGTACGTTTTTCTGGAATCCAAATTATTGTTATTTCTTAAAGTGGCAGAACCTGATGTCATGAAAATAGTGCTAGGTAGTTTTTGTCACCTTTCATAACGGCAGAAGATATTAGTAAGATTTCTAGTACTTTCTAATAACAAAACGGATCTAAAATAGTGAAAGCAGTAGATTGCCTACTAAAATTCATGCCCAGTTTGGGTTTTTTTTTTTATAAAATTATAAACTAGCGCTTGACCGCAATCCCGCCTGATGGTAAGCAGTGACGCAATCGTTGATGGTAAAGCGAAGGCGTGCGAAGCGAAGCGAAGCGTGGTTTGTTAAGAGCCTATTCACACTAGCCTTGAAGACACTCAAATTGTAGTTCGACGGACATACCGCCGCTGGCAAATTGTTTCAGTCCCTCGATGTATAAAGGAGGAACCGAAACGCTTCGTCCGGTTCGTAGTGGTGTATGAGAATTCGTTAAATTATTTTAAATAAAAATAAATTAATACCTATTGTATCGACCAGTATGAACCTAATTTCTCTAAAGTCTATTTATAAATTGACTTTATTTTAATGGTATTTAAATTGATTTCAGAGTGAAGTTGTAAAAATATTTGAAGTTGTGCCGGAGACTGAACTTTATCGTGTGGGAATTAGAGTTATATTTTCATTGTCTAATTCATATTTGGTCAAATAAGTCGCGTATGCAGTTTAGATCGTTATAATTTTCAATAATCGGTTATAGTATATTTTAGTAGTTATTAGTATATTTAAGGTCATAGTAAACACTTTATGTTTACTATATCCTAAAATTTGGGCACTGCTTGTTTAGGATTAAAAGAGTAGATTCCGGGACCACAATATTTATATACTCTATATCACTATTAAGAATGATTCGACAAGAAAAAGTACGGTCGAGAGCGTGTATGTTTAGTAAGAATTTATTATTGGTAATAATTCTACATATAAGTGATTAAAATCCTGCGCATAGAGCGATGGGTTGGTACCTAGTTTTATCCAGCGGATTCTCAAAACTAGACCGGCAATTTTGAAGACAGATAACGCACGCTACTGGGCGCGGCGTTATTTGGAATTCACACGATCAAGTATTTAACTATATCTATTAATATATTATAGTACACGACAATACAACACACACACAGAACTCACTACATAACACATTGCCAGCAGTTGGAATGAGCAACAACGGGTAAGTCATCAAAATCGTTATAAAACCTTGTAGGCAGGCGGCTGTTGACAGAGTTTGTAAGGGGTAGACCTTTGATGCATTGGAGCATTGCAAAGCTCATACCGGTAGCTCAGAGGGGAGTATACATTTGTGGTAGCAAGAGCATCGGACTCTGGGTTGCCGTATTAAACAATTCTGCTTATTCTCATGACACTAATAATACCATGCCCATTAAAACCCAACAAACGATGATAATGACTACAAATTTATTGTTTTGTAACATTTTCTTAAACACCAAAATACAGGTTAATTCACATGAGACTAAACAGCTATAGTTTTACGAGGTAGCACCAGACCCCACGATCTAAGTCATTCTTATCAGCGTAACAGAACCTAAGTCATTGTCTGGTAACACACGTCTTGACACAGAGATAGCGTGTGTCTAGAACATTCTAATAGATTTATGTAGATATCTAAGTTTTTAACTGCACGGAGACTAAAGCTATGGATATGTCGTTTGTGATAACGAGGAGTTACTATACAGTTATATCTAGTTGCATAAAATTAGGATTTCCAAGTATCGTATTCATAGATATTCAGATAAAAGAAAGAGTATTCATTCAGTAGCTTAAACCTAGCACTGAAGGCTGCATGTTTTATTGTTAATCATCAAGTATAATAATATTACAATCTATATTAATATATAAAACTGAAGAGTTTGTTTGTTTGTTTGAACGCGCTAATCTCAGGAACTCCTGGTCCATTTTGAAAAATTCTTTTTGCGTTGGATAGCCCATTAATCCAAGGGGGCTTTTTAGGCTATATAACACCACGCTGCAACCAATAGGAGCGGAGAATAACTAACTCCTCGCGAACGAAGTCGCTAGCGGCCCCTAGTCTTAAATATTAAGCTTACTTGAAAAGGGCAAAGGTTTATTCGAATTGTCGTCGTACTACGAAAATAATCAAGCGTGACTCCGATTAACAATAGGGCGTAATTAACCACAGTAAACATGCACGTGGTTCAGGCACCGCAGTTCACATACATTCCAAAAGCATATTCAACTATTCACACCAATCAACCACCCCATTTAAATTTAATCACATGAATACAGTTCACCCCTTTCATTTGGAATCAGCATACAAATTACACAGAGTTTGCCGTTAGGCATTCATTGACGGCTCGCCATACAAATGTGTTCGCAAACACGTATCTAATCCGCAATATGATTCGAATAGTCACTGAAGCGAAACTCCAGTTTCAAATGACGCTCCTCGTAAACAATAATCAGTTGTGCATTGTTTCATATTGCTTTTATAATTTAATAACTGTTGCCTACGTAATACATCCGTACCAATTTTTGTTATTATGATCCCGATTAAGAGTTTTCTAGAAATGATTAAATGACCTCTCCCGTTCTGAGCGGAGACTTACTGAGGCGCGTGTAAAACACAACGCGCCGTTGACCCGGCTTGGTCTTTACCGACGCCGTTGGTGACCGGGAGTTAGATGTCTCCCGACCAGGGCGTCTCCTGCGGCCGCTAAAGGCGTGAGGGCGCTGAGAATCCCGCTTTCTCGCGCGCTCCGCCTACTCCTTTGCCAGCATCGCTGTTTCGCAGAACGAGGTGACGACCTGCCATGAACTTCCGGACCATTGCCTGGACCAGGGCCGGACGCGAAAGATCGCCGCCGATCGCCACCACGAGGATACGGCGGTGCTCCGCCCAAATGAGGCATTTCAGCGTAATATCACATCACATATCCTAAAATCTTCCTTGGTAAATGGACTATGCAACTCAAAAATATTTTTTGATTCGACCCAGTAGTTTCTGAAATCGGCGTGTTCAAGCAAAGTATTCAGCTTTATAATATTACTACGCTGCGCCGGGCGGTTTCACCCGCGTAGGTTTCGATATGTTTTTTTTAGATATGGTCCGCTGCTATTGGTCGCAGCGTGATAGCCTAAAGCCTTCCTGGACTAATGTACTATCTGACGCAAAAAGAATTTTTGAAATCGGGCCAGGTTCCTGAGATTAGCGCGTTCAAACAAACAAATAAACTCTTCAGCTTTATATACTAGTATAGAGTATAGATTACTATTTTACTGATCGGTGGGAGTCCCCCATGCTACAAAGGTGGGTGCGGCTTCATGTGTATATTTTATTTTTGTTCGATAATACTAACACTAGTTTTTAGGTTCATTGTGTTCAGTTCACTTACATATTATGGACATGGTCTGAAATAAATGTTTTTAATAAATAATGAATAAGCACTGAACCATTGAGTTCTGAAAATGTGTTTTCGATTCTGGAAATGTGGTCGCATGAGGCCGAATGCTGATTTAAATAAAGAACGAAAAGTTTTTAATTGGCTGTCAGTTTGATGTGTGCGCGGCACTTGACGGACTTTAATGGACGTCGTGTACTGGCCATTTTATGTTTTAAAATTTCCGTTGTGGTCGAGATAATTTGTTTGCCCGTTTATGCAAGAATTTATTTGTTGTTACTTATCTAAGGCTGCATGCTTATAAATGCTATGCATCAAATCCATAAATACATAATGGCGGCGATTATTTTGTTGATAAACTAAACTAATTTTAAGTTCACTTCATCTTTTTCTTCCTAATTCATTAAGAAAAGGACAGAAAATAAATATTGGTATAGTCCTGTCAAATTAAAGATACTCCACAGACAGGTTAGACGTGTTTAAAAACACTGCGTCTAAGTATACGTCAATTTACGTTAAACGCGGACTAATTTGACATGACTACACTAATATTTATTTCCTCTCCTTTTCATAAAGAAATAGAAATAAAAACTGAACTAAACTAAAATAAAGTTTAGTTTGTGAACACAGAAATCGAGGTCAATATTGAATCAACTAACTTTAATCCAACGATGTGTAGCAAACTGATGTAATAGTATAAGGCACTTCAACTGACAAATATTGGCGCAGTGGAACTCAGACAAGATAAATAAATTCGTCCGATGGACTCTTGATTGAAAACTAAATTGGAGTGGATGTGCATTTTTGTTTGAACAACGAATGATGATCCACGAACCATTTTGTTTGCTGATGCCGGAAGAATTGTAGACCGACAGGTGTTGTGGATTAAAAAGAAGAGAGGGATACAGGGATTGGCAGATAAAGGAATTAACAATTCATTATCAAATCAATTAGTTATAAGGGACTTAAAATAAAACACTACATGACAACATCATCAATATAAGTGAGTGAACAGAAGAGTTTTTTTTGTTGTAATAGTGATCTTACATTGTCACATTTTTGATATACAATATGTAAAGAAAACCCTGTCCGATCTGTGAAAGTTTCGTCAGGGATCGTAATGCCTAAAGCCGGGCTGAACTTAAAAAAATCCCTCTAAAAAATTAATATTATTTCACAAAAAGAGGTTTTTAACTTAATACATATACGGTAGGCAATACATGCGCGGGCGAAGGGGGGCAGGGCACGCGGTACGCGGTCGCATCGCTATTCGCTTATAATAATACCGTCAAAATGGTGTTGTCATTTTTTAAAAATTACCAAGTTTTGGGGAAGTTGGAATTAATTCTCGAAAGAAAAAAAGAATATTTCAAAATTCAGTAGTATTGTTACTATGATGATTATATCTATGGGTCGGAAGGGATTTTCTTTACATATTGTATACCGTGCAATTGTAACTTTTTTTTTTTAGTTTATCTATTATTCATCTTTTTATTACGATATACAGTATGTTAACTAACAGAGGGCGTTCCCGTTAACTCGAAGTAGTATAGCATACATACATGCTAAAAAAATATTTCCATTCGAAAACAAAATGTTTTAAAATTTTTTCCAATAAGAAAATATTCAATAAAAATTTTAAATTGACATGTAAAAGAAACACACTGTACACGCGAACATGAAAGACAGCAACGTCGCAATTTATTTATACATGACGACTACTATTTTGATTTAAAACAGGAGGTTTCAAATTTATTTCCAATTAGAATTTTTTTTATTCGGATTTTTTTATGCTTATTTTTCTATGCTGATATTTTTATTTTAATTTATTAATGATATATATTAACGAGTTTAAGGGAACGCCCTCTGTTATTTAACATACTGTATACAAACTTATAAAACTAAATAAATACAAATAACTAAATAAAGCTATTATCCTAATTAAAACTATTATTAAATTACAATACAGCATCAAAAAATTCTTCGTCATCGCTGTCGACTGGTAATGTACCCAAGAGACTGGCAGCATTGCCGCGTTGAATGGCAATACTTAGCCGCTGGCCAAGGTAAAAGCCAGCCCTTGGGTCACGGGAAGTGTCAACAAGCCGTTTGGACAGTTCATTAAAAAGGCAATGAGCACTCGGACCCCACGCCCGAAGGGTTTTTTGTTTTTTAAATATTATAAACCAGCGCTTGACCGCAATCCTGCCTGATGGTAAGCAGTGACGCAATCGTTGATGGTAAAGCGCACTATTTTATTAAGAGCCTATTCAATCTAGCCTTGAAGACACTCAAATTGTAGTCCGACGGAAACACCGCCGCGGGCAAATTGTTCCAGTCCCTCTATGTACGCGGTATAAAGGAGGAGGCGAAACGCTTCGTCCGGATCGTAGTGGTGTTAACAGCGTAAGGGTGGATACCAGCCGTACGACGGGTCGTCCGCTGGTGGAACGGAGATGGGGGAATTAAATCATGCAATTCCCTCGCACACTCCCCGAAATGCATCCTATAGAACACCGAAAGGCCGGCTACTCTACGCCTGTGCTCGTGCTGTGTGTGTGTGTGTGTGTGTGTGTGCTTTGGAGACCAACTCGAGTTAGATCAGGGTCACCAATCAGCCTCTTTGCACGTCTCTCCACTGAATCCAAAGTGGCCAGGTGACACTTGTCAGCACCAGCCCAAATGTGGCTGCAGTACTCCACACACGAACGGACCTGTGCTTTGTACAATTTCCGATAAGGTTGTTATATTTTCGCCGTTTGAGGTTTTCTGCAGCCGCAGCAGCAACGCCAGCACAGCGCGTCGATCCAGGAAGATGGGATGGCGCAAGAGTATCGACGCAAGTTGCGTCCCACAGTAAAGGCCTACCCATCTTCCAAGGAAATAAGGACATGCCGTCCGGTCTCTACAATTTTACTTTGCAATTTTAATTGCCTTTCAACCGTAGACCACATCATCTCTCCAATGACTGCTAGACATTCGATTTGACGCATGACGTAATTTAAAACGAGTATGTGAGGGAATTGCATAACTTAATTAAGTTATGCAATTCCCTCACATACTCGTTCGTTCGTTCGTGTATTCGTTCGTGGGGGAATTCCCCCATCTCCGTTCCATCATCGGATGACCCGTCGTAGAGCGAGTGTCCACCCTTACGTTGTTGACACCACTACAATCCGGACGAAACATCGGGACTGGAACAATCTGCCAGCGGCGGTGTTTCCGTCGGACTACAATTTGAGTGTCTTCAAGGCTAGAGTAAATGGGCTCTTAATAAACTAGCGCGCTTTACCATCAACGATTGCATCACTGCTTACCATCAGGCGGGATTGCGGTCAAGCACTAGTTTATAATTAAAAAACCCTATTGCTACTACCTATATGTTTACTTATTGCTACTACCATTGATAAAATATTAAACAGATACGATATATTCTAACAAACTGACCAAAAAAAATGTGCCGAACACAGCAGCAGCACACATGCATATTTTTATTCGGCATACATTGGTACAGTGTGAGTGAGATGGTGCACAATCTAAAGCATAGAGAAGAAAAAGATGGCTAGTGTTTGTCGTTTGCGCTGTTAGTGTTTGTCGTTTGTTTTTACGAGTGTATCGAGAGTGACTAAGGCGAGATACAGGACTTTCCTTCCTTTTGTACGCTTCATTTTCAGTGCGCTAATGACATATCTACCTAAGTTTAATATTTTATCAATGGCTACTACCCTATTGTTACTTCGTACGACTTACTTCAAAGACTTTGACTTCGCTCGCAATAGGGTTGGGGCGAAGTTAGAGTCATTCGTCTGTTTTTGAAATAACAATCTATTTGAAAAACCTGTCACTTAAATCCAAACTTATTGGTCCTGTTATTCAGTTTTGTGTAATTTAAAGCAGTCCGATTAATAATCGTAATTATCTATTATTATTCCAACAAAATGTTCCACGACCAGCAATACAGATTGACTACGTGACTACATTACTATTCTCAAGCTGTTACAGCAAAGCCTACGGATACGTTCCTTGATTTACAATTCCAAATAAATTAGAAACGTACCTATCCAAATTATTATCAATGTTCCAGCAGGCTCACCATTTAAAATGAATTCCAAAATAATAATAATATCTTTATTCAAGTAACAAAGACTCACACAAAATATTGTATCTCTTATTATACCTTAAGAACTATGTTATACAATTTACTTTATATTTAATTTGTTTCATCCCGTGAGAGATGGCATTGCAGTGATTCATAAATAAACAATCGAGCTTGCTAGCGATCATTTTCAGGATCCTGTTGGAGCTGTCCCGAACTCTGCGCACCAGGAATGCACATCTAATTCGCATCTTTGTGCGTCCGCGAACATTCCCGATCCGCTACAAAAACGGGGCAGCCCCATCAAGACTCTGAAGGCATTGTTATATTGGACACGATAATGTATTGTGATATTTCAATTATCAAAAAGATATTGGTCTTAATAACGAATTACGTCCATCAAAAGGGAATGCAAACAGAACTAATAACACTCCAACATTATTATATAACACCGAGACTTAGGTCAACGACGTGACACTTTCAGTAGTGAGCGTGTTTGTTTATGTGTGAGTTTACTTAGTAACTCGACGTTGCACGCTCTCGGCCGTGACGTGACACAAAAGGCTTAATGGGAAAGGCTGTTCGGAGTATTTCTGTGTTTTTATCCGGGGAATAAGCTTGACATTATTCGGTTTCAAGGATGTGTGCGATTAATCCAATATTGACACTTATTTTGCTCATGATAGACGTAGACGAGATAAGTTTAATTTTGTAAATGTTTAAATCATAACTCCACACATCTTGCTATAAACAAGAGAAGGCAACGCAGAACATGTCAAAACTTATGTTGACATAGACAACTCTTCAATATATCAATGTAAACCATGTCGATAGCGTGAGAGCCACATTTTCCTGTGGGCGTTGAACAAACATCCGCAGGAAACGATCACTGTCCCGCTATTGGCTAGACGTGAGAATATAGGCTTTTCATTTAATGCAAAAATTGTATATGAAAAATCTGTGGTTTTGGAGTTTTATCTAAGACTAGCTGTTTTTTTATAGGCCCCGCTCCTATTGGTCGCAGCGTGATGTTATATAGCCTAAAGCCTTCCTGGATGAATAGGCTATCCAAAGCAAATAAAAAAAAAAAAATGACCTAGATTACAAAAGATTAGATTCTTCTATCTGTTCCTGAGATTAGCGCGGTCAAACAAACAAACAAACTCTCCAGCTTTATATATTAGTATAGAGTATAGATTTGGTATAGCTATCTGGCTATATTAATAGCTTTTTTTCAGATATAAAATGTTTTCATTTTGCCAACGGCAATTATCTAGGTGTTTTGTTATTGGGTTTTGACTTCAATCATCTTCTCCTTCAGCCTATAGAGGTCCACTGCTGGACAAAAGTCTCCTCCAAGGCTTGTTGGACCAAATTGTGTTCGGTTTGGCATAATCCCCACGCTCGTCAGGCGGGTTGGGGATCGCAGTAATTGGATATTGCAAAGGAGAAGCGCTGTTGCCCGCTTCCCTGGTGAGAGTTCACTTAGTCGCCTCTTACGACACCCATGGGCGGATATAGGATGGTACTATTCTAAGCCCGGTACCATATGGAGCAAACATACTTAGACTTCAAACATACTTAGTTAGAACTGTTGGTGTAACTATATTACATTAACTACCTTCTAAAGCTTTCAACAATAACAAAGCCATTGTTAATTCCTTGTACTTCAGACAATTTTATTTTATTCTACTACAGCACCTCTTTCGATAAAACAACTCCACAATTACTTTTAAGAGCTCTATTCCTCCTGACGTGAAAGCAGTGATGTCACGCAGGTAAGCCCACAGCGTGACAGTAACGTGTCCCGGTGAGTTTACTTAGTAACACGATAGCACGGTCTTGGGTTGACGTGTGCTTGGCTTAATGGAAACCGTTGTTTATGGGGCAAACTTTGTTTAACTTGACCTAACTGCGTCAGCTGTAAAATCTAGATACATATATGCTATGTCGTACTAAGTGTTTAAATAAAGAACAAATTTTGTATATGGTAATGCATGGAACCCAACCCGCATTGAGCAAGCGTGGTGATTACGCTCAATCCTTCTCTGTACGAGAGGAGACCTGTGCCCAGCAGTGGGACGATAAAAAGGTTGATAATGATGATGATGATGAATAGGGTATCATTTATGTCATGAGCAGAAGAATGTGTACACCCGCCTTTATTCAAAGTAATTCACTTCTTTGGTTTTTAATGAACTTTTATGTTATTACACATAAAGCGTTTTCGAATCAATATTAATACGACCAAATTATCCAGCTACGATCCCGACGAAGCGCTCTGAATAATTTGCCAGCGGCGGAATTCTCGTCTGATTACAATTTGAGTGTCTTCAAGGCTAGAGTGAATAGGCTCATAATAAATTAGTGCGCTTTAACGTCAAAGATTGCATCACTGCTTACCACCAGGTGGAATCCCAGTACACTAGTTTATAACATTAATAATAAAAAAATATAATGTGTCGTATTTTCACGTTGCATTAATTTTGTCACAAAAAATGACAATTTAAAGTTGACATATTGGTGATCGTGACTGTACTTAAAAATTTCCATAGTTCGGGAGTTTCTCCTGAAGGTTGATATTCCAGAATTCAATTCTAGAAATAATTTTGACTGTTTTTTTTTGTTTTGTTTTGGCAACGTTGCCTTAGTCTTTGATGTCACAATAATGGGACAGAACGCGACGGTCTCCACTTATCGTGTTATCCTGAAAAAGCATCATCACGCAGACGACTTGACGTACCCCGTGAATTTAGGAAGTTGCAAGTACTTTGTGGGAAAAAAGATGAAGTTTGTTTGTTTTAATGTTCATTTATTAATTAAAGAGAGAGAAAAAAAAACAAAATATTTGATTTCAGTTGTTCTAAATTTAAACAATAAACAAACAAACAACTACTACATTAATTTCTTTATCACTGCACTGCCATGTTTTTTTTTATAAATTACTAGCTTTCCGCCCGCGGCTTCGCCCGCGTGAAGTTCGTTTATATCGCGCTTTTTGAATTTCCCTCGGGAATGTCAAATTTTTCCGGGGTAAAAAGTACCCTATTATTTATTCCAGACTTCTAACTTTACGTCTGCAAAATTTCAAAGTAACCGGTTAAGTAGTTACGGCGTGAAAGCGGTACAAACAAACAAACAAACTCACGTTCCCATTTCTAATATTAGTAAGGATAAACTAGCGCTTGACCGCAATCCCGCCTGATGGTAAGCAGTGATGCGATCGTTGATGGTTTTATTTTAAAGATACCTTCGAATTTAGAATTAATTCATTACTTATAACGACGATCTTCTATGTACACCCGGAAACATTTCATCTAAATTTAGTTCCTTAGTAAGTGAATTGGTGTTCATTCTTAATGAGAAATAATAAAGTTATTAGGCCATAATTATGTTTATTTGTTTTCTCATGTTTAGTTGCTTTTTTAGGGTTCCGTGCCTCAAAAGGAAAAAACGGAACCCTTATAGGATCACTTTGTTGTCTGTCTGTCAAGACCCTTTATCTCAAGAACGCGTAGACGTATCAAGCTGAAATTCACATGAAATACTCGGGTCTATTGTCCCTTTAAGCTGTGAAAATATCAAACTTCTAAGCAAGCCAATTAAAAGATACAGCCGATTATGTCGATATTTTCAACAAATTTTCGACACTCGCAAAGGAATCAAAACCTACAGGATACTTCCCGTAGACTCAGAATCTTGAAAATTGGCATGAAGCATTGTTATATAATGCAAATATAGGAAAAATTGCGAAAATCACATTTTTTTAGTTATATAATATAATAAACATATTTTAATAAAATGGAACTTTCTACCTTATTTCTCACGAACGAATAAAGTTATCAAATTAAAATTTATACCAAATACCTAGGTCTATTGTCCCGTTAAGCTGTGAAAATATCAAACTTCTAAGCCAAGCCAATCAAAAGATACAGCCGATATGTCGATATTTTCAACAAATTTTCGACACTCGCAAAGGAATCAAAACCTACAGGATACTTCCCGTAAACTCAGAATCTTGAAAATTGGCATGAAGCATTTTCATATAATGCAAATATAGGAAAAATTGCGAAAATCACATTTTTTAGTTATATAATATAATAAACATATTTTAATAAAATGGAACTTACTACCTTATTTCTCACGAACGAATAAAGTTATCAAATTGAAATTTATACCAAATACCTAGGTCTATTGTCCCTTTAAGCTGTGAAAATATCAAACTCCTAAGTCAAGCCAATCAAAAGATACAGCCGATATGTCGATATTTTCAACAAATTTTCGACACTCGCAAAGGAATCAAAACCTACAGGATACTTCCCGTAAACTCATAATCTTGAAATTTGGCGTGAAGGATTGGCATATAATGCAAATATAGGGAAAATTGCGAAAATCACATTTTTCACAGTTATATAATATAATAAATATATTTTAATAAAATGAAACTTACTACCTTATTTCTCACGAACTAATAAAGGTATCAAATTTAAATTTATACAAAATACCTAGGTCTATTGTCCCTTTAAGCAGTGAAAAAATAAAACTTCTAAGTTAAAGCAATCAAAAGATGCAGTTTATACCGACACCTTAGACGAATTTCCGTCACACGCTAGGGAATCAAAACCTACAAGGTACTTCCCGTGAACTCAGAATCTTGAAATTCGGCACGAAGCAACGTTATATTATAGTACAGACAGATAAAGGGAAAATTGTGAAAATGATAAATTTGAAGTTACATAAAATATTAAAATATTATTTTTGCTTACATGACATAAAATATTTTTTTAATCATTATAAACTTACTACCTACCCTTTTTCACATGAACGCGTAGAGATATTAAAGTTGAAATTCATATCAAACACTTCTTAAATCTAATTGCCTCTAAACAGAGAAAAATTCTAAATCAATGCTAGTATTATAAATGCGAAAATAACTCTGTCTGTCTGTTACGCTTTCCCGCCTAAACTTCTCAACCGATTTTGATGAAGTTTGGCACAGACAATCTTTAGACCCTGAGAAAGAACATAGGCTACCTTTTATCCCGGAAAAATTTGATGTTCCCGAGGGGAATTTAAACAGCGCGATATAACCGAACTCGACGCGGGCGAAGCCGCTGGCGGAAAGCTAGTACGTCATAAATTGTAAACCGCTACGTTTGTACGTCGGAACCCTCGGTGTGCGAGTCCGACTCGCATTTGGCCGGTTTTTGTTTTATTTCATAACTCTTATATAAAGAATAAATTCTAATCAGCAATCTATTTCAAATCTAATATAATTATTTCAAGTAGTAGAAATATACTTTATTCAAACTCACGTAGGTAATGAGAGAAATGGATCGTGCGACTCAGAAAATATTCGTTGAGTGCAAAGTGGATAGGTCAGCGGAAGAATACTGATTTTCGTAAGAAATCTTGAGTTCTATAGAATTGAAAACACAAGGACAAGGATTAAAAAAGTCATAATCTAATAAACGTACTTATTTTAACTTCATCAGAGAAGCTCTTTAAAACAATTCATCCACAATCTTACGAGAGTCTAAAACAAACACTCGTAACAGCAAACGACAGCAATAAACAAAACAATTAACTGAATACTCTAAACATAGAATAAAGAGGGGAAGTAGGTTATCTGCGACCCAATCCGCGATTTAATTGCCTACTGTCTTAGGGTTGACGACTGTCCGCGCTTCGTCGGTTACGGTTGTCGCCCAAACCGCTAACAAATATTTATAGACTAAGAGCTTATGTTTAAATTATTTGCTTAGTATTTAGTTTACATATACTAGTCAGTTTTTTTTTTGTAATTTTTATTTTTAGTTTTGTACACATAAAGAACCATATTTATTTTTATTTTTAATTAATACAAATATAAATAATACAAACATAACATCTATTGAATCACACATTTAATACAAAATTACAAATTAGCTACAGAAAAATACCTACTTTCTTCGGTTTCGACTATTACGAAACGCGTTGTTATTAAACTTTAATGTGTAATATATCCGTATCCTTGTAAATAACTTTTAGAAATATAATTTTAAAAATATAAGTCTTTTATTTGTTCATAAATAGACATACCAACTTTGCAGTTTATGTGATCATTTTTTAAAAGCTAATGTGCCGAAAAGCCGTGACGCGCGAACCTCGTTCCGTGCTAGCCGCGACTAGCGCAGTCATAGGCACTCTAATATTGTGTTTAGGCGTGCGTGCGGCGACGCATAGATACTATGGCGCACACATACAAGCCGCGCGCGGTCCGTTTGTATGAAGATAACGTACTTCCCTCTCTTTATTCTATGCTCTAAACGTTTCGATCTAAAACTTTGCAAACAATTTATCATTGTGAATTTGACAGGCCATCGGCGAATGTTCGAACCCTTCTTTGTACCGGAGACAGCCAATATTTCTTTGGCACAGTACCAATTTCAAAGTGGCTCTACTGCGTTTGATATTGTGTCAAGGTTTGAATTTTATATGTCAATTGGTTTTGGAGTTTTCTAGTCAACTGTGTTATTTCTTTTCTTTGGTACATTGTGTGGATAATCTAATTTTGGAATGAGGGATGTAGGGAGTACGTTTTGGATTAAGGCTTTCTTGGATGAATCCACGGAATATTCTCTCATTTCACGGTTGAAGATATATTTGAGACAAAGGAGGTCGTAAATCCTAAAGAGATACGATACACTGACTTCTAAGCACTAACATTATTCAAGCCACAAAGCAGTAAATCATAATACAACTTCAACCGTTTCTTTCAGCAATTCAACCCAAAATTGAGTAAAACCATAAGCAGTCAGAACAACAAAAGACTCGTAAAACTAAATTGTAAAATGTTCAACATTGAACGAAGTACACAGAGTAATCTGGCCAATGTAACCAAGAGATGAGTCTTGGCAGTGCGCCAATAAAAAGGGAACAGCCGAAAAGATCCGCATTGAGAGCCTCAGGCATGTCGGACTATGTGGTAAACTGGAGCAATGTATTTACCGAACCTAAGTCAGCTCGCTTATCGCTTAGTCTTTGGGGAAAGGAACTAAGTTATTTTTATTTTTGACCCGATTTTTCTTAACTAAAGGTGGAGTCCCTGAGGTATCATTAGCGTTTGCTGTTCGCAATGGACTTTATTAACGAGGAGCTTGATAGCTGAGTTTTCTTACGTTTGGAAAAGTTACATAGTAATCGAGTTAAGACCAAGTTACTTTGTTAGTACGTACTATGGAATTAAAATGTAACTGAATTACTGTCACAAAAACGTAGCTACTGTTTAACAGACAGCACGCTGTTTTATGTTTTGTTAAAGCACACTTTTGTAATCCAGATATGATTTGTATTTAAATAGTTTATGAAATGCATCACGTTATGCGGTTTAACATAATTGATGTGGATAAAAATAAGCTAAAATGAACTAAGCTAAAAATAACACACTAAACTTTTTTTTTATAAATTATAAACTGGTGCTTGACCGCAATCCTGCCTGATGGTAAGCAGTGATGCAATCGTTGATGGTAAAGCGCGCTAGTTTATTATTCACTTTAGCCTTGAAGACTCTTAAATTGTAGTCCAACGGAAACCCCGCCGCTGGCAAATTGTTCAAATTCCTCGAGGTACCTACACGGTATTAAAGACGAGGCGAAACGCTTCGTTCGGATCGTTCTGGTGTCAACAACTTATGGGTGGCTACTTTGGATTAAGTGGAGAGGCGTGCTTAGAGGCTAAATGGCGACCCAGATTTGGCTCAAAACGCTAAACTCTTAAACTACTTTTAAGACTGTAATGGTGCGCAACTTACGGCGTACGACAAGGTCCCATCCTCGGACCATTACGAAATCGACTTACCTAGCATATTAAATCCATTGATGCCGAACAGCGCAGCATCGCCTTGTCCTCCCGGGAACACGTAGAGCGTCGGGTGAGTGAATCTAATGTTGCCCACGACGTCGCTCGACACCAGGAGCTGGTCCAGGCTGGCTGGCACTACGTATGGGTCCAGGTATGCTGTGGAGAAGAGATAAATTGTTACAGACGTTTCACAGGGTATATCTATATGACTAGCGGCGGCCAGTTTCGTTTGCGTGGTGTTAGTTATTTGAACATTTTATTTTAACCCCAAATTATAAAGCATATATTTTAAATTTTTGTTATGGTCTGCTCCTATTGGTTACAGCGTGATATTTTATAGCTTGAAGCCTTACGGTATTAATGGGCTATCTAACGCAAAAAGAACTTTTCAAATCGGACCAGAAGTTCCTGAGATTAAAGCGTTCAAACAAACAAATAAACTCTTTAGCTTTATATATTAGTATAGATTCTAACGAGAAGGCTCCGTTCACGTCACCCTATTACCAAAACTTCACTGTCTGTCTATCTGTCATCGGGTGGTATCTCATGAACCGTAATAGCTAGCCATTTTTTTACAGACGATGTGTTTGTTGCCGCTGTAAGAACAAATACAAAAGCACTTTTTTATATGTATGGGTAATTTTGGCACGGAACCCTCCTTGTGCGAGTCTGATTCTCACTTGGCCAGTTATTCTATAAAAGCAAGTCCTTTCTATTTGAGAGCCTAATATGGCAAATCCTTTTCTTTTTGTTATTTAAAAAGTTTGGAGTCCAAAAATGTCCTCTCGATATTTACTTTCTATGTTTAAATAATTCTTTCATAAAAATTAAAACCCTCTTTGTCTCTTACAAAAGAGTTCAAACAACTTTTCTCAGACCATTTTTATTTTAGCACTATCATTAAAAACTAACTTACCCTGATATTAAAAATTCTTGAGAAGGAACGGTTAGTAATTCCAACTGTGTGCTTTAGACTTAATTAAACGAACCTTTGTACTGAAACTTCCGACAAATTTTTTCAAGTTCTAATGAGATGTTTATCACTAAATAAAGAAGGATTAATGAGACAGCGGTAGACTTTTCTCTCTTTCATTAGCGGAGATTATGACATTGATTGATAAACTTCATTATGACATTGGTGATTTTCTGATTTATTTTGAGATAAGTTTTTCATTACCCATCATCATCATCTCAGCGTTCAGTCCCGGTTGCATCCGCGGCCTTCGCGTTGGAGCCTGGGGTCCGTAAGTTTTTCATTAAAACCTTAAAGACTACATGTCAAGAAGCACACCCTCAGCTGACACCACTGACAGCCTCCATGGCGTAGCGGTAGCGAACGCGGCCGTTGCGCAAGGAGGCTTGGGTTCCATCCCCGCACAGTGCAAATATTTGTATGCATGAATATGAATATTTGCACTGGTCTGGTCATGCCTCGGAAAGCACGTTAAACCGTTGGTCCTGGTTGCCATACGAACATCTAGTGGCAGTCGTTACAGGTTTTTGGAGCCCTCAAAAGTCTAACAATTGGTTTAACTGCAATGCTTAGATATCGCCTTCGAGTTGTCGAGGTCAGACGGCAGTCGCTTCACGGAGAATATCGAAGTTTAGCCAAAATCAGCAGTTAGACTGGTAAAGCGGACCCCAGACTCCAAAGCTGAAAGCTACGGATGCGACTGGGATTAACGCTGACATGATGATGATGATGATGACTACTATGTCAAGAAAAAATATCTTTTGAACCCATCTATGTAAGTAGTACATTAAAACGGAAATACTTGTATACGAAAAACATAGAAATATATCCCAACCGTCGTATAACTAAAAGTAGGTAATGGTATTTATATTTGAGGATAATAAGTATTCATTAAACCGCCAAAGCGTGCGACATTACAGCACTCGCAAACTACCATTTACATACAAAATATTTTAAAATATAAAATAATTAACAGAAATATGGCCCGTTTATTACAACGAACAAAGAGTACCTACCCGCGAACGCATTCAGGGCATAATACACCCTATTAACATTTATGCGCGTAGAGATTTGAGTTAAATCCTAGTATTCAATGGGCTTAGCAGCACAATACTGCAGTGCAATGAATAGCCCGATTTGAATGCTCTTTACAGCGATGAGAATAGGGAGTGAGAACAGGTATATGCGGTGCAATTGTGAACAGATCTTTGTTTTATTTGCATATAGAGGATTAAGATAATGCTCCTACCCTAAGTTAATCCCCTCTAAGACATTATATAAACCACACATTATCATCATCAACCTTTTTATCATCCCACTGCTGGGCACAGGTCTCCTCTCATACTGAGAAGGATTGAGCGTAATCACCACGCTTGCTCAATGCGGGTTGGCGATTTCAGACTTGAAAGTCCAGGTTAACTCAAGATGTTTTCCTTTACCTTTTAATCAATCATTGATGTCCAAGATATACTTAGAAAGTACATATAATTTAGAAAAGTTACATTTGTACTTGCCTGATCTGGAATCAAACCCGCGCCACGACTACGCCACACATTGACATTATATTATACTGGATTTATATTTAATGTCTGAGAAACAATATTCAATGTTATTAGCTCATAGTCCTACCATGTATAGTAAAACTTCACGTTTATAATATAAGTAGAAAAAATGGATTTTTTCTATTAATTATCCTTACTTAATATTATAAATGGAAAGATGAGTTTGTTTGTTTGTTTGTTCCCCTTTCACGCCGTAACTACTGAACCGATTGATTTGAAATTTAAAAAATTTTTTAGACTTCTAATTTTCGTAAAGTTAGAAGTCCGGGTTAAATAATAGGGTACATTTAATCCCGGAAAAATTTGATATTCCTGAGGGAAATCTAAAACACGCTATATAACCGAACTCCACGCGAGTGAAGCCGCGGGCCGAAAGCTAGTATTAAATAAACGTGAAATTTTAGATAGAAAAATGAATGTTTGTCACTCTTTCACGCAAAAACTCTTATATGGATTTAGATGAAATTTGGCACACAGGTGTTTTATAATCAGGATTGAAATATATGACACATTATATCTTTTCCGGAATCGAAACTTATGCGGTGTCCTAGCTAGTATTTTAATTTTGTTTTGAATGGCTTTTACATAAACCTTTAGAAACAAATTGTCTTTTTTTTATAAATTACAAACTAGCGCTTGACTGCAATCCCGCCTGAAGGTAAGCAGTGATGCAATCGTTAATGGTAAGGCGCGCTAGTTTATTAAATCTACTCACTCAAAGGAACTGAGTAAATAGGAAGGAAGACGGCAGTTGAGCGCGGTGATGCAATGTTAAACCCAACAACACGACCAACGATGCTGCGCCAGAGGGATATTGATCTGGAGTCACTCCACAACCAAACTCCCGACACAACAACATTTCGCGCATCGTACCCGGCACGTACATCGCAACACAACTGCTCAGACCCGTCCTCTGTACGGCTTCACCAGACATCATGCCGGAACACGACGAATCGCTTGTTTTGTCTGGTGGGTGGTAACTTATGCCGGCGGCCGATGTTGTGGCCTACTACCGAGAAGAAATTGTCTTCTTTCTACGTACTACCTTTTCTCTTGATAATATAAGGTTTCGAAGTAGCAATTCTTATTAACTCCACGATCGTGGGAATAAAGACTTTTAAGGGCTAAAACCACCGCGGTGTTCTTGAACTAACTTTAACTTTTGGTT